>CM061138.1:90306530-90906530 GCA_030789695.1 Scilla litardierei | reverse complement strand
CCATCCATTAGTTAAGATGTGCAGTAGTCGGGTGTACCTCATGGTATACACGCATACGACATCTCGTAAAAACAAGTAATACCAATCAAAATTATAATCCTACTATCATATGTATATCACACTTATACTCATGCAGCTAATACATAACTACCTACACACAATATACCAATACCAACACACATACAACTTCATATGCACCATGAAATTTAATACACTACGACGACACATCAAATTACACTAATGGGGCCCACCAAACTATATTAAGGTTGACACGGCGACGACAAAAACTACAATAAAAAGGGAACCGAAACCAAAAGTGTTGCGAATGAAAGATCGATAAGCACGAGTTCAGATAGGACGATAAGGGGACAACTTGGTTAGGTAATTCAGAGTATAATTGTGAGTGTTTAGGTGGGAAAGAAAGTCGTAATGATACTCTTATAGGATATAGGAAAATAGTGTGGAAAATATATAAGTTAACATACGGAGAGTACAAAACAGGTCGTATGTCAAAAGTTGAAGTTCTCTTATACATAGAAAAATATTGGTGGTTGATAAAATGAGTTGTTCGAAATAAGTTTGAGTCGTATATACATAATAAGAAAAATGGTTTAATAGCTTATTGAAAAATCATTACAATGAAGAAGTAAAACATTCACACGGCTTTAAGAACGTAGGTTAAAAATATTATTCGGAAGCAACTTAACAAGTTCGGCAAAAGTTTCGAAATTCAACGAATGAATTTAGATCAACTGAGGTGCAAGAAATTTAAGCTCACACTAAATATTTCCAAGGTCTCTAAACTGGGAAGAAATTTAGAATAATCAATATTGAAAATACTTTTAGAGAAACACGGACTTGCCAAAAGAAACTGATTTGTTCAAAGATCTTAAAGTACAAGTTCAACGAACAAAGAACTGATATATATAAAAATAATTGAAATTTTATTCGTCTTGGAAGATATTCTAGAGTATGGGTGCTAAGCGATTAAAACGGATCTCATAGTTTAGGCAAAATGGTATATCGAATTTTTCAAAATAGTAATAGAGTCTTTAAACCGAGATGCGAAAAAATATAGATTAGAAAATGGTTACGAGATTATAGTTACAACCAATAGACTTCAAAATCTACAAGGAATTTTGTCTCGCCCAAAAAGTGAGGAATTTTGAACATATATACGTAGAGAGTTTAAAACAAAATTTAAACTTAGCGAAAACTTTTAATAAGGGGAGATCGAAAAAAATAACTTTGGAAAAATCAAGTTTTGCGAAAGAGGACATTTGAAAGTCAACGATTATCGTAATGTGGTGATCACGTGAATCGAGGCAAAGAATTGGTCGCATGATCGAAACATAAACACGCCTAGGATATGACTCAGGAAATCCTACGGAAAACCCCTACGGTTGACCAACTACAGATTAGGGATCTAAGCGCTAAGGCTTTTTAAGGAGCTAGACGGTAATGAAATGTGTTCAGCTTGGTCCGAAATCGATGAACCCAAGCGAACGACAAAAGGAATCCTAGAAGTCTAATATGGTCAGGGTTAGGCAAGAACCACTAAGGTAACTCCTAAGACGATTAAATCAATCCCTAGCGGGGAGTTTGACTAGCAATCAGGGACCTCTAACTAGCAGGTTCAGAAGTCTAACTAAGTCTCCTTACCACCTAGTGACATAGGAAAACGACTAGGCTCAAGGCTTATGACTCGGATGTTGCAATTTATTTAATGGACATTCTGTTATTATCGTTGTTCCATTAATTCGCAATTGCAAGACTGGACCTGCATGGGCCACCAATAAAACCTGTCATGCCCCACTTCCCTAAAATTTTGAAAGTGGGTCAAACGGGGCCCTAAAATTTTGAAATAAATACTGGGGTGATCGCACAAACGAGAGAAACACAACTAAGGAGACGTATCACAATTTTGACGATGAGAAACGAAACTAAAAATAGAAAGGCCTCGCGACAAAAGTAAAAATCGTGACGTCTCCTCAAATAAGGTCAAACCGTGGGAGAACGACCCGCGAAATGTCGTTCCAAAAGAATTCCACAATTTTAATACTCTCAGAGTGGGTCACAACGGCATACTGCACTATTGGGTTCGGTTACGGACAAAGTCTAAAATAAATACGTGCACGAACAAGGCTACGTGCACGTAACGCGTATAAAGGATACGGGGTCCAAAGGCGGCGGAAATTCCAAAGGCGACGGAAATTCTAAGTTGGGCACACGTCGGGGGTCGGCTTGCTAAGGACACAACCAAGTGCTACGGCCCTATCGACTCACACACCCAGCAACAAAACCAATCAGGTTCCCGAAATTGCTATACGCACAGCCGTATAATGGAAAGTGAGTACCGGCCGTTACATTGTTGTTATTCTACTCCCACTTTTTGGATAATGCCATAGGGGAGAGAAATAAACATATCATAATTATGTGCTAAGTAACTTCAAAACTTGAATCTAAGATTGAAGTTGCCTTAGGTTCAGGGGGATTAAGATATACTGAACTTGGATTATAAAATCCTAGTTTCAAGATTTCAAGAATTAAAATCATTTCATTCATACATATCTTACATGCTTGCTTCAATTGATATATAGATGCCCTTATATACAATGACTACCTTGATTGGCATCTATGTAGGGGGAAGTAAGTTTTCATTAAGCACAATTATTTATCTTTTTGTTTATGTTTGTTTGTCATCATCAAAAATAGGGAGAATGTTGAGTATTGGACTTCTCTCTACTTGGTGTTAATGATGAGAAAACATAAATACTTGTGACTAATCCCCTATTTGCAGTTAATACATTGCCTAAGCATAGATCAATTAGCAATGGATGTCACTCAAAGATCAATCAAAGCATGAAAAGTGGATTGGATGATTAAAGATGGCGATTGAAGCTCCTAGAAGACTTCAAGCTCATACTTTGGATAGAAGAGAGGCTTCTACATAATGTAATCTTTTTATTCTCTTCTAGTATGTAGCTTAGAAGTAGAACTATGTTGGAGCACACACACATCTTCATTTCTGTCCTAGGAAATCATTAGATCACATTTCCTTAATATCCGGCGGTATCCGGGTGGAAGGGGCATAGGATTACTGGGAACAAGTCGGAGATTACTTGGGTAATCCGAACCCTTGAAACATACTTTGTGTTAGCATTGTTTCAATTTGGGTTTATTTACAATTCTGCATTTATTGTTGGTTAGGAATTTAAATTGGTATAATAATCGTTTAAATTTTATGAACACTATTCAACCCACTCTTCTAGTGTTTTCCTCATAGTCAGTGTCCTTACAGAATTCAAAAATAAGACTTTTCAAAGATTTTGTGAAAAACGTGGTATCACACACACTTTTGCTTTTCTAGCGCTTCTCCTCAAAATGGGATAGTTGAGAGGAAAAACAGTACACTCCAAGAGTGTGCATGACTAATGCTGTGTGAAAGCAACCTTCAAAAGTACTTTTCGACAGAAGCTGTCGCAACCGGATGCTATTTTCAAAATAGGATACTTATTAGAACACCTTCTCAAAAGGCTCACTATGAGCTATTGTACCAATAAATTCCAAATATATCTTATTTTAGAGTCTTTGATTGTAAATGCTATGTTTTAAACACAAAAGATAAACTATATAAATTTTACTCCAAGGTGGATGAAGACATATTTATCGGTTACTCTTTTAGGAGCAAAGAATATTGTGTCTACAACAAAAGAACTCTTGATGTTGTTGAAACTTTACATGTCACATTGGGTGAATCATCTAGTAGTTCTTCCAATATTATTATTACTACTGATGATGTTGTGCCTTCAAATGATATGAATGATTCTTTTCCCTTGCCTAATGCCTACACTGAGGTTGCACATCACCCACATACACAAGTTATTGGAAACATTGATGAAGGTGTTCGAACTAGGTCACAGATAGAATATATGTCTCATGTTACTTTTGTTTCTAATATTGAGCCGAAAAAGGAAGATGAAGCTTTTGTAGATAGCACTTGGATTGTGGCTATGTAGGAAGAACTCCTTCAATTTGAAAGGAATCATGTATGGGCGGTAGTCCCTAGACCATAAAATCATCCCGTCATTGGCACCAAGTGGGTATACAGAAACAAGCTAGACAAAGACGACGTTGTGATAAGAAATAAAGCAAGATTAGTAGCACATGGATACTCTCAAGAAAAAGGTATTGACTTCGATGAAACTTTTGCACTTGTAGCTAGACTAGAATCCGTTGGGATGTTGCTTGTTGTTGCATCATATAAACATTTTAAGTTATACCAGATGGATGTGAAATGTGCATTCCTGAATGGTTACATTAAGGAGGAAGTCTACGTTAAACAACCTTCCTGTTTTGAACATGATAAGAATATTTATTGTGTGTAAATTAAATAAAGCATTATATGGTTTAAAACAAGTTCCAAGAGCTTGGTATGAGAGATTAAGGGAATTCTAAATCGACTATGGATATAACATAGGAAAAATAGATACAACTTTATTCATTAAGCAAATTAATGATGTTATCAAACTTATTCAAGTTTACATTGACGGTATTATTTTTGGATCTACTAACGAAAATCTATGTCGAGAACTTGCTAAGTTGATGCATGATGAGTTCAAGATGAGCCACATGAGTGAGCTCGCATTCTTTTTAAGGTTACAGATCAGGCAATCGAAAGAGGGAACCTTATTCATCAAACGAAGTATGCAACAAATCTACTCAAAAGGTTCGGGATGGAAAATGCATCAGGGAAGAACACTCCTATGGCCACATCCACCCCTTTAGACAAAGACGAAATGGGTAAGAGCATTGATAAGAGAACATATATATGTATGATTGGCTCTCCAATATATCTTACCACTAGTAGGCCAAACATTATGTTCAGTGTATGCACAGGTGCACTTTTTTGTTCTGATCCCAAAGAATCACATCTTAAAGTAGTAAAGCACATTTTAGGTATCTTAAGACCACTGCTGACTTTGGGTTATTTTATCCAAAAGATAAAACTTTTGAAATTATTTCCTATAGTGACTCAGACTATGCTAGCGTTAAAACCACTAGAAAGAGCACAAGTGGAACATGTCAATTCCTTGTACATTTCATTGTCTCCTGGTTGAGCAAAAAGTAGAGTTCGGTCTCACTATCTACCACTGAGGCAGAATACATAGCTTCCGGACTTGTATGTGCACAAGTTCTTTGGATGAAACAAGTCATAGTCAATTATCGGTGTTGAATACTTTACATGTGTGATTTATTGTGCTGATAAGAGTGCCATTAATTTATCTAAAATTATATTTTACATCATAGAATCAAGCATATTGACATCAGGCATAGATTTATTGATGATCATTGTAGTGAAAAGGATGTTTAAATCAAATCTGTTTTTACAGAACATTAGGACAGATATTCTTACTAAAGCCTTGAAAATATATTCATTTTCAAAACTCCGCAGATACTTAGAAAGTGTTAGTGAAAAAGAACTTAATTGAATATTCTTCTGTTTATGCTTATGATTTATTGTGCATATTATGATATCTCTTTAATATATTCGTCACGTGGTATGATTTATCATTATTCTTTTTGATGTGACAAAGGGGGAGAAAATAATAGTATTATTATTGATATTATTCATGGTCATGGCATATGATATTGTGGATATTGTGACACTTTGTTTTACTAAAACGCTTGGAATATAATATGAAATGATGTTCATATTTTTGCGTATCTCTAACCAGCTTTGATGCAGTGGGAGTAACTTTTCCATATCAATCATGCATCTCTGCAAGGAGAGAGTAAGTTATTTTTTAAGTTCTCATATTATATTTCTATTTTATATCATTTGTTGTCATCATAAAAAAGAGAGTGTATGTGTTGATATATTGAGACACCCCCAGTAGAGTTTTGATGATGTTCACAAATGATATGGTACTAATGATTTAATTCAAGTGTGTGTAGGATATGGACAATGTGATATTAAGCCATTAAGAACATAGATGTGGCGTAGCTCAAAACAAAGACATGGAAGATATGACATGGAGCCATTTAAGAGTAAAGACATGGTGCAAATGAAGACTCAAATGAGGAACCAAATGAAGACTCAATGGCCCAAGACAAGCAAACAGAACTCAAGGCTCAAAAGTGTGTCAAATTGTGTAGGTAGAGTCTTAGTTTGTAAAATCTAAATCTTGGAGCTACACACACATAAATTCTATGAAAATGTTTTTAAACTGTATTAAAATGTTTTAAATTATTATATAATAGTTTTGAAATGATTTCATAGTATTTTGATAGAGAAAAACTCATGTTTCATAGAATAACCGACTATCCACATCCTGATAGCCGACTATCTATGAGCGGGACTTGAACTAAAACTTTTTGGACTAAAGGATCTGGCTATTGGCAAGAAGATAGCCAACTGTGTCCTGTAGATAGTCAACTATCTGGGTCAAACAGCTAGTTTTAATGGAAAACATGATTTACGCAATATAGTCGTTTCTAGTCGTTGGAGGATGGTTTTATGGACCCGATTTGAATTATTTTTACCCTCTATAAACACCAGAGGTTTCAAAACTTTTAGATATCAAATTTTGACTAATGTTTTATATTTTTCAAGCAATTTTTCAAAAGCTCTCTTGCTATATAAAGCTCTCCTTTTGCCATTGTTTTTAATTTTTTCTGTGCTGCTTAATCTTTCTGATCTTTTTATAAAACTATTTCCCTCTGATAAGCTTGATTTTAAATCTCTATTCTCAAAAGTTTTGATCTTTAAGAGATTTGATTCAATTTATTTTTAATCTCATACTCTTCATTTATATTATTTTTAGATCAAGGTTTTGATTCAATTATATAGCCACATATAACACAAAAGCTCCATTATTTGGCTATAGGATCAAAAGGGTGTAATGATCATAGAAAAATGTTTGTAAGCATAATGGAAAGGCGTTGGTACGTCGATTGGTAAGGTGTTGCATTCTCTTGTGAAAGGGGCATTGTTGTACTTGGTTTGAAATCCTACTTTTGGTATAACTAGGTGGTTAGGAAATCCTAACATGTGAAGCTAGGTAAGTGTATTGCAGGTGTTGCAATGGTAAATTAAATCCCAAGGGAGGTCGGAGACTGGATGTACCTAGGTCGTGAGGAACCAAGATAAATTCTCGGCGTCTGCACTGTGATTAATCTTATTGTCTCTCTGTTCATTACATATTGCTTATGATCTAATTTCCATTGTGCTCATTATCTTTGTCTTATTGCAAACTTTAATATTTGTGTTGATTAAGTATCAAGACAGGTAACACTTCTTGGAGACTTAGGCAACTTAATTAGAAGGGTTTTTAATTTACTCCGAAAAAATTATTTTTATGCACAACACTATTCAACCCCCCCTTCTAGTGTTGTTTGCTATCCACAGGATCCGACATTTTATAATTGCTATGATCGGAAGCCTGTAAGAAACGGTCACAACCGATCTAAGGCCCTGTGATGGAGTGTCATCCACGTGAACACACCACCACGGATCAAGCTCTACTACATCAGCACCCCTTTGGGAGATGGGCCTGACTTGTCATGTCCCACAATAAATACGGGTTACCTCAGTGACATCTCTCCAAGACCCATGATATGGATAGCCACGTCAGCAAGCATAATGGATTCTATTTCCAAGGTGCTACCTACTTCCGTCGAGCTTCATAGCTTGGTCTGACCTCTAGCATTCGACCCATGTCATGCTACGTCCATGCAAAGCCCCTGGTCTGAGCTGGTGCCCCTGCTGGCACCCCTCAAAGGGATTCGGTTCTAATGCGTCATGCACAAGGCAGATGGCTTCGTTCTCAGTCTCCCAAGCTCGAGCTAACCCACATGAAAAAAACAACCAAACCAAAGTTCAGCTCAGTCCAATTCCTCAGCTGATGGGCAAAAATGTCTTTTCATTCATTATCAAAAGTACAATATTTTCGTTGCTCGGTGTACAAGCACAAAAAACCGCACGGCAAGTAAAAGAAAAAAAAAAATTTACATTGCTGGCCCTGGGCCGAGCTCGCCTTCGCTAGGTGCAGCTCCACCTCTTGGATCATCGGCAAACTTTTCAGTAGCCACCCTACTCAGCTCCTCGGCCCTTCGCAATTGAGTCCTCTCCTCCCATAGTTCTACTCTCTGCAGGTAGAGCATATCTTGAAGGAAGGCATTCTCCACCTCCAAAGACTATGCATGTTGCCTACAACAGCGGATGCTGTGAAAGAAGCAGAACAACTTTGCTAGGTCCGACATAGGAGGAGAAAGAATAAAGTTGAGGAAAAATACCAAAATCAGTGGCAACAACAAAGTGTACCATCCCTATGCATTGGAGGGCCCTGGGAACCCCAACAATCTTTGGCTCAGGCTGATTGGTTGTGGTTTTCCCCGGTCACATTCAACATGTAATCTAGTGCCCATATACCGAGGGCCTCGATAGCCTCTTTGGGATCACATCTTGGTGGCACCTCTCGGTTCACCGTCCCATTGTCAGACATCATGCCTCCACCAGGTTGAGAATCTGCCTCGCCTCAAGGGGTAGTGAACCCAATGCATGCACTAAGGCCGCCACCTAGCTCCTCGTGGGCAGTGATTCAACATACAACCCTTCGTCCACCAGTCTTTGGGCATTCATCTATTGTTAGTGTGTTAGTGTGTCAATGGGGAGTTTCTGGGCATCGACACACTAACGAAGATATTAACGAATTTTTAACGCCACACGATCTGCCCCTAATCACATGGTCTTTTTTGCACTGGATGTTTTATGAACCCACTTATTAATATCCATGCAACATAAACCTGAATCGTAACATGATAAAAGATGACACCCCTCGACCTTCGAGTAATTATTTGAGTACCTCTATAATAACCTTCCAATAGCAAGGCGACACATGGCACCAAATTCACAAATCAATTTAATTTTGTGAATTTACATCCTCGCCCCTAACCCAGTTTTGAAAAAGAAAAAAGAGGTTATTGTAGAGTGTTAAAAGAGTATTGGAGAGGATTAACCATGGCGAGTAGCCATGGTACTTTATTTATAAACATCTCATGATGAGTTAGGAGTCCAAGGGACTCCCCACTAACTTAGTGGGGAGTAATGTTGAGATGTTGAGGGGGGAGGCCAAAGGGCCTCCCTCATCTCACAACACTCCCCCTCATCTCTCCATTACCTTGGGTTAAGCATATGAATACTTCACGATTCAGTATGCTAATGGGGTGGATACTTCTGGATCCAGAGCCACTGTGGTTGCCTCGTTAAAACCTTAGCTGTGAAAAACCCAGTGGGAAAAACCAGCAGCTTAAGGGAAAAGAGTACAACGGTCGAGGGACTCCCCCTGATCTGTACAAGCTTCAGGCTTGCAGATCTCCTATGTATCTATACAATCATCTCCTATTTGTCTATACATCCATCATGTTCTGAAGAAAATACAATCATCACTCATCTATACAAGTTTCACTTGTCTAGCGGCTATAGTAAAGCAGTGGCGTTTTGGAGTGGAATGCTCTTCGAAGTTGGTAGATGACGCCACTAAAGTATTCATTGAATCAGTCTTCAGTGTGTCTGCAAGGTACTGCTGGACATGGCTGAGCGTTTTCAATACTTGCTTCTTGGATGATGAGCTTCTCAGAAGATGTAGACATTGGAGGATGGCGTGTAGATATTTAGGAGGTGGCCGGCCTATTGTGTTTTGGTCATCGCGATGATGTTTAAACCTGCATATGCGATATATATTCCTTGACCCTTAGAAGTTGCACAGAAGCAGTTTATCCTTGGTCTAGTGTTGCTCTCCAGGACAACATTGTATCTGGTTAACAACTTTACTGGAGACGTTCTATCAAAGATACGTGCAGTTGGCCAGATAAAGAAGTGTAACAAGTACACTAGAGATAGGCTCTTCGAGACCTAGGATGTCCTCCCCCTCTTCCAGCTACTGGAAGGTGTCATAAATAAGCATCCATTTTAAATAGGATGCAAGTGGACATCATGCTTCATAAACTCCAGGTGTATGAAAGATATTAAAGGGTTCCACCATGAAGGTGTTAAATATATAAGCCGAGATAATACCTTGTTATACCTAGGTTTTTCATTTCCAAGGTATGCTTAAAGCTATCTGATATCTCAATGGTCTCTGCAGGAGATCCTATTAGCTTTAAGTCGATCACATATATGTGAATATCACAAATCCTGTCAACGATCTTTCGAAAAAAGATACACGGGCAGAATATTGCTTAAGATCAACTAATAATCTTTGTAGCCTTTATGGAGAAGACGTTTCTACATCTCTCTTTCATCTCTGGGGGTAGAGTATACCCTTCTGGAAGTTTTATATAGATCTCTATATCTATATTGCCGTAAATATATGCAGTCACAACGTCCATGAACTGCATTTATTGGCTTTTTTCAGAGAAGTTTAGGCTTAGTAGGAAAATGATCTCATTTTCTTCATTTCAATTTCTTTATGAAATCCGAATTATATTCCACAGGTTTTTACACATTCAGGTGTATGGACTACTGGTCCAAAGACTTTGCTTTTCAAGAGTGAGTCCAGCTCTACTCTTATTGCCTCGTCCCACTTTGGCCAATCTATGCGTTTACGCTATAGAAAAGTGGGTAGACGTCATCGTCGTATTCAGCGACGTGAAAGGCAATAGCGAAAGCAAAATCGTCGTCGACGACTGTGCTGTATCTGTCCAGTACCTCTCCAGTACGTACGTAATATAATGATGTTTCTCCTGTTGTTTCCTCTGCAGGGGAAATTAGGAGGGGAGAGGTTGCTGGTCTGAGCTCAGCATCATGTGGTTGGATCATTTTGATATATCCAGAAATCTTCATATTTTGAGGAATTTTATATTTTGAACCTGGTAGGCGTCCTCTTTTCAATTGAGGTACAGCCAATTCTGCTGCCGGTGGATTGCATCCATCTTTGGGAATGTCAATCCTAGCTGGCGTGTTGGCAGCAGGGACGTGTGAACGAACAATCTTCTGGTTGTCCACAATTTTATCCAGCAATTGATGTACTTTAGTCTGAATGTGAAGGATTTTCTGGATCTCAACTTCACACAGAAAAAGTATGCGGATCATAACGAGATTAGGACTTTTGTGTCACATGATATGGTCTCAGAAGCTTCCTGCTTCTTTAGATTGCGTGCCTATGTTAATGAGATTTTGCTCATCAAATTCACATTTATCAAGACTTGGTGGTAAACCATAAGCAAGCAGCATCAGCAATAAGATATGGCAACGTGCGGGCCGTATCGTGATAAGCGATGCAGAATGCAGTGTATTGGTCCCTAAACATCAACAAGCAACCGTGATTTTACAATGGACGTGGAATCCATTGGAGTCTCTTTAATAGAGACTCTGCTAACCCATTATGAGTATGAACATGCTGCAGGATGTTCAATTTCAATGTTAGTTGCTTCGCAGAAGTCTTGAATGATTTGTGTAGTAAATTCACCCACATTATAAGATTTTGAGAAATCTAGGTTGCGAGTGAATATAAAGGCACACAAAAGACCATCTAGTATATGCATATATCAGTACAGTAATGAGATACTGAAAATGGGCCACTTGCGGGGTGAATAGGCCCGCAAAGGTCGCCATGTATTCTCTCAATGAAGCCAGGAGACTCTAATCCCACTTTCAGGAGGGAATGTCTCTCTATTAGTTTTCCCTTATGACAAAGGGGGACAAGGAAACTCAACCTTTTGAAGAATCTTCTGTTTCTCCAATTGATTTATTTGATGATGCGTCAATCATCGCTGATCCAGGATGAACAAGTCCATTTTGCCAGAGTTAAAAACTATGGCAATGAAAGGCACTTCTGGTGCTCAGTCAAGTTGGCTTTCTACAGGATGAATATCTGTAATTATAGGGGCCTATCGGTGGCCAAATGTAATCGTAAGTAGATGGGCTTCTGGCCATCCTCTTGACGATTTACATATTGATATTCAATATTTATTATCCACAGTTTTCAAGTTATGTTCGGTTAAACGAAATATCCTTGAAAATTGGAAATTTCCTATATGTTTTAAAGGGAGAAGTTTGCATCTTATAGTCTCTTTGTATGTGGGAGCAATATAAATGCTACAACAGTGCAACGAGGCACTGTCCACAATATTACATACTTCATCTATAAGCAAAACGAAATTTTATTTTAGTAAATGTAAAAATACATTAAAAATAAAAGTTCGTATTTAAGCAAATTAAAGACGAAGCTACATGGAAATTTAAATGCATAGATTAAAGATGAAGCTTAATCGAGCAGGTCGTCGTTCTCGAAGTCTTTTACAGTAAACATCGTTGGCGGCTGAACAGCCGCCAAGTTTGTTTCAGGCAGAGACTTTTGGCTCGCCTGATACAGTTCCTGGAGGTGGCGAGGAGTGCGGCAGTTTCTGGACCAATGTCCAATCATGCCACATCGATGGCATATGTCCTCCCAGTTCTTCTTAGGAATTGACACTTGGTCAGTGTTCTTACGATTCCATGTGAGGTTTCTCATTTCTCTGTTGTTGTTGGTCTGGGTTGCTTCTTCTCGTGCAGGCTGTATTACAGCCTTCCCTTTGTTCTTTCTAGCCTTCTTATTGTTTTTCCACTTCTGGGGAGAAACGTGGTGGGCTTCAGGGATAGGTGCAGTACCAGCTGGATGTAAGTTATGAGTGGCGAGCAGTAGATCTCGATTCTGCTCTGCCCTAAGTAGGCAAGAGATCAGATTAGAGAATTTTGTAAAGTTGCGTTCACGATACTACTGCATGAGAATTGCATCTTTCTCGTGAAAGAGGTAAATGTCTTTTCCAACATGCGTTGCTCTGTCACTTCTTCACCGCACAACTTCAGGCGTGAGGTGATGTTATAAAGTGCAGAATTATACTCAGCGACGGACGTATAGTCCTGAAGTCTGAGGTTTTCCCACTCATAACTGGCACGCGGTAATATAACATCAATTTGATGTTTATACCGTGCCTCCAGCGCTGTCCACAGTTCCTTTGGGTCCTCTACCGTTAAGTATTCGGCCTTTAAGGTCCGATCTATATGTTTCCTAATGTAGATTATGGCTTTCGCCTTATCTACATCGGAGACAGTGGTAGGAGTGCTGCTGCTAGATGTAGCAAAAGCATCGGCCGCTGCTGGGGCAGATGAAGGAGCCAAAATGGAGCCAAGGAGGGTCATCAAACGCAAGTGGAACTTCAAGTCCACTCGCCAACTCAGGTAATTTTTTCCTGCAGAATCGAGGACCTCAAAATCGACGCTTGCCAATTTTGCCATTTATCTACGCAATTTAAAATAAGCATGAATTAATTAAAATTGAAATTCACGCATTAAAAATTAAATAAGTAAAATTTTGCCAGATACCCAAAGAAACTCAATGTCCAAAGTCCGAATATACAGTCCATAAAGAAAAGAAAAATACAATTTGGAAACCCAGAATGGGTCCCTATATTTTCCAATTTTTTCCTCCGTCTTCATATGTCGGTACACCGGTCTTGGGCAAAAATACATATAATCCTCACTTACAAATTCTCTCAAAAAGAAAAAAATTGCAAGGAATATAAAGGGTATCAAATTGGCCGATCCCAAATATCACATTTCAGCTTATATAAACATCCACGCAGTTTATAAATGCTACAGGCACAAAATAAACAACCACGCATGTATATAACACAGGCATATATAATATGGAAAAATAGACTAGAAAATATAATAATCTCTCGGACCACGGGGAGACATCATACACCGTTAGGTTAGTTTACTAACGGCAGAGCGGTCGCAGGATCCTTAAGATAATTATATTTTGAAAAAAAATCATAATATTCCATAATTTAATAATAATGCAAAAGTGTTATAATTTTAGCAATATGAAAGACTGGGCGACAGGCCCTTTACAAGGAATTAAAATAAATTAATAGTTTGAATGGGGCTGCAGGCCCATAAATATTAATCATTTTAATATATTATAAACATTTGGACTACAGGCCCATTTGCCAAAAATTAACAAACTAATTAATGCAATTGAATTAACTTGGCTTCATGCCCAACAAGTCAAATTAAAATAATGTTAATATATGGGCTTCAGGCCCAGTTTCAAAATTTTAATTTAACATTGCAGATTGCAATTGGAAATACTAGGCTTCAGGCCCGATTTAGGCATGCAAAAATAATGATTAATTCAAGTGGGGCTGCAGGCCCATAGAATCTATTAACATGGTCCCCTAAAATCCCTTTTACAGGGAGTTACGCAAGAATTTCCCTATTCCCCCCTGTTTCTTGGTTTGGGCAAGACCAACCCCCCACCTCCTCTCTCTGTTGGATCGCCGGACAGGAACCCCCCCCCCCCCCCCCGTCTGGGGGGGATGGAAGAAACCCCCCTCCCGCCGTGTGTGGGTGGGGGGGAGGGGGGCGCATCCGAATGGCCCGCCGTGCCTTGCTATGCTGTCAGTGTAGTTTTTGGCAACCCATGCATATCACACTTATGTGATAAAGAATCCAGTGATATTCATTTTTGTTGTGAAGGGAAAAGTAGGGAAATAGGTGTAGAGGGTTAAGAGCCCCCTACCCTCATATTTATAGCTTTCAATAGTGGGCTGGATACCCAATGGGCCTCATGGGCCTATTCATAACACTTCCCCTTATCCAACCAACATTGAATAAGAGGTGGATTCTTCAGGATCCGAGTTAGGATAACTACCTTGTTAAATAAAGAACAGTTAATCCATAACTTCCCTTGTTTTAGGGATGTGTCTAGGGGTGGATACTTCAGGATCCAGAGTCAACGAGGTTGCCTCGTCAAAACCTTGACTACGGAAAACCCTGTGGGAAAAAACCAGTAGCCAAAGGAAAAGAGTACAACTCTGCAGTTGACTCCCCCTCATCTGACCAAGCTTCAGGCTTGCAGATTTCCTATGAATCTATACATCAGTCTCCTATGTATCTATGAGTTCATAGTCCTCTCATCCTGACCCAGTTTACATTTACTCACTCTCCTCATCCCAATCCCATATACAAGTTTCTCAAAGATAATAGTAGGCATGGATTTGGTAAGCAAATCCGCTAAGTTATTACATGATTGGATCTTCTGTACCTCAATCTGCTTCTGCTTCTGAAGGTCGTGCGTCCAGAAGAACTTGGGGGAGATATGCTTCGTCTTGTCGCCTTTGATGTAACCGTCCTGTAGCTGGGCTATACATGCTGCATTGTCTTCATGAAGTGGAGTAGGCGCAAGAACGCCGGTCATCATGCCGGTGGAGGTGAGGATGTGCTGGATCACAGAGCGTAGCCAGAAACTTTCCTTGCTTGCTTCGTGGATCGCTAGGAGCTCTGAGTGAGTAGCTCTGAGTGAGTGGATGAGACGGTCGTCATGGTCTGCTTTACAGATCTCCAGGATATGGATGTGCCGCCATAAGTAAACATGTATCCTGTCTGATACTTCTCTGTATGAGGATCGGACCTGTATCCTGCATCAGCATAACCAACTAAACTAGTTGATGCCCCTTTCCTGTAGAATAGACCTAAGTCTATGGACCCTTGGAGGTAGCGCAGAAGATGCTTAACTCCGGCCAAGTGCCGCTGTGTAGGTGCAGCACTATATCTGGCTAGTAAGTTGACTGCAAATGCTATGTCAGGGCGAGTACAGTTAGCCAGGTATAGGAGTGCACCGATAGCACTTAGATAAGGCACTTCGGGGCCTAGTGTTTCCTCTCCCTCTTCCAGCGGCCAGAAGGGGTCTTTATGTACATCCAATGATCTGACGACCATTGGACTGCTGAGGGGGTGGCACTTATCCATCAGAAACTTTTTCAGTAAGTTCGATGTGTAAGTTGACTGATGTAACAGGATCCCATTGTTAAGGTGTTCTATTTGAAGACCTAAACAGAATTTTGATTTTCCGAGGTCTTTCATCTCGAAGGTTTCTGTCAAGCTTCTAGAAATCTCTGCGATCTCTTCAGGAGATCCGATGAGATTCAAGTCGTCCACATAGACGGCTATGATTACAAATCTTGTTGCCTTTGCTCTTATAAAGATGCAAGGACAGACTGGGTCGTTTGTGAATCCTTGTTTTACAAGGAAATCGCTCAGTCTGTTATACCACATCCTTCCAGATTGTTTTAGACCATATAATGATCTTTGCAGTTTCACTGAGTAGATGTCACGTTTTCTCTCTTTTAGTGCTGCAGGAAAAGAATAACAGTCAGGTAATCTCATATAGATGTCTCGGTCTAGGTTGCCATATACGTATGCAGTAACCACGTCCATGAGTTGCATATTTAAACCCTCTTGGACTGTTAAACCAATGAGGAATCGGAAGGTGATCGCGTCCATGACCGGGGAGTATGTGGATTCAAAATCCACCCCTGGACGTTGGGTAAAACCCTGCGCTACAAGCCTTGCTTTGTAGCTAACGATCTCATTCTGTTCATTTCGTTTTCTAATAAATACCCATTTATAACCTACAGGTTTTACACCTTTTGGTGTCTGGACTATGGGTCCGAAGACCTTGCGTTTGGTGAGTGAATCCAACTCCACTCCTATTGTCGCTTTCCACTTTGGCCAATCATCTCTGCTTTGACATTCTGTTAGAGAGCGTGGTTCAATATCATCGTCGCAGTACGTGACGTTGATGGCAATATTACACGCAAATGTGTCATCTATGGTTGTGCTCTTTCTGTCCCAATACTCCCCAGTTCGTACATAGTGTCTCGAAACTTCATTTTCTCCCGGTTTTTCCTCTTCGTGAGAGTTTGGGAGAGATGGGGTAGCAGGGCTTATAGTAGCATCCTGTGGTGGTATTTGTTTACCATTGCCAAGGGTCCTACTCTTTCGAGGGACTTGGTCCTTGGATCCCGGTGGTCGCCCTCTCTTTTTGAGAGGTCCAACCATTTCTGCTGCAGGCGGATTGCATCCATTTTGTGGTATGTCAATCCTAGCTGGAGTATTAGCAGCAGGGACGTGTGATTTGACAATCTTCTGGTTGTCAGTAAATTTGTCCGGCAAGAGATGGACAGTGTTTTGGATGTGGAGAATCTTCAGGACCTCCTCCTCACACTGGCTTGTGGGCGGATCAAAGTGACATAATGTCTTTGTATCCCAAGTGATACATTCTAAAGCTTCGGGCTTCTTTGTCTGTGAGCCTAGTCTTGGAAATGATGTTTCATTGAATTCACAGTCTTCTAGACGTGTCTTAAAAACGTCTCCCGTAAGGGGTTCTAGGAATCTAATTTTGGAGGGGGTGTCAAACCCAACATAAATGCCTAGGCGACGTTGTGGACCCATCTTTGTCCTTTGTGGTGGTGCTATGGGGACGTATACTGCACAACCAAATATTCTCAAGTGTGAGACACTTGGTGGGGCTCCAAGTGCTAGTTGCATTGGAGAAGATGACTGACCTCCAGAAGGTCTTAATTTTATTAAAGATGCAGCATGCAAAATTGCATGACCCCACGCATTCACTGGCATTGGGGATTGAAGTAATAATGGACGAGCAACCCATTGCAGTCTCTAAATGAGAGATTCTGCTAACCCATTTTGGGTGTGAACATGTGCTACATGATGTTCGACTTCAATTCCCTGAGCTTGGCAATAGTCTAAAAAAGACTTGTGACGTAAACTCCTCTGCATTATCCAGACGAAGTTTCTTTATCTGGTAGTCGGGGAAGTGGGCCTGTAACTTGATTATCTGAGCTAAAAGCTTAGACAGTGCTAGGTTACGGGTTTACAGTAGACACACATGTGACCTCTTAGTAGATGCGTCTATCAGGACCATAAAGTACCTGAACGGACCACTTGATGGGTGTATCAGCCCACAAATGTCTCCGTGGATTCTTTCCAGAAAACTCGGAGACTCCACGTCCACTTTCAGTGGAGAGGGTCTTGTAATCAGTTTACCCTTGTAACAGGGTGGACATGGGAATTTGTCTTTTTGAAGAATCTTCAGGTTCTTCAAGTCTATACCCCTGGAGCTTTTTATGATGCGGTACATCATAACAGATCCAGGGTGTCCCAGTCTACTGTGCCAGAGTTGGAATTCTGGCGTTTGGGGGCACTGCAGGTGCTCCGCCATGGATGTTTCTGGACTTTGTATACTTGTTTGGTAGAGTCCCGAGGGGAGTGTAGTGCCCTGTGAAGCTACTGCATATGTACTAGAGGGGGGTGAATAGTACTTTAAAATAATCAAGAGAGTTATTCCTAATTATTGTGCAAACACACAAACAACAATGCGGAATAGACTACAAACAACAAGAATGGACAAACGCAAACAAAGCATGTAACATGTTTGGATCCACCCAAGTCTCCCCGACTTGTTCTCGGTGATCCTACGTTCCAACCACCCGGATCCCTTCCGGATACTTGAGTTAGAAACCACTAACGCAAGATTTTGCACTATGAAACTCTTGTGAAAAACCTTCACAAGACCAAATCATACACAATATAAATGTGACTCCCACAACCCGGGATCACACACTTCTCTCACAACCGAGAGAACAATTCAAATATCAAATGCGATGAAATAATGAAACACTTACCACAAAATCATATGCCTTGAGTATACATACCAAATTAGGACAAAGAGGGATTTTGAGAAAGAAAATGTCACCAAACCCTAGCTCCAAGAAATTGACCGGCAATGGAAGCCTAGGGTGGAGTTGGTGACCTTGATTCAATGGCTTGGAATGCTCACAATGGAAAGAATCTCTCTTGAGGAATTAGGGCTCAAGAAGTGAGGGAGAGATTCTTGGTGAGAAGAGAGAGCTTGGAAATAGCTTGAGAAAACTTCTCTCTTATGTCTGAAGTAACTTTGATAATGGACCTCTAACCTTGCCTCAAATGAATCAGGTTTGTATTTATAGAGGCAAGAAAAATCGTGCTCAAAAGATTCCCAACGGTCATATTTCTGAAGCAGTTAGTCGGTCTAAGAAGGATCACTGACCGACTAGATTGGCAACTAGTCGGTCGGTGATTCTTCATGAACCGACTAACTGGCTCACAGCCAAACGAAAAAGTTCCAGGCAATATGAACTAGTCGGTCCAAGAATACTTGCCAACCGACTAGTTTCACAACTAGTCGGTCGGTGAGTGTTCTTTGACCGACTAACAGATGAAAATAGGAAAGGCTGGAATCAAGTACAGCTAGTCGGTTTAAGAACAACTTCCAACCGACTAGTTTCTCAACTAGTCGGTCGGTCGATGTGCTTTGACCGACTAACTGTAAACAGTAACTTAGGCTGTACAGAGGCAATGATAACTAGTCGGTCTGGGAAGGATTCCTAACCGACTAGATCGTCATCTAGTCGGTCGGTGAACCTTCTTTGATCGACTAATTGATCAACATAGCCAGGCTGAAATGAGTAACGACATCTAGTCGGTTCAAGAAGAGTTGCCGACCGACTAGATCGTCATCTAGTCGGTTGGTTCTTCTACTTGAACCAACTAAGATGCACTAGAAGCCGAGGGAAGAAGCGATAGGCTTCGTGAAAGTTTCTAATGGCTTCTATGATAATCCTAGCTCTAAGATATGAGCGAAATGAAGGTTATAATGTAAGTCCTACTCAAGGCTTAACATTCTATTCTATAAAGCTAGAAGACATTAAATTAAACATGACGAACCGTCTTCAAAGCTTCAATCTTCACTCTTCTTGACTTTAATATTGCTCCTTGAGCTTCAATGAAGCTTCAGGCACACGATCACGCGTATTGAGAAGTCTTGAGACGTCGCTTTTGATGTACGTATTCTTTTGGTGACGATCTCCATAACTGCGCTTACAAACAGTTAGTTCACAATAGTTATGTTTGCTCATCATCAAAACCAAATCCGGGGAATCAATACTCAACATTCTCCCCCTTTTTGGTGATGACAAACCAACCTAAATAATAATCAATAATAATATTTCAAATGAAATTTACTTACTCCTCCTGCATTGATGACACGTTAGTCTCGTATTAAATATCAATCATACGCATCAAGCAGACGAGGGAAATATAAAATATGAATCCTATTATTGCAATTTTAGGATCTAAATCCATTTTATATCTTAACTCCCCCTGAATCTAACATATCAAATTAGATTCATGGTAAATTGCTTTGAATTATCAATTAGCACATTGTCATTATTAATTCTCTCCCCTTTGGCATTAGCAAAAAGAGCGAGAGGAGATCAACGACAATAATACAATGGCTAAAAGTAAAAGCATGAGAGTCTAAGAATACGACCACGATCCAAATGACACCAAAGTAAAATACCAAATGTGAAATACCGAAGAAAATCAAAGCGTACCAACGTGACCATAGTCGAAAATCGAAAAACCAAATCATCAAAACTCAAATTAATTTCACATATTGAGTTATGGAATATACTCTCCAATATCAACATTCTTAGTTAAATAGAGTGCATGGAAAACAATTCTATGTTTCCATAGAAAGAATTCTATTTAATCCAATAAAATCGTCGAGCGACGAAATCAATATCAGAGACATAAATCAAATGAGAATACCAAATGTAGCGAATTGATACCAAAAGTAATATGCAAAAGTGTTATGCCAAAAATAGATAGAACATCATAAAACTATGGCATACACAATTCTAGCATACTAATTGAAACAAAATGATACCAATGTAAATACTCTATTGTAATTGTATTCAATCAACACACATGGATACCAAATGTATATTAAATGTAAGAATATACTTACAACATTAGGCTCCCCCTACTTTGGTGCATCACTTAAGCACCATCAACTCCATTTGAATGAAAATTCGTTGCAAAACAATGAGTTGGTAGGGTTGGTATCCCATGGTGGATTGAACCTAGAAGACACAATTCTTGGTATCCAAAAACCCTTTTGGATCCTATGGGTTAGGCAACAATTTTAACAAACTAAATTCAAATTAACGTAACCCATAGCTCAACTAAATTCAAATTCAATATGAATTTAAGTTTCAAACGAACATGCACATCCAAGACCAATATGCAAATAAAAAATAAACCAATTCTTACCATAATTTCTTTGGTGCCCATAAAATGAAATTAAACTTATGGTACCAAGCAATGAAGGGTCAAAGAAAACTAACCCTTCGGAAACTAAGTCCACGAGGACCGTGATTTCCCAACATAATCATCATTCAAAATAATATCATTAATATACGATTGCACATACATATCCTTAGCATGCATGCTTGTGTTCTTCGGACCCCAAATAGTGTATGTCTTGGGAGTCCTAAACCTATTGGGAGCCCTAAACCTATTGGGAGCATGCATACGTTGTTGATGTCTATGTGATGCATGTCGTGGATAGGCATAAGATGCATGATGAAATGGTGCATGATGATAATCATTCACATAGTCATGAGGATGAACATATGCATGTGGAGGAACACGTGCATGAGTGTGTCTCACATGGTGTGCACGTGCTCGTGAATGCAGAGCATAGAAATCATCATACGTGCGAACATGTGGGGTAGGATGTGTGTTCCTACGTGGCATGGTATACATGAAAGCATGACCCTTCTTTGGAGGTCCACCCAAAGTGGGTTTCTTTCCAAATGGGGGTGTGTTCCTAGCGGAAGCACCATTGGTAGAGTAACTACCCATGAAGTGTTTACTCCCACTAGTAGAGGCTTCGGAAGATGGCCTAACAAAGGTCGTGGCCGATTTGGATGAGTCTCCCATCTTACACCCCAAGCCAATGTGATGATTGGCCGGAAGTAAGTCATTTAGGATATTATCCAAATGGCCCTTACCTTTATTGAATTCATGAATTCGGCCTAATGTGCACTCATACTTCTCGGTGAGAGAATGTATCGAAGCATCCAAGGTGGACACTTGCGATGTGAGTGCACAAACACGTGACTTGATATTCTTATTCTCAATACTCAAAGTTGAGTTTTGAGACGTCAAATCCGATATCACATGTTCATCCGAATCCTCGATATGAACTTGCTCAAGTTGAGACTTGAGATTTACAATCTCATTTCTCAACCCTTCAACAACGGTGTCGTTGTTGACGATGATAGGCTTAGGCGAGGTTTGAAGACTAGTTAGCTCATTTTTAGTCTTAATAAATCTAGTAGCCAAATTAGAAAACTTATTCCAAATTTGTTCGTTGGCTAATTGACGTGCGTTTAAATATTTCATATATTTTCGCACGTTTTCTTCAGTGTTTTTCCGTTATTTACCGCCGTCTTATATTCGTTTTCTCGTGTTTTCTTGTTTTCTTTCACTTTTCCGTGTTTTTCGTATTTTACAGGATTTTACTGGCATAGGGGACATAAAACGACGATATCATGAGTCCCTGGAGCAATGGGAGGAGTCACGTGTGATCCAGGGGGTCAAACGACGAAGATCGCATCTTTCAGCCCCTCACCCGACCGGTTGGTCACTTCCAACCGATCGGGTGATGCACGCGTGCACCACCCGGACACAAGTTGGAGCGGCCAAGAAGTCACCCGGTCGGTTCAGTGACCGATTCAAACGCCCCAACTCTCTGGAATTCTGACGTTGAATGCCAACCGATCGGGTGACCTTCACCCGGTCGGTTCACCTGTAGCCGATTCTCCGAAGCCACGACACGGAGAGATCAACTGACCGATTCACCCGACGGCACGAAGATCCAACCGATCAACTTCAACCTTCAACCGACCGTGCCGTGGTGACCGGGTGGAATCCTATTCTACGCTGCCGAAGAAACGAAGCAGGTCACCCGATCGGGTGACTTTTCACCCGATCGGGTGACTTTTCACCCGATCGGGTGATTTCGTATTCTATATATAGGACCCAATTGTTATTTTTTGCTGTTTTTTCTATTTCTTGACGGCTGTAATTTTTCAGATATTTGTAAGTTTTCCGATCTTTGTCAAACTTTAATATAGTGTTATTAGCATTGCTCTTACTGCTTTTCAATCGCCCGATCATGTTTCTAACGGTCGATTTCTATTTAGATTGCTTTTTACTAAATATGTGTGAGTAGTTCCCTAATCTGGGATTTTGGTGGAAACCCCTTCGTGGGTTCTTCCCGATGCGTCCATAGGACTAGAAAATCGATAGGGATTAGGAATCTAACGGTTACGCGGGGTGTTTTATTGTCATCGGCGGGAAAAAGACCGCCTTTGACCGTTGGGCCAATGGGGAATAAACTTGGCGGTTGACTCCCTAGCCATAGCTTACGCCCTTAGCGTAGACGTCGAATCCTAGCGCGCGGGAGCGGCAAGATGAGGCGTTGGGAGTTATCGTTGCGGACTTAGTGCTTCTGGAGTCGGTCAGTGTTAATGGACACGGGAGTGTCCACTGACCGAACCTGGGAAGTCCGGCGTAGCATCCTGAGCACCGACTGGAATATCGGGCCCATTGGACGCTGGTACCACTCTTAGAGGCAACGTCTCACCATTAGACCCTAATTCCGATCGATATCCTACCCATAGGCCGTATCGGCGAGAATCACACGATAGGGTGGAAACCAAAGTCCCAGGTTTTTCCTTTATATTGTTTATCCCTTGCATTTCATTTACTATGACAAACCATCATCCGATTTGGGCTAGCTCGCCCATGGGGTGAATTTGGTCCTCTTTGACACAAGCACATCCACGCCTCCCTGAGTTCGACCCCAAGCCACACTACAACACCGCGCGCTTACGGTTACAAATATTTAAATCTCACGCCCCAAATCATATTATTGCACACATCAAACACACGCAAAGCGGGGGACGTCACTAATCTAAGTTCATCCATAGTTACCTCTTCGCCTTCATCCTTGCTTTCATCATCGCTTTCATCGGAGGAGGTCTCTTGATCACGTTCCTCTTTTCCCATGAAGCACGTGTGTGCTTTGTCCACTCGTTCATCATCCGACTCTCCACTTGAGGAGTCCTCTTCGGAGTCGGTGAATGTGCTGACAAGTCCTTTCTTGTACTTTCTCGACTTGTCGTACTTGGATGCCTTCCACTTCTCTTTGTGTTTGTTGAGAGGACAATCCGGTTTGATATGTCCTGGCTTGTTGCATTTATAACACACGGGAGTAGACACATTAGTCGAACTAACTTTAGATTTATTTATAAAGTTACCTTTTCGGAAGAATCGGTTGAACTCCTTTGCCATACGTGCAATGGATTCTATGTCCAACCCGTCTTTCGATTCTTCATCATCGGTAGATGGAGCGGCCTTGTACGCAATCGCCTTTTTCTTTGGCTCGTCTTGCTTCAAGTACGCCTTCATCTTCTCCTTCATCTTGATCTTACTTTCCTTGCGTACCTCGTAAGACAACAAGGTACCCATTAGTTGTACAACAGTGTATTTATTCATATCGTTACCTTCCTCGATGGCGAAGGTACGCTTTTCCCAACAAGAAGGAAGTCCGTCGATAATCTTTGCAACTTTCTCCTTTTGGGTGTAGATCTTCCCAAGAGCTTCCAATTCATTGGATATGTCCATGAAGCGAGCATAGTAGTCCTTCATAGTTTCACCCTGTTCCATGTGAAACAACTCGAATTCTTTGTTAGCGACAACGAGTTTAGAATCTTTTACCGTACTCGTTCCTTCGTGCAAGATGAGAAGTTGGTTCCATACTTGATATGCACTCTTACATGTGCATATCTTGTTGAAGTCTTTGGGCTCCAACGCACATTGCAATGCATTCATGGCCTTGGCATTGCTTACCTCCGCGGCGACCTCCGCGGTAGTCCACTTCGCGAAATCTTCTTCGGCGGGCTCGACATACTCCGTCATCGTGGCTCTCCAAAGTGAAGCGCTCTGGAGGAAGGTTTCCATCCGGCATTTCCAGTACCCATAGTTGGTACCATTGAAGTGAGGAGGCCTGACTGAGGATTGTCCTTCCATAACTGAAGAAGATCCTTGACGATCCTTGAATACGTTGTAGTCGTTGTTTGTCATAGCTTTGAACTCTGGCTCTGATACCAATTGTAGTGCCCGGTGAAGCTACTGCACATGTACTAGAGGAGGGGTGAATAGTACTTTAAAATAATCAAGAGAGTTATTCCTAATTATTATGCAAACACACAAACAACAATGCGAAATAGACTACAAACAACAAGAATGGACAAACGCAAACAAAGCATGTAACGGGTTCGGATCCACCCAAGTCTCATCGACTTGTTCCCAGTGATCCTACGTCCCAACCACCCGGATCCCCTCCGGATACTTGAGTTAGAAACCACTAACCCAAGATTTTGCACTATGAAATTCTTGTGAAAAACCTTCACAAGACCAAATCATACACAATATAAATGTGACTCTCACAACCCGGGATCACACACTTCTCTCACAACCGAGAGAACAATTCAAATATCAAATGCGATGAAATAATGAAACACTTACCACAAAATCATATGCCTTGAGTATACTTACCAAATTAGGGCAAAGAGGGATTTTGAGGAAGAAAATGTCACCAAACCCTAGCTCCAAGAAGTTGACCAGCAATGGAAGCCTATGGTGGAGTTGGTGACCTTGATTCAAGCTCTTAGCTTGGAATGCTCACAATGGAGAGAATCTCTCTTGAGGAATTAGGGCTCAAGAAGTGAGGGAGAGATTCTTGGTGAGAAGAGAGAGCTTGAAAATAGCTTGAGAAAACTTCTCTCTTAGGTCTGAAATAACTTTGATAATGGACCTCTAACCTTGCCTCAAATGAATCAGGTTTGTATTTATAGAGTCAAGAAAAATCGTGCTCAAAAGATTCCCAACGGTCATATTTCTGAAGCAGTTAGTCGGTCTAAGAAGGATCACTGACCGACTAGATTGGCAACTAGTCGGTCGGTGATTCTTCATGAACCGACTAACTGGCTCACAGCCAAACGAAAAAGTTCCAGGCAATATGAACTAGTCGGTCCAAGAATACTTGCCAACCGACTAGTTTCACAACTAGTCGGTCGGTGAGTGTTCTTTGACCGACTAACAGATGAAAATAGGAAAGGCTGGAATCAAGTACAGCTAGTCGGTTTAAGAACAACTTTCAACCGACTAGTTTCTTAACTAGTCGGTCGGTCGATGTGCTTTGACCGACTAACTATAAACAGTAACTTAGGCTGTACAGAGGCAATGATAACTAGTCGGTCTGAGAAGGATTCCTAACCGACTAGATCGTCATCTAGTCGGTCGGTGAACCTTCTTTGACCGACTAATTGATCAACATAGCCAGGCTGAAATGAGCAACGACATCTAGTCGGTTCAAGAAGAGTTGCCGACCGACTAGATCGTCATCTAGTCGGTTGGTTCTTCTACTTGAACCAACTAAGATGCACTAGAAGCCGAGGGAAGAAGCGATAGGCTTCGTGAAAGTTTCTAATGGCTTCTATGATAATCCTAGCTCTAAGATATGAGCGAAATGAAGGTTATAATGTAAGTCCTACTCAAGACTTAACATTCTATTCTATAAAGCTAGAAGACATTAAATTAAACATGACGAACCGTCTTCAAAGCTTCAATCTTCACTCTTCTTGACTTCAATATTGCTCCTTGAGCTTCAACGAAGCTTCAGGCACACGATCACGCGTATTGAGAAGTCTTGAGACGTCGCTTTTGATGTACGTATTCTTTTGGCGACGATCTCTATAACTGCGCTTACAAACAGTTAGTTCACAATATTTATGTTTGCTCATCATCAAAACCAAATCTGGGGAATCAATACTCAACAGGGAGTCCCTTGAAACGTTCCACAATGGTTTTTGAACCATTTGTAAGAGACGTTACAAGCAAGTATTCCCTTTTATCTTCCTCGACCGTCTCTAAATGATATCCGTTTAAACGGATATCTTTAAAGCTTAGGAGGTTTCGGATAGATTTAGGGGAGTATAACGCATTTTTAAGTGTGATTTGTGTGTTACCGGGGAGCAATATGATTGCTTCCCCTGATCCTTCGATTATGTTAGCTTGTCCTGAGATTGTTCTCAGTGGACCAGAATAGCTACTTATGCTCGTGAAGTAGTCTATGTTTTGAAGGATTGAGTGCGTCGATGCACTGTCCACTAGGCAGATTAATTCTATATCTATATAAAGAAAGACATTCAAGTAGTAAATAATATGAAAAGAAAAGATCTACTTTCATAAAAAATGCTCAAAATATTGTTTGACATGGAATAAAAACTAGATACGATGCATGAAAAGAAGATACATTGATAGTACATAGAAGTGGTCCAAAACTAGAGTGTGTCATCTACCAGAAGTCTTCAGGAGTCCATGAGGTCTCTGGCAACGCTGCGCTCTCAATCAGGTTTGTCTCTGCTCGAGGCTTGAGGCTTGCCTGGTAGAGGTCCTGGAGGTGTTTCGGGGTGCGGCAGATTCTGGACCAGTGGCCCGTCATTCCGCATTTGGAGCACTTATCCTCCCAGTCTTTCTTGGGAGTTCCACCTTTGTTGGACATCCTCTTTTGCTTCTTTTCTGCGAACTTCTGGTTCTGAGGAGGTGTTGGGGGAGTGGCCTTCTTCCGCTGCTTTTGTTCTTTCCATTTCTGGAATTTTGCCTTTTTGTCCATCTTCTTCTTCTGGGAAGACTGGAAGTGTGCCTCTGCAGGAGGTGGTAGTGGAGCGGAGCCAGGAGGGTGCAGGTTGTGAGTGGCAACCAACATGTCTCTGTTCTGTTCAGCCATAAGCAGGCATGAAAGCAGATCAGAGTACTTCGTGAACTTTCTCTCACGATATTGTTGCATAAGGATCATGTCCTTCTCGTGGAAAGACGTGAACGTCTTTTCCATCAACATTTTCTCCGTCACCGTTTCACCGCACAACTTCAGGCGTGAGGTGATACGGAAGAGTGCTGAGTTGTACTCCGCTACGGATTTGTAATCCTGTATGCGGAGATGAGTCCACTCGTACTGCGCACGGGGGAGTATGACATCTCCATGATGTTTGTACCTCTCCTCGAGTGCGTCCCACAGCTCGTAAGGATCCTCTATAGTAAGGTACTCGTCCTTCAGGGTCGAGTCTAAATGTTTCCTGATATAGATAAAGGCTTTCGCCTTTAGTATATCGGAAACTTCCTCTGTATGAGGTGCTTCTTTTGAAGCATCCTTGTCGGCTGAGGCAGTACTTGTTGTTGCCTTCTCAGTCGTTGTGAGACTGAAACCATGAGAGCGCAGATGGAACTTCAGGTCCAACTGCCAACTCAGGTAGTTTGACCCATCGGCCTTCAGGACCGAAAAGTCGACATTCGCAAGTCTGTCCATTGAATGATCTAGCAATATATAAAAACAGCATGGATCATTAGACTGAGTAAAAAATAGACATCCACGCATGTATTTTAAACGTTTGTCATAACATGGATCTATTAAAGGAAATTTAACATACATGCTTTTTGACGGTTTCATAATGTGAATAATTAACAAAGATTAACATTCACGCATGCTTTTTGACAGTTTCATTGTAACATTAACATGGTATGAAAAATAATTAACATCCATGCAATTAATGTATAAGCAATGAAAAAAGAAAATGACTTAGGACTATGGGGATCAGCCAGCCGACATCGAAATAAAAAGAAATACAGTCCGAAGTTACATCAAAATTTGCATGAAAGAATAAAATACAACTCAGGAACTTCAGAGAGAAGCCCCTATCTTCTTTGTGCATACGCCTTCAGCTCCTTCTTGGTGTCCGTCGGTCTTCTTTTTACATTTATATCCTCACTTACAAATTTCTCTCAAAAAAAGAAAGATTGCAGGAAATTAAAAGTGTCGGAAACCTGGCTGATCCCTAAAAACATAGCCTAATCGCACATCCACGCAGATAATATATGGAAAATATACAACCACGCAGATAATCATATCACAGGCATATAAAGATTAATTAAATAATCTAAATAGTGTGTGACGTGCTAAGAAATTATTTTTGAAAAACTTTTTACCTTTGATCCATATTTTTAATGTTTTGTTTACCGCTTTAAACCCTTTTTATAAAGTTTCTTTAATTATTTTGGGCTTTTAGGGCCGAAATAAAAAAGAAAAATTATTTGTGTAAATGGGCTAATTTTCAGGCTTTTGGGCCATGAAAACAACCGATTAGAGTTAATTGGGCCTCCCCCGAAAAATTTGGCCCGTTTAGGTTTAGGGTTTCCGAAAAAACTCTAGCGGGGCCCGCGGCGTGCCGCCGCGACGGCTGGTCGCGCAAGGCGCGGCCGCCGTGGCGGCTGCGGGCCGCGGCCTACAGGCCACGGCACAGGGCCGCGGCCCGTGCTGGCCGCGGCTGCTGGCCGCGGCGTCAGGCCGCGACGATTTTGCCGTCGGCGGCGCTTGCGAAGCGCCGCCGTTTCGCCCTTTGGGCGTGCGGAGTTTTGGATCAAGGTCGGGGGGTAAAAAACGGATTTTTCAAGCATTTAGATCACTAAAAACTGATTTTTATTGTTTTTAGACATGCGGATCTAAATAAAAATGTGATTTTTACAGTGTTTTAAACTTTTTGATCCTAAAACATGCAGATCTAACGTGAAAAGCAAGTTTAGATCTAAAAAGTTTTGATTTTTACCTCTAGATTCGACAAGGGAATCTAGTCGACGGTTGGTGAAGGATGCCCTTTTCGCTCCCCGTTGAGAAGATTACGATCTTCTTGAATCTGAGCGATTGATGGATCTCCTTCCTCGCGAGCCGTCGTCTCCTCCAACGAGCGTGATCGTGCTGATAACGTGTTGTGAAGGGAAAAGTAGGGAAATATGTGTAGAGGGTTAAGAGCCCCCTACCCTCATATTTATAGCTTTCAATAGTGGGCTGGATACCCAATGGGCCTCATTCTATTCATAACAATTTTTTACTTTTATATTAGCATGCTTTTAGTCTTTAATTGTTTAAGATCAATCAACCCATAATTACATGCATGCTAGGAATCATAATGTCACAGTCATAATAAATTCTTTACCTATATTTAAAAAGGTACCGTGAGTATGAACATTATATTTGTAAATGTCAATCAGTTTTAGACATGCGCACGTGTGCGTGTCACATATAATACAGTTACCCAGAATCTTCTCTTTTCCAATTTGATTTTCTTCAAACCAAAGGTTTTACTGAGATTGCATTGTTTCTAAAACTCAAGTTTAGCTTAAGTTAAAAAGAAACAAAGATTTGTATTCATACAAGCCTCGTACTTTCACAATTTGTAAAAATCAAAATTTTCCAAACGCCCATTTTCGACCTCTTATTTTGGTTCAAAAACAAGCCCAGTTTGTTTAATATAAATTTTTTTTTGTTTTGTTTTTGAAGATAATACAATAGCAGCAGATGCAAAATGCTTCAAGATTGACTATTGTAAAATCATAGATAAATTTAAAATTTGTTTGTAGCTATCTACGGGATGTATAGATGTTACCTCTAGATTTAAAAATCTAGGGACGATCGTTAAAAGTAAGATCCGTAGATAATGCCGTTCCCGATACGCTCCAAAGAAAAATCTCCGCAAAGCTTCGCCTCAACGGATTACCGCAACAACAGATTCCTTTGCGCGTAGGGGTTTGATTTTGTGGAAGGAGACGGGAAGAAAAGCTCAAAAGAGAAGAGCAGAAGTGCTGATAACGTGTTAAAAGAGTATTGGAGAGGATTAACCATGGCGAATAGCCATGGTACTTTATTTATAAACATCTCATGATGAGTTAGGAGTCCAAAGGACTCTCCACTAACTTAGTAGAGAGTAATGGTGAGATGTTGAAAGGGAGAGGCCAAAGGGCCTCCCTCATCTCACAACATAGAGGTTATTGTAGAGGTCCTCGAATAATTACTCTCGACCATCAACGTAAAAGGAAGTGGCGTGTCGCATGAGCTAAACTCGCGACTTGAGAGGCAAGAGGCGGGTTAAGCTTGGGAGGCAAGTGGGGGTGATGGGCGAATCCATCCGTCATCGGCCGAGAATTATTGCTGGGTCAGGTGTCAGAAGACAAGCTCCATGTGCCCGCCTTGACTCTTCTGAGAGTACCGTCGACCCCTTGCCAATCTATTGATCGCATCAACGTCAGCCTCGTCTATTTCCTTCTTTTTTCTCTGTCCTTTTCTGATGATTATGTTGCGCTTGGTTTTCCCCTCGCGCGTCGCAGAATTTCCAAGCACGTCGTTTCTTCAGATCGAGGGGAGGTTGAAAAGATTCACCCAAGCTGCGATCTTTGACCTTGCCTGAGCCATGCCTTTACGTAGTAGCATCGTTAAAAAGCAAGACAAAGCAATGTGTGGTTGCTTGCTCTGCTCTCCCTCCTTGATGGGGATCGTTCTTTCCTACAGTTGAAAAGACTGTGACAGTGATTTTTCTGCCAGGGGCGGGCCATATGTCTTGGGCCCTAGACGGGCTGGTGTTTTAATTCAGCATGCCTGCCCAGTTCAAACTCAAATGGGGATCAATACGTTCGATCTTTCCTCTCAAAAAGGTTGATGTAAGCAGCCGAACATTTTAAAAAGAGTTTTCGTGAACAGCCCATGGATCTCCGAAAAAATCATTGGGAAATTTCAAGCTGGATCTTTATGGTCTTCCCCATGGAAATATATTCGAGTCCTGATTCCTGAATGTTGTGTACATATTCAATTAAACGGTGAATGCAACGAGCACGTGAAACCATAGCAACCGAGGGGATAAAAATAGAAGGCCGCAGCGCTGTTGCTTTCGTAGCTTAATCCCACATCGGCTAAAGCTAATTGTTCTTAATTGTTTAAATATATTTGTTGGGTTCTTTCTATCACGACCTTACTTGAACAGGATCTGTTCTATAGACTCGTACAACTGTATTCTTGAGTTCTAAGGAGACAGGGAACCTAGTCTGGATGATGACATGTGGTCATGGATCCAGAGCGTGATTAACGATTCCGGTTTGCTAAGGCGGATCCTTGATCGTAGAGGATCGTTCCCAGTCTGGTCAGCCAGGCTGAGATGGATTCGAGGTTGTTTGACATACCTATAAATATTTTCTTTTTCAATTTTTGGGGCTTTTAACTGTTTTGCCCCCTTCTAATTTTTCTCTTTTAACCTTTTCCATTTACGAACACAACTAGTGCATGGCAGACGACTCGTGAAGCTAGTTGGGTAGGATTTGGCTGATGCCGACAAGACCCCCTTACTAATATTAGTGCAAACAAAACAAATATGATAACACATTGAGTAGTCAATTCTATGTTCGTTATTTCAGTCTTGATTTCTAGTATCCATTTCATATACGCGCATGGTAGTGTATGAAGTTGTTAGACAACGTCCTTGAATCTTACTGTACAACAAACACAATTAACCTCTTCCATTTTGGGGGCTTTTAACTGTTTTTCCCCTTCTAATTTCTATCTTTTAACCTTTTCCATTTACAAACCCAACTATTGCAAATAAACTGAATGGCATGGCAGGCGACTCATTAATCTAGTTGGGTTGGATTTGGCTAATTCCATTTACTTGAACATGATCTGTTCTATAGGCTCGTACAACTGTATCCTTGAGTTCTAAGGAGACAGACAACCTAGTCTGGTTGATGACATGTGGTCTTGGATCCAGAGCGTGATTAACGATTCGGGTTTGCTAAGGCGGATCCTTGATCGTAGAGGATCGTTCCCAGTCTGGTCAGCCATGCTGAGATGGATTCGAGGTTGTCTGACAGACCTATAATCATTTTCTTTTTCAATTTTTGGGGCTTTTAACTGTTTTGCCCCCTTCTAATTTTTCTCTTTTAACCTTTTCCATTTACGAACACAACTATTGCATGGCAGACGACTCGTGAAGCTAGTTGGGTAGGATTTGGCTGATGCCGACAAGACCCCCTTACTAATATTAGTGCAAACAAAACAAATATGATAACACATCGAGTAGTCAATTCTATGTTCGTTATTTCATTCTTGATTTCTAGTATCCATTTCATATACGCGCATGTTAGTGTATGAAGTTGTTCGACAACGTCCTTGAATCTTACTGTACAACAAAGACAATTAACCTCTTCCATTTTGGGGGCTTTTAACTGTTTTTCCCCTTCTAATTTCTATCTTTTAACCTTTTCCATTTACAAACCCAACTATTGCAAATAAACTGAATGGCATGGCAGGCGACTCATTAATCTAGTTGGGTTGGATTTGGCTAATTCCATTTACTTGAACATGATCTGTTCTATAGGCTCGTACAACTGTATCCTTGAGTTCTAAGGAGACAGGCAACCTAGTCTGGTTGATGACATGTGGTCTTGGATCCAGAGCGTGATTAACGATTCGGGTTTGCTAAGGCGGATCCTTGATCGTAGAGGATCGTTCCCAGTCTGGTCAGCCATGCTGAGATGGATTCGAGGTTGTTTGACAGACCTATAAACATTTTCTTTTTCAATTTTTGGGGCTTTTAACTGTTTTACCCCCTTCTAATTTTTATCGTTTAACCTTTTCCATTTACGAACACAACTATTGCATGGCAGACGACTCGTGAAGCTAGTTGGGTAGGATTTGGCTGATGCCGACAAGACCCCCTTACTAATATTAGTGCAAACAAAACAAATATGATAACACATCGAGTAGTCAATTCTATGTTCGTTATTTCAGTCTTGATTTCTAGTATCCATTTCATATACGCGCATGGTAGTGTATGAAGTTGTTCGACAACGTCCTTGAATCTTAATGTACAACAAAGACAATTAACCTCTTCCATTTTGGGGGCTTTTAACTGTGTTTCCCCTTCTAATTTCTATCTTTTAACCTTTTCCATTTACAAACCCAACTATTGCAAATAAACTGAATGGCATGGCAGGCGACTCATTAATTTAGTTGGGTTGGATTTGGCTAATTCCATTTACTTGAACATGATCTGTTCTATAGGCTCGTACAACTGTATCCTTGAGTTCTAAGGAGACAGGCAACCTAGTCTGGTTGATGACATGTGGTCTTGGATCCAGAGCGTGATTAACGATTCGGGTTTGCTAAGGCGGATCCTTGATCGTAGAGGATCGTTCCCAGTCTGGTCAGCCATGCTGAGATGGATTCGAGGTTGTCTGACAGACCTATAAACATTTTATTTTTCAATTTTTGGGGCTTTTAACTGTTTTGCCCCCTTCTAATTTTTCTCTTTTAACCTTTTCCATTTACGAACACAACTATTGCATGGCAGACGACTCGTGAAGCTAGTTGGGTAGGATTTGGCTGATGCCGACAAGACCCCCTTACTAATATTAGTGCAAACAAAACAAATATGATAACACATCGAGTAGTCAATTCTATGTTCGTTATTTCAGTCTTGATTTCTAGTATCCATTTCATATACGCGCATGTTAGTGTATGAAGTTGTTCGACCACGTCCTTGAATCTTAATGTACAACAAAGACAATTAACCTCTTCCATTTTGGGGGCTTTTAACTGTTTTTCCCCTTCTAATTTCTATCTTTTAACCTTTTCCATTTACAAACCCAACTATTGCAAATAAACTGAATGGCATGGCAGGCGACTCATTAATCTAGTTGGGTTGGATTTGGCTAATTCCATTTACTTGAACAGGATCTGTTCTATAGGCTCGTACAACTGTATCCTTGAGTTCTAAGGAGACATGCAACCTAGTCTGGTTGATGACATGTGGTCTTGGATCCAGAGCGTGATTAACGATTCGGGTTTGCTAAGGCGGATCCTTGATCGTAAAGGATCGTTCCCAGTCTGGTCAGCCATGCTGAGATGGATTCGAGGTTGTCTGACAAACCTATAAACATTTCATATACGCGCATGGTAGTGTATGAAGTTGTTCGACAACGTCCTTGAATCTTAATGTACAACAAAGACAATTAACCTCTTCCATTTTGGGGGCTTTTAACTGTTTTTCCCCTTCTAATTTCTATCTTTTAACCTTTTCCATTTACAAACCCAACTATTGCAAATAAACTGAATGGCATGGCAGGCGACTCATTAATCTAGTTGGGTTGGATTTGGCTAATTCCATTTACTTGAACAGGATCTGTTCTATAGGCTCGTACAACTGTATCCTTGAGTTCTAAGGAGACAGGCAACCTAGTCTGGTTGATGACATGTGGTCTTGGATCCAGAGCGTGATTAACGATTCGGGTTTGCTAAGGCGGATCCTTGATCGTAGAGGATCGTTCCCAGTCTGGTCAGCCATGCTGAGATGGATTCGAGGTTGTCTGACAGACCTATAAACATTTTCTTTTTCAATTTTTGGGGCTTTTAACTGTTTTACCCCTTCTAATTTTTCTCTTTTAACCTTTTCCATTTGCGAACAACTATTGCATGGCAGACGACTCGTGAAGCTAGCTGGGTAGGATTTGGCTGATGCCAACAAGTCCCCCTTACTAATATTAGTGCAAACAAAACAAATATGATAACACATCAAGTAGTCAATTCTATGTTCGTTATTTCAGTCTTGATTTCTAGTATCCATTTCATATACGCGCATGGTAGTATATGAAGTTGTTCGACAACGTCCTTGAATCTTCATGTACAACAAAGACGGTAAACCTTTTCCATTTTTTTGGGGCTTTTAACTGTTTTCCCCTTCTAATTTCTCTCTTTTAACCTTTTTGATACGACTATTTGGAAGCGGCACAAGAACAAACGGCTTAAGCCCACACTCGAAGCTGGAGGCCTCCAAAAGGAGTTCGGCCCAACCGACGAGGCCCTGGCAAGGACTCGGAATCGGGTCGACCACGACCGGGACATGCGCCCCGCCAGCCCACGTCGACAGGAGATAACCGCTCCCCTAAACACGCCCCCTTAATGACCATTAAGGGGCCCCATTAACCCACTCTCCATGATGCACGTAGGCGCCTTCAAGGAGGCGGATCATGGGGGCGGAATTGGGGGGAGTGCGGTTTGAAGCGATCGTGGGGCGAATCCTATAAAGGGGCTCGAGAGGCAACCGAGGAGGGGAGCGGACCCCGGATACCAACAGACGGATGTATTCTTCTCAAAGACCTTATTTTCCACTCTACATTCCCTCCACTAGCCCGGTCCGAGGATACATGTATCGGCCTTCCTTTGAGCCGTACCGGTCCCGCCGTGTATTTTTCAGATCCGTTCTGACTTAGGCATCGGAGGGGACTTGGCCGGAACCAAGGTCCGCCCCCCTGACGAGCTCCTTCGTCTTCCCAGGTTAAGCAGATCCCTCCACACCGAGGCTACCCCTCAGCGCATCACCTACCGAGGCATGGCGCACCCAGCACCAAGCCCGCTCACCCCCGACGAGCATTTTTGTCAACCGAGGCCGAGCGTTCTCCATGGTGCCAAGGCTACCCCTCTGCACCTCATCGACCGAGGCCGAGCGCTCCAAGTGACCAGCTCGTCCACCCTCGACACGCCGAGCCCGGAATTTCCAGAGCTGGCGTAAGGATTTAAGCTATCCCCATTGGGCAATCGCACGCTTGACGGGACCCAGGGGTCTCACATGATTCCTTGACCACGTTGACTATCCAACCCTCGGTCAATGATTCAGTGGTGAGAAAACATCCGCAAACACTTTTCCATTTAAAAACCCAACTATTGTAAATAAACTGAATGGCATGGCAGGCGACTCATGAATCTAGTTGGGTTGGATTTGGCTAATTCCAACAAGCCCCCCTTACTAATATTAGCACAAACAAAAAAATATGATAACACATCAAGTAGTCAATTCTATCTCCGTTATTTCAGTCTTGATTTCTAGTATCCATTTCATATATGCGCATGGTAATGTATGAAGTTGTTCGACAACGTCCTTGAATCTTCATGTACAACAAAGACGGTTACGAGTGTTAAACTTTCTCTATTCTTATCCGTGTTATCCATCATCTTGAAGAAAACATGTGCAAATTGACAAAACAGCTATATCCGCTTCATGTACGGATTCATGAAATTGGTGGCATTTAGCTGCTATAGCGGGAGTTTTTCAAGAAACTCATTTGGATTGTTAAAAAAAATATCATGCATCAAGCAGATAAGCGTAGGAAAAGACTGAAACAGATGGGGATAGTGGCTCAATTCAAACTCGAAACTCGTCTTTTGTTCTTTTTTCTTTCCTTCTTTCTCTTTTTGAGTGATGCTAATTGTACGGTAAATTATGTATTATCGTCAACTTCTATAATATGTGGAGCTCGTTCTTAGCAGACTGATGTTGAGTTCACATAGCGTGATTAACGAAATTGGTGGCATTTAGCTATATCCTCTTCATGTATGGATTCATGAAATTGGCAGCATTTAGCTGTTATAGCTGGAGTTTTTCAAGAAACTCATTTGGATTGATAAAAAATATATTATGCATCAAGCAGATACGCATAGGAAAAGACCGAATTTCATGATGCTAATTGTTTTTTGTTTTTTTTGAGCCTCTGTCTTTTGTTTTTTTTCAACCAGTCTTGAAAACAGAGGCTCAATTCAAACTCAAAACTGGTCTTTTGTTTTTTTTCTTTCCTTCTTTCACCTTTTGTGATGCTAATTGTACAATAAATTTGGTATTATCATCGACATCTACAATATGTGGAGCTCGTTCTTATTAGACTGATGTTGAGTTCACATACTGTGTCGTATAGTACCAAAGTTATACGCGATCATAATACAACAATCATTTCTCTTTTCCTTTTCCTTTTTATTTTCATGCCTCTTTTTCGTGTTCTTAAAGAACATGTAAAGCACAAGATTTTTGGTGTACCTAAGTTTTACAACATGAAGATCATCATGGACAATGTTGATCTCCTATAAGAGAATTATGCAATGGAGTTTTCTGACTATAGTTTCTTTAGAAGCCATTCGAACCCATAAATATATCTCTTTCCATCGATGGAGAAGAATTGTATATCTTGCTAGCACTTTGATCTAAACTATATGACCTTGTAGATGGTTCTCCCAAAAATGTGAACCATAGTTCAATTTATGCCAAAATCACCTAAACGGCACGCAACCCAATAAAGGGTTACACAAGCTATATTTAAAGAACAGGCAAGGGTGAACCTAGACCCAATGGAGATTGAAACAGACGAATGCTCCTGCTAAGAAATAGCTAAGGATTGACATGACATGTGTAAGAGCATAATACACTGGAGAATGAGGAGAAAATGACATATAGCTCAGGAACGTTTTGTCAACTATTGAAATCGTTGCAATTAAAGCTGGTCATGCAACTTAGAAGAGGCTCCCAGAAAAAAAATCAACTTACACTTAACTTTATTGGAGCTATTGTATGTGGGATTCTGAAATTGTGGGTTACAATTGGATTTGAGTGACGTCTTTAAAATGTCATATGCGTCAATGGTTTGGGACAACTTCATGCCACGTATCACGTGCGTTAGTAGTTCTGAATGGCTTCCTTCCACATACATATGATTCAATGTTCTTGGTTACCTTTGGTCGGCATGCAGACCTACATGCCCCATAGTAGTCAAGTACGTTCCAGAGTCCAGAGTCTAAGTCGGAGTGTGGGTCATAGCTTCAGCTCCTTTAACACTTTAGTTAGACCCCGAAAGAGATAAAAAAATATAACAAATAAGACAGTGAGGATGAGAATGAGCATGAGCACACCTCCTCATAATGAAAGGATATATATAGAATTTGTGAATGAGCATTTTAGTAATTCAACTTTGATGATGTAACGGCCAGTATTTTTAGACGTGTTTTCGATTGTGCGTACCGGTATTTTTCTTCAGTCATCCTGATAACTTTTCATCCGTACATGTCGACGCGAACGCGTCTCTGTTTTCATTTTTCCCATGTTACAATTATTAACCATCAAGTTTAACTAAAATAATTTAACTTAATTACAAATTGTTAATCACTTTAATTATTTCACTAATTACTTTATTTTTCACCACTTTAATTAGTTTACTAATTACTTCTTTATAGACTTTAAATAATTACATTTAAATCTTAATTACGTAATTACCTTAACCTCTACCTAAACAACAACACACACATTCTGAAATCAAATCCCACTCCTCGTTAGTCAAAGTTGGCATTCTCTTTTCGTTTAAGAAAACAGCACGTCTCTACATACCTAATTGGTCTAAAGTTATAATAAATTCCATCCTAATCATATTAAATTGGGTTTGACAAATAGAAAGTGTTGTCTCCCCTGCTCATCTTCTTAAGCCCGTATTCTCCTCTGCTAAACTTGCTGCAAACCACTTCCCAAGTATTCCACAAACCAGAAACTCCACCTTCATCAGCCTCAACAAACCCAATCAACAAATCAAACACAGAAACACCATTTTTTATTCTTCCCAAAAAATCAACCAATCCCCAAAACTGAATCAAGAAAACATAGAACTTCAGATCTGAAGTTTTGAAACACAAATTCAAACACAAAAGCCAAGATCTGAAAACAATTTTTAGAATCAACCAAAACCCATTCACCCAAATCCCAAACACAAATCAGCAAACTTCATTTCAGTTTCAACATATCTCAAACAAAATCATCTTCATCCAAACTCATCCCCTTCTCTTGGCTGCACCACCCATCGCCGGAGCCGCCCTCCAGCTGCTGCACACTGCCATCCCTCCAGTGTATGCCGTCACCGTGAGGAACTGTCGATCGCTGGAAAGTGCGCCTTGCACCGCCCGTCGCCGCCAGGAGCTGCCGTAGTCGCCTGGGCGCAGCCGCTGGCCTCCTCCTCCTGTCGCCACGTGCTATAAGCCCCTCCCCTTTGTTTTTGTGTGAGTTCCCCCTTGCATTTCTGTGCCTACTGCTAGCTATAAAAAAAGAAAGAAACAAAGAAAGGACAGGGCGAAATGAAGAGGAGACAAAAGAACAGAAGATGAAAGACAGAGGGAGTAATAGAAGAGGAGTATTGAATAATAAGAAGATAAGGGTGACAGCCTTAGGTTATAATAAAGAATAGGGAGAGAGAGAATAAGAGATAAATATGTTGTATTATAATATAGGAGTAGGTGTAAGTGGGTGGGGGGTATAAATTAGGATGTTAACCATACCATTAGCTTAATGAAAGATTAATATTAATAGGTTGTTAATAATAGGTTATATGTTAATTTGTTAGTGTCATTTAAATTCAGCAAGTTAGTATTGTTAAATAATGTTAGGTTAATAATATTTGAATAAAATGAGGTGTATCAGGTTAGTTTAACACAATATAGACATCACCCTAGCCAGTGAACCCGATAAAATTAGACGAACCCGTTTTAGAGATTATTTTAATATAGTCTTTATTCACGAAAAATCTAATTCGGTGATTTGTTTAACCAAAACAGAGAACCGAAAGTACCAACACGTAGTCCCCGTCCAGACGAACCCACGACAACCGATACAACCGGAAACAGGCAAGTGATACTTGCCAGTGTTTGTTTAGGCCACGTTTTAGGCCAATTTGTGTACTAGCATAAAAGAGACTAGGCGATGAAATGATAGTCGCCTAGATGCCCTTACTAGATCTAGATTGACAACGAGGCTAGATCCGACACCTTTACCATGCTATCATTTCATGCTGTCATGTCACGTTTACTTTTAATTAATTGTACGCATTCTTATCTGCATCTTACCATGTCATTCATGCATCGAAATGCCATCATGATTGAGTAGCACATGCTACAATAAACTATAACTATTGAGGCTAGGCACCTGCTTTGCAAGCGCAGCCCTATGCCAATAACACTTCTTGGCTCGTGATCCAGAAGATGGGCGCCAGTCCATATACACGTGGAGGGGTAGGGTTAAACGGTCGCTTGAGCGTAGAAGTGAGCCCGTACAGCTACTTCAGCCAAAAGACGGAAACTCTGTGCACAAGTGATGAATTAGTGCTCCTGTAATCGTGAAATAGTGATTTGTAGCTTTCTGCTACGACGTGTTTGATTGTTATCATCTTGTTCATTTAATTGTTGCACTCTTTAAATGACATATCATATCATCATGTTAGAACTGCTAGTCACATTACTCTTATTTAATCCTTGCTCAAAAGTCCTCCGTTTTCCTTTGGGAGACTTTTGCTGACATGTGCCATTTTCTCTTTGGGTGTCACATGTCAGGTTTAGAGACAGAGTCAGTTACAGGAGACGAGCAGTGCACGGACGTAGAGTTTGAGGTTCCTGCAGAGACTAAGTTCGAGGACACTGGTGACCAGTCTTAGACTCACTTGGAGACTTTCCTTAGTTGTTGTTGCTTTTGGTAGTTGCTGTTAGGTTTCGGTGCGTAGCACCTCTCTCTCTCCATGTTTATGTTTCGGCCATGCTTTAGGCCTTTGTTCAGACGATGTACTTTTGTGACTTTTCTCTGTGATGTTGGAATATTTGTTGGATGTTGTTGGTAGATATTTCTATGTCAGATTTTTATTTATCATTGTTGTTGTTCTGTCGTATTGCAAGAACCAGCAAATTTTATCATCCATAGACGCTTATCGAACTGCAGCTTCACAGCTCCAAGTCTGAGCAGACCTCCTCACTTCTCGCCTTCCATACTTGGGGAGCGGAGCGTGACAGGTTTTAGTGGTGGCACATACAGGTCCTCTTTGCATCTGCAGAATATCGGAACAACAATAATGATAACAACATCCAGTTAAATATTCGGAACATTCAAGTCATGAATTGAGTCTAATCTGAACATTTCCTTGTCTTAGATGGAGAGAAGACACATCGCCCGAGCTGGTAGTGGATCTGGAGCTGGTGGTGGAGCAGAACACGGTGAGGATGCTGATAGAGAACCCACCACGGTGGAGATGATGAGGATGATGCAGCAGATGATGCACGTGCAGCAGGGCATGCTTCAGAATGCCCCTCGCTTCGAGTCGGGAGCGAAGCAGTTTCGGGAGCTGGGCCCGATGTACTTCACTGGGTCAGAAGGACCCTTGGCTGCAGACGAATGGATGAAGAATACAGAGGATAACCTGCTTCTCTCGAAGGTTGACCCGGCTGAATGGGTTGACTTGGTGAAGAAGCAACTGAAGGACAATGCTCGCAGTTGGTGGGAGTCGGAAGAGCAGATGCTGGTGAGGCCTATCCCCTAGGCCACTTTCAAGGCGAGATTTGATGAGGAGTATTTTCCTCGAGCTGCCAGGAGGGAGCTGATGCAGTAGTTTATCAATCTGAAGCAAGGGAATCTGACGGTGGATCAGTGCAACCAAGAGTTCACCAAACTGAGCCGCTTTGCGCCAAATTTAGTTCAGACTGCTGAAGATCAAGCTCAGAGATTCTTGCAGGGTTTATCCTTGGAGCTGCAGAGTCTGATGTCCTCTTCAGACTTAGACTCTTACGAAGTTGATGATAGTGCCAAGAGGCAGGAGCTGATTGCCAATCAGAGGAGATGGCAGTATTCAGATGCTGGGAAGAGGCCTATGGAGCAGGCCAGAGCTGTGGTTAGGCCTGGGTTCAAGCCTAATCAATCCATGCAATTTAAGAGGCCAGGTGGGTCTAGTCAGAAGACGTGCAATCATTACCGCAGACTGGTCATGTGAAGGACCAGTGCAGGAGGCTTCTGGGCCAGTGTTTAATTTGTGGCGACGCTTCATATACTTTGAAGGATTGCCCGAGTACTAAGCAGCCGTGGAAGACACTAGTCGGAGTTCAGTAGTAGAGAGCTCTAGTAGCCACCGGACGTGGAGCGCCTCTCATTCCCCAGATGCAGGCTTTCCAGCCGGCCGTTCAGCCTAGGAGGCAAGCCTTCACGATGACTGCAGTAGAGGCGGAGACTGAGGACGGAGTTATTGCAGGTAATCCTTAGAATAGTCTTTACTTTTCATTAGTTGAACATGCATGTTAGATTGGATCTTGTTTGCTAGAATAGGTTTTGATTGCTAGTTTGTTTATTTGATATTATTCTTGTTTGTGCTTGTCCCGCTCGGGTTCTCTTTGACTCCTGTGCATCCATGTACATTTTATCCCGGAGTTTCATGGACAAACATTCTCTGTCGACTTCCCCTCTTTCCAAGAGTTGGGATATCACTACGGGGAATGATGTGATCTTGGTATCTCTTGGTTGTCAATCTTGTCCCCTGGTTGTCTGTGGACTCGAGCTTTATGCCGATTTTATCATCCATGACATTACCAATTATGACGTCGTTCTCGTGATGGATTGGGTTAGTTGCTTCTTCACTACGATCGACTGTCGACGGAAGAAAATGGTGTTTGAGATTCCTGGTTATCCGACCTTCGAGTTTAGTAGCGGTAGCGGTCGCAATTTGCTTGGGCCTGTCAGGTTTCGGGCCAAGCCTGTGGTTGAGCTTGTGGCTATGCAGATGGAGGTGAGTAGACCGGGTGTGGTGAGAGATGCGATGATGTCTTCCGCAAGGAGTTGTCAGGACTGTCGCTCGATCGAGCTCTTGAGTTCTCGATTGATCTTATGCCAGGAGCTCAACCAATTTCGAAGGCGCCTTACGGTATGGCTCCTGCAGAGTTGAAAGAACTGAGGAAGCAATTGGATAAGCTACTGCAGAAGGGTTTCATTCACCCCAACGTATCTTCCTGCGGTGCACCCGTCTTACCTGTGAAGAAGAAGGATGGATCGAGAAGGATGTGCATTGATTATCGGGAGTTGAATCAGATCACAATGAAGAACAAGTACCCGCTGTCCCGCATTGATGATATCTTCGATCAGCTTGGTGGATCGAGGGTATTTTCGAAGTTGGACCTCCAGAGCGGATACCATCAAGTCAGAGTCAAGAAGGAAGATGTGCTCAAGACCACTTTTCGAACTAAGTACGGGCATTACGAGTTCGTTGTCATGCCGTTCGGTGTGACCAACGCTCCTGCTGTGTTCATGAATCTCATGAAACTTATCTTTTACGACTTCCCTGACAAGGTCGTGGTGATCTTCATAGACGACATCCTGATGTACTCGAAGAGCGAGGAGGAGCATGCAGAACACTTGAAGATGGTATTAGAGACGCTCCGTCATCATAGACTGTATGCCAAGTATAGCAAATGCGAATTCTTGCTGGACAGAATTGCATTTCTTGGACATGTAGTATCAAGAGCTGGAATCTCGGTGGATCTGGAGAAGGTCAAAGCAGTCAGTGATGGCCTACACCTCTATCGGCATCAGACATCAGAAGTTTCCTTGGATTTGGCTGGATACTACCACAGATTTATCAAGGATTTCTCGAGGATAGCTGAGCCGATGACGAGAGTGACAAGAAAGGATGTTAAGTTCAGTTGGTCAGACTCTTGTGAGCAAACTCTTTCTACTTTGAAGGAAAGGTTGATTACTGCACCAGTCTTACCTATTCCGGACAGAAGCGGAGGCTTCGAGATTTTCTGTGATGCATCGGGCAAGGGACTTGGATGCGTTCTACACCAGCACAATCATGTTGTCGCATATGCTTCGTGACAGTTGAAGGTCCATGAGAAGAATTATCCGACCCATGATTTGGAGCTAGCCGCTGTCATCTTTGCACTGAAGATCTGGCGACATTTCTTACTGAGTGAGAAAGTGAAAATATTCATTGATCACAAAAGTTTGAAATATATATTCACTCAGAAGGAGCTGAATATAAGACAACGCAGATGGCTGGAATTGATGGCAGACTTCGACATCGATCTTCAGTATCATCCAGGAAAGGTGAATGTCGTACCGGATGCCTTGAGTCGACTGCCCGAAGTGATGATTCTCACAGCTCAGTGGAGATTGCAGCAGGATTTGCGAAGGATGGATGTTGAAGCTGTTCTACTGGGAGTCACATCGTCGTTGATGAACATGCAGATTCAATCGACGATTGTGGATCGAATCAAGACTGCTCAAGGTGGAGATACTAAGTTGAAGAAGATCAGAGAGCAAGTCGAAGTAGGACTTCGCACAGACTTTCTGATTCACGAGGATGGATCTTTGAGATATGGTAGTTGGATATGCGTACATGCAGGAGATATCAGAGAGGAGTTGATGAATGAGGCTTACAGTTCGCCTTATTCTATTCATCCTGGGGGTACTATGATGTACAAGGATCTTCGACAGAATTTCTGGTGGCATGGGATGAAGATAAGTGTGGCACGTAGCATTGCCAAGTGTCTTATGTGTCAGCAAGTGAAGACTTAACATCATCGCACTGCTGGACTACTACAACCTCTGCCAATTCCAGAATGGAAGTGGCAGCACATCACGATGGACTTCGTGACTGGCTTACTCGGAGCACCAAGAAGAACGACGCGATCTGGGTCATCGTTGATCAATTGACCAAGTCCACGCACTTTATACCTTTCCGAGTTGGGCAATCCACGGAGATATTAGCAAGGAAGTATATGGAGGTAATGACCTAACTCATGCCTTTATAATTTCCTTCTAGCCAAGTCGTGATGTGAATTATGTCGTGTAGGAGATCGTGCGTTTACATGGAGTCCCTGTGAGCATTATATCAGATCGTGATACGTGATTCACATCTCAGTTTTGGAAAAGTATACCGACCAATCTGGGTACCAGTCTGAAGTTCAGTACTGCGTATCACTGCAGACAGATGGCCAGTCAGAGCGTACCATTCAGATCTTGGAGGATATGTTGAGAGCCTGTATGTTGAATCTCAAGGGTTCATGGGAGGATCATCTGCACCTGGTGGAGTTCTCCTACAACAACGGTTATCAGGCGAGCATTAGCATAGTGCCATTTGCTGCACTTTATGGAAGAAAATGTCGATCGCCACTGAGTTGGGATGACGTCGGTGATAGAGAGCTCTTGGGGCCAGAGATGATAATGGAAGCAGTTGATGTTGTGCGAGATATCAGAGGCAAGATTCCGATTGCCCAGGACCGTTATAAGCATTGGGCAGATGCTAAACGGCGTCCTTTGGAGTTGCAGCCTGGAGATCATGTGTTTCTGAAGATCTCACCGAATCGAGGAGTGATTCGATTTGGAAAGAGAGGCAAGCTTAGTCCGAGATATATTGGACCATTCAATGTGCTAGAGCGAGTTGGAGAAGTAGCTTATCGCTTAGCTTTGGCACCGTCCTTAGAGGGAGTTTATGACGTCTTTCATGTGTCCCAGCTCCGTCGTTATAGCATCGACCCTTCTCATGCTGTGGACTACTCGGAGATTACAGTTCGACCAGATCTGACGAACGAACAGCAACCTGTGGAGATCCTAGATCTACGTCAGAAAGTCTTCAGGAATAGGACTGTTGATCTAGTCAGAGTGATGTGGCGTCCCGACTCGCCAGGAGAGTCTACCTGGGAACGAAAAGACGAGATACGAGAGCGTTAACCATATTTGTTTCATGCTCATTAGTTGATAAGAATTCCGAGGACGGAATTTTTCCTAATATGGATAGAATGTAACGGCCAGTATTTTTAGACGTGTTTTCGATTATACGTACCGACATTTTTCTTAAGTCATCCTGATAACTTTTCGTCCGTACGTGTCGACGCGAACGCGTCTTTGTTTTCATTTTTCCCGTGTCACAATTATTAACCATCAAGTTTAACTAAAATAATTTAACTTAATTACAAATTGTTAATCACTTTAATGATTTCACTAATTACTTTATTTTTCACCACTTTAATTAGTTTACTGTTATGAATCAACTACTGGGGGAGGAGCCCCCCAGCTCTTTATTTACAGGCAATAGGAAAGAATACAAATATGGACTACATTGATATGGGCCTATCTCTAGGAAAGCCCAGAATCTCAACCAACTACGGTTAAATAACTGTTCACAACACTCCCCCCTATCCAGCCATAGGTGTGGACTCTGCTCGTGAATACTTCAGGATTCTGAGCATAGAAGAGTCTCACATGGGGTGGATACTTCAGGATCCTGAGTTGGTGAAATTTGCCTTGTTAAAACCTTTAGCTATGGAAAACCCTATGGGAAAAACCATAGTTAAGGGAAAAGAGTACTAACTCTCCCTAACTCCCCCTGATCTGTACAAGCTCTCAAGCTTTCAGATCTCTTAGGCGTCTTATTCCAATCCTTTGTACAAGCTTCCTAAAAGTGGCAGTAGGAAGGGCTTTAGTGAACAAATTTGCCAAATTGTCACATGATTGCACTTGTCTGATGTCGATCTTGCCATCTCTCTGTAGCTCGTGCGTTTAGAAGAACTTTGGTGAAATGTGCTTTATTCTGTCGCCATTGATGAAGCCACCTCGTAACTGAGCTATACAAGCAGCATTGTCCTCAAAGATTGTAGTAAGTTCGAGATCTCCAGTCTTCAGTCCCGTAGTAGACAGGATGTGGTGGACAACTGAGCGTAACCATACGCAGTCTCTGCTTGCTTCGTGGATGGCAATGATCTCTGAGTGATTGGATGAGGTCGTCGTCAAGGTTTGCTTGATGGATCTCCAGGAAATGGCTGTCCCTCCATAGGTAAACACATACCCAGTCTGTGACTTCGCGTTGTGGGGATCAGACAAGTAACCTGCATCGGCATAACCAGCAAGTGTAGAGGATATTCCATTTTTGTAGAAGAGTCCCAAATCTGTAGACCCTTGGAGGTAGCGCAGAAGGTGCTTAACCCCGGTCTAGTGGCACTGTATGGGCGCTGCGATGTATCTGGCTAGCAAATTTACTGTGAACGCTATATCGGGACGTGTGCAGTTTGCCAGATATAAGAGTGCTCCGATGGCACTTAGATAAGGGACTTCTGGACCAAGTATATCCTCCCCCTCTTCCAGCGGCCGGAAGGGGTCTTTATGTGCATCCAAAAATCGTACCACCATTGGTGTACTCAGTGGATGACATTGGTCCATATGGAATCTTTGTAACATTTTCTTTGTGTATGTGGTTTGATGTAATAGGATTCCATCTTTTAGATGTTCAATCTATAAGCCAAGGCAGAATTTCGTTTTGCCTAGGTCTTTCATTTCAAATTCTTTTGTTAGGCTTACAGATATCTCAACGATCTCTTCAGGAGATCCGATGAGATTCAGATCGTCTACGTAGACAGCGATTATTACGAATCCTCTTCCCTTTGTTCTTATGAAGATACAATGGCAGACTTCATTGTTGTTGAATCCTTGTTGAACAAGGAATTCGCTGAGTCTGTTATACCACATCCTTCCTGATTGTTTGAGACCATACAGTGATCTTTGCAGCTTATCAGAGTAGACGTCCCGAGGTCTATCTTTTAATTCAGCAGGCATTGAAAAGCCATCAGGAAGTTTCATGTATATCTCCTTGTCGAGATTATCATATAAATATGCAGTCACAACATCCATTAGCTGCATATCTAAACCTTCCTTTGTTGTTAAGCTTATCAGGAATCTGAAGGTGATCGCATCCATGACCGGTGAGTATATTTCGTCATAGTCAATACCCGGTCTTTGGGGAAAGCCTTGCGCTACAAGCCTTGCTTTGTAGCGTGCGATCTCATTATTTTCATTCCTTTTCTTACGAATACCCACTTGTATCCCACAGGTTTGACACCAGTAGGTGTCTGGACTATATGCCCAAAGACTTTGTATTTCTAAAGCGAGTCTAGCTCGGCTTCTATTGCCTGATTCCACTTTGGCCAATCATTTCTACGTTTACATTCAGCAACGGAATGTGGATAATGATCATCGTCGCTTCCGGTGACGTGAATAGCAATGTGAAACACGAAGTCATCGTCGACGACTGTACTCTTTCTGTCCAATACCTCCCATGTACGTACATAATTTAATGATATTTTTAGTTTCTCACGGCAGTTCCTCTGCAATGGATTCCGGGAGGGGAGAGTAGGGACACGAGCTCGTTTCTCTGTGGGGGTATCGTCCCAAGGTCTCCGGATATTTTTCTTTTTCTTGGATTTTTATCCTTGGAACCTGGTGGTCTGCCTCTTTTCTGTTGAGGTGTAGCCACTTTTTCTGCTGGTGGATTGCATCCATCCTTTGGGATGTCAATCCTAGATGGAGTGTTTGCAGCAGAGATGTGTGATTTGACAATCTTCTGGTAGTCAGTAAACGAGTTCGGTAATTTATGAACTGTGTTCTGGATGTGTAAGATTTTCAGGATCTCATCATCACATTGTTTTGTTACCGGGTCGTAGTGGGTCAAACTTTTTGTATCCCACGTTAACATTTGCTTCGTGCTAGACTTTTCAATGTCTAGGCCCATTTTGGGGAAATATGTCTCATCAAAGTCACAGTCTTCAAGACGTGCCTTAAAAGCGTCCCCCGTTTGGGGTTCTAGCTATCTTATAATGGAGGGGGAGTCAAACCCTACATAAATACATAGGCGACGTTGAGGGCCCATCTTGGTCCTCTGGGGTGGTGCAATGGGGATATAAAACTGCGCAGCCGAAGATTCTCAAGTGAGAAATGTTTGGCGGCGTTCCATATGCAAGTTGCATTGGAGATAGACTCTGACCTCCTGAGGGTCTTATTCTTATTAGTGATGCAGCATGCAGAGTTGCATGTCCCCATACATCCACCGGCAACTAGAATTTCATAAGCAATGGACGTGCAATCCATTGGAGTCTTTTAATTAGCGACTCAGCTAACCCGTTCTGGGTGTGAACATGCGGCATCGGATGTTCAATTTCTATTCCCGTTCCTGGCAGTATTCTTGAAATGACTGGGAGGTAAATTCCCCCGCATTATCTAGACGTATTTTCTTAATTTGGTTGTCTGGAAAATGCGCCCGCAACTTTATAATTTGTGCCATGAGCTTTGGAAAAGCTAAGTTGTGGGTCGAAAGTAGACACACATACGAATATTTCGAAGATGCATCAAGTAGTACCATGAAATACCGGAAAGGCCCACTAGGGGGTGGATGTGTCCACATATGTCTCCGTGTATTCTTTCGAGGAAGCTTGGAGACTCAATATCCACTTTAAGTGGTGATGGCATTGTTATTAATTTACCTTTGAAGCAGGGTACACAAGGGAATTCTCCCTTCTGAAGAATCTTCTGGTTCTTCAGGTTATGCCCATGGGATTGTGATAAAATGTGGTGCATCATCACTGATCCAGGGTGGCCGAGTCTATCATGCCAAAGTAAAAAATTTGGCTGATGTCGGGCACTTCAGGTGCTCCGTCAGATTTGCTTCCTCTCTCGAATCTTTGTATGGTAGAGGCCTGATGAGAGGCTCTCAAAACGTTCAAGTATAGTTTTAACTCCATTTTCTTGAGACGTTACATACAGTAATTCATTTTCTTTTACATTTGCTGTTTCCAAGTGGAATCCGTTCAGACGGATATCTTTGAAACTTAGTAAGTTTCGCTTGGAATTTGGAGAGTATAATGCATCTTTTATTTTAATTTCTGTTCCTTTGGGAAGCAACAAGGTTGCGTTCCCAGAACCTTCAATTATATCCGATGGCCCTGAAATGGTATTTACATGGCTCTTATACGGTGTAATGCTATGAAAATAGCATTTATCCTGAAGGATTGTATGTGTCAAAGCACTGTCTACTAAGCAGTCATGAGAGCATTCCATCTAAAAAGATGAATAAGACATTTGCATTCAGAAACTAACTTTTATTCAAAAAGGAAATCAGATTACATTTAAAGAAAAGCTCTCATAAGATAAATTGTTCTGAATAAAAATGCTAAGATAAATGAAATAGGCTAATCAAGCATGTCTTCTGATTCGAAGTCTTTTGCTGTGAACTTGACTGCATGGTTTGCAGCCACCAGGTTTGATTCCGCATTCTTTTTCTTGCTTTGTTTAAAAAGCTCCTGGAGATGCAGTGGGGTCCGGCACACTCTAGACCAGTGGCCTGTCATGCCACAGCTGTGGCACTGGTCTTCCCAATCCCTCTTGGGTGGGGGTGCATCTTTCTTCTTGTTGTCATTTCTGCGCCAGGTGAACTTGCGCTTCCCTTCATGCTTTTGCTGATGTGCTTGGCCCTTGGCTCTTTTGTGTTGTCCCCCTTTCTGTGGTCTTTCTTTTCTTTTATTATCTCTCTTCTTTTTGAAGGAAGAGGTATGGTGAGCTTCTGGTAGAGGGACAGTGCCAGGAGGGCGCATATTGTGAGTGGCGAGAAGAAGCTCTCAGTTTTGCTCGGCCATGAGTAAACATGACAGCATCTCGGACTACTTAGTGAACTAGCGTTCACGGTATTGCTGCATAAGTATCGCATCTTTTTCATGGAAAGACGTATACGTCTTTTCTAGCATGCGATCTTCTAAGAATTTCTCACCACACAACTTCAGGCGTGAGGTGATGCTAAAAAGTGCTGAGTTGTACTCAGCAATGGACTTAAAGTCATGCAGTCTCAGGTTCTCCCACTCATATCGTGTCCTTGGGAGTATAACATCTTTCTGATGTTTATACATGTCCTCAAGGGCAATCCACAGCTCAAGTGGATCTTCGACCGTAAGGTATTCAGCCTTTAAGGTCTTGTCCACATGGCGACGAATATAGATAATGGCTTGCGTCTTCTCTATATCGCTAACATTTTCTTTTTCTGTTACAGCAGCAATGAGGGACTTTGCCTGTGAGTGAAACTTTACATCTAGCTGCCAGCTTAGATAGTTTCTACCTGATGCAACCAGTACTTCGAAATCAACGCTTGCAATTTTAGCCATTTATCTAGCAGAGCACAAACATGCATGAATTAATATTTTAATCAAAGAAAACATTTTCGTGCGGAGGCAATATTAAATGATAAGCTAAATGCGTGGATCGGCTAGTCCCATATAAGAAAGAGTCCAAAGTCCATACAGTCCATATTACACAATTTGCAGCTTAAAGGAAAATACAACCTTTGAAACCCCATGGGTCCCATATGATATCTCCAGCTTCAATTGTTGCCTCTGTCTCCATGGAAGTTGGTCTTCTGTCTTTGACATTTACATAAATTCCTCACTACAATTTCTCTCAAAAGAAAAGAAAATTGCGGGAAATTAAATGTGGGACTTAAACAGCCGATCAAAAACCACATTTAACCATTCATGCAGAAATATCCGTCCTTCGAATATAGCGACGGTTGAACGAAGCCCTACGCGGATGACGACGCTTGATTGAGGAAGCCTTGCACCGCATGCGTGGATCTTCTGTTTCCTCTCGTTTTCGCCTTCGCAACGAACGAAAAAAAATTTGTGGAAAATTTTTCTAGAGACTCGTGCTGATAACGTGTTATGAATCAACTATTGGGGGAGGAGGCCCCAGCTCTTTATTTATAGGCAATAGGGGAGAATACAAATATGGGCTACATTGATATGGGCTTATCTCTAGGATAGCCCAGAATCTCATCCAACTACGGTTAAATAACCGTTCACAACATTTACTAATAACTTCTTTATATACTTTAAATAATTACATTTAAATCTTAATTACGTAATTACCTTAACCTCTACCTAAACGACAACACACACATTCTGAAATCAAATCCCACTCCTCAGCTAGTCAAAGTTGGCATTCTCTTTTTCATTTAAGCAAACAGCACGTCTCTACATACCTAATTGGTCTAAGTTATAATAACTTCCATCCTAATCATATTAAATTGGGGTTGACAAATGGAAAGTGTTGTCTCCCCTGCTCATCTTCTTAAGCCCGTATTCTCCTCTGCTAAACTTGCTGCAAACCACTTCCCAAGTATTCCACAAACCAGAAACTCCACCTTCATCAGCCTCAACAAACTCAATCAACAAATCAAACACAGAAACACCATTTTTGATTCTTCCCAAAAAAATCAACCAATCCCAAAAACTGAATCAAGAAAACAGAGAACTTCAGATCTGAAGTTTTGAAACAAAAATTCAAACACACAAGCCAAGATCTGAAAACAATTTTCAGAATCAACCAAACCCCATTCACCCAAATCCCAAACACAAATCAACAAACTTCATTTCAGTTTCAACCTATCTCAAACAAAATCATCTTCATCCAAACTCCTCACAGCCTCTTGGTCACACCACCCATCGCCAGAGCCGCCCTCCAGCTGCTGCGCACCGCCGTCCCTTCAGCGCGTGTCATCACCGTGAGGAGCCGCCGACCGCCGGAAAGCGCGCCTTGCGCCGCCCGTCGCCGCCAGGAGCCGCCGGAGCCGCCTGGGCGCCGCCGTCGGCCTCCTCCTCCTGTCGCCACGTGCTGTAAGCCCCTCCCCTTTGTTTTCACGTGAGTTCCCCCTTGCATTTCTTTGCCTGCTACAAGCTTTAAAAAAAAGAAACAAAGGACATGACGAACTGAAGATGAGACAAAAGAACAGAAGATGAAAGACAGAGGGAGTAATAGAAGAGGAGTATTGAATAATAAGAAGATAAGGGTGACAGCCTTAGGTTATAATAAAGAATAGGGAGAGAGAGAATAAGAGATAAATATGTTGTATTATAATATAGGAGTAGGTGTAAGTGGGTGGGGGTATAAATTAGGACGTTAACCATACCATTAGCTTAATGAAAGATTAATATTAATAGGTTGTTAATAATAGGTTATATGTTAATTTGTTAGTGTCATTTAAATTTAGCAAGTTAGTATTGTTAAATAATGTTAGGTTGATAATATTTGAATAAAATAAGGTGTATCAGGTTAGTTTAACGCAATATAGACATCACCCTATCCAGTGAACCCGATAAAATTAGACGAACCCGTTTTAGAGATTATTTTAATATAGTCTTTATTCACGAAAAATCTAATTCGGTGATTTGTTTAACCAAAACAAAGAACAGGAAGTACCAACACGTAGTGCCCGTCCAGACGAACCCACGACAACCGATACCACCGGAAACAGGCAAGTGATACTTGCCAGCGTTTGTTTAGGCCACGTTTTAGGCCAATTTGTGTACTAGCATAAAAGAGACTTGGCGATAAAATGATAGTCGCCTAGACACCCTTACTAGGTCTAGCTTGACAATGAGGCTAGATCCGACACCTTTACCATGCTATCATTTCATGCTGCCATGTCACGTTTACTTTCAATTAATTGTACGCATTCTTATCTGCATCTTGCCATGTCATTCATGCATCGAAATGCCATCATGATTGAGTAGCACACGCTACAATAAACTGTAACTATTGAGGCTAGGCACCTGCTTTGCAGGCGCAACCCTATGCCAATAACACTTCCTGGCTCGTGATCCAGAAGATGGGCGCCAGTCCATATACACGTGGAGGGGTAGGGTTAAACGGTCGCTTGAGCGTAGAAGTGAGCCCGTACAGCCACTTCAGCCAAAAGACGGAAACTCTGTGCACAAGTGATGAATTAGTGCTCGTGTAATCGTGAAATAGTGATTTGTAGCTTTCTGCTACGACGTGATTGATTGTTATCATCTTGTTCATTTAATTGTTGCACCTTTAAATGCCATATCATATCATCATGTTAGAACTGTTAGTCGCATTACTCTTATTTAATCCTTGCTCAAAAGTCCTTCATTTTCCTTTGTGAGACTTTTGCTGACATGTGTCCTTTTCTCTCTGGGTGTCATATGTCAGGTTTAGAGACAGAGTCAGTTACAGGAGACGAACAGTGCACAGACATAGAGTTCGAGGTACCTACAGAGACTGAGTTTGAGGACACTGGTGACCAGTCCTAGACTCACTTGGAGACTTTCCTTAGTTGTTGTTGCTTTTGGTAGTTGCTGTTAGGTTTCGGTGCGTAGCACCTATCTCTCTCTGTTTATGTTTCGGCCATACTTTAGGCCTTTGTTCAGACGATGTACTTTTGTGGCTTTTCTCTGTGATGTTGGAATATTTGTTGGATGTTGTTGGTGGATATTTCTACGTTTGCTTTCTATTTATCATTGTTGGTGTTCCGTCGCATTGCAAGGACCTGCAAATTTGTATCATTCACAGACGCTTATCGGACTGCAGCTTCATAGCTCCAAGTCCGAGTGGAGCTCCTCACTTATCGCCTTCCATACTTGGGGAGTGGGACGTGACAGATGATGTGCCTTCTATTTAGGTTAGGACTTGTTGGGCCTGCTTTAGCTCATAGGCATATGGACCTTTGCTGATGAAGGGCTTGAGGCCACTATTTGAGTGGCATATCACCACTAGTCCACATGCTAGTTCAATTCATAACTTGTGCAAAGTTGGATTTGTAAGGAACCCTGCGGGGCTACACACGCTAGAGGGGGGATGAATTGTGTAATGGCAAGCAAAGTGCTTAAGTAAAAGTTACTGAAATTATAGCACAATTAGCAGTGGAAATTAAAGAGTATGCTCAACAACAACAATCGCAAACACAATGATTTTACCCTGGTTCCCCAAAACTTGGGTACGTCCAGTCACACCAATATTCACTATAATTCCCACAAAGAGAAGTGAATACAATCTCACACAGAGATACCTCACACAGAGGATTTAGGATTCCCACAAAGAGATATCCTTACTCTCACACAGAGAGACCTCACACAGAGGATTTGGATTCTTACACAGAGAAATCCTTACTCTCATAAATAGAGACCTCACACAGAGGATTTTGTTCTCTTACGTAGAAAGAACCAAACTCTCACAAAGAGAGTAACTCCTACAAAGAGAGTAATTAATTTTCCAAAGAGAATTAGGGGTATCACAACGGTGAAACGAAATAACACTTACATATGCCTTGATATGATCTTACCAATGTGGAGAAGAAGGCATGCAAGTAAAACTGAAGTGCTTGAGATGAGGCTTTGATTGCACTTGATGATCTTTCTCTCTTCTAGGAATGAATCCTAACACTTCTAAATCGCTCCTTATTTTACACCTTTTTTTCTGCATGTTTTCATGACATTTTCGATCGCCCATATTGAGTTTTTCATGATTATTTGACGATATTGTGTTGCTTTTCACTATTTCTTGTTTTTGTCGTATTTCAGGAGATATGGAGCGATCTGGAGCGAAAATGAGATCAAGGGACTTTCACGTGCACCGGAGTGCCGCCCACGGCTTTATTGAGGAGTTAGCAGCGCTAGAGGATGAGCGGAAGAGAAAGAAATTCGATAGAATCGACGAGGAGACGAGGAGGAGAAGAAAAGAGCCCAGAAGCAGTTCCCTTTGCCGAACAGATAGTTCACTCGGCCGGATGAAGGAGTGCGTTCGGCCGAGTAAAACGGATACAGACTGCTGATTTTCAAAGTTCGCTCAGCCGAGCAAGAATTTCACTCGACCGAATGGAGAACCCCACTCGCCCGAGTCTGACAGTGATTTTCTCCCAAAAAGCAGCCGACTTACTGGAAATTTGAGAAGACCCACTCGGCCGAGCAAGAAAGTGCACTCGGCCGAGTAAGGAAGATCACTCGCCCGAGTCCAACAGAGCGACAGACCCCCAATTTTCCCAGATTCTCTGTTTTCTATTGGCTCTGTCACTCGGCCGAGTGACTTGTGTCACTCGGCCGAGTGACGCATTCCGACTGTATCGCAAATTAGGGTTTTTGGCTGCGCCATGGGTAATTCTGTCAGGAATTTCTGGAAGATTTTGGCTTGTATTTAAGGCTAGTTTTATTCCTAGTTTTAGAGGAGACTTGAAGTTTTTTGACGGCTATTCTTATTGTAATTCTCAGCTGGAGATCATAGACACGCAATTTGGTTTGATCTTTCTCTCTAAAATTCTTGTTTTTATGAATTGTTCTCTCTTAACTATGAATTGTGCTATGATTTATTTCTTTATTTCTGAGATTTCTATTTCTTCGTTCTAGGGCATGGGGATGAACCCTATGGATCCGACCTTTGAATTGTGATGAATGAATTGATCTGTTGCTAGGATTGATAAAAGGTTAGGTTGTGATTGATTTACTACGAGTAGCTAGGATTTTCCATCGATTGGGATTTGCAAGAGATTGGATCCCAATTGATGGGAAGGCCTAGATATTCGATTTAGGTTTATAATCGAGATTCTCTAGATTTGGTTTGCAAGAGATTGGACCAAAGCTAGAATTTTTATTATAAATCTATACTAATATTCGTTTGCAAGAGATTGGACGAATACAAACTATTATAACCTAGATCGTAGCTCGAGTTTGCACGAGAGTGGGCTCGAGGTGCGATTGGACGATGATGTCGATCTTCATGCTAGTAGCTTAGGTTAGGGTTTGCACGAGAGTGGGCTCTAATCTAGGTCGCAATAGACCGGTAATAGCGCGAGAGCGTGAGCTTGGTTCTACATTCAGTTGCGACTAGTTCACCTTAATTCAAGCTTTGCAACATTGAGATTCATGATCCACAAGGATAAGTGATGATCTATAATGGGGTTTTCCTATCCCTAGACGCTTTCATTTTATAGAATTCTATTTGCTATTTGAACGATTGTGACACATTACTATCCAACCCATTCCATTCCACCATCAATAGCTAGGTGATCAAGATAGAGTACTGTCATTTGTCCTCCCTGTGTTCGATACCCACTCGTCACTACGTCGTGTGCTTACGGTAAGACTACTGATCGCGTCCGAGTGTACACCCGAAAATGACTTGTAGTCTTACCGCAAGCGCACGGTGTAGCGGCGAGCGGGTATCGAACTCAGGGAGGACAAATGACCGTGCTTTTTTCCAATCACCTAGCTATCAAGAGTATCAAGAATAGTTTTGGGTATAACAGTCACAATCGTCGAAATATCAAGAGAAATATCAATATAACAAAGCGTCTATGGATAGGAAATCCCCACTACGGACCGTCTATCATCCTTGTGATTCATAAGTTTCATTGTTGCTAAGCTTGAATATAGGTGAACTAGTCGCAACTTAATGTAGAACCAAGCTCACGCTCTCGTGCTATTGCCGGTCTATAGCAAACCTAGGATAGGGCCCACTCTCGTGCAAACCCTAGCCTACGTGATCGGTCCATATTTTACACCTTTTTCTGCATGTTTTCACGCCATTTCGATTGCTCATATTGCGATTTTCACGAGTATTCGACGATATTGCGTTACTTTTCACTATTTCTTGTTTTTGTCGGATTTCAGGAAATATGGAGCGATCGAGAGCAAAAATGAGCTTAAGGGACTTGCACCCACTCCGGAGCGTCACCCAAGGCTCTTTTGAGGGCTATTCGATGATGGGAGACGGGTGGAAGAAGAAGGAACTCCGTAGAAGCGACGAGGAGGAGAAATGGAGAAGATTGGGCATTTACAGCATGACACTCGGCCGAGTGGAGCACTCACTCGGCCGAGCAAGAAGACCGCTCGGCCGACCCGACCGGACACGCTCCAACAGAAGGAATTGGGCGTGCACTCGGCCGAGGGTTGATATCCCACTCGGCCGAGTAAGAAGATCGCATCGCCCGAGTGAGATGAGAAATCCACCATCAATCGTGTTTTTGGCGCCGTTGCCGGGGAGGTGTTTTCCGTTGGGTGCCAATTTGTCACAATTAGGTTGATTAGACTACGAAAAAAACTAACAAAAGGAAATTTTCACCCCCGCCACCATTATTATCATTTATATATTCTTTTGTGCCACTGATATCTTTTCTCCAGGTATTTATCTTTGTTGATCAGGTGCTATGGATTATACTACGTGGACCACAGATTTTGATCAGAGTGCTCAGATGAGAGATTACTATTTTGATCAGAGTGCTCAGATGGGAGAATACTATTATGATCAGAGTGCTCAGACGGGAGATTACTATTTTGATCAGAGTGCTTAGATGGGAGAATACTTTTTTGAGGAGATGCACTGGCCCGAGCTTGATGAGAGACAAAGGATCTTTTTTGATGAGATGCATGCACACCAGGTTGAAATGCAAGCCGGGCTTGAAAAGAGTAACCTTCTATTGGAACGGGTGAAGAGGCAACTTGAAATGAATGCGCTCATGTTTAAGGTTGTGATGATTCCCAAAGATATCAGTTCTGTTCCTTCATCTTATGGGCAAGAAGCATCTCCAATCATATTACCAGAGCCAGAATGTGCCGCCGTCGATCCCACATCCTACAATACAGCTGTTGCATATGAAGAGTGGATGGACGAAGGTACAGTGGAGGAAGCAGAAATTGAGCCACCAGCGCAGCCAGAGGAGGATGGATTTCAGAGATTATTGGAGGGTCTCTTGGAGTCAGTGAGGTTCACCGGTTCAGAGAGCATTACAGCAGGTGATGCATTTAAGCTACGATTTGCAGATTTTGTTATGAACTGTGTTTCAGCTGCAGGAACAATTGAGGAGGACATCCATGTCAGTCTTGAAGGGGATAGACTATATTTTCGGATTGCTTGCGGGCATTCCCCTCCACATGATACATCCCCACAAGCTGACACACTTGAGCAGCCAACATCACCATTCCAGAGAGAGCCCACATTGATAGTTGATGAGAAGGCAAAGGAGCACACTGTCGAGCCAGAGCATATTGACGAGGAGGCCTCACATGCGGAGCCCGAGCATGCTTTTGAGGAGGCCTTACATACAGAGCCAGAGCTTATCATCGAGGAGGTCGTACATCGGGACGAGGACATAGCCATTCATGAGGATCCCGAGCACTATTCTCCTCCATTAGAGCTCCCGCAGCCACCTCATCCTTCCACTGACACAGAGGACTATCCCACAGAGCTTACTGCTCCCACTCAGGGAGATATTTTTACCCACTCCATTTCTGAATCATGCATTCCATTCGATGTTTATTTTGATTCAGATATTTTGACACGTCATACCTTTTGCAGCACACATACGATTATGGACCGGAGGTATGCTTGGACGTGTCACGGTTTGACGAGCCTATCGAGGAAGTCCACACATATGATCTAGATTTACCTGAGCAGCTTAGAGAGGACATCACGGAGACACCTATCTCAGCACGGGAGGATATTGGATTATTTCCAGGGAAGTATCGTCTACCATTATTTATTTCATATATTTCTATAGATGATCCTCTTTGGGATACTTTTATTACGAGGGTGAATTTTTTGCGGCGAACTGATGCATCCTATTCTCTGCAGGGTACAGGTGGAGTCCTTGTGGGAATGCTGGAGGATGCATTGCTGGAGTTCGTTGGAGTCCGTGGACATATGCGCCTGGCAGAGCCACGGAAAGAATAGTTGGAGCAATTACCTGCACCGGCAAAGATACTGGATCCGCCTTTTGCTATAGGTGATATCAATCCAGTAGTGTAGAAATTTTTATGCTTTGAATAAACACGAATTCTCTCGACAGCGAGAGGACCGTATAGATTTGCTTGAATAAATATTACCTCATATGATGGCAACAAAAATTTTTACACCCCAAACCCATTATATATATTAATTGCCCTCTTCATATTTTGATGTGTCACATCCTTTTGCTCACCACCATCGAGCATTTCTTTCAAGTGAAACCTTACTTTCTTATTCGTTTGACTTGATCACGCTTTGCAAAATCATGACATTTTTGATCGAGTCATTTGAATAGGATTGTTTGGTATAAGCTTAGGGGAAGGTGCTCTCATGCATCATTGTATGTGCATGTAGTTGCATTAGGATTCCATGTCATTCATGTCATCATTTTTCATTCGCCCCCCATATTTATCGTTGGTCCTCATATTCTTCCATTATGATCACATTGAGGATAATGTGAAGTTTAAGCTTGGGGGAGTGCATTTCCATGCCATTTAGATGCCATTAGATGCATTTTTACTTTATTTTAGGGGTTTTAAAAAAATTTCAAATTTTTGCATCATCTTTTTGATTTTTCCATCTTATTTTCCTTTTATGTGTGTTCATGCATCATATTGTGTGCTTGATTTTCTTTTCTTTCCCCTCTTTTATTTTTATTTCTTTATATTTCTTTCTCTTCTTCCGCTAGATGAGTTTTGTATGATGATATCTCTTATTGCTTTAGTAGCCATCACGATGCTTATTATTCCTTGCCATGCTACTTTGAGTATTCCATAGTCTTGCTATCCATGTGCTTGCTTATATATTCTTTTGATGATTCCTCTATATGAATGCATGATATTAATTGAAGCTGAATGTATTGATTAGTGTTTGGTATGCTTTTGTTGGAAGTGCACCAAGATTCACGCATCATTAGTATATCTGAAGCATCAGTTTTATTGTCTTATTCACCTTCTGTTGCATGCTTGATATGATTGTGCGCTTTACCGCTTGACTTCACTTTTTATTGAGATGATTGAGAATATCCATGCTTACATATGAGTTTTAGTTGAAGTATTATTTTATTGAACCGTTCGTGCACATCTTAGAGTGAACCGAGTGCTACATTATTTCTTTCTCCACATATATCTTTTTATTCTCTACATGTCACTTGAGTTCACTTCCTAAAGCTACTTATATCGCATCTATTTCCCAAAAATCCCTACAAAAGAAAAAGATTGCTCCAAAAAGTCCAAAAAGCCAAAAAGGAGCCAAAATCCAACAATACAAATCATATAGCTCCTACAAAAATCCAAGAAGAAAAATGAGAAACAAAGTCCAAAAGAAAAATATATATATTTCTCTATCTCATTATTGAGCCACAAAATACTTGGGAAAACCAAAGCAAAAATCCCATTTTCCACTATCATATTCCTTTAGATGTGAGGCCTCAAGCTAAGCTTGGGGGGGTGAATTCATTTGACCATATGAGTGAGTATGACATTAGAGTGGAGACGTGCATGAATGGGAATATTCGATAATGCTTAGACTTTGCAAAATATATTAGATATGGAGATTTCTCATGATTTGAAATAAATATGTGAATGCCATGACTCTTATTCTATTCTCTATTGCATGCTTGGTGTGTATCTTATATGCTTCATTTATAACTTTTGATTGAAAAGTGCATCGCCAATGAATTGTATATTAAATTCTATGAAATGCGTGATGTGGATATGAATTGATTGTATGAATTTAGAGAGTCCCTTTTGTTATTCTTAAAAGCTTGCAAGTACCATGTCTAAGTAAGATATGAAATCCTTATAGCATGTGATTTGTATTTTCCCAGTTATCGTGATGTGTAGCTTATGGCTTGAGATCTGAGAGAAGAATCTAGCGACCCCTTCCACCTCATGTTCTTTCTTTTTCATTTCATTTTCTTTATTTTCATCTCCCGAGTTTGTCTCTCTACTTATCTTCCTCGAGGACGAGTAAGAGGTAAGCTTGGGGGATTTTGATCGGTCCATATTTTACACCTTTTTTCTGCATGTTTTCACGCCATTTCGATTGCTTATATTGCGATTTTCACGAGTATTCGACGATATTGCGTTACTTTTCACTATTTCTTGTTTTTGTCGGATTTCAGGAAATATGGAGCGATCGGGAGCAAAAATGAGCTTAATGGACTTGCACCCACTCTGGAGCGTCACCCAAGGCTCTTTTGAGGGCTATTCGGCGATGGGAGACGGGTGGAAGAAGAAGGAACTCCGTAGAAGCGACGAGGAGGAGAAACGGAGAAGATTGGGCATTTACAGCATGCCACTCGGCCGAGTGGAGCACTCACTTGGCCGAGCAAGAAGACCGCTCGGCCGACCCGACCGGACACGCTCCAACAGAAGGAATTGGGCGTGCACTCGACCGAGGGTTGATATCCCACTCCGCCAAGTAAGAAGATCGCATCGTCCGAGTGAGATGAGAAATCCACCATCAAAAGAGGCCGACTTACTGGAAATGTACAGGCTTTTGACGGTTTCGACTCGGCCGAGCAAGAAATGCCCCTCGGCCGAGTGAGTAAAGACACTCGGCCGAGCCACCCCCGGAGACAGACCCCTGAGGACCTCGAAGTTACTGTTTTTATACAGGGTCTGTCACTCGGCCGAGTAGAGAATCCCACTCGGCCGAGTAGAGAAGTCAACTCGGCCTAGTGACGCCGAGGACACGCAGCGCCCAGATTTTCAGACAGCCTCCCACTCTTTTGAAATATACTATCATTCCAGCAATCAAAGTATTTTTCTCATATTTTTTATGGAAAGTATACTTCATGACGGTTCCAACGCCGCTAAGAACGCGCCAATCGGAGGTCGGATGAAATCTGGAGAATTTCTGCAAGTTGACGCTGCAGTGCTGGAATTTCCACTCGGCCGAGTCACATTTTCCCACTCGGCCGAGTCGACGGCGGGCCCAGATTTTAAGTTGCGGTTTGGGCTGTTTTTGGGCACGAATTTGAGGGGTTTTCTAGGGTTATTTGCTAGGGTTTTGGGGGGATATAAAAGGGGTTTTGTAGCCACCATTAGGGAGGATCCCCATTATGTGTTCTTAGTTCTCATATGTTTTCTTAGGATTATTTTAGAGGTTAGGCCATGCCCTAGGCCCCCTCTTGGATCAAAAAGCTTGTATTTAGATTGGAATTCTTCATCAAAGCTAAGTATCATTGTTCTTCCTATTTGAATCTTTGGTTTGATATCTTTTTGTATGCAAGCTATGGTTTTTATTGATTCACATATCGTTATTGCTATGCTTGAGTAGATTTGATGTTCTAGGGTTTGGGGATGAACCCTATGTATCTAATTTCATATTTGTGACGAATGAATTTCTAAATTGCTAGAATTGCTAGGAGATTAGGTTGTGATTGATTTATTACGGATAGCTAGGAATTTCCATCGATTTGGGGTTTGCAAGAGATTGGATTCTAATCGATGGGAAGGCCTAGATATTCGATTTAGGTTTATAATCGAGATTCTCTAGACTTGGTTTGCAAGAGATTGGACCAAAGCTAGGATTTTTATTATAAATATATACCCATATTCGTTTGCAAGAGATTGGACGAATACGAACTATCACAACCTAGATCGTAACTCGAGTTTGCACGAGAGTGGGCTCGAGGGGCGATTGAACGATGATGTTGATCCTCATGCTAGTGTCTTAGGTTAGGGTTTGCAAGAGATTGGGCCCTAACCTAGGTTGCTATAGACCGGCAATAGCGCGAGAGCGTGAGCTTGGTTCTCTATTCAGTTACGACTAGTTTACCTCGATTCAAGTCTAGTAATATTGAGATTCACTGTTTACAAGGATGAGTGACGATCCGTAGTGGGGATTCCCTAGCCCTAGACACTTTTATTATATTGTATTTGAATCAATATTTGACCGACTTCTCTATCACCGATACCGATATCCATCACCATTGTCATTACATCATACCATACCCATCTCCACCAATAATACATTCGTAGTCAAACCAACCTAGGATAGATTGGAAGCAACACCACCTCCTCGTGTTCGATACCCGCTCGCCACTTGACCGTGCGCTTGCGGTAAAACTACAATCGTTCTCCGGGTGTATATCCGAGGTGGATCACTAAGCCGCTAGGGTGAAGAACGACATCACTGTTCAATCGTATTCTCGAGCCCACTCTCGTGCAAACTCAAGCTACGACCTAGGTTATGATAGTTCCTATCTGTCCAATCTCTTGCAAACTGATAATAGTATAGAATCAATTAAAAATCCTAGCTTTGGCCCAATCTCTTGCAAACCAAATCTAGAGAAATCCAATTGGCAATCTAAATCGAATATCTAGGCCTTCCTATCAATGGGGATCCAATCTCTTGCAAATCCCAATTGATATGAATCCCTAGCTACTCGTAATCAATTGATCACAACCTAACCAATATCAATTCTAGCAACAAATCTACAAATTCATCACAATTTAGAAATAGGGTCCATAGGGTTCATCCCTACGCCCTAAGATGACGGCACTACTCACAAAGCATCAGGCAAATCTCAGAAAAATCAATAATAATCACGGCACAATTCATTGCAAAAGAGAAATAATGCATAAAAATCAAGTTTTTAATAGAAATAGACAAACCAATGTAATTGCCGATGATCTCCAGCTGAGATTTCACAAAGAGTAGCCGTCCAAATCCTAAAAGAAAGTCTAAAAATTAATTGTTCAAAAAGCTCCTTAAACTAGGGTAAAAACAGGGTTTAAATACCCTCTAAAATCGTCCAAAAAATCGTGCCCAAACTGCCCCTGCGCAGCCCAAAATCCGCAATCCTAACAGCAGTCGGAGAGGGTCACTCGGCCGAGTGACCCTTGTCACTCGGCCGAGTGACAAACCCTAGAAAAAATAGTAACTTTGGGGGTTCTCAGGGTCTGTCTTCGGGGGTGGCTCGGCCGAGTGGACTTCTTCATTCGACCGAGTGAGCATTCATACTTGGCCGAGTGGGCCTCCTCAGGATCTCTGAAAATTCCAGTAACTTCGGCCTTTTCTCTGGACGAATTCTCTGTACCACTCGGGCGAGTGAAGTTTCTCACTCGGCCGAGTGGGATTTCTTTGTTCGGCCGAGTATACGCTGAAAACTTCGTGTGCGTATCCGTTCTGTTCGGCTGAGTGGGACTTCTTGCTCGGCCGAGTGAGTGGTCTACTCGGCCGAGTAATGTGCTGTTGTGCTCGTTCTTCTTCTTTTTGCCTCCTCGTCGCTCCTATTGATTTCCTTCTTCTTCCGCTCATCCTCCATCGCTGATAAGTCCTCGAATGAGCCGCGGGTGACACTCCTAAGCGCTTGCAAATCCTTTGATCTCAAATTCGCTCCAAATCGCTCCATATTTCCTGAAATGCGACAAAAACAAGAAATAGTGAAAAGCATCGCAATATTGTCGAATAATCGTGAAAAACGCGATATGGGCGATCAAAACGACATGCAAATATGCAGAAAAAAGGTATAAAATATGGAGTGATCAAAATCTCCCAAGCTTACCTCTTACTCGTCCACGAGGAAGATAAGTAAAAGGCGAACCCGACGGGAAAAATAATAAAAATGAAAAATGGAAGAAATAGAAAGTAAGTAAGGAAAGAAAGCAAAGAGAGAGGTGCTAGATCATTTTCTCAGGACGTGGGCTTTGCTTACTCGTATAGCATAAATCGAGTATAATAAACACATGCCAAAGATTTTTATCTCGATATCATAATCATATGGATGCATTCAAAATAGAAAACCCGAGAATATCAAAGCAATATGAAATATGGAATCATTCTAGAATTAACATCGTCTGAAGCATCTAAAGCGGTATACATAATCATAGACCACACACTTTTCAATTGAATGCTTTCTATTTGGAGTATAAGAGATATCACACATTATGGATCAATAAGAATAGAAATGTATGGTTTTCATGAAATGCATGCTAAGTTTCAATTCCTGGATTTCGTAAAACTTTTAGTAATCTCACCGAGTATAGAAAATTACCTAGCTTAGGTTGTCATGCACAATCAAGTAGTCACTCTCTCACACATCATTGGATCCTCTCCCCCAAGCTTATCTATAAGCATGGTGACATAAGATAAATCAATAAATACATTCCCCATTTTTTTTGTAGCTCCATGAAAAATAAAAATAAAAACAAAAGAGGGAAGAAAGAGTGAAAGAGTATGAGATGGGATCATGTATAAGCTTCTTTTCTCTTTTCTTTTCTTTTTCTCTTTTCTTTTTTCTTTTTTTCTTTTTTTTTAACATAGCATATATACATCTGAGATCCCAAATCAAAAGATAGAAAGATATTCACATATTTTTTCTTTTTGATTTTGGGGGTATTGGAGAATGAAATTTAATAGCGGGGGAAATGCCAATAATAGAATTGCAAAGGGAGATTCACCAATGAATATAAGTATAGAAGTAATGCTCAAGATACGTGGAGAAAGAAATATATGTAACACTCGGTTCAGTCTATAGGACGTGCACGACAACTTTCAGCAGAGTAATGTAATCTACTAAGTTTAATCTCAGAATGTAAACTAATCCAGTTATATCAACCTAACATACATCCATTCAACCTGAAAGTGAAGCGTACAATTTTCATGCAATAATAAGTGATATAAGAAAAGAAAGCAGTACTCCAGATATAAGCAATCAATGCGTGAAGCTTGGTGTGTTTTCTACGAAGAGTATACAGTGAAAATCATCAGACTCAGCTAACAAAAGAATTTCGTCCATATTCATACATGAGAGTGCGGGTTACTATCTCAAATGCATAGCAAGACATAGCATATGATATCTGAAATAAAAACTATGGCATGATAAAGTAATATGCATATAGAGATAAGCTAACACCACGTCGTCGTCATCACAGAAAAATCATCTCTAGCAAAAAGATGAAAGAAATAAGGATAAATGAAAATAGAACTACTGTACAATGCAGCACACTCAAGAAATAGAAAAAACGTGATCCATGATAATAAAGGAAAAAGTGGGTGTAAATAGGCGTAAAGACGAAGAAATGTGATAAAAATAAAAATAAAAGGTGACAAATAATGAAAAGTGTGAGAACTCACTCCCCCAAGCTAAAGTGCACAGAGTCCTCAATGTACAAAGTGTGGCACACCGAGAGACAAAATATGGGCGGGGTGGATGAGGATGCATGCATGCTGGGAGAAAAATGAAAGAAAATGATATGAGAATGTGGGTGATGCATGCAGAGATCAAAATAGTGTAGAGATGAGTGTCCCCAAAAAGTACTCCCTCTCTCCCAAACAGATATATACAGATAGGACCAAAATGTGAATAAAACAGTGTGTGGAGGAGGGGTACAAAATCAGCAGGCTCATAAAAAGTATCCAGCGTATCGACAACAAAAATATGGAAGGCATCCAGTGTGTGCCTAAGGGGGTAGGGATGCACCAGCACTGTCCTGTGGCGGAGGTGGTGGGCGAGGTGGACGCTGGATGGGTGTGGGTGGCAGAGGCAGTCGGGCAAGGATCTGGCTCAGGCAAGCCTGAATACCAAGCAGTAAAGCGACTTGCCTCTCCACGGAGCTGACAATAGCCGTGAGAGCGCTAAAGTCTCCTCTAAGTCCACTGATTGCCCCCTCTAGAGCACAGAAGTGCTGAACTAGAGTGTCAGGGGGAGGTGGAGAGGACGGACGAACAGATGAAGAGCGGGTCTATCTCGCACGGCTACTGTAAAGTATGGGTGTGACAGTGGGGTGGTGCTGGGGTGATGTGCTCCCTAAGTGACACCCAGTCTCTGGGAGAGGCTGAGACGCAGGAAGAGTAGAAGAGGATGGAGCGGCAGCAGAAGTGGAAGTGAAAACGGACGACGAGGCAGGTGGAGAGGTCAGTGACACATAAGTGGGGACAGACGTCACTACGCTCTCGGAAAATACAGCGGTGGTGGAGACAGTGAGGTCGACGACTGGGGAGGTCGTGAAATGTGAAGGAAGAGGCTCCCCAGGGGTCGAGAACAAAAATGAGGACAGGGTCTCTACCGCGGAAGCAAAAGAAGGCTCGCCGCACTCAACTATCGTGGGGGGCGCTCGGGGCTGGCAGTAAAAATGGGATCTATCGACATGGGCACAGTGGTGGTGGTGTGGTGGGTGGACTCAGATAAAGTGCTCCCGGCACTAACAGAAGTGTGGACAGAGGTGTCGGGAGGTGCAGATGAAGTAAGCGCAGGCTGAGGGATCACAAGGTCAAGTGGTGGAAGGAGGGGCTCCTGCTGAGCACCTTCAGGCTCAAGCACGTACGCGGCGGGGATGAGAAGATCCATTGGTGGAATCCACTCCCCGCCCGCGGGTCTGATATGCGTCCGAGTAAGGCTCGGGAGAATCATGTAATCAGTGTTGTGGGGACCGTGCAGCCACACCCAGTGGCGCTGACCATGAGGACGAAGCATCCTCATCCGGGCCATAACATCTATCGAAAGTGAGGTGGGGCCCGGTGGTCTCAGCAAGCCAGCTGGGAGGTCAACTCTGCATAATAGGGCCAAGAGGGTAATCAGACCGCCGCATCAAATAGGCGTACGAGCGCCGACAGAAATAATGATGCGGTCGAGGTACCAGCTGGCGATATCGATCTCTACGACGGGGACCAGAACGTCGTCTCCATCAAAAACCCTGGAACGTGTCATCGTATAGAGCATGTAGAGCTCTGGCGTCGACAATGTCCTGGGCTCGTACCTCGCAAGAAAAGTGGTCGCCATAAGGCGCTGTGCAATGCGGAGGCACGGGTGGAGGACGGCAGATGCCTTGGCCTGACTAGGGTCAAAGGCAAGGGGTGATCCTGTAATCCGAGTCCAAAAGGCGTGCGTGTCGAACGACGGGGGTGGGATGTGTGTGGGACTATAAGCACGGTCTGGGTCAGGGACAGCGGGCCACTGGAAGAATGCACGAAGCATGTCAAGAGTGACCTGGCACTCCTAATCCATCAGGCAAAATGAGCATCCTCCAGGGATCCGCTCGATAGAGCTAAGGACCTCTAGTGTCGGGCGGATATAAGTGTCTGTCGATACCAACAAGAAATCACGCCACCCCACGTTGTCATACAACTGGAGTAGCCCCTCTAGAACCCCTAGGCGCACTAAGTCAGCGAGGTGCACGAACCTAGTGGGTACGATCGAGTGATGGGAGATATGCTCAAATCTGGTGAGCTGGTCGTCGTCTCTGAACGTAATCCCCATCGCATCGAACGCGGGGGCAGGCTGTGCAGGTGGTGGAATGGGATCGGGCAGAGGTGGCTGTGTAGGTGGTGGTGGGCTAGGTGGAGGTGAGTCCGCCCTAGCGGAAGAGGAGCTAGGATTACCTGACTTCTTTCGCTTGGAAGCGGGCTCCCGGGTGCGTGGCCTAAGGCGAGGCGGCATATGTGCCGCGAGACGTGCCCACTCCCCAAATAAAAATGCGAAGTGCTAAATGATGGAACGAGTATACCTGAGCACGACGCGAGAGCAAAATCTGAAGTGTGCGAAGAGACGCCTCCTCCGCGAAGCTGGAATGTGTCCAAGAGCTCCCCAAAGCTCCCCCAAGCTATCCTGAAAAGCAAACAATAAAATCAGCGATGCACATCAATAAATATGGGGGGAGATGGGGGTACAATAAATATATGTAGGAATTGATTTGAGTTTGGGGCGCAATGGGCGTACGAAATGGGAGAATGGAGGAGAAAATCGGATTGGGACAAAATGTGGAGTGGCCGGCGGCTGGGAGGGCGGCGCCGGCGGTGAGCAGCTGCGCAGCAGCGGCGGCTACCGACGGCGAGCGTCGGTCGGTCGGCGGCAGGCGGCTCGGGCGACCAAGGCAGCGATTCGGGCGAGAGAAACTGAAGGGGCTCGGGCGCTGGGCGAAATTTTGGGGATTTTGGATTTTCTCGAAATTCGCACAGCCGCAGTGCATATATATAGGGAAGTTGTGACTCGGCCGAGTGAAAAAAATTTTGAAATAAACTCCACAACTTACGACTCGGCCGAGTGACTTTTCCCACTCGGTCGAATGGACAAGTTCCAATTGACCGAGTGACATGGTCACTCAGCAATTTTTAGAGCGTGTAGGGTATCTGATTCACTCGGTCGAGTGACAAGTCACTCGCCCGAGTGACAAATTATACTGTAAAGCACAGAAAATAACAGAGAGTTGGTCAGAAGGATCTTCCCTGATCTGTGCTCCACTCGGCCGAGTGGAGTCTTTGCTCGGCCGAGTGACATATGTTACTCGGCCGAGTGGCCTCCTGTTTTCTGCAACGGCTCTCTGTTTTCGCGTCATTCTCTGTTTTTCTTCCTCCAGTCAGTCTCTTCCTTCTCCTGGGGCCTGAGCACGTTCCTGGAGGGCTCTCCCTTACCATGGCTATCCTCCATATGAATGATCTCTCGTTCTCCATCTCTTGTCATTAAAAATAAAGCCCGTTGTCACGATTTTCATAGACGCTAGACTCTAAACACTAAGAAAAATACAAGATAAAAATAAAAATCAAATAAAAATGATATAAACCCGTCGGGCTGCCTCCCGATAAACGCTCATTTATGGTCATGAGCTCGACTCCTCATGATTTTTGTTTAGCGCGTGATATTGGGTGCATGTGAGATACGCACGTCAAACTTGCCGGGAAGGCCACTTGGATTTGGTTGTTGGTGCTCGTCGGCCTTCCTCGACGTCCCCTCATCATGGGTAGAGTTGGGGGATAAGTCCCCCAAGCTTGAGCTAGAACCAATCTTCTTCCTCACCGGTGACGTCGATCTTTTATTCGGCGGAGCTTTCTTTGAATTGTTGGTCGTGGAGAGCTTGTAAAGCTCCCTTATCCTCGCGACATCAGCATCGTCTTTATCATCGACCGTAGAGCTATCCGGAGGATCCTCCAACTTTTCTTCAATGCTAGAAGTTTGGCCTTCTTCAAGGCCGCCATCATGGAGATCGCCAATGGAATGCGGAATGGCTTCGCCGATCACCTCATCAAGGAGGTCCGCATAATCCAACTCATCTTGGTAGGGCATATGCTTCATGGCTTTGGGGATATGGAACTCAACCTTGATGTTGCCGACATTCAAAGATAAAGTACCCTCTCTCACGTCGACTATAACGCCTGCGGTGGCCAAGAACGGGCGTCCAAGTATAAGTGATGTGTCGCCCTCCTCCTTGATGTCCATGATGACAAAGTCGCAAGGTAAGCATATACCTCCCGGCACTTGGAGCGGGATATTCTCCACGATCCCTACCGGCCTAGTAACCTGACCATCCGCAAGTTGTATTCTCATGTCGGTTGGCTTCAAGTCGATCCCCGTATTTAATTTCCGAAACATGCTAAGGGGCATTAGGCTCACACTTGCTCCCAAGTCCACTAAAGCCTTTTGTATTGGAACTCCTCCAAGTGTGCATGGGATGAGAAAGCTTCCGGGATCCTTGAATTTTGTCGGCCCCTTTTCCCTCCGGGTAAACCAAGTTCCTTGCTCGGCAAGCATTATTTTCTACTTCCTTTTCTTTCCCGATATTAAGTCCTTCAAGAACTTGGCATATGACGGGATCTCCACTATAGCATCCAAGAAAGGTATATCGAGGCTAACTCCCCTCAAATATTCAAGGAACTTGGCGAGCCTCTTCTCAATCTTGGCTCTCGCCAACCGTTGTGGAAGGGCACCGGCGGCATGAAGGTGCGCTCCTCATTAGGCTTCTTCATTTCAGAATTTCCACCTTCTTGTGGCTCTTTTGTGCTCTCCTCTTCAATAGTCGGTTCTTTGTCGTTCAAAATCTCTACCACGGGCTCCTTGGTTTGGACCATGACGGGGGTGGTATCCTTCCCGCCCCTAGTTATGACCGCCACTACCGCATTTATGTGGCCGGTATTGCTCCGTGGGTTGGGCTCCGGTTGAGCCGACAATTGTTGAGTGTTTTTATTTAGCAACGCAAGTTGCTCTCCAAGTTGCGCAACGACGGTATTTAGCGAATCTTGTTGCGCCGTCAACCTAGCATTAATTTTTCTTTGCTCTACCATGAATTCCTTCACCCTAGCTTCATGATCTGATCGTGGTTGAGCTTGTGGTGGGTTTGGAGCTCTCCAACTTTGGTTATATCCGAGAGGCCTATATGGTCCCGCTTATTACCTAGACGGGTAGCTTTGTTGTGGTGGTGATCACTCCATATTTTACACTTTTTTCCCGCATGTTTGCATGCCATTTAGATCGCCCAAATCATGTTTTTCACGATATATCGACGAAATTGCGATGCTTTTCACGATTTGTTGTTTTTGTCGTATTTCAGGTGATTTGGAGCGATTTGGAGTGATCTCGAGATACGCCTACTCCAGAGTGTCACCGACGACCTCCCCGAGGGGTATTTTGCCATTGGAGAGGAGCGGAAGAAGAAAGAACGTCGCAGGAGCGACGAGGAGGCCAAAACAAGCTGTTTGGGCATTTTTGGTGTCTCACTCGGCCGAGTGAAGGAGTCACTCGGCCGACCAGCGAGACACCGCTCGACCGACCAGATCGGACACGTTTTATATGTGCACTCGGCCGAGCATCGGAAGCCACATCGGCCGAGTGACGAGACCCCGTCCGCCCGAGTGGCACTCAGACGAAGTCCATCAAAAATCGCCAACTTACTGTTTTTTGTCTGCCTGAGCTTCAGAAGACCCACTCGGCCGAGTGGAAAATACCGACCGCCCGAGTACCAAGAAGCCGTCGGCCGAGTGACGACAACTCACTCGGCCGAGCGACCCCCGAAGTGAAGACCCCCGAAGACCCAGACTTACTAGAAATTTACAGGGTTTCTTACTCGGCCGAGCGACTTTTGTCACTCGGCCGAGTGTGACGCGCTGCCTGTAGCGAAAATTACGGATTTCAGGCTGCGCATGGGCATTTTGGTCACAGTTTTTTGGACGATTTTGGGGGGTATTTAACCCCTGTTTTTACCCTAGGTTGGAGAGCTTTTCTCTTTAATTTTTGCAGCTTTTTAGATTAACTTTTTAGCTTTTATTCTTGTGATTGGAGAGGAGACAAAAGTGGATTTTTGTTGGATTATTGGAAGAACTCCATTGGTTTGTGTCTCTCTCCTTTAAAAATACTATTTTTATTGCTTATCTCAATATTGTGATGAATTCTCTTGTGATTTCCATTGATTGTTTTTGCATTTGTGCTATGAATTGTGAGTAGTCTACACGTCTTGGGGCGTGGGGATGAACCCTACGAGCCCAATTTCAGATTTGTGATGAATTGGTAGAAATTTTGCTAGAATTGCTATTTGGGTTAGTTTGGGATCGATTTACTACGGATAGCTAGGTATTCATACCGATTGGGATTTGCAAGAGATTGGATCCCAATCCGATAGGGAACCCTAGAAATCCGAATTGGGTTGAAATCGAATTTCCGTAGTATCGGTTTGCAAGAGATTGGACCGATACTAGGGTTCTCGGTTGCAATTCCATGCCAATACCCGTTTGCAAGAGATTGGACGGGTAGGAACAATCCCAACCTAGGTCGCGGCCCGAGTTTGCACGAGAGTGGGCTCGGGGCGCGATTGAACGATGATGTTGATCCTAATGCTAGCTTGCCTAGGCTAGGGTTTGCAAGAGATTGGACCCGAACCTAGGATAGCTATAGACCGGCAACAGCGCGAGAGCGTGAGCTAGGTTTTACATTCAGTTGCAACTAGTTCATTGAGATTTTATCCTAGCAATTTTGATACCAACGAATCACATTGACGAGATACGGTGAGTAGCGGGGATTCCCCATTCCCTAGGCGTCTTTATTTGATTCGATATCTCTACACTTTGTCTGACGATTGTGACAGGATCGCCAAAGGCAAAATCCCTCTTTTCCGTTCTTAATAGCCAGGTTGTTCGGAGCAAGCACTTTCATTCGTCCTCCCTGTGTTCGATAACCCGCTCGCCGCTACACCGTGCGCTTGCGGTAAAACTACACGGTCGCACTATTGGGTTACATTCCGGAGAGATCAAGTTTTTGGCGCCGTTGCCGGGGAGGCGATTGCGTTTGATCTTACCACCCTAGCTATTTCTTTCTTTTTGTTTTTATTTCATTATTATTTATCTAACCCTTCCATTGTGCTAATCACTTCTTTGAAACTTTGTTTTCCCGTGCATGAACACGAGATCAACGGCGGACCCTGAAGTTATATTATTTGATCCCGAGATTGAGCGTACTGCGTGGAGAATCAGAGCGGAGAGGAGACAAGATCAGGAAGGGAGGTTTATGACCAACCCGGAAACTGCGGAACAATTGGCGGCAAGGATGGCGAGGATCATTTCTATTCGTGATAGGCTTCGGCCTAAGACCTCTTCTACTACCTCGTCCATTGCCATGCCGGAGTTGGCGGCTAACAAGAACTTTGAGCTGAAGACTGGACTAGTGGTTCTGATGCAGCAGGATCCATTTCATGGGAATGCCCATGAAAATCCCCACTACCACATCCAGCTATTTTTGTCGAAGTGCGCCACATTTCAGATGACGGGGGTCTCCATCGATGCCATCAGACTACGCCTCTTCCCCTTCACATTAAAGGACAAAGCACTTTATTGGTTGAGGACGCAAGCTGAGGGAATCTTTACCACATGGGACGAGTTGGCGAGTGCATTCATTGACAAGTTCTATCCGCCCTCCAAGACGGTAAAGATTCGGAGCGCTCTTATGTCCTTCAAGCAAGGACCCCAAGAGACGCTCTATGAGGCTTGGGAGCGTTTCAAAGATCTGCAGCACCAGTGCCCGCACCATAGCATTGAAGATTGGGAGCTAGTTCATAGCTTCTACAATGGTCTCCAACCGGGGACCAAGCAAATTATTGATGCCGCGGCGAATGGTGCCATCTTATCAAAGACTCCCGAAGAAGCTACGGCCCTAATTGAGGAGATGGCCTCAAACAATCAACAATGGGGCGACGAGCGAGGACACTCTACGTCCTCCTTGAAGCCAACTAGCATCTATGAGGCGAAGGCCGTAGCGGAACTCACAGGCAAGTTTGATTCTCTCCACAAGGTAGTGGAGAGACTGGAGAAGTTTATCACGGAGCCCCAAGGAACCCCTTCCACATCCGCACCAACGAATCAAATGAGTGATTGGCAAGACCAATCTCAAGCTACATATTTGGGGGGAGAACAAGGAGAGGGATCCTTGGAGCAAGTTCAATATGTCGCGGGGAATCAAGGATATTGGGCCAATCCGGCCACTAGAAACCATCCCGGTTTCTCATATGCAAACAATGAAGGAGCTTTGAACCCGTCGCAACAACCACCTCAGCAAGCTCGACCACCACCACCACCACAATACTATCCACCGAGGGGGCCTCCACAACAAAATTTCCAACCAAAGCTACAAGTTCCACCCTATAGGCCGCCCGGATACAATCAAGGGTGGAGAAATCAAAACCCTCCACAAGCTCAACAACGATCCGACTTCGAAGCTAGAGTGGAGGAGTTTATGGTCGAGCAAAAGAAGGTCAATGCTTCCTTGAAGGCGGGCCAAGACTCCCTTACAACCGTTGTGGCACAAATCTCGGAGCAATTGGCGTTGCTCAATCGAAATACTCAACAATTGCCGGCTCAACCCGAGCAAAACCCACGGGGCAACACCGGCCACATCAATGTCGTGGTTGCCGTTACTACTAGAAGCGGGAAGGATACCACCCCCGCCATGATTCCTACCGAGGAGCCCGTGGAGGAGAATGTAGAGCCAATTGAGCCGGTAGTTGAAGTTGAGAGGGAGAAAGAGCCGCAAGAAAAGGAGAAATCTAGAGCGGAGCAATTGATTGAAGAGAGGCGCTTTATGCCACCGGTCCCATTCCCCCAGAGGCTTGCTAGAGCAAAAATGGAGAAAAGGCTAGCAAAGTTTCTCGAGTATCTGAGAGGGGTTAGCCTCAACATTCCTTTCCTCGACGCCATCGTGGAAATCCCGACATACGCTAAATTTTTAAAGGATTTGATTTCGGGGAGAAAGAGGAAGGAGAAAATTATGCTCGCCGAGTAGGGCTCTTGGTTCACCAAGAGAGAGGAGCCGGCTAAATTCAAAGACCCGGGGAGTTTTCGAATTCCTTGCACCTTAGGCGGCGTCCCTCTACAAAAGGCGTTGGTGGACTTAGGGGCTAGTGTTAGCCTCATGCCTCTCTCTATGTTCCTAAGGCTAAATACCGGCACGAAATTGAAGCCTACCGACATGCGGATACAACTAGCCGATGGACGGATCACAAGGCCAGTAGGGATCGCAGAGGACATCCCGCTACAAGTTCTAGGGGGCATATGTTTGCCGTGTGACTTCGTGATCATGGATGTTAAGGAGGAGGGAGACACGTCGCTAATACTTGGACGTCCGTTCCTCGCCACCGCCGGTGTCATTGTCGACGTACGAGAAGGAACCCTAACATTGAATATCGGCAACATCGAGGTGGAGCTTCATATTCCCAAGGCAATGAAACACATGCCTTACCACGAGGAGCTGGACTATATGGACCTCCTTGACGAGGTTATTGAGGAGGCGATCCCTCACTCCATCGGCGCTCTATTCAAAGAAGATTTCGAAGAAGGCCCGGATTTGTACCAAGAAGAGAAGAAAAATGAATCCCCCGACTTCTCCGCTGAAATTGATGAAGGCGACGCTGATGTCGCAAGGATTCGAGAGCTCTGCAAGCTCTCGAAATTAAAGTCTCCGAAGAAAGCTCCGCCGATACGGAAATCGGTGTCACCGGTGAAGCCGAGGACCGGAGCAAACGCTAGCTTGGGGGAGCCACCCCCCAACACTATTCGAGACGAGAGACCACCGAGGGAGAACACGCCGTCGTAACTTCCGAATCCAAGCGTTCTCCCCAGAAAGTTTGACGGGTGCATCCCATATGCACCAAACATCCCGCATTAATTGAAAATCAAAGGGGGTCGAGCTCACGACCTTAAACGAGCGCTTGTCGGGAGGCAACCCGACGGTTATTGCTTTATTTTCACTTTTCTTTTATTTTTGTTTTAGAAATTTTTAGTGTTTTGTGTCGTTCGCCCAAAAATTTCGTGATAACAGGTCCTATTTTTCTTGACAGGAGAGGAGAACGAGGTACCCATCATTAGGAGGATGCACAAGGCGACGAGTAGCGCCCCAGGAAGGCGCTCGATGCTTAGGAGGAAGATGAAATCGACTGGAGGAAGAAAACCAGAGTTTAGAGCTCAAACGAAGACAAACAGCAGCAAACAAGGCTCACTCGGCCGAGTATACTAGTCACTCGGCCGAGCACACAAGTTCGTCAGGCCGAGCCGCTCACGAACGAGGGAAGTCTGCTGTACCCAACTCTCTGTTTATTTTCCTGATTTCAGTATAACTGCTACTCGGCCGAGTGTATATATTCACTCGACCGAGTAAAACTGATACGCTCCTAGGGCGAGTCTTGCCGAGTAGCTTGAGCCACTCGGCCGAATGGACTTACTCCACTCGGCCGAGGGTGGCAAGGCCACTCGGCCGAAGCGTAAGCGGGGAGCAATTTTCCATTGAGTTCACTCGGCCGAGCGACCCAGTCACTCGGCCGAGTCGTAACTTTTACTATAAAAAGGGGGCGGGGGAGGGCGCGTTTTTCGAAACAAGCAAACCCAAATCTCGCCCGACCCCTCACCTCCCTCGCCCGCTGCCCTCGCTCGCTCGCCCGATCGTCGACCCAGCGCCGCCGCTCGGCCACCCTTCGCCGGCCGAGCCGCCGCCGCACCTCGCCCGAGTCGCCGCCGGCGGCCACTGCTCCGGCCGACTCCGGTAACCCCATTTTTAGCCTATTTTCTCCTCTTTTGTGTATTTTTCGAGGATCCATGTATCTAACGAACCCCAAACCCAAATTAATTTCAATTTCTATCTATTATACCCCTAATGCCCCATACGTATTGAATATTACTCGCTGATATCTCCATTTCATGCGCAGGTTATATTTGGGAGCTTAGGGGAGCCCAGGGGAGCTTACAGGGACTGATTTGGGCTACGTGGAGGCGTCATCTTCGCACGCTTCCATCGCTCTGCTCTCACGGCGTGTCGTGGTATATTCTTTCCTTTATTTTACGCACGCCGCATTTTTATTGGTTTTGGTGAGCACTCGGGGCCCATATGCCGCCCCGGACACGGCCGCGGTCGAGGAGAGCTTCCGCCAAGCGGAAGCGGTCGGATGATGCCGGCCCCTCCCATGAGGTGGAGGACTCTCCTCCGCCTTCTCCACCACACCCCACACACCCAGCACAGCATGCAGGTCCCGCACACCCCGCACAGCCTGCAGAGCCCGCACAGCCCATACACCCCACACAGCCACTCCCTGCCGCTCCACAGCCACCACCTTCGGCTCCACTTGTCGGGCCGCTGGGGATCACGTTCCGGAACGACGCACACCGCGTCGCTTTCGAGCGTATCTCCCAGCGCTCGATCGTACCCTCCAGGTTCGCACACCTTGCAGACCTAGGACGCCTGGGGGTACTCGAGGGGATGCTCACGTTGTACGACAACGTGGGCTGGCGAGATTTCTTCCAGGTGTCGGCGGACACGTTTATCCGTCCGACACTTGAGGTTCTTAGTTTGATCGCCCGGACCGACGAGGGATGCTCGTTTCGGTTCATGGACCGAGAGTGACAGGTCACTCTCGGTATGATGAGAGCTTTCTTCTCGTGGCCCGATGTCCCCGGGGCCGACCGTGGTTACGCCCCCACCCATATCCCCCCACCTTCCTTCGACGCCGGCGCCTTCTGGGCCCGGATTACGGGTCTTCACGCTGCCTTTGACCCTAGTAGGGCCAAGGCCTCGGCCATCGTCCACCCTTGCCTCCGTATAGCTCAGCGCCTCATGGCAACTACCTTTTTGGCCAGATATGAGCCGGGCACGATGTCCACGCCTGAGCTTTATATGCTCTACGCGATGACACGCCCCAGAGCTCTATCTAGGGAGGGCGATGAGTTGGTCCCCGCCGTCGTGATTGATGTCGCGGCTTGGTTTATGGATCGCATCATCGTATCGGTGGGCGCTCGCTCACCGATATGCTGCGGCGGCCTGATCACCTTGCTCGCCCTTATGACCGGCGAGGACTTTCCTGATGACCTGCGACGAGCACCGGGCCCCACTTCACTGTCCATAGATGTTATGGCCCGGATGAAGATGCTTCATCCGCACGGTGAGCGACACTTGGTCTGGCTGCACGGCCCCTACGGTGCCGATTACATGATTCTTCCGAGCCCAGCTCGGACTCAGATTGCACCGGCCCAGGTGGACTGGCTCCCCGCGATGGATGTTCTGATCCCAGCCGCATACGTGCTCGAGGCCGAGCAGGCCGAGCAGGCCCACGCTGCCCACGCTGCACCCGCAGACCCCGTTGCACCTGTCGAGCCTGCTGCACCTGTTGACCCGGTGGCCCCTCAGCCTATCCCTGATATTTCTGCTGCTCCCGACACCTCTGTCCACACTTCTGTCGGTGTCGGGAGTACCCTCGCTGAGCCCACCACCACTGCTGGCCCTCTGTCTGTCGAGCCTCTTTGCTTTGCCCTTCCCGAGCGCCCACCGACCTTTATTGAGAGTGGAGAGCCCTCTTTTGCTGCGGTCGTGGAGACCACGGCTAGCATGATCTCTGCTGGGGTTACGCCTTTCGGACCACACACTTCCTCCCCAGCGGTAGTCACTTCTGTCCCCACCACAGCCATACTTTCTGAGAGTGTAGTGACGTCTGTCTCCACTTCTGTGTCACCTACCTCTCTGGCCGCCTCGTCACCACTTTTGCACTCCTCTTTCATTGCTGCTGCCTCCACTTCTTACCGTCCTGCCCGGCCTCACACTGAGGCCAGGCCCACATTTGCGAGCGCAGCACCTTTCGTTCCCTTCCCTGCTGAGCCCATCACCTACGCCACCAGAGTACGCCAGCCCCGACCTACACAGCACAGACCGGTGCGTCCCTCTACACCACCTCCCCCCGACACTGTACTTCAGAGCATTCGTGCTCTCGAGGGGGCGGTGAGTGGCCTCAGAGGCGACCTTAGGACCCTGTCCTCCACCGTCTCCGCGATGGCTGGCCGCTTCGACCTGCTTCTGCAGATTCACTACTGCCTTACCCAGGTCCTCGAGCGGCTCCCCCGCGTACCCACACCCACACCCACCCAGCAGGTACCCACCCCCACCCCTACCCCCACCCAGCCTACTACCACACCCACACCCACACCTTCTCAGCAGTCTGTTCCACCACCACCTCCTCCTCCGCCTCAGGACGGAGACGGTGCAGCATCACCTTCTTAGGCACCCTCGATGCCATCGTTCTTTTTGCCGTTGTGCTGCCCGTCTCTGCTGGGTCCTGATGACTTTTGCCTACCCCACCCTCTCCTCACTGTTTTTGGATACACATTTTGATCATATATTTATATATCATTTTTGGGAGAGCGGGAGAGTTTTTGGTGTCACTACTATATATCTGATTCACTCGTATATCTGCATGCATCATGTCCGCATCATATTTTTATTTCTTATGTTTCTTTTGTTATTTTATTTTCTTTTTCCCCATGCATGCATCCTCACTTACCCCTCACATTACTTGTCTCTCGGTGTGCCACACTTCGCACATTGAGGACACTATGCCATTTAGCTTGGGGGAGTGAGTTCTCACGTTCTTTTCGATTTACCACCTTTATTTTAGTTTTTCGCGCCATTTTCCGCATTTGCACTCCTCTTCATCACTTTTTCTTTTTTTTACCATGCATCACGTTTTTCTTATTTTCTTTGTGTGTTGCATTGTAATGAGTTTCATTTTCCCTTTATTTCTTTTTCATCTCATGCTAGAGATGACTTTTCTGTGATGATGATGACGTGGAGTTAGCTTCTTCTATATGCATGCTATATTTGTCATGTCTTAGATTTTATTTCTGATATTATATGCTATGATTTGCCTTGCATTTAGAGATAGTAACCCACACTTTTTCCGCGTGAAAATGGATGAAATTTTATTATTAGCTGAGTCTGAATATTCATATGTATGCTACCGCAGAAAACACACCAAGATTCACGCATTGAATGCTTATATCTGGAGTACCGTTTTCTTTTCCTATATCACTTCTATATGCATGATTTGTACATTTCACTTCAGGATGATTGAATGATGTTAGCTATGATAAATCTGGATTAGTTTAGCTTTTTTGTGATCGAAACTGAGTAGATTAGATTACCCTGCTGAAGTTGTCGTGCACGTCCTATAGAGTGAACCGAGAGATATATTTATTTCTTTCTCCATAAATCTTGAACATCATTTCTCTATTTTAAAATCATTGGTGAATCTCCCCTTAGCGATTCTATTATATGGCATTTCCCCCGCTATTAATTCCTAGCTCCAAATTTCCCAAAACCAAAGAAAGAAAAAGAAAAAATTCTTGTATATCCTTATTTCTCTTTGATTTGGGATAATTGTGTATATATGCTATCTCAAAAAAAAGAGAGAGAAAAAGAAAAAAAAAGAAAAGAGAAAAATCTCAATAAACGATCCCATCTCATGATCTCTCTTAACTCTTTTTGTTTTTTATTTTTGTTGCTTTTGGAGCTTAATCGAAATGGGGATGTAAATATTTTTTATGCCACCACGCTTATAGATAAGCTTGGGGGAGGGAATCCATTGATGTGAGAGAGAGTGACTACTTGACGTTGCACGACAACCTAGGCTAAGTAATATTCTATACTCGGTGAGATTATTTTTAGCTTTACGAAGTCCAGAAATATGCCTAGCACTCATTTCATGAAATCCATGCTTATCTATTCTTTCTATTCTATGGTGTGATATTCTTATACTCCTCATAGAAAGCGTTCAATTGAAAAGTGTGTGATCTGCGATTTGTATACCGCTTTAAATGATTCAGACGATGTTAATTCTAAAATTATTCCGTTTTTCATGATTATATCATTGTTCGTGGGTTATCTATTTCTATTTGCACCTTTATACTATGATATCGAAATAAAATTCTTTGACATGTGTTTGAGATTCGGTGCATGCTATATGATTGAGCCAAACCCACGTCCTGAGAGAATGATCTAGCAGCTTCCCTCCTCGCTTTCTTCTTTCTTCTTCGTTTTTTTTTTAGTTTTCCATTTTTCCGCCATTTTCGTTTTCGAAATCCACTGGGTTCACCTTTTACTTATCTTCCTCGAGGACGAGTAAGAGGTAAGCTTGGGGGAGTTTGATCACTCCATATTTTACACTTTTTTCCCGCATGTTTGCATGCCATTTAGATCGCCCAAATCATGTTTTTCACGATATATCGACGAAATTGCGATGCTTTTCACGATTTGTTGTTTTGTCGTATTTCAGGTGATTTGGAGCGATTTGGAGTGATCTCGAGATACGCCTACTCCAGAGTGTCACCGACGACCTCCCCGAGGGGTATTTTGCCATTGGAGATGAGCGGAAGAAGAAAGAACGTCGCAGGAGCGACGAGGAGGCCAAAACAAGCTGTTTGGGCAGGAGCGATCTTGTGATTTCCATTGATTGTTTTTGCATTTGTGCTATGAATTGTGAGTAGTCTACACGTCTTGGGGCGTGGGGATGAACCCTACGAGCCCAATTTCAGATTTGTGATGAATTGGTAGAAATTTTGCTAGAATTGCTATTAGGGTTAGTTTGGGATCGATTTACTACGGATAGCTAGGTATTCATACCGATTGGGATTTGCAAGAGATTGGATCCCAATCCGATAGGGAACCCGAGAAATCCGAATTGGGTTGAAATCGAATTTCCGTAGTATCGGTTTGCAAGAGATTGGACCGATACTAGGGTTCCCGGTTGCAATTCCATGCCAATACCCGTTTGCAAGAGATTGGACGGGTAGGAACTATCCCAACCTAGGTCGCGGCCCGAGTTTGCACGAGAGTGGGCTCGGGGCGCGATTGAACGATGATGTTGATCTTAATGCTAGCTTGCCTAGGCTAGGGTTTGCAAGAGATTGGACCCGAACCTAGGATAGCTATAGACCGGCAACAGCGCGAGAGCGTGAGCTAGGTTTTACATTCAGTTGCAACTAGTTCATCGAGATTTTATCCTAGCAATTTTGATACCAACGAATCACATTGACGAGATACGGTGAGTAGCGGGGATTCCCCATTCCCTAGGCGTCTTTATTTGATTCGATATCTCTACACTTTGTCTGACGATTGTGACAGGATCGCCAAAGGCAAAATCCCTCTTTTCCGTTCTTAATAGCCAGGTTGTTCGGAGCAAGCACTTTCATTCGTCCTCCCTGTGTTCGATAACCCGCTCACCGCTACACCGTGCGCTTGCGGTAAAACTACACGGTCGCACTATTGGGTTACATTCCGGAGGGATCAGGTGGCCCGCCTCGGTTGGTATTGAGGTTGTGGAGGTGGAGGCCTATCTTGAGGTTGTTGCAGTGACGGGTTTAGGGCCCCTTCATTATTTGCATACAAAAATCCCGGATGATTCCTTACGGCCGGGTTGGCCCAATAACCAGAGTTCCCCGCAATATATTGCACTTATTCCAAGGCTCCCTCTCCATGCTCTCCTCCTACGAACATAGCTTGAGATTGGTCTTGCCAATCACTCATATTGCTTCCCGGTGTAGATGTAAAGGGAGCTCCGGGCGGCTCGGTGATATACTTCTCCAATCTCTCCACTACCTTGTGGAGAGAGTCGAACTTATTAGAAAGCTCTGCTACGGCCTTGGCCTCATATATGCTCGTTGGCTTCAAGGAGGTAGAAGATTGCCCTCGCTCGTCGCCCCATTGTTGATTATTAGATGCCATCTCCTCTAATAGGGCCGTAGCTTCATCCAGTGTTTTAGAAAGAATGGCTCTGTTGGCGGTTGCATCTATGATCTGCTTCGTGCCCGGTTGGAGTCCATTATAAAAGCTGTGAACTAGCTCCCATGCTTCTATGCTGTGATGGGGGCACTGATGCTGTAGATCCTTAAAGCGCTCACATGCCTCGTATAGGGTCTCCTGCGGCCCTTGCTTAAAGGCCATGAGTACGCTTCTAATCTTCACTGTCTTAGATGGCGGGTAGAATTTATCAACAAAAGCACTAGCCAACTCATCCCAAGTAGTGAATATCCCTTCCGCCTGCGTCCTCAACCAATATAGAGCTTTGTCTATGAGGGTGAAGGGGAAGAGTCACAATCTGATAGCATCAACGGAAACACCCGGCATTTGAAAGGTGGCGCACTTGGACAAGAATAGCTGCAGGTGATAATGTGGATTCTCATGGGAGTTCCCATGGAAGGGGTCTTGTTGCATTAAGACCACTAATCCCGTCTTGAGCTCAAAATTCTCATCCGCCGGCAACTCCGGTATAGCGATGGAGGAAGTGGTGGAAGAAGTTTTAGGCCGAAGTCTATCTCTGATAGATATAATCCTCTCCATACATGCCGCTAATTCTTCTGGTGTCTCCGGGCGATTCATACAATTATCCTATATATTGAGCCTCTTCTCGGCTCTGATCCTCCTCTCAGTACGTTCGATCTCCGGATCAAATATTATATCCTCTGGGTCCGCCGTTGATCTTGTGTACAAGCACAGAAGAATAGAGCTTCGATGGAATTGTTAGCACGATAGAGGTGTAAAGTAAAAATAAAAAATAAAACAAAAAAGAAATGACTAGGTAAGTAAAATAAAACACTGTCGCCTCCCCGGCAACGGTGCCAAAAACTTGATCGCGTCCGAGTGTACACCCGAAAAACGACTTGTAGTCTTACCGCAAGCGCACTGTGTAACGGCGAGCAGGTATCGAACTCAGAGAGTACAAATGACCGTGTTTTTTTCAATCACCTAGCTATCAAGAGAATCAAGAATAGTTTTGGGTATAACAGTCACAATCGTCCAAATATCAAGAGAAATATCAATATAACAAAGCATCTAGGGATAGGAAATCCCCACTACGGACCGTCTCTCATCCTTGTGATTCATAAGTTCATTGTTGCTAAGCTTGAATATAGGTGAATTAGTCACAACTTAATGTAGAACCAAGCTCACGCTCTCGCGTTATTGCCGGTCTATAGCAAACCTAGGATAGGGCCCACTCTCGTGCAAACCCTAGCCTAAGCCACTAGCGTGAAGAACGACATCACTGTTCAATCGTATCTCGAGCCCACTCTCGTGCAAACTCGAGTTACGACCTAGGTTATGATAGTTCCTATCCATCCAATCTCTTGCAAACGGATATTGGTATAGAATCACAATTAAAAATCCTAGCTTTGGCCCAATCTCTTGCAAACCAAATCTAGAGAAATCCAATTGTCAATCTAAATCGAATATCTAAGCCTTCCTATCAATGGGGATCCAATCTCTTGCAAATCCCAATCGATATGAATCCCTAGCTACTCGTAACCAATTGATCCCAACCTAACCAATATCAATTCTAGCAACAAATCTACAAATTCATCACAATTCAGAAATAGGGTCCATAGGGTTCATCCCTACGCCCTAAGACGACGGCACTACTCACAAAGCATCATGCAAATCTCAGAAAAATCAATAATAATCACGGAACAATTCATTGCGAAAGAGAAATAATGCATAAAAATCAAGTTTTTAATAGAAATAGACAAACCAATGTAATTGCCGATGATCTCCAGCTGAGATTTCACAAAGAGTAGCCGTCTAAATCCTAAAAGAAAGTCTAAAAATTAATTGTTCAAAAAGCTCCTTAAACTAGGGTAAAAACAGGGTTTAAATACCCTCTAAAATCGTCTAAAAATCGTGTCCAAACTGCCCCTGCGCAGCCCAAAATCCGCAATCCTAACAGCAGTCGGAGAGGGTCACTCGACCGAGTGACCCTTGTCACTCGGCCGAGTGACAAACCCTGTAAAAGAACAGTAACTTCGGGGGTTCTCAGGGTCTGTCTTCGGGGGTGGCTCGATCGAGTGGACTTCTTCATTCGACCGAGTGAGCATTCATACTCGGCCGAGTGGGCCTCCTCAGGATCTCTGAAAATTCCAGTAACTTCGGCCTTTTCTCTGGACGAATTCCATGTACCGAGTGAAGTTTCTCACTCGGCCGAGTGGGATTTTTTTGTTCGGCCGAGTATACGCTGAAAACTTCGTGTGCGTATCCGTTCTGTTCGGCCGAGTGGGACTTCTTGCTCGACCGAGTGAGTGATCTACTCGGCCGAGTGATGTGCTGTTGTGCTCGTTTCTTCTTCTTTTTGCCTCCTCGTCGCTCCTATTGATTTCCTTCTTCTTCTGCTCATCCTCCATCGCTGATAAGTCCTCGAATGAGCCATGGGTGACACTCCTAAGCGCTTGCAAATCCCTTGATCTCAAATTCACTCCAAATCGCTCCATATTTCCTGAAATGCGACAAAAACAAGAAATAATGAAAAGCATCGCAATATTGTCGAATAATCGTGAAAAACGCGATATGGACGATCAAAACGACATGCAAACATGCAGAAAAAAGGTATAAAATATGGAGTGATCAACTACAGTCGTTTTCCGGGTGTATATCCGGGCGCGATCAAGTTTTTGGCGCCGTTGTCGTGGAGGCGACGGTATTTTATTTTCTTTACTTAGTTATTTCTTTTTATTTTTATTATTTTCACTTTTTTTATTCCTCTATTGTGCTGACAATTCTATCTAGACTCTCTTTTTTCTGTGCATGTACACGAGATCAAAGGCACACCAAGAAGATATATTATTTGATCCTGAGATCGAGCGTACAACAAGGAGGTTTAGAGCCAAGAGGAGATTTGCTATAGAGGAAGATCATATGGCCCGACCGGAAACACCAGAGGAGTTAGCAGCGCGTATGGCTAGGCTTGTATCCATCCGAGATAGGTTACGGCCTAAGACCACTTCTATCACCTGTTCTATAGTCACGCCGGAGTTGGCGGCCGATAAGAACTTTGAGCTGAAGACTGGACTTGTAGTGTTGATGCAACAAGACCCATTTCATGGAAACTCACAGGAAAACCCTCACTACCATTTGCAGTCATTCTTGGCCAAATGTGCCACTTTCCAGATGCCCGGCGTGCCGGTTGACTCTATCCGACTGCGCCTCTTCCCGTTTACTCTTCGAGCAGGGCATTGTATTGGCTGAGGACGCAAGCCGAGGGGATCTTCACTACGTGGGATGAGCTGGCGAGCGCATTTGTCAACAAATTTTATCCACCATCTAAGACTATCAAGATAAGAAGCGCGCTCATGTCCTTCAAGCAAGGACCTCAGGAAACTCTATATGAGGCATGGGAGCATTTCAAGGATCTCCAACACCAATATCTCCATCATAGTATTGAGGCATGGGAGCTTGTGCATAGCTTTTATAACAGATTGCAACCAAGCACAAAGCAAATAATTGATGCAACCGCCAATAGAGCTATTTTGTCAAAGACATCGGATGATGCTATTGCCTTACTTGAGGAGATGGCCTCGAATAACCAACAATGGACCGACGAGAGGGGACATTCCTCGTCATCCTTGAAGCCGACAAGCATTTATGAGACGAAGGCCGTAGCGGAGCTCTCTACAAAGTTTGATTTTCTTTACAAGGTCGTGGAGAGATTAGAGAAGTTGATTAGTGAACCACATGGAGCCCCCACTGTTTCTACATCGGGAGGAAGCATGAGCGACTGGCAAGACCAAGCTCATGTTATGTTTGTTGAAGGGGAGCAAGGAGAGAGAGCTATGGAGCAAGTTCAATGTGTTGCGGGAAGCACCGGTTATTGGGCAAACCCAGCTACGAGGAATCACCCGGGATTTTCATACGCTAACAATGATGGAGCCTTAAATCCACCACCGCAACAACCACAAGCCCGGCCCCCACAACAATCGCAATATCAACCAAAAGAACCCCAACAACAAAACTTCCCACCGAGGCAACAAGCGGGGCCATATAGACCCCCAGGGTACAACCAAGGATGGAGGGCACCCAATCCACTGCAAGCACCGCCGAGGTCGAACCATGAAGCAAGGGTTGAAGAATTCATGGCCGAACAAAAGAAGATAAATGCTAGATTGACGGCCCAACAAGACTCCCTTAACACCGTCGTGACACAATTGCTTAATAAAATCACTCAACAATTGTCGACTCAACCGGAACAAAACTCACGGAGCAATACCGGCCACATCAATGCGGTTGTGGCAGTAACTACAACAGGCAGAAAGGACACGATCCCTGCCATGATTCGAACCAAGGAGCCGGGGGAAGAAATTCCGGATGACAAGGAGCCGGTCAATGAAGAGGAGGGCCCAAAAGAGCCAAATAACGGTGAAAAATCTGAAATTGAGAAGCCACGTGAGGAGCACACTTATATGCCACCGGTACCCTTCCCACAACGGTTGGCAAATGCAAAGATTGAGAAGCGGCTCGCCAAATTTCTGGAGTATTTGCAAGGTGTGAGCTTGAATATTCCCTTCTTGGATGCAATTGTCGAAATCCCGTCCTACGCTAAGTTTCTAAAAGATTTGATTGCGGGAAAGAAGCGAAAGGAAAGGATCATGCTCGCCGAGCAAGGCACGTGGTTTACTCGGAAGGAGAAAGCACCGACAAAGTTTAAAGATCCCGGTAGTTTCCGAATTCCTTGCACGCTTGGAGGAGTTCCACTTCAAAAGGCTTTGGTAAATTTGGGAGCAAGTGTGAGCCTCATGCCCCTCACAATGTTTAAGAAATTTAATACGGGGACCGACTTAAAGGCAACAGACATGAAGATAGAACTCGCAGACGGTCGGATCACTAGTCCGGTAGGAATTGCAGAAGACATACCACTTCAAGTACCTGGCGGAATTTGCTTGATATGCGACTTCGTGGTGATGGATATTAAGGAGGAGAGCGATACGTCGCTGATTCTTGGACGCCCCTTCTTGGCTACCGTCGGCATGATTATTGATGTGAGGAAAGGGACCTTGTCCTTAAACGTCGACAATATTGAAGTTGAGATCCACATTCCAAAGGCGATGAAGCATATGCCTTGGCGAGATGACGTGGATTATGTGGACCTCCTCGATGAGGTGATTGACGACGCCATGCCATTTGCCATCGAAGCCAAGCACGATGACGGCCTCGGAGAAGGCCAATCGTCTAAAGATGGCGAGATGATGGGAGACCCCCGGACCCTTTTACGGATGAGGAGAAAGACGGCGCTGATGTCGTCAAGATTAGAGAGCTATGCAAGCTCTTTACGGCGAAGAACATGAAGAAAGTCCCACCAGACAAGAAATTATCACCGCCGACAAAGAAAAAGGACGTTAAAAGCTCAAGCTTGGGGGACTCATCCCCCACTACTACCCATGATGAAGGGGAGCCGAGGAACGCCAATGAACATCAACAACCAAATCCAAGTGGCCTTCCCGGCAAGTTTGATGTGCGCATCTCACATGCGCCAAATATCGAGCTTTAAACGCGTATCTTAAGGGGTCGAGCTCAAGACCTTAAACGATCGCTTGTCAGGAGGCAACCCGATGGTTCTATCTTATTTTTAGTTGAACTTTTCCTTTTATCTTTGTTTTAGATCTTTGTTAGTGTTTAGAGTCAAGAGTCAAAGAAAATCCTGACAACGGGCTATATTTTTCATTGCAAGAGATGGAGAACAAGGAACCATTTGAACGGAGGACGACCTTGGCAAAGGAGAGCGCTTCAGGAATGTGCTCAGGCTTCAGAAGAAGGAAGAAACTTATGGGGAAACGAAAATCAGAAAGTGGAGAAAAAACAGAGAGTTGGAGCTGAAATTAGCAGCCCACTCAGCCGAGTGACTTTGTCATTCGGCCAAGCGAAGACCCTACTCGGCTGAGCAGGGTACTGATCAGGGAAGATTCTGAAAACCCCTCTCTGTCATTTATATTCCACTCGGCCGACCGAGTGACTTTGTCATTCGACCGAGTGAATCAGACACTTTCAGTACTTAAAAAGCTCTGAGTGGCCTTGCCACTCGGCCGAGTGATCTTTGTCTATTCGCCCGAGTGGGAAGTGATACTTGCCCGAGTCGAAACTTTTAAGAAAAATTTTCGAAAATTTTTAAAACTGAGCCACTCGGCTGAGTGGACGCGTCACTCGACTGAGTGACTTATCCTATAAATTCGAAATCGCGCGGCTCAAATCCCCAAATTCCCAGAAAATTCCCAATTTGCTTCGCTACCGCCCGAGCTTCTCCCTAATCGACCGAACCGCACTCTCCCTTTGCCCGAGCAGCACGCACCCCGTGCCCGAGCCGGTGACCCACGTCGACCTCCACGCCGACCCCACGTCACCGGCGCCGCCCAGTCCGCCGTCGTCCATCCGCCATTTCGCCCAATTCTTCCCCTTTTCTCTATTTCTCCATTTCGTAAGCCCATTCTGCCCCAAATCCAAATTAATCCATATATATATCTATTACTCTTGATCTTACCCCATATTTATTGATATTCATTGCTAATTTGTCAATTTGTGTTTCAGGCTAGCTTGGGGAGATTCAGGGGCAGATTTGGAGCTTCTCGGAGGAGACGATTCTCTGCACGCATCCATCGCTTGCACTCGCATCATGTTTGGGTACACTCGCTCCTTTTATACAGCACTTTGCATTTGGGTAGGCACGGTTCACGGCATACATGCCTCCACGGACTAGATCACGCTCGCGGGCGCCTGCTTCCAAGCAAAAGAGGACCAGCGATCCTAGCCCCTCTTCTGCTAGGGCGGACTCCCTGCCACCTAGCCTGCCACCACCCACACTTCTGCCTCCTACTGCACCCATTCCACCACCGTCACAGCCCGTCCCTGCTTTCGACACGATGTGGATCACTTTTCGAGACGACGCGCAGCGCGTCCGATTCGAGAGGCTCTCCCATCGTTCGATCGTACCCTTTAGGTTCGTGCACCTTACAGATTTCGAGCGCCTAGGGGTACTTGAGGGCCTACTCCAATTGTATGACAACGTGGGGTGGCGTGACTTATTGTCTGTGTCGACGGACACCTATGTCCGGCCGACACTCGAGGTTCTGAGTTCTATTCGTAGGACTCCTGGGGGTTGCTCATTTTGATTGATGGATCGTGAGTGCAACATCACTCTCGATATGCTCAGAGTCTATTTTCAGTGGCCCCCTGTCACGAGCCCCGACCGAGCCTATAGTCCCACGCACATCCTCCGACGTCATTTGATAACCACGCCTTCTGGACGCTCATAACTCCCCTGGCCTTTGACCATAGCCAGGCTAAGGCCTCCGCTATCCTCCACCCATGCCTTCGCATTGCACAGCGCCTTATGGCGACCACTTTTCTAGCGAGGTATGAGCCGGGGACGATGTCGACGACGGAGCTTTACATGCTCTACGCGATGACTCGAGCGAGGGCCTTAGAGGTAGGTGGAGATGTCTTACTACCCGCAGTTCAGATTGACATAGCTAGTTGGTATTTAGACCGCATCATTATCTCTGTCGTTGCCAGGATGCCTATCTGTTGCGACTGTCTGATTACCCTTCTGGCTCCCATGTGCGGAGTAGACCTACCAGCTGGTTTGCTACGACCCCCGGGCCCCACTTCTCTTTCCATTGACGTTATGGCCCGTATGAGAATGTTGCGTCCTCATGGTCAGCACCACTGGGTGTGGCTGCATGGTCCCTTTGGCGCAGATTACATGGCTCTTCCGAGCCCTGCTTGGACCCATATTGGACCCGCAGGAGGGGTGTGGATTCCAGCGATGGATGTCCTCATACCAGCTGCGTATGTGCTAGAGCCTGAGGGCACTCAGCAGGAGCCCCTCCTTCCACCTCTGGACCCGGAGATCCCGCAGCCTGCACCTGATTCGTCTGCCCCTCCCGACACCTCTATCCACACTTCTGTCAGTGTCGGGAGTACACTTGCTGAGGCCGCCGCCGCCGCCACCACCACCACTGTGCCCTTGACCGTTGATCCTATTTCGTATGTGAGTTTTGAGAGCCCCACCACCATTCTTGAGAGCAGCGAGCCTTCTTTTGTTTCCGCAGCCGAGACCTTGTCCACTCTATATTTCTCGACCCATGGGGAGCCATTTTCTGCACACTTCACGACCTCCCCAGTCTTTGACACTTTCGTCTCTGCTGCCGCTGTCTTCACCGAGAGTGTCGTGACATCTGTCCCCATTTCTGTGTCAGCGACCTCTCTGTCCTCTTCGCCCTCTGTCACCGTTTCAGCTTCTGCCGCTGCTCACACTTTAAAGAGCATTCATGCGTCTCAGCCTCCCACTGAGGCTGAGCGTATTTTAGTGAGGACAGCACCACAACCTCACCTCGTAGTGGCCCCACTTCTCTATGGTAGCCGTGCGAGGCAGCCACGTTCCTCACCTATTTGACTCTCTCTTCCACCTTCCCCGACACCCTAGTTCAGCACCTGCGTGCTCTAGAGGGGGCCGTTAGTGGGCTCAGAGGAGATTTCCGGGCTCTCTCCGCTACCGTTAGTGCTGTACAGTCTCGTGTCGCTTTACTCCCTGCTATTTAGGCTAGCCTGAACTAGATTCTTGCGCGACTGTCACAGCCTCCACCTGCCGCTACACGTCCCATTCCACAGCAGCCACCTCCGTCGCCACCTCCACCACAGGACGGTGCTGGTACTCCACCACCCACTTAGGCACACACATGATGCCTCCTATACTTTTTCTGCTGCTATGATTGATGCTATCTTTTCTACTGATTTTTGCGCACCTCCTCCCCATACATTCTGGTCACTTTTTGCTTATATTTGTCTATATCATCTTAGGAGAGAGGAGTTATCTCTGAGACCGTTATATTGCACGATCTTGATCTCTGCATGCATCATTTACATATCCATCTCATTTTCTTTTATTTTCATACTTTATCATGCATGCATCCTTACCTACCTCACCCATATCATATTTCTCTGTGTGCCACACTTAGCACATTGAGGACACTGTGCCGTTTGACTTGGGGGAGTGAGTGTCTCACGCGCTTTTCATTTTCTTCATTTTTATTTTCATTTTTCCTCCTTTCTTTATTTTACACTTATTTTCACCCATTTTTTCATTTTTCTCATGCATCACATTTTCTTATTTTTTTGTGTATGCTGCATATGTGTAGTAGATTTTGATTTCCTTTATCCTTATTTCTTTTATCCTTTTTGGCTAGAGATGAATTTTCTGTGATGATGATGACGTGGAGTTAGCTTACCTCCATATGCATATTATCTTGTCATGCCATCTTTTTTATTTCAGATATCATATGCTATGCTTTGTTGTGCATTCGAGATAGTAACCTGCACCTTCATTATATGAATGTGAATGAAATTCTACTATTAGCTGAGTCTGATGATTTATATTGTATAATTTTCATAGAAAACACCCCAAGCTTCACGCATTGATTGCCTATATTTGGAGTACTGCTTTGTTGTCTGATATCACTTCTTTTTGCATGAAAATTGTACGCTTGACTTTCAGGTTGATTGAATGTATGCCATTTTGATATGACTGGATTAGTTTACTTTCTGAGTTCGAACTGAGTAGATTACATTACTCTACTGAAAGTTGTTGTGCACATTCTAAAGAGTGAACTGAGCGTTATATATTTTTCTTTCTCCACATATCTTGAACATCATTTCTATACTTAAAATCATTGGTGAATCTCCCTTTAGCGAATCCTATATTGGCATCTTCCCCCTGCTATAAAGTCCATGCTCCAACACCCCAAAATCAAAAAGAAAAACACACATGCATATCTCTATATCTTTTGATTTGGGATCCTTATTGTATATATGTGATTATAAAAAACAAAACAAAAAAAGGAAAGAAGAAGAAAAGAAAAAAAGAGAGAGAAAAGAAGTTCATATATGATCCCATTTCATCTCTTTCTCTCTTTCTTCCCCCTTTTTATTTTTTTTTTAATTTTTTTCTTGGAGCTTCAAAAATGGGGAGAATTCTTATTGTTTTATCTGATGCCACCACACTTATAGATAAGCTTGGGGAGAGGATCCAATGATGTGTGAGAGAGTGACTACTTGTCTGTGCATGCCAACCTAAGCTAGGTAATTTTCTATACTCATGTTGGCATGCACAGACAAGTATTACGAAATCCAGGAATTGAAATTTGGCATGCATTTCATGAATATCACTTCTTTCTATTCTTATTGCTTCATATTGTGTGCTACCTCTTATACTCCAAATAGAAAGCGATCAATTGAAAAGTGTGTGATCTATGATTATGTATATTACTTTAGATGCTTCAAACGATGCTAATTCTAGAATGATTTCATATTTCATATTGTTTTGATATTCATGGGTTTCTATATCGAATGCACATATATATATATGATCATGGTATCGATATAAAAATCTTTCGCATGTTTTTATTCATTGTATGCTATTTGAGTAAGCAGCTCCACGTCCTGAGAAAATGCTCTAGCGCCTCCCTCTTTGTTTTTTTTTCTATCTTCTTTTTCCTTTTTCCTTATTTTTACCCGCCGGGTTCGCCTTTTACTCATCTTCCTCGAGAACGAGTAAGAGGTAAGCTTACGGGATTTTGATCGCTCCTTATTTTACACCTTTTTCTGCATGTTTTCATGACATTTCGATCGCCCTATTGAGTTTTTCACGATTTTTCGACCATATCGCGTTGCTTTTCACTATTTCTAGTTTTTGTCGTATTTCAGGAGATCTGGAGCGATCTGGAGCGAAAATGAGATCAATGGACTTTCATGCACACCGGAGCACCGCCCATGGCTTTATTGGGGAGTTAGCAGTGCTAGAGGATGAGCGGAAGAGAAAGAAATTCGATAGAATCGACGAGGAGGCGAGGAGGAGAACAAAAGAGCCCAGAAGCAGTTCACTCGGCCGAACAGATAGTTCACTCGGCCGAGTGAAGGAGTGCATTTGGCCGAGTGAAACGGATATAGACTGCAGATTTTCAAAGTTCGCTCGGCCGAGCAAGAAATTTCACTCGGTCGAATGGAGAACCCCACTCGCCCGAGTCTGACAGGGATTTTCTCCCAAAAAGCAGCCGACTTACTGGAAATTTGAGAAGACCCACTCGGCCGAGCAAGAAAGTGCACTCGGCCGAGTAAGGAAGATCACTCGTCCGAGTCCAACAGAGTGACAGACCCCAAATTTTCACAGATTCTCTGTTTTTATTAGGTTTGTCACTCGGCCGAGTGACACGTGTCACTTGGCCGAGTGATTCATTCCAACTGTGTCGTGAATTAGGGTTTTTGGCGGCGCCAGGGGCAATTCTGTCAGGAATTTCTGGACGATTTTGGCTTGTATTTAAGGCTAGTTTTATTCCTAGTTTTAGAGGAGACTTGAAGTTATTTTTGACGGCTATTCTTATTGTAATTCTCAGCTGGAGATCATAGACGCGCAATTTGGTTTGATCTTTCTCTCTAAAATTCTTGTTTTTATGAATTGTTCTCTCTTAACTATGAATTGTTCTATGATCTATTTCTTTATTTCTGAGATTTCTATGATGAATTGTGAGTAGTTTCATCGTTCTAGGGCATGGGGATGAACCCTATGGATCCGACCTTTGAATTATGATGATGAATTGAATTGTTGCTAGGATTGATAAAAGGTTAGGTTGTGATTGATTTAATATGAGTAGCTAGGAATTTCTATCGATTGGGATTTGCAAGAGATTGGATCCAAATTGATGGGAACGCCTAGATATTCGATTTAGGTTTATAATCGAGATTCTCTAGATTTGTTTTGCAAGAGATTGGACCAAAGCTAGGATTTTTATTATAAATCTATACTAATATTTGTTTGCAAGAGATTGGATGAATACGGACTATCATAACCTAGATCGTAGTTCGAGTTTGCATGAGAGTGGGCTCGAGGTGTGATTGGACGATGATGTCGATCTTCATGCTAGTAGCTTAGGTTAGGGTTTGCACGAGAGTGTGCTCTAATCTAGGTCGCTATAGACTGGCAATAGCGCGAGAGCGTGAGCTTGGTTCTACATTCAGTTACGACTAGTTCACCTTAATTCAAGCTTTGCAACATTGATATTCATGATCCACAAATATAAGTGATGATCCGAAGTGGGGATTTCCTATCCCTAGACGCTTTCATTATATAGAATTCTATTTGCTATTTGAAAGATTATGACACATTACTATCCAACCCATTCCATTCCACCATCAATAGCTAGGTGATCAAGATAGAGTATTGTCATTTGTCCTCCATGTGTTCGATACCGGCTCGCCACTACGCCGTGCGCTTGCGGTAAGACTACAGTCGTTTTCTGGGTGTATATCCGAGCACAATCACTTCTCACTTGAGTGTATGAAATGAAGAGAAGAAAGATGTTCTCCAAGAAAAGGAATTAGATTTAGATCCCTTGGAGAATTTCCCTATGAGCTAGCTTCAATGCATGAAGAGAAATGTGCTCATGAGAGGAAAAATGGGAGAGATTAGGAGTGGCTATTGATTCTTAAAGATATTCAATATTTTCCAAGAGTTCTAAATGAACTAATGCATCTCCTATATAGAGGAAGCCCAAAGGAACCCATAAAACCAGCCAAAAACCCAAAGGGAAGAATTCTGCAACGGCTAGATTTTGGTAGTTTATGGCACAGACAGTCGACTGATGAACAAGTGACAGTCGAATATCCAACGGCTAGAAAAATCCCAACGGCTATAATCTGAGCCAGGACAGTCGGCTGTAGAAGAAGACACAGGCAACTGAAAAACAGACAGTCGACTGTATATCCTTCATCAGGCGACTACTGCAGGGATGGAAATAAAACAGAGAGAGATGCACATTTCACACTTACGCCTTTCAGACGACTGATGACCATTTCACAGGCGACTGTAAATATATGGACGACTGGAAATACTTCATCAGTCGTGAATCCCAGAAAATACAAGATGCGCACAATCGACTGTCGACCAATTCACAGGCGACTGTAGAAACACAGGCAATTGTAAATTGAACATCAGTCGACTGATGCAAAAAGCTCAAGAAGAGCCAATAAAAATGTTGACTTGAGCTGAGCATACCAGTCGGCTGTAGAAGGCTGACCAATTGCCTGGATGTCATCCAGTCGTCTGTCGTGCCTTCATCAGTCGACTATGGAAAAGCCAAAAACCCCAGTAAGAGTTTAAGGCATTGTGAACCTAATGGGGTGATATCTATGATAATCCTAAGGCTCACTAAGATGGTTAAATACATATGCATGAGATTATGACCATCTATCAAGGCATTACAATAATCCTAGACTCAAAAAGAGAAATGCAAGTAATAGAAATTACCTGATTACATATTGCATCTCATAGAGTCTAAGTCTTCAAGCTCATGATACCTTGATGCTCACAATCATCTCCAAGCTTTGGCACCCCTTAATGAGCTTCCCTTCATCAAGCTCCAAGCTTTGTCATTGCTCCTCTAGATGTCCATCCATCATCATGCTCCAAGCTTTGGCTTCATTAGATGATCTTCATGACTTCATCCAAGTTTGAGCACTCCATCACTCTTGGATGTCTTTAAGATATCCATTATAATATCCTCCAAGTATTATGCTTTATCTCATCAACATATAATCATTAAGATAAACTGAGACTAACATATAAGATTGATTAGCACACTAACATAATGTATTAATCATCATCAAACAACGTTAGTCTTGAACCCAAGAACTAACAAGATTAGCATGTGTCCTTCTTACCGATATGAGCTAGCAGGGAGTGCGATTATCTTGTCATGCCATTGTGTTTGACCTAAAATCATAGTTTTAGTCTATCGATTGAATATTAGGCTTCAAGTATAGCCCCAAGTGGGGGGCTCATTGAGGAAGAGTCGTCGACTTGCAATTTTATCGCAACACTTTCCCAAAGCATTTGATCGATGCTTTTTGATAACATGCATGTATATGATGCTTAGGTCAAATATTTGGATATGTCACATTTCTTAGGAAGAGATCTTGGATATGAAAAAATTATTATGACAAGTTCGCAGTTATGTCCCTTTTAATGTGAACTGCAGTCACACTGGATAATCAATGGGTGATGGTCAAGTTGTAGTGGTTCCCTTATATGTCAAAGGGGTAGTGGCCCCTTGCTATGGTTAAGGGGGTGGCATCCACCTGATGAGGCTATAGGTCATAGCCCTTGAAAGATAGACATTATATCCTCTCAGGGTTAGAGAGCTCACACATTATAGAGTATGCAATACAAATCCAACACTCCATTATGCAATGAGTATGTGTGGTAGCATGCATCAATCAATGATTTGTCACCCATCATTGATTGTGGCATTTCAATGATCGCATTGAGTGTAAATCGTTGAGATGCATTGAGGGGCCCATATCATGAGTTTGTGTGCTCTTCAAAAGCACAATGAGGCCATAAGTGTTATCAAGAGGTCACATGTGTCAGAGCACTGTGTAGATGATTTTCATTATCAATGCGATATGAAAGATGATGGGTGAGTGAGGACCATGGTTGAGATCACAAGGCATTGAGCGAAAGAAAAGGAGCTCATCAACACTCAAACGTGCAATGGGTGATGGGGTTCCATTCTGGGGATGGGGTACCCCGGCTTCATTTGGGAGGGGGTACCTCGGCCACTTAGGAAGATGGGCGACGAATAAACGGGTTGACTTTTTTAAAGCATCAAGAAGAATCAAAGAATAGCATTCAAAGCTTCAACAAGCCTTCAAGGTCACAATCTTCTACACTTGTCTCCCAAAGCATTCAAGGCATTCAAAGCTCATCTTCATCCTATCTTTGGTCTTCACTTTGAGACAAGTAGTAAGTGTTCATACTCTCATCATTTAGAACACAACACACACCTCTTTGCCTCATACTATTAAGTCATTATTCAAGGCATATGTTGTGTAATTTATTTCATATTGAATTGTATCAATTCTCTTCTCTTTAATTTGTTGAGATTACTCTCGGTTTGTGAGAGTGGACCATTCCCGCGTTGTGGGAAGTTGTGATAAAGGGTGTATTGGTTTTATACTTGCCGGTTTTTTGGCAAGTGGGATATTAGTGGATACTAATCAATAGCGGGATTTGCTAGTAGGTTGCTGGAGTAGGATTCCAGGGAGTTGGAAATTGACCCAAGGAAATCCGAACCAGGGTATATAATTTGTTTGCATTTGCAATTTCTGTGTTGTTGTTATCACAATATTTATTCCGCACATATAGTTGCATTATGGATTTTAATTAGGCGTAAATTCCTTTTTATTATGATAAACACTATTCACACCCCTAGTAATTTTTCTCATAGTTTCAAGTCATACATGAACTACATGCCATCCATTCACCTATGATATACTCAAGGTGCCTCTACCCTATGGTTTTTGCTTGACATGGGTGCATAAGTTTGACAAGATCAAAGATCTATGGTGCCAAGTCACCAATTTTCATGATATAAAGTAACTTCATGGATTCAGCGATGTTATTCAATAAGAGCTTAAGATGCATAGCCTTTTCTGACGATAAGGGCCTAACCCAACTAGGATATTATGAGTGTTATTAATTTTATAAAAATTATCATTATTTCAATAGTGTTTTAATACATCGCCCAGAACTTCACCTAGTGTATTTGCAGGTATTATAGGCATATTTCATATCAGTTGCCCCACATTCGTATGATCAACACCTACTTTATAGCGTAACATAGCAGTTTCAGCTGCTAATATGTGAAAGTTATTTCATTGTGGTGCTAGGTTTAAGTAGATATGGATGGCTAAAAGGAAGTGGAAGGACAATGACAGCAAAAAAAAGTTGTGAAACACAAATTACAGCGATACATAAATTTTTGTGCTAAACTGATGTGAAAAGCCTGATGCTTAAATATGAGCTTCGATGGTATTTAGAAATTCACATATCGCAATGGAAACTATATACTCGGATGATGAAACTTTACACTCAATTGAAGCGGCAAAGATGTGAATCATCTAAGCACAATAGTTAGCATGTTAATGCGATTTGTCAGGCAACCTAGTCATGACAATTGACTCCGATATAATCAAACACATAACATAGTCTTTCACAATATGGAACTTATTTCCGACTCTACGTTTAGATTTCAAAACAGAAACATACGAACCAAAATTGTTTACAATAATATCTCATTTGTTATGAATAGTCTATCTTACTATGAACAGTTTATCTTGTTACAAACCATGTATTCTACCTTTGTATGAACTCTTCCCTGTAAATAATGATCTACGGGCTTTCCGTAGAGAGTACTTCACAGTACGTTATCAGTAGCTCTTTAATGAGAGAGATAGAGAGATTAGATGTTATAGAAGTTTTGGCAGACGACGGAGGATCAAGAGATCGTTGCCGTTTAGACGCTAAAGAATCAAATCTGTTTCGTGGGCAGATGCTCACCCAACTCAACCATCTTTCTCTCAAATCGATCTAGAGGTACATCTAAATACCTCGTTAATTTGATCATGATCATGTCTTCTTGTGCGTAGATACCCTATATCACACACACAAAAATTTCTTTTAGGCCGACCACCCGAGGGGTGGCAAATCGGCCGCCAACACCCCTATGCACATCGCCTTGGGGAAGAGGGCATCAGCCAATCGGTCGCCATCCCCACATACATTAACAAAAAAATTATGGCCAACCGGCGGCCCCTGGGCTACCGGACCCCTTTGGGGGGCGTCGGCCTCTAGGTTGCCGACCCTTGCTGTTGCAGCGGTGGTGTGCTGCCACCGCTGACGGCGGTGCCCCTTCTCCCAAACCCGAATTAGCGTTTTGGACAAAAAAATTTGTGGGCCGATGCCCGCAGCCCTTGCTGCGGGCCTCGGCCCACAACAAACTATTTTTTTTGTTTTGTGTGGTGAAGCCCGCAACCCTTGCTGCAGGCCTCCACCCACAACAACAAATTTTTTTTGGCAGGCCGAAGCCTGCAACCCTCGCTTCTGGCATCAGCTCACAACCAAAAAAGAAGAAGAAGAAGAAAGTTGGATGAGATAGAAAATAAATAAAATAAATATATATAATGGGGTATCTCTCAGTTTTCAAATTTTTTCTGAACCAAACCACATTATTAATGCCTATAATTGTTCTTTCCAGCACAAAACTTAATTTTGATGCATATTTTAGGATCATATTCATATGATATATATCACATATTATAGGACTTATTTCTGGAGATGTTTGGCTTATCCTCATGAGTTTTTGCTTGATAATTATGCGGATCCTATGACCGCTTTGCCGTTAGTTAACTAACCTAACGGTGTATGACGTTATCTAGTGATCCAATAAATCCTTAAACTTGAAAAATTTTAATTTCCATATCTGTGTTTGATATGTGATACAAATGTTTTACGCACAATTTTTGCATGAATGGCTATATTGTGGTTTTGGATCGGCATTAGTCCCACTTTTCTTTTCCTGCATTTTTTCTTTTTTATGAGAGAAAAATGTAGTAAGTAATATAATGTAATGCACAAGACCGATGGCTACTTCCATGAAGGCGGAAGCCACCCTTGACGAAGAAGGTTTTTATGGGACCCACGTGGTTTCCAAAGTTGTACCTTTTCATTTATGTAAAAGGGATTGTATTATTTGGACTGTGGACATTATTTATTTATAGTGACTAGCCGATGCACACAATTAGCCTCTTCACTTTTAAAATTGTTTTTTGCATGCAATATCTTACAATTTCATATATTAATTCATATTCATGCAATTGTGCTTTTCTAGACAAATGGGTAAAATCGCAAGCGTTGATTTTGAAATCTTGGACGCATCTAGGAAAAACTGCATTAGCTGGCAATTGGATGTAAAAGTCCAGTTGTGAGCATAAGTGTTGAGTATTGGACTCCCCGGATTTGGTTTTGGATGATGAGCAAACATAAATAATTCGTGAACTAACAATTTGTGAGCGCAGTATTGGAGATCGTCGCCAAATTCACGAGAACAATCAAAGCGACATCTCAAGACTTCTCAAAGCTCGTATTCAATGCCTAAAGCTTCGTTGAAGCATTTGGACCGTTTTGGAAGTCATGAAGATTTGATCGAAGCTCTCGAAGACCGTTCCTTAAGGTTTTATTTATAGTCTTTTAGCTTCGATCTATAGAATGTTAAGCCTTAAGTATATCTTACATTTCTATCTTCATAACGCTCCTATCTTAGCTCTAGGATCGTTGTAGAAGTCCATTCTAACTTCCTCGAAGCATCGCGCTTCGATTCAGACTTCTTATGCATGTTAGTTGGTTCAAGAAGAAGAACTGACCGACTAGATGGTGATCTAGTCGGTCGGCAAAGCTTCTTGGACCGACTAGTTTGTTTCCTTAATTTCATGCACTTTACTGTTTACAGTTAGTCGGTCTACGTTGACTCACCGACCGACTAGTTTGTGAACTAGTCGGTCAGTGATGCTTCTTTGACCGACTAGTTGAGCTTTACTGTACATGCTAATTTTCTCCTGAGCTACTGTTTATCGTTAGTCGGTCTAAGAACGTTTGGTGACCGACTAGTTGATAATCTAGTCGGTCAACATTTGTTCTTGGACCGACTAAATCAATTTGTATTCAGACTATTTGTTTTTGACTCTTAGTCGGTCTAAGTTCACTGACCACCGACTAGTTGTGAAACTAGTCGGTCAGACAGTCTTCTTGGACCGACTAGATTTCTAGGTCTGAAATTCAATCTCTTCACTGTTCTTCACTTAGTCAGTCCATGTTGTTTGACTGACCGACTAGTTGATGAACTAGTCGGTCAGTGGTTGTTCTTTGACCGACTAGTTGCTTCAGATTTCTAACCGTTGGGATTTGACCTAACTCGTTTTTATGGGACCCTATAAATACGAAGCTTGGTCATTTCTCTAGGTAAAGAGCTGCTATTAAGAGATTCATTGAGATTGAAAGAGTTAGAGATTCTCACTCATTTCCAAGCTCTCTCCCTCACAAGAAATCCATTCTCTCACTTTCTAGATCTAGAATCCATCTTGAGAGAAGTTTGTTCTTGGTGAGCCTTTCAAGCTCTAGCTTGATTCAAGTCTCCAAATCTCTCCTAGGCACCCATTGCTGGTCATTTCATTGGTGCTAGGTCTTGGTGACTTCATCTTCCTCAAATCCCTCCTTGCACCTATTTGGTAAGAATACTCAAGGTATAGGATTTTGTGGTAAGATTGTTTATTTCATTATAAACTCGTTTATATTGCTTATTGATTCTCTCGGTTGTGAGAGAAGGTTGTGATCCCGGGTTGTGGGATTCACTATTGCCATTGCATGTATGATTTGATCTTGTGAAGGTTTTTCACAAGATATCATAGTGGAAATCTTGGGTTAGGGTTTCTAACCTAAGTATCTGGAGGGGATCCGGGTGGTTGGGACGTAGGATCACCGGGAACAAGTCGGGGAGACTTGGGTGGATCCGAACCCAGTAATATTCTATTGTTTGCATTGTTTATTTTGTTGTTGTCATCAATTTAAGCTTCCGCAAATTGATTTGGTAGTTGTTTGCACGATAATTAGGAATTGTACTCCTTGTTATTTTTAAAGTACTATTCACCCCCCCTATAGTACTTGTGCAGTAGCTTGTAGGGCATTACATTTGGTATCAGAGCCAGATACTTAGCTATGTGTGCCAACGACAACAAGACCGTTCGTCCATCTGCGGATTATGGATCCTTCAGGAACCGTGAAGGAGCGTCTTCGGTCATGGAAGGACATTCCTCGACTAGGCCTCCATTCTTCAACGGCGTCAATTATGGATATTGGAAATGCCGGATGGAAACGTTCCTCCGGAGCGCCTCCTTGTGGAGAATTACCATGTCGGAGTATAATGTGCCTACCGAAGAAGATTTCGACAAGTGGACTACCGCGGAGGTCGCCGCGGAGATTGCAAATGCCAAAGCAATGAATGCTTTACAATGTGCATTGGAACCCGAAGATTTTAATAAGATATGCACATGTAAGAGTGCATATCAAATTTGGAATTCGCTCCTCATTTTGCATGAAGGAACGAGTCGGGTAAGAGATTCTAAACTCGTGGTAGTCAATAGAGATTACGAATTGTTTCATATGGAACAGGGAGAAAAGATGAAGGAGTATTATGCTCGCTTCGTCGACATAATGAACAAGTTGGAAGCTCTCGGCAAAACCTACACCCAAAAGGAGAAGTGTTCGAAGCTTATCGAAGGACTTCTTTCTTCTTGGGAGAAACGTACCTTCGCCATCGAGGAAGGTAATGACATGAATAAGTATACAGTAGTTCAATTGATGGGTACTTTGATGTCATACGAGGTACGCAAAGATAGCAAGGTGAAGTTACAAGAAAAGATGAAGTCCTATTTGAACCAAGATGTGCCTAAGAAAAAGGCGATTGCATTCAAGGCGGCTTCATCCACCTCTACCGATGATGAGGACTCGGAAGAAGAAATGGACATGGAATCCATTGCACTCATGGCAAAGAAGTTCAATCGCTTCTTCCGAAAGGGTAACTTCAAACAAAAATCTAAATTTACTTCTACTAACGCCTCTCCACCTTTGTGCTTTAAATGCAATAATCCAGGACACGTCAAAGCGGATTGTCCTCAAAACAAGCAAAAGGAGAAGTGGAAGGCGCCGAAGTTCGACAAGTCCAAGAAGTACAAAAAGGGGTACAAAAAGGGACTTGTCGGAGCAACATTCACCGACTCCGAGGATTCCTCAAGCGGAGAGTCGGACGATGAGAAAGTGGAGCAAGCGCACATGTGCTTCATGGCAAGAGAGGAGCATGATCAAGGATCTTCCTCTTCCGATGATAGCGACAACGAAGGCGATGAGGTAACAATGGATGACCTTAGGAATGCTAATTCTCAATTATGGTCTAAGTATACTAAATTAGTAAATAGATATACTAAAGTAAAAGATGACTTAGCTAGCATTCAAACCTCGCCTAAAACTATCATCACCAACAACGACACCGTTGTTGAAGAGTTGAAGAATGAGATTGTTAATCTCAAGACTCAACTTGAACATATTAGCATTGAGGATCCAGAAGAACATAAGATAGTGGATTTGACTTCTCAAAACTCGACGTTGAGTGTTGAGAATGAGAATCTTAAATCTCGTGTTTATGTGCTCACATCGCAAGTATCTACTTTGGATACTTCCTTGCGTTCTCTCACCGAGAAATATGAGAACACATTAGGCCGAAGTAATAAATTCAATAAGGGTAAGGACCATTTGGATAAAATCCTAAGTGGCTTACTTCCGGCCAATCACCACATTGGCTTGGGGTATACGATGGGAAGTTCATCCAAATCGGCCACTACTTTTGTTAGGCCAACTTCCAGTGCTTCGACGAGTGGTAGCAAACACTCTATTGGTAGTTCATCTATCAATGGTGCTTCCACCTCGTCCACACCCTCTTTCAGAAAGAAACCCACTTTGGGTGGACCTCCAAAGAAGGGGCATGCTTATATGTACACAAATACCATGCCACGTAGGAACACACGTCCTACTCCACCGGCTCACACATATGATGATTTATATGCTACACGTTCACGGGCACGTGCACACCATGTGAGACACCCTCACGCACGTGTTCCTCCACATGCATATGTTCACCCACATCATCGTATGAATAACTATCTGCATGCACCATTCCATCATGTTCCTTATGCCTATCCACGACATGCATCACGTAGAAACCAACAACGCATGCATGCACCCAATAGGATGAGGGCTCCCAAGATTTTCACTATTTGGAGCCCAAAGGACACAAGCATGGATGAAAAACAAGTTTATATGAATGCTTATTTTTCGGATGTTGTGCATAGTAGAAATTATGTGGGGAAGTCTAAGTCCAATTGGACTTGGCTTTCAAAGGTCTAACCTTTGTGGACCCAATGACCTTGGGTACCATGATATGAAATTTTCTATCTTTAGGTACTCAAGAAAAAGAAAAAGAAAAGGAGCAACAAATTTAAATTTAGCTCCAAGGGGAATTGGATACTCGATAGCGGGTGTTCAAAACACATGACGGGTGACGCTCAATTGCTCTCCGGAGTAGTTCCCATTGCAAATGGAAACTGCGTCGTATTTGGAGGCAACGAGAGCGGAACCATCGTCGGTGTTGGTAAAGTGGGTAACCCGTCTAAACCCTTAATTAGTGATGTTTATCTAGTTAATGGTTTAAACCATAATCTTATTTCAATAAGCCAACTTTGTGACAAAGGTTACAAAGTTAGCTTTACGAAAGGATTGTGTCACATTTTGAATAATAATAATGATTTATTATTTTCCGGCACACACCATAAAGATATTTATATTTTGGATCTTCCTAAGTCATATGAACAATGTCTCGTTGCCAACACAAGTGAACAACACTTATGGCATCGACGCTTTGGACATGTGAACTTTGGAACACTTTATAAGCTTTCAAATTAAATCCCATTAAAGGTTTTCCGAAGCTCGTTTTTGAAAAGAAAAGTTTTTGTGATTCTTGTCAACGTGGCAAGCTTCCTAAATCTTCATTTAAACCTAAGAAAAGCATTTCTACTAAACGGCCACTAGAGCTATTACATCTAGATTTATTTGGGCCAACTAGAGTTGCTTCCTTAGGAAATGCAAGATATGGACTTGTCATCGTCGATGATTATTCTAGATTTACATGGGTATTTTTCTTATGTAATAAAAATGAAGCTTTTGAAAACTTCACAATATTTGTGAAGAAAGTACAAAATCTCATCGGAACCACCATTGTCACTATTCGTAGTGATCATGGGGGTGAATTTGAGAATGAGTCTTTCTCAAATTTTTGTGATGATCTTGGAATTACTCACACGTTTTCTTTCCCTCGCGCACCTCCTCAAAATGGTGTTGTTGAGAGGAAGAATAGAACGCTTGTGGAGTGTGCTCGCACTATGCTCGAAGATAGTCAACTTGGTTATAAATTTTGGGCGGAAGCGGTACACACCGCTTGTTATGTGTTTAATAGAATACTTTTGAGGCCCGGCACCAAACAAACTTGCTATGAATTGTTGTTTGGTAGATTGCCTCAAGTTAAACATTTTCGCGTTTTCGGCGCAAAATGTTTTATTAAAAACACTTATGAAAATTTGGACAAGTTTGATCCGAGATCGGATGAGGGGATATTTGTTGGGTATTCCTCACGTAGCAAAGCCTACCGGATATACAACAAAAGATCCTCTACGATCGAGGAATCACTACATGTCTCTTTTAATGAGAATTTTACTACTTCTAGAATTTCAAATGATGATGATTCTATGGATGTTTTATGTGATTCGTTTGAAAATTCTAAGTCTATTGATTCAATTGATTCTATTGATACTAACCCGACTAATGAAGTTGTTGAGAATGTACCTAGTGATCAAGGTATTCCCAAGCGGCTTCATACCATTCGCGACCATCCCCATGAGCAAGTCATTGGCAATATTCAAGATAGAGTCAAGACGAGATCGCAAGTCCACCACTTCGCCAATTGTGCCTTTGCCTCATCGATAGAGCCAAAGAATATAGTTGAAGCGTGCGAAGATAGTGCTTGGATCCTTGCCATGGAGGAGGAACTCATTCAATTCGAGAGGAATGAGGTATGGGAGCTTGTTCCTTTGCCATCGAAGAACCACATCGTCATAGGGACAAAGTGGATCTTCAAGAACAAAACCGACGAAAACCAAGTCGTCGTCCGGAACAAAGCTCGGTTAGTAGCTCAAGGCTATCGACAAGAGGAAGGTATCGATTTCGAAGAATCCTTCGCTCCGGTAGCTAGATTAGAATCAATTAGACTATTATTGTCTTTTGCATGCCATAAAAATTTTAAATTATTTCAAATGGATGTTAAAAGTGCATTTTTAAACGGAGATGTCGTTGAGGAAGTTTACGTTTCTCAACCTCCGGGCTTCATAAATGAAAAATTTCCAAATCATGTTTTTAAACTAAAGAAAGCTCTTTATGGTTTGAGACAAGCTCCTCGAGCTTGGTATAATCGCCTAAAGAATTTTCTTTTGGATTTGAATTTTAAAATGGGCGAAGCCGATTCTACACTTTTTGTTAAGCATGCGAATAATGATATTTTATTAGTTCAAATTTATGTTGACGATATCATTTTCGGTGCAACTAACTTCACTCTTTGCGAAGAGTTTTCTAATGTTATGAAGGAACAATTTGAGATGAGCCACATGGGCGAACTCAAATATTTCTTAGGTCTCCAAATTCACCAATTGAACGATGCAATCTTCATCCACCAAACGAAATACACGGTGGAGTTGCTAAAGCGATTTGGAATGGAGAATGCCTCCGGAAAAAAGACTCCTATGAGCACTACAACGCATCTTGATAAAGATACGGGCGGAAAAGGTGTAGACATTCGTCTATATCGAGGTATGATAGGTAGTTTACTTTATCTTACCGCAAGTAGGCCCGATATTATGTTTGCCGTTTGCATTTGTGCTCGTTATCAGTCTCAACCTAAGGATTCTCACTTAGTAACGGTAAAACGTATTTTTCGCTATCTAAGTTACACTTTAGATTTTGGATTACTTTATCCGAAATCTAGCACATATGAGTTAGTCTCATATAGTGACGCTGATTATGCGGGATGCAAATCCGACAGGAAGAGTACTAGTGGCACTTGCCATTTTCTAGGAAATTCCCTTATCTCTTGGTTTTCCAAGAAGCAAAATTCGGTATCACTTTCAACCACCGAGGCGGAATACATTGCCGCCGGTGCCGCTTGTGCCCAGGTTCTTTGGATGAGACACACACTGAAGGATTTTGGTATTCATTGTGATACTAGCCCTATCATGGTGGATAACCAAAGTGCTATTTGTCTTTCAAAGAATCCGGTGCACCATTCCCGATCTAAACACATAGATGTCCGACACCACTTTTTAGATGATCATGTTGCTAAAAAGGACATCATTTTAGTGTACGTTGAAACCCAAAAGCAAATCACCGATATTTTCACGAAACCCCTAAAGGAGGACTCCTTTGTGCGGTTACGTCGAGAATTGGGGATTATGGGTGAATCCGAGATATAGGATTCATATTTCATTCAATAATCTTGCATGCTATTATATTTCGCAATATTTCGGCATGCTAGACTTATTGAATTTTTCGGGATTTTATGTGATATGTTTGAATTTTTTGCTCGAATTCATAATTGAATGTCGTATTTGAGATTTCGATGTTTTATGGGGTAGTTTAGTTGACTTATGAGAGGGTTAAGACGTTTCGTCCAAGTGTTTTGTGGAGAGAACTTATTTATCAATTTTTGGACTCTCCTAGTCGGTTTCAGTTCATCAACCAACCGACTAGATGCACATCTAGTCGGTCAGCTAGTGAACTCAGACCGACTAGTTCAAGCTTTGAACTTTCCTTTGTCATTGACTTCTTTTAGTCGGTCACAGTTCACTTACCGACCGACTAGATTGAAAACTAGTCGGTCAGTTATTGAACTGCGACCGACTAACTCTAGCCCTAGAATTTTCGTTTTGCCTCTGTTTCGACTTAGTCGGTTTAAGCTCATTGACCGACTGACTAGATCGTAATCTAGTCGGTCAGTGCTTGAACTATGACCGACTAAGTGCTCAAGGGCAGTCACGTCTTTTCGCGATTTCGACCGACTTATACTCAATTTATCCGACTTCTTTCTCTCTTAGTCGGTTGTTTTTCTCCTCCAGCTCGAAATCCCCAAAACCCCCGCTCGTGTCTCCTCGTCTTCCCGTCGATCTCCGGCCATCCTCCGATCATCCGCCACCGTCGATCCCTCCTCCTAGGTATATTTCCCCCTCCTAGGTCTCGATTCCTATTCTAGGGTTTGATCTAGCTTGATTTCTCTTCTAGGGTTTCGAATTTAATCCTAGGGCTTGTTGACTTTGCATCTAGGGTTTGATCATTTCGTTTTTTTCTTTCAGCTCTACGGTTTTTGTAGCTTCGTTTGCTTGTACTCGTCATGTCACGATCATGGCAAAGACGAGGATCCCTATCACTTCCTCTGGGGCTTCCCCCATGACCGTAGAGCCTTCTAACCCTAGGAATCCGTCTAAGCCCAAGCGACGTGCTAAATCAACCCAAGCTTCTCCGTCTTCGCCTCCTCTGAAGAAGCATAGGACGGCGACCGTCAAACCCGGTAAACTGTCTAAGTCTAGAAAGCCTATACTCCACACTCCCACTACTCCTCCTGATTCCGATACTGAGTTTAGACCCGAGGATGAGTCTTGCCATAGGGAACCCACTCCTCCACTTCATCCTAGGACTCGTCAGCCTAAGGGAAAGGGCCCAATGCCAGCTGGTGGTGTTGACATATCGTTGTGTCGCGACGACCCTTTGTGTCTAGCGGCCTACAACCGTATTGAACACTGCCCGATGCTATTTGGAGCACTATGTTCAGTTTTCAGATTTCCTTGGCTTAGCTGATCTCCTATCTTATAGTGGGCTCCTAGACTACCTTCGCTTCGACCCTAAGGCGAACCCTCGACCCTATCCTCGACTGGTCAAACTATTCTATGCAAATCGTGTCCGAGGCCACTACGATGAGAGTCACTCCATCGAGAATACTGTCTTGGGGACTCCTATAGTTCTCACGGCAGAAATCTTGGGGGAGTTGCTTGGTTGTTCGTCGTCTGGTCTCCTCCCGTCGGACATTTCTGTTGATGATATCTCCTCCTTGGATCAGTCTGTTCTATCTGATATCTTCCATGTGATCCCTCCAGCCTTCATTGGTGTACCTTCAAAGTCGTTTAAGCCAAATGCAAGGGTGCTCAATCTCATTCTGAAGTCGTGCTTGCTTCCTAAGTACGGCTCATCTTCTCTGCCATCCCAGCCGTTCCTCAAGTTGATTTACGCTCTATTCTTGGGTTGCAAGATTAATTGGGCTCGCGTTATACTCGATAAGATGGACTCTTTCGAGTGTATTCGCAAGACCACTAAATCTGCGCATATCCCTTATCTGTGTCTGTTGACCTTGGTATTCCATCATTTTCGAGTTCCTCTGCCTCTTGACGATGAGCGTCCTCTTGGTCCTCCACTGAACGCGACGGCCGTAAAGAAATCTCTTGCGGCACTCCGTCACGTGCAGCGGACGACTCCTTCAGCTTCTCAGGGCACTACTTCTGCAGCTGCTGCTTCTCGACCTCCCACCACACTTGATGATTTCGTTCGGTTACTTCGTCGTCACGAGTCTCATTTGGCTCGTACCGAGGAGAGTTTGCCGTATGGCTAGTTTGATGGGTATTCAGCTTCCTCCTCCTGTTTCTGAGGATGAGGAGATGGATGATGAGGATATCGATGAGCTTGTCACCTCCTTTGCTCATGGCGCTGAGGCCACTGCTGCTGCTGCTGCTACCACATCTGCTCCTGGAGCTGCCACCTCTTCCGGTGCTCTAGAGACTTCTGCACCAGTGGATCAGACTTCTGATGCTGCTGTTGCTCCCGCTGACGTCTCTGCTCCAGACTTGCCTGCTGATGTTCCTGTTGATACCCCAGCCGTTGAGCCAGTCGTCGTTGTTTCCACTCCTGCCCCGACGATCCCTTCTGTTGACACGCCTCTCCTTGCAGCAGAGCCTGAGTCCACTCCCTCGACTGGACCCACGGAGACTGCTGATCCGGCCACTTCCTCGTGATCGTCTGTTTCGAGGCCTCTCCTATGATCTTTGGATGATGCATCTTATTGAGAGTGTTTTGGGTTAGGATGGAGTGTTGGCGTTGTTCTGATGTATTTTGGATTTTGGATGTCGGTGTACTTGTTGTACTTTCATTCTGTAGGATGTTTGATGAAGATGTTTCGATGACATATGTTGTATTTTTTTATGTTGATATAGATGTTGCACTTGATATGATGTAGTCGATGTGATTTTGGATGTACTCATGGTATTCATATATATATACATCGATGTTCTCTTTGTTTTACTTCATTGTGCACATTTAATATTCATTCAATGTCTATGATATGTGAATTCATCGCTCGACGCTTAAAAACTTGGTTAAATAGATTATATTTCTATGATTGTATAGAATTGTTTTCCATGCACAAATTTAACCAAGAATATTGAGTATTGGAGGGTATGTTCCTTTATTCAATAAATGAATTTATATTTGGTATTTTGATGATTTTAATTTTCGCTTTTCGATAATGGACAATTTGGCACACTTTGATTTGATTTCATCTCTTTTCCCTTGGTGTCAATTAGGTCCATCTTCAATATCTAAGACTCCCGATGTTGGATTTTCCTTATCCTAGTTGTTGTCGTTGTATGCCCCCCATTTTTGGGTAAATGCCAAAGGGGGAGAGATAAAGATAATGATTAGGGCAAATGAAAATTTAACTCAATTTCCAAGAATCTAATTTGAGATGTTAGATTCAGGGGGAGTTAAGATATATATAAGGATTTTCAAATCCGATATTTCAAAATTCGATTCTCGTTATATACCTTACTCGTCTGATTGATGCAATTTATATATATTCATTTTTTCTTTTTTATGAGAGAAAAATGTAGTAAGTAATATAATGTAATGCACAAAACCGATGGCTACTTCCATGAAGGCGGAAGCCACCCTTGACGAAGAAGGTTTTTATGGGACCCACGTGGTTTCCAAAGTTGTACCTTTTCATTTATGTAAAAGGGATTGTATTATTTGGACTGTGGACATTATTTATTTATAGTGACTGGCCGATGCACACAATTAGCCTCTTCACTTTTAAAATTGTTTTTTGCATGCAATATCTTACAATTTCATATATTAATTCATATTCATGCAATTGTGCTTTTCTAGACAAATGGGTAAAATCGCAAGCGTTGATTTTGAAATCTTGGACGCATCTAGGAAAAACTGCATTAGCTGGCAATTGGATGTAAAAGTCCAGTTGTGAGCATAAGTGTTGAGTATTGGACTCCCCGTATTTGGTTTTGGATGATGAGCAAACATAAATAATTCGTGAACTAACAATTTGTGAGCGCAGTATTGGAGATCGTCGCCAAATTCACGAGAACAATCAAAGCGACGTCTCAAGACTTCTCAAAGCTCGTATTCAATGCCTAAAGCTTCGTTGAAGCATTTGGACCGTTTTGGAAGTCATGAAGATTTGATCGAATCTCTCGAAGACCGTTCCTTAAGGTTTTATTTATAGTCTTTTAGCTTCGATCTATAGAATGTTAAGCCTTGAGTATATCTTACATTTCTATCTTCATAACGCTCCTATCTTAGCTCTAGGATCGTTGTAGAAGTCCATTCTAACTTCCTCGAAGCATCGTGCTTCGATTCGGACTTCTTGTGCATGTTAGTTGGTTCAAGAAGAAGAACTGACTGACTAGATGGTGATCTAGTCGGTCGGCAAAGCTTCTTGGACCGACTAGTTTGTTTCCTTAATTTCATGCACTTTACTGTTTACAGTTAGTCGGTCTACGTTGACTCACCGACCGACTAGTTTGTGAACTAGTCGGTCAGTGATGCTTCTTTGACCGACTAGTTGAGCTTTACTGTACATGCTAATTTTCTCCTGAGCTATTGTTTATCGTTAGTCGGTCTAAGAACGTTTGGTGACCGACTAGTTGATAATCTAGTCGGTCAACATTTGTTCTTGAACCGACTAAATCAATTTGTATTCAGACTATTTGTTTTTGACTCTTAGTCGGTCTAAGTTCACTGACCGACCGACTAGTTGTGAAACTAGTCGGTCAAACAGTCTTCTTGGACCGACTAGATTTCTAGGTCTGAAATTCAATCTCTTCACTGTTCTTCACTTAGTCGGTCCATGTTGTTTGACTGACCGACTAGTTGATGAACTAGTCGGTCAGTGGTTGTTCTTTGACCGACTAGTTGCTTCAGATTTCTAACCGTTGGGATTTGACCTAACTCGTTTTTATGGGACCCTATAAATACGAAGCTTGGTCATTTCTCTAGGTAAAGAGCTGCTATTAAGAGATTCATTGAGATTGAAAGAGTTAGAGAATCTCACTCATTTCCAAGCTCTCTCCCTCACAAGAAATCCATTCTCTCACTTTCTAGATCTAGAATCCATCTTGAGAGAAGTTTGTTCTTGGTGAGCCTTTCAAGATCTAGCTTGATTCAAGTCTCCAAATCTCTCCTAGGCACCCATTGCTGGTCATTTCATTGGTGCTAGGTCTTGGTGACTTCATCTTCCTCAAATCCCTCCTTGCACCTATTTGGTAAGAATACTCAAGGTATAGGATTTTGTGGTAAGATTGTTTATTTCATTATAAACTCGTTTATATTGCTTATTGATTCTCTCGGTTGTGAGAGAAGGTTGTGATCCCAGGTTGTGGGATTCACTATTGCCATTGCATGTATGATTTGATCTTGTGAAGGTTTTTCACAAGATATCATAGTGGAAATCTTGGGTTAGGGTTTCTAACCTAAGTATCCGGAGGGGATCCGGGTAGTTGGGACGTAGGATCACCGGGAACAAGTCGGGGAGACTTGGGTGGATCCGAACCCAGTAATATTCTATTGTTTGCATTGTTTATTTTGTTGTTGTCATCAATTTAAGCTTCCGCAAATTGATTTGGTAGTTGTTTGCATGATAATTAGGAATTGTACTCCTTGTTATATTTAAAGTACTATTCACCCCCCCCCCCCCCTCTAGTACTTGTGCAGTAGCTTGTAGGGCATTACAATAAGCCCTCGGTGCCACAATTACAAAAGATAATAAAGCGACATATATTGATAAAGCAAAATGAATAATCTTTATCTGTCATCATGTGGACAAGACCCTAAATGCTGAATACCTTACAGTTGAAGATCCACTTGATCTGTCGACTGCTCTTGAGAAACGATATAAACATCAAAAAGATGTTCTTCTCCCAAGGGCTTGTTATGAGTGGGAAAATATGAGGCTGCAGGATTGTAAATCTGATCACTCCGTATTTTACACTTTTTTCCCGCATGATTGCATGCCATTTAGATCGCTCAAATCATGTTTTTCACGATATATCGACGATATTGCGATACTTTTCACGATTTGTTGTTTTTGTCGTATTTCAGGAGATTTGGAGCGATTTGGAGTGATTCCGAGATACACCCTCTCCGGAGTGTCACCGACGACTTCCCCAGGGGGTATTTTGTTATTGGAGAGGAGCGGAAGAAGAAAGAACGTCGTAGGAGCGACGAGGAGGCAAAAACAAGCTGTTTGGGCATTTTCAGTGTCCCACTCGGCCGAGTGAAGGAGTCACTCGGCCGACCGACGAGACCCCGCTCGGCCGGCCAGATCGGACATGCTCCAAGCGTGCACTCGGTCGAGCATCATAAGCCCACTCGGCCGAGCGACTTATCCCGTCCGCCCGAGTGGCACTCAGACGACGCCCCTCAAAAAGAGCCAACTTACTGTTTTTCGTCAGTCTGAGCAGCAGAAGACCCACTCGGCCGAGTGGCAATAGCCTACCGCCCGAGTGAAGATCAGCCCATCGGCCGAGTGACTACAACTCACTCGGCTGAGTGACCCCCGAAGTGAAGACCCCCGAAGACCCGAACTTACTGTAAAATTTCAGGGTTTCTCACTCGGCCGAGTGACATTTGTCACTCGGCCGAGTGCGGCTATCGCCTGTAGCGGAAAACTCGAAATTAGAGAGGCGCAGGGGCATTTTGGTCAGTTTTTTGGGCAGTTTTGAGGGGTATTTAACCCCTGATTCTAACCTAGGTTAGAGAGCTTTTTCCCTTACTTTTTGCAGCTTTTTAGATTAAACTTTTTAGCTTTTGATTCTTGTGATTAGAGAGGAGAGAAAAGTTTATTTTTGTTGGATTCTTGGAGAACTCTATTGGTTTGTCTCCCTCTTCATTAAAAATCTCATTTTTATTGCTTATTTGAATTTTGCGATGAATTCTATTGCTATTTCAATTGATTATTTTTGCATTTGTGATATGATTTGTGAGTAGTCCTTACGTCTTGGGGCGTGGGGATGAACCCTACGAGCCCAATTTCCGATTTGTGATGATTTGGTAGAACTATTGCTAGAATTGCTATTAGGGTTAGTTTGGGATCGATTTATTACGGATAGCTAGGTGTTCATATCGATTGGGATTTGCAAGAGATTGGATCCCAATTCGATAGGAAACCCTAGAAATCCGAATTGGGTTGAAATCGAGTTTCCGTAGTATCGGTTTGCAAGAGATTGGACCGATACTAGGGTTCTCGGTTGCAATTCCATACCGATACCTGTTTGCAAGAGATTGGACGGGTAGGAACTATCCCAACCTAGGTCGCAGCCCGAGTTTGCACGAGAGTGGGCTCGGGACGCGATTGAACGATGATGTTGATCCTAATGCTAGCTTGCCTAGGCTAGGGTTTGCAAGAGATTGGACCCAAACATAGGTTAGCTATAGACCGGCAACAGCGCGAGAGCGTGAGCTAGGTTTTACATTCAGTTGCAACTAGTTCATCCGAAATTCTACCCTAGCAATTGTGATACCAATGAATCACATTGACAAGATACGGTGAGTAGCGGGGATTCCCTATTCCCTAGGCGTCTTTATTTGATTATATATCTCCATACTTTGTCTGACGATTGTGACAGGATCGCCGAAAGGCAAATTCCCCCTTTCCTGTTCCTATAGCCAGGTTGTTCGGAGAAGGCACTATCATACGTCCTCCCTGAGTTCGATACCCGCTCGCCGCTACACCGTGCGCTTGCGGTAAAACTACACGGTCGCTCTTTTGGGTGTATGCCCGGAAGCGATCAAGTTTTTGGCGCCGTTGCCGGGGAGGACATTTTGACGGTTTTCGGCATCGACCTCCCGGTTATTTTTCTTTCTTTCTTTACTTTCTTCTATATCCTGTTCTAACTCTGTTTGCAGCCCTATTTGCATATTCTCCTCGTATTTTGCATAAGATCTTAACAGGTAGAATGGAGGATGCAATGTCGACAATGGAACTCAGTCAGGGAGATTATGACTCCTTCACAGACCTCCTCAAGGAGCTTCTCGATGAGGTCTACGCTACTGGAGCTTTTGCTATCGATATCAAGGACCCCGACGAACAATTGTTTGCTAGTTTTTTGTGATGGATCAAGTCTCCCCGGATGGGACTATCGGGGGCAATGTCAGGGTTGATGTGATAGAAGACAAGTTGTACTTCGAAGACGGTAGAACAAGTGTCGAAGAGCACTATACTCCTGAAGAATCTTTCGAGCAAACCAATGTTCAGGGAGTTACACTCTATGACCCTCACTCTTGCTTTTATGAATCGTCTGATGTGTTTCTTGATTCCAGGGACAAACCGGAGCAGAGTGAAGGTTTCGACGATGCTAGCACAGAATCGGAGAGCGTCTATTTCGATGCATCGTCCTCACTGAGGAGTGAGTCTGAGTCTTCACATGAGAGCACGCCGCCTGAACATGAGCTAAACTCGGATGTCGAAGGGGAAGCCAAACTCATGCGAGCTGATGAAGTAGAAGGAACGGTACCTCTCGAGGTAGAACTTAAACAATTACCACCGAATCTAAGGTATGCCTTTTTGGGTAATAAATTAACTTTTCCGGTGATAGTTAACTCTCACCTCACGCATGATCAACTTGAGAGACTCCTAGACATTCTTAGGAGCCACAAAGATGTCCTTGGCTACACTATCTCCGATCTAAAAGGGATAAGCCCTAGGCTTTGCACACATAGGATCCATTTGGAGGATACCGACGCCACCTCCATAGAGCCTCAAAGGCGGTTAAACCCGAACATGAAAGAGGTGGTTAAAAAGGAAATCCTAAAATTGCTCGAGGCCGGTATTATTTATCATATCTCTAACAGTAGGTGGGTTAGCCCCGTCCACGTCGTCCCCAAGAAAGGGGGGATGACCGTTATAAAAAATGACAAAGGAGAGCCCATTTCTACACGCACTGTCACGGGATGGCGGATGTGCATTGACTATAGGAAATTGAATAAAGCCACCCGGAAAGACCATTACCCGTTGCCCTTCATTGATCAAATGCTTGAACGCCTAGCTAAACATAAGTACTTTTGTTATTTGGACGGGTATTCGGGGTTTTCCAAATCCCTTTACATGAAGATGACCAAGAAAAGACCACTTTCACTTGTCCCTATGGTACCTATGCCTACCGTAGGATGCCCTTTGGTCTTTGTAACGCTCCCGCAACCTTTCAGAGATGTATGACATCCATTTTTTCCGATTACATTGAAAATATTATGGAAGTTTTTATGGATGATTTTTCGGTTTACGGAAGCGAGTTTGATTCTTGTCTGGCTAATCTCACTAAAGTTCTTAAAAGGTGCCAACAAAATAATCTAACTCTAAATTGGGAGAAGTGTCACTTCATGGTGACCGAAGGTAGAGTACTTGGGCACCTTGTCTCCTCGAGAGGGATTGAGGTAGACAAGGCGAAGAATGAGGTAATCGAGAAACTCCCTCCTCCTATTAATGTTAAGGGCATTAGAGGCTTCCTTGGTCACGCAGGGTTTTACCGCCGCTTCATCAAGGATTTTGCCTTGATTGCACGACCTCTTACATCCTTGCTTGCTAAAGATACTCCTTTTATTTTTTCAGATGAATGCTTGCAAGCCTTCAATACCTTGAAGGAAGCACTAGTTTCTGCACCCATCATACAACCACCGGATTGGAGTCTTCCCTTTGAGCTAATGTGTGATGCTAGCGACCAAGCCATTGGGGCGGTATTGGGACAAAGGAAAGATAGGAAGCTTCATGCAATATTCTATGCGAGCAAGACATTGGATGACGCGCAGAAAAACTATACAACTACCGAGAAAGAGCTTCTAGCGGTCATCTATTCCATCGAGAAGTTTCGCTCCTACCCCCTTGGTTCCAAGGTGATTGTCCACACCGACCATGCGGCATTGAAATATCTCCTAAACAAGAAAGAGGCCAAACCGCGGTTAATTAGGTGGATACTCTTATTGCAAGAATTCGATCTGGAGATCAGAGACAAGAAAGGTACGGACAATGTGGTAGCGGATCATTTGTCTAGGCTTATTCGCGACAAGGATGATGAGAGTTTGCCTATCGACGACACCTTTGTTGATGAGAGGCTATACGCCGTAAGGACCGGAGAAGTGCCTTGGTACGCGGACTTCGTCAACTACTTGGCTTGTGGGATTAAACCATGCGGTATGCCCACACAACAAAAGAGGAGATTTTTGCATGAGGCCCGTAGCTATTTTTGGGAAGACCCATACCTCTTCAAGATATGCAAAGATAGTGTTATTCGGAGGTGTGTTTCTAAGGAGGAGGCAACGTCTATCATTTTGCATTACCACGGTATGCCATGCGGGGGACATCATGCCGCCTCTAAGACAACCGCTAAGATTTTGCAGAGCGGATTCTTCTGGCCAACAATGTTTAGAGACACCCACGACTTTGTAAAGGGGTGCGATAGATGCCAACGGACCGGGAATATTTCCAAACGCAATGAAATGCCAATGAGGCCCATCCAAGAAATTGAGCTTTTTGATTGTTGGGGAGTGGACTTCATGGAACCATTTCCGTCGAGCAATGGTAACAAATACATATTATTGGCCGTTGACTACGTCTCCAAATGGGTGGAAGCAATCGCTACCCCTACCAATGATGCAAGGGTCGTCTCTAAGTTCTTCAAGCAGAATATCTTCTCACGCTTCGGAGTGCCTCATACTTTGATAAGCGACGGGGGGAGCCATTTCATAGAAAACAAGTTTGAAGCCATGCTGAAGAAGTACGGGGTACACCATAAAGTTGGCATGGCGTATCACCCCCAGACAAGCGGCCAAGTGGAGGTCTCAAATAGAGAGATCAAGCAAATTCTTGAGAAGACCGTGGATCGATCTAGGAAGGATTGGTCAATGAAGTTAAACGATGCTCTATGGGCTTATCACACGGCCTTTCGCACTCCCATCAGCACCACACCGTTCCGACTTGTTTATGGGATAGCTTGCCACTTGCCGGTAGAGTTGGAACACCGCGCATATTGGGCCATCAAGACCCTCAATTATGATTATAAGAGTGCGACGGTGAGGCGACTCTTGGACATCAACGAGCTTGATGAGATAAGAAGAGACGCCTACGAGAGCTTAAGAATTTACAAAGAAAGGACCAAGATTCTCCACGATGCACGCATAACCGTTACAGACTTCAAAGTAGGGGACAAGGTCTTGCTATATAATTCTCGGCTCCGACTATTTCCCGGTAAGTTGAGGTCACGTTGGTCCGGACCTTTCATCATCAAGCACATACAACCGGGAGGGGCTTTTGAGTTGGAAAGCAAGGACGGAGCCACATTCAAAGTAAATGGTCAGAGGCTCAAGCATTATTCCGAGGGAGTCCCAATGGGGGAAACCAATAGAATATATATGCTTAAGGGACGGCCGGATGATCTTTCATACATCCTTGACGAGGTCATTGAGGAGGCGACCCTCCATTCCATTGGCGCTCTATTCAAGGAAGATTTTGAGGAAGGGCTGGACTTAGGCCAAGATGAAAAGATGGAGCAATCCCCCGACCCCTCCATAGAAAATGATGAAGGCGACGCTGATGTCGCAAGAATTCGAGAGCTCTGCAAGCTCTCAAAACTGAAGTCTCCGAAGAAAGCTCCGCCGCTACGGAAATCGGTGTCACCGGTGAAGCCGAGGACCGGAGCAAGCACTAGCTTGGAGGAGCCACCCCCCAACACTACCCGAGACGAGAGATCACCGAGGGAGAACACGCCGCCGCAATATCCGAATCCAAGCGTTCTTCCCGGAAAATTTGACGAGTGCATTTCATATGCACCCAATATCCCGCGTTAAATTGAAAATCAAAGGGGGTCGAGCTCACGACCTAAAACGAGCGCTTGTCGGGAGGCAACCCGACGGTTATCGCTTTATTTTTACTTTTCCTTTATTTTTGTTTTAGAAATTATTAGTGTTTTGAGTCGTTTGCCCAAAAATTTCGTGATAACGGGTCCTATTTTTCTTTGACAGGAGAGGAGAAAGGGATATCTATCATTAGAAGGATGAACAAGGCGACGAGGAGCGCTCCAGGAATGCGCTCGATGCTTAGGAGGAAGATGAAGTCGACTGGAGGAAGAAAAACAGAGTTTAGAGCCCAAACGAAGCCAAACAGCAGAAAACAGGGTTCACTCGGCCGAGTATACTGGTCACTCGGCCGAGCACATAAATTCGTCCGCCCGAGCGGCTCACGAACGAGGGAAGTCTGATGTACCCAACTCTCTGTTTCTTTTCTTGATTTCAGTATAATTGCTACTCGGCCGAGTATATATATTCACTCGGCCGAGTAAAACTGATACGCTCCTAGGGCGAGTCTTGCCGAGTAGCTTGAGCCACTCGGCCGAATGGACTTATTCCACTCGGCCGAGGATGGCAAGGCCACTCGGCCGAGTCATTAGCGGGGAGGAATTTTTCAAAATATTTCCGTTGCGTTCACTCGGCCGAGCGACTTAGTCACCCGGCCGAGTCGTAACTTTTTCTATAAAAGGGGGAGCGGGACGGCGCGATTTTCGAAACGAGTAAAACGAAAAACGCCCGACCCTTCGACTCCCTCAGCCCCGATCTTCCCCCTCACTCGCCCGACCACTCGCCCGCCGCCGGCGCTCGGCCACCCACCTCTGGCCGACGTCCCTCCGCCTCGCCCGTGTCGCCGCCGGTGACCACACCTCCGGCCGAGCTCCGGTACCCTTAATTCGCCCTATTTTCTCCTCTCTCTCTCGTATTTTTCGACGATCCATGTGTTTAACGGACCCCAAAACCAAATCAACTTCATTATTTATCTATCATACCCCTAACCCCCCATACATTTTGAATATTACTCGTTGATATCTTCGTTTGATGTGCATGGTATATTGGGGAGCTTAGGGGAGCCCAGGGGAGCTTCCGGGGATCGTTTTGGGCTACGTGGAGGCGTCGTCTTCGCACGCTTCCATTACTTTGCTCTCGCGGCGTGTCGCGGTATACTCCTTCCTTTATTTTACGCACGCCGCATTTTTATTACTTTTGGTGAGCACCCGGGGACCATATGCCGCCCCGGACACGGCCGCGGTCGAGGAGAGCTTCCGCCAAGCGGAAGCGATCGGATGAGCCCGGCCCCTCCTACGAGGTGGAGGACTCTCCTCCGCCTACACCACCACACCCCGTTCACCCCGCACAGCCTGCAGACCCCGCACACCCCGCACAGCCTGCAGAGCCCGTTCACCCCGCACAGCCACTCCCTGCCGTCCCACAGCCACCACCACCGCCACCGGCTCGACTTATCGGGCCGCTGGGGATTACGTCCGAGACGACGCACACCGCGTCGTCTTCGAGCGCATTTCCCAGCGCTCGATCGTACCCTCCAGGTTCGCACACCTTGCAGACCTAGGACACCTGGGGGTACTTGAGGGGATGCTCACGTTGTATGACAACGTGGGTTGGCGAGATTTTTTCCAGGTGTCGGCGGACACCTTTGTTCGCCCGACACTTGAGGTGCTTAGTTCTATCGCCCGGACCGACGAGGGATGCTCGTTTAGGTTCATGGACCGAGAGTGCCAGGTCACTCTCGATATGATGAGAGCTTTCTTTTTGTGGCCCGATGTCCCTTGGGCCGACCGTGGTTACGCCCCCACTCACATTCCCCCACCTTCCTTCGACTCCGGCGCTTTCTGGGCCCGGATCACGGGTTTACCTGCTGCCTTAGACCCTAGTAGGGCCAAGGCCTCGGCCATCGTCCATCCCTGCCTCCGCATAGCTCAGCGCCTTATGGCGACTACCTTTTTGGCGAGGTATGAGCCTGGGACGATGTCCACGCCAGAGCTTTATATGCTCTATGCGATGACGCGTCCCAGAGTTCTAGCTAGGGAGAGTGACGACTTGGTCCCCGCCGTCGTGATTGATATCGCGAGCTGGTTTTTGGACCGCATCATCGTATCGGTGGGCGCTCGCTCACCGATATGTTGCGGCGGTCTGATCACCCTGCTCACCCTGATGACCGGCGAGGACCTACCTGCCGACTTGCGTCGTTCACCGGGCCCCACTTCACTGTCCATAGACGTCATGGCCCGGATGAAGATGCTTCATCCACACGGTCAGCGACACTGGGTCTGGTTGCATGGTCCCTACGGTGCTGATTACATGATCCTTCCAAGCCCAGCTCACACACAGATAGCACCAGCACAGGTGGACTGGCTTCCGGCGATGGATCTCCTGATCCCCGCCGCCTACGTGCTCGACACCGAGGAGGCCGAGCAGGCCCACGCTGCACCCGCTGACCCCGCTGCACCCGCTGACCCCGTGGCCCCTCAGCAGCCTGATATTTCTGCTGCTCCCGACACCTCTGTCCACACTTCTGCCGGTGTCGGGAGTACACTCGCTGAGACCACCTCCACTACCACACCTGCTGCTACCACCACCCCTGCTGGCCCTCTGTCCGTTGAGCCCCTTTCCTCCGCCCTACCCGAGCGCCCACCTACGTTAGTTGAGAGCGGAGAGCCCTCTTTTGCTGCCGTCGTGGAGACCGTGGTTGTCACCTCTGTCTCCACCGCAGCCGTACTTTCTGAGAGTGTCGTGACGTCTGTTCCCACGTCTGTGTCACCGACCTCTCTGGCCGCCTCGTTGCCACTTTTATACTCCACTTCCGTTGATGTTGCTTCCACATCACGCCAGCCTGCGCCCTGAGGCTAGGCCCACACTTGTGAGCACAGCACCCTTCCTCCACATGCCTGCTGAGCCCATCACCTACGCCACCCGAGTCCGCCAGCCCCGTCCTGCACAGCACAGACAGGTGCGTCCCTCTGCACCACCTCCCCCCGACACTGTACTTCAGAGCATTCGTGCTCTCGAGGGGGCGGTGAGTGGCCTCAGAGGTGACCTCTGGACCATGTCTGCCACCGTCACCGCTATGGCCAGCCGCTTCGACCTACTACCGGGCATTCACTATTGCCTCACTCAGATTCTCGACCGGCTCCCTCGCGTACCGACCGTACCTACACACACCCAGCCTGCTCCCACACCCACACCCACACCCACCCAGCAGACTGTTCCCCACCCACCACCACCACCACCTCCGCCTCAGGATGGAGACGGCGCAGCACCACCCTCCTAGGCACCCTTGATGCCATCGATCTTTTTTGCCGTCGTGCTGCCCGTCTCTGCTGGGTCCTGATGATATTTTTGACCACCCCCCCCCCTCCCCGCACTGTTTTGGGTCCTCATTTTGATCGTATCTTTCTATATCATTTTTGGGAGAGAGGGTGAGTATTTTTGGTGACACTCCTATATATCTGATTCACTCGTATATCTGCATGCATCATGTCCGCATCATATTTTTATTTCTTTTTTTTTATTTTGTTATTTTATTTTCTTTTTCATCATGCATGCATCCTCACCTACCCCTCACATTACACGTCTCTCGGTGTGCCACACTTCGCACATTGAGGACACTGTGCACTTTAGCTTGGGGGAGTGAGTTCTCACACTTTTTGATTTTCCACCTTTATTTTTAGTTTTTTTTCACGCCATTTTCCGCATTTGCACTCATTTTCATCACTTTTTCCTTTTTTACCATGCATCACGTTTTTCTTATTTTCTTTGTGTGCTGCATTCTAAATAGTTTTATCTTTCCCTCTTTATCTTTATTTCTTTCATCTCATGCTAGAGATGACTTTTCTGTGATGATGATGACGTGGAGTTAGCTTTCTATATATGTATGCTATATTTGTCATGTCTTAGATTTTATTTCCGATATCATATGCTATGATTTGCCTCGCATTTAGAAATAGTAACACACACTTTTTCCGCATGAAAATGGATGAAATTTTATTATTAGCTGAAAATGGATGAAATTTTATTATTAGCTGAGTCTGAATATTCATATGTATGCTATCGCAGAAAACACACCAAGATTCACGCATTGGATGATTATATCTGGAGTACCGTTTTCTTTTCCTATATCACTTCTATTTGCAAGATTTGTACGCTTCACTTCAGGATGATTGAATGATGTTAGCTATGATAAATCTGGATTAGTTAGCTTTTTTGTGATCGAAACCGAGTAGATTAGATTACCCTGCTGAAGTTATCGTGCACGTCTTATAGAGTGAACTGAGAGACATATTTATTTCTTTCTCCACATATCTTGAACATCAATTCTCTATTTTAAAATCGTTGGTGAATCTCCCCTTAGCGATTCTAGTATTTGGCATTTCCCCCGTTATTAAATTCCAAGCTCCAAATTCCCCAAAACCAAAAAGAAAAGAAAAATCCTTGTACATTCTTCTCTCTCTTTTGACTTGGGATCAATTGTGTATATATGCAATCAAAAAAAAGAAAAAGAAAAAGAATTGAGAAAAGAAAGAAAAGAAAAAAAAGGGAGTATCTCAATAAACGATCCCATCTCATCTTCTCTCTTTCTTCCCTCTTTTATTTTTATTTTCATTTTCTTTTACATTTGGAGCAACAAAAGAAATGGGGAATGTGAATTTCGATGCCACCACGCTTATAGATAAGCTTGGGGAGAGGATCCAATGATGTGTGAGAGAGTGACTACTTGACGATGCATGACAACCTAGGCTAAGTAATATTCTATACTCGGTGAGATTGTTTTAGCTTTACAAAATCCAGAAATCTACGCCTAGCACTCATTTCATGAAATCCACTCTATTCTATTCTATTCTATTCTATTCTATTGCGTGATATTCTTATACTCCTCATAGAAAGCATGCAATTGACAAGTGTGTTGTCTACGGTATTGTATACCGCTTTAGATGATTCAGACAATGTTAATTTTAGAATTATTCCATTTTTCATGATATATCAATATTTTTGGGTTTTCTATCTCTATTTACATTATTGAACTATGATATCGAAATAATAATCTCTGACATGTGTTTTTCATTCGGTACATGCTATATGAGTAAGCAAAACCCACGTCCTGAGAAAAATGATCTAGCAGCTTGCCTCTTCGCTTTTCTCTTTCTCTTTCATTTTTCATTTTCCATTTTTCTTCCCTCGTTTTCGTTTTCTTTATCCACCGGGTTCGCCTTTTACTTATCTTCCTCGAGGACGAGTAAGAGGTAAGCTTGGGGGATTTTAATCACTCCGTATTTTACACTTTTTTCCCGCATGATTGCATGCCATTTAGATCGCTCAAATCATGTTTTTCACGATATATCGACGATATTGCGATACTTTTCACGATTTGTTGTTTTTGTCGTATTTCAGGAGATTTGGAGCGATTTGGAGTGATTCCGAGATACACCCTCTCTGGAGTGTCACCGACGACTTCCCTGGGGGGGTATTTTGTTATTGGAGAGGAGCGGAAGAAGAAAGAACGTCATAGGAGCGACGAGGAGGCAAAAATAAGCTGTTTGGGCATTTTCAGTGTCCCACTCGGCTGAGTGAAGGAGTCACTCGGCCGACCGACGAGACCCCGCTCGGCCAGCCAGATCGGACATGCTCCAAGCGTGCACTCGGCCGAGCATCATAAGCCCACTCGGCCGAGCGACTTATCCCGTCCGCCCGAGTGGCACTCAGACGACGCCCCTCAAAAAGAGCCAACTTACTGTTTTTCGTCAGTCTGAGCAGCAGAAGACCCACTCGGCCGAGTGGCAATAGCCTACCGCCCGAGAGAAGATCGGCCCATCGGCCGAGTGACTACAACTCACTCGGCCGAGTGACCCCCGAAGTGAAGACCCCCGAAGACCCGAACTTACTGTAAAATTTCAGGGTTTCTCACTCGGCCGAGTGACATTTGTCACTCGGCCGAGTGCGGCTATCGCCTGTAGCAGAAAACTCGAAATTAGAGAGGCGCAGGGGCATTTTGGTCACAGTTTTTTGGGCAGTTTTGAGGGGTATTTAACCCCTGATTCTAACCTAGGTTAGAGAGCTTTTTCCCTTACTTTTTGCAGCTTTTTAGATTAAACTTTTTAGCTTTTGATTCTTGTTATTAGAGAGGAGAGAAAAGTTTATTTTTGTTGGATTCTTGGAGAACTCTATTGGTTTGTCTCCCTTTTCATTAAAAATCTCATTTTTATTGCTTATTTGAATTTTGCCATGAATTCTATTGCTATTTCAATTGATTATTTTTGCATTTGTGATATGATTTGTGAGTAGTCCTTACGTCTTGGGGCGTGGGGATGAACCCTACGAGCCCAATTTCCGATTTGTGATGATTTGGTAGAACTATTGCTAGAATTGCTATTAGGGTTAGTTTGGGATCGATTTATTACGGATAGCTAGGTGTTCATATCGATTGGGATTTGCAAGAGATTGGATCCCAATTTGATATGAAACCCTAGAAATCCGAATTGGGTTGAAATCGAGTTTCCGTAGTATCGGTTTGCAAGAGATTGGACCGATACTAGGGTTCTCGTTGCAATTCCATACCGATACCTGTTTGCAAGAGATTGGACAGGTAGGAACTATCCCAACCTAGGTCGCAGCCCGAGTTTGCACGAGAGTGGGCTCGGGACGCGATTGAACGATGATGTTGATCCTAATGCTAGCTTGCCTAGGCTAGGGTTTGCAAGAGATTGGACCCAAATCTAGGTTAGCTATAGACCGGCAACAGCGCGAGAGCGTGAGCTAGGTTTTACATTCAGTTGCAACTAGTTCATCCGAAATTCTACCCTAGCAATTGTGATACCAATGAATCACATTGACGAGATACGGTGAGTAGCGGGGATTCCCTATTCCCTAGGCGTCTTTATTTGATTATATATCTCCATACTTTGTCTGACGATTGTGACAGGATCGCCGAAAGGCAAATTCCCCCTTTCCTATTCCTATAGCCAGGTTGTTCGGAGAAGGCACTGTCATACGTCCTCCCTGAGTTCGATACCTGCTCGCCGCTACACCGTGCGCTTGCGGTAAAACTACACGGTCGCTCTTTTGGGTGTACGCCCGGAAGCGATCAAAATTCATAGATAAGTATAACTCATCACTGTTCAGCGTCACCTCACACCTGAAGTTGTATGGTGAAGAAGTGTCAGATAATTACATGCTATAAAATACTTACACGTCTTACCACGAGAAAGATGCAATTCTTATGCAGCAATACCATGAACGAAAGTTCACTAAATATTCAGAGCTTCTTGCATGCATCCTAATGGTTTAACAAAACATAGAGCTTCTTTTTGCCACTCATAACATGCGCCCTCCTGGCACTGCCCCTCTCCTAGAAGCTCATAAGTTATCTTCCAAGCAAAAGAACAAAAGAAAATGGAAATCCCAAAAGGGAGGATTAAACAAGAAGCATTTCAGAGAACACAATCGCCAAAATAACAAAAAAGCGGGGAAGAGGAAGTTCACTTGGCGGAGTGTAATACCCCATGTGTGAATGTACATGAATATGTTGTATTTGAACATTTCCACATGAATGGATGTTATTATATATAATATTTTTGGACAGTGTTCTCTTGTGATGTCTTTTGTTCGGAGCATTAACTGTACTGTCCCAGCATATGCGTTGTGGCATGTAGTTTTGCAATTGTTATACGTCTTTCACTCTCTCCATTCTCTTCTCTTTATCTCTCTTCACCCTCGCCTCTCCGGCTTATGTGGGAAAGTTTCGAAAATCCCGGGTATCCTGGGGAGCGGGGCGTGACAAAGTGGTGGCCAATGCAGGTCACCGCACTGCGATGTACACAAGGAGAGTACAGATGATGCTCCAGTCTATTTGGGGTAAATGCGTCCTAAGGTGGGTAGTGGCCTTAGAGTCTAGAGTGATCCACCCTTGTAACCCTAGCTTTAGAAAGTACGAGGACGAACTTTATTTTTAAGGTGGGTAGATTGTAATACCCCATGTGTGAATGTACATGAATATGTTGTATTTGAACCTTTCCATATGAATGGATGTTAATATATATAATGTTGTTGGACATTGTTCTCTTGTGTTGTCTTTTGTCTGTAGCATTAATTGTGTTGTCCCGGCATATGCGCAGTGGCATGTGGTTCTGCATTTCTTTGTTATACATTTGTCGCTCTCTCCATTCTCTTCTCTTTATCTATCTTCACCCTCGCCTCTCCAGCTTATCTGGAAAAGTTTCGAAAATCTTAGGTATCCTGGGGAGCGGGGCGTGACACGAAGGAATGAAAATAAAAATAATGAAGCACCCTCGCTTAAGAATGATTGGGAAGACCAGTGCTATCGCCATGGCATGACTGGACACTCATCTAAAGTGTCAAAACTCCAATGCACCTTCGGGAATTGTACCAAGAAAGCTTAAAGAAGAAAGCTGATACAAATCTAGTAGCCACCAATTACTCCCAAGCTCCAGTACAGTTCACAACTGCAGATTTCGAAAGCAACGACGTGTTCGATTGATTGCCTATATCTATCATTAGTAGAATAAATTTATTATGGAGAACATTTTTTAACAAATGCATTGAAATAACTATGTATGTTTTTTACATTAAATAAACTAGTTTACTTTGCATTCACTGCTATGTTCTTATATATTTCATCTTTGAATAGATGTCTTATTCTCATGTTTGCCTGGTGAGCAGTGCCTCTACACATACAATCCTTCAAAATAAATGCTATTTTAATAGCATAATATCATACGATATCCGTGTAAATACTATATCATGGCCATCCAATATAATTGAATGATCAGGGTATGCCACTTTGTTGCTTCCAATTAATACACGAATAAAAATAGAGGATGCACTATTTTCTCTGAATTCAAAAATAAATTTACTGAGTTTCAAGGACATCCGCCAAAATGGATTCCACTTAGAAACTGACAGTAAATATAATATAGAATACTTGTATGTAACATCGCTAGAAAATGGATACAAATCCATACTTGAGCAATTTGAGGGGCTCTCATCGGGTCTCTATCATACAACAATTCGGATAGAGGATGCAAATTTAACGGAGCACATGAAGTGCCAAAATCATCCAACTTTTTACATTGGCATGATAGACTTGGAAACTCTGGATCGGTAATGAAACATGATCGTACCTGAGGGGGTGGATGCTAATAAAACCATAGCGCACGGGTCATGTATAGTCGCTTACGTGTCGAACACGAGGAGGCAGTCAATGAGTATTAGTTTATGGGTCTTCGAGTGAAGCTACGCGATAGTGTCGGTGATTGGTTGGTGAAAAGTAGAAAGAGTGTGGATCAAAGGATAAAAGCTCTAGGGCATGGGGAATCCCTGCCATTGGACTACGGTTAGGGTTAGACTAGCAATCAACCGGTTACCGGGTTCATTGGGACGCGGGAGAGGTCGTGTGACCTACGGGCATTCGCCTATCTCCAACTGTCGTGATGCATGATAGGTTATTCCCTTATGCCATGTCCTCCCCCCACTGTCGCGATGCAATGATAGGCCAACCCAACCTACACCGATGTCAGTGGTCTTCGATGCATCGGTGTATGTTGGGCGCATTACGCTCAACGAATATCCACAATCTTCCTCCCACCCACAGTGGCATTCACGGATTAGACTTATATTACGAGAGCTCTAATCGATGCCTGACTTTCGTCAGCCACACCGATAGTATGAGACGTCGTAGGGATCGGATCCCTAGATTGGTCCCGATTTTTGGTCGGCGGACAATCCGATCGCCCCGAATGGAGGGGTCGAATGTATGACGAAAATAATCATCCCAATATACCCATGTTCTCAATTAGTCTAGCAATTGAATCTTAGTTAGCTCAACCCATAACCCTAATCCAATGGGATTCATCCCATTGATATAGAAGAAAACTACGCACTACCTATTGCAATAAAAGGGATTCCTAACAATGGGTAAGCATCTAAAGCCATGGATTCAGATTTAATGAGCAATAGATGACAAAACAAGGCAATAGTAACAAGGGGAGAAAATTTCTATTAAGAAAAGTTAAACTATTACACTAATAAGCAAATAGAACAATGAAAATAACAAAATAAAAGAGTTTAGAATCCTTAGAAACTTGCCCAACCCCTAGAAAATAACATAAAATGGCTGAAAAAGGATTCCTCTCGCATGAGGATGAAGGGGCGCTTATATATGTGTGCCCAAAAAGACCAAAGTAGTCCCCAGTTTTTGCCCTAGCTGCCTAAGGAACCCGATCTTACGCAACTACGTTAGAAACAACGTGGTCGCGTCATTCCTTTGCGCAATATGGGAATTGGGGCTTCAGTGATGCGGTCGCATCAATAGAGACGCAGCCACGTCGAAAACGGCTACGTGGACGTGTTGATCTACTCTTGTCATCGTAAATTTGCAGCCGCGTCAACTTCGTCCGTGCGGACCACGAAAGCCTCTGATCTTCAATCTTTATGTCCACTGACGCGACCGTTTGGTGGTATTTGACGCGACCGCGTAGATGTTGTCTCCAATGCAGTTTGATGCGGCTGTTTGATACATGGTAATGCGGCTGCGTGGGTGGCAGTTGTTCACAAAATCCTCTCTTTTGCACCAATTGACTCCCCGACTTCCCCATTTCGCCTCTTTGCGCTAAGATATCGTCATATGGTCCCTAATCGGCACATATTTCCTGCAAAGCACATGAGGGACCACAAAAGCAAAAGATGAGACAAGATGGGGAAAACTGGGATGCATGGAGAATGAAACAATGTAAAACGTGCATGAAAAAGAGTGAAAAACTATATACAATAAACACTCATCAATACACCGTATAATATCCCAATCATACAGATATAATCTGCAGAATCTGAAGATTCTTCAAAATGGTTGTATCTCTTGTTATAAGGGAAAATTTATTACAAGACCATCCCCACTAAATATGGATAATGAATCTCCAGAATTCCTCAAAAGATATAATGAGATATATGTGGACCAATCCACCACCCTTAGCGGGCCTTTTCATTACTTCATGGTTCTAATAAATGCATTCTCCATATGATCATGTGTGTCTACTATCCACCCTCAATTTAGATTTTCCAAATCTATTAGCACAAATTATATAGTTGCGGGCACATTTTCAAGACAACTAAATTAAGAAAATTTGCCTGGATTATGTTGGGGAATTCATCTCCTAGTCATTTGAAGATTATTGCCAAACAACTGGGATAGAAGTTGAACATTTGATAGCTCATGTTCACACCTAAAATGGATTAGCTGAGTCACTTATAAAAAGATTCCAATAGATTGCACGTCCACTGGTAATGAAATCCTAATTATCGGTGAATGCACGGGGGCATGCAACATTGCATGCTACTTCAGTTATTAGACTCAGACCCTCTAGGAGTCAGAGTTACTCTCTGATGCAACTTGCATACGGAATACCACCAAATATCTCTCATTTGAGGACTTTTGGTTGTGCAGTTTACATCCTCATGGCACCACCATAGAGGACAAAAATGGGTCATCCACGTCGTTTAGGAATGTATGCAGGGTTTGATTCACACACAATTATTAGATACATAGACCCCTAAACGGGGGAAGATTTCAAGGCATGTCTCAAAGACTGAATTTGATAAGACGACATTTTCCAAACTAGGCGTAGATTCAGCGAAGCCTGATGCTTCAAGGACTATTGCAAGGATCGCCTTACCCTTGCAATACTAACAACAACACACTAAGGGGGGGTGAATAGTGTAATGGCAATAAATTGTCCAATTAAAATTAAACTTGCAAATGCGGAATAATAAATGCAAGAGGAAATAATTGACACAATCAATCCAAACGCAAACATAATAATATACACTGGTTCCCCAAAATTGGGTACGTCCAGCCACAATATTCACTATATTCCCACAAAGAGAAGTGAATACAAATCCCACAAAGAGATACCTCACCAAGAGGATTTTGCCCTACACAAGGACCCAACCAACCCTAAACAGGGGTCAAACTCCTACCTAGAGAATAACTAACTCTCACTCAGAGAATTAGGGTTAGTCCTACACTAGGACACCAAACTCCCACTAAGAGAGTTACTCCCACAAAGAGAGTTATTCACACTAAGAGAATATCCTAATCCCACAAAGAGATATACGCCCACAAAGAGAGTTATTCCCACTAAGAGAATATCCTAATCCCACAAAGAGATATACTCCCACAAAGAGAGAAAGACTAATTCCCACAAAGAGAATTAGTGATACAAAGAAACACCAAGTAAAATAAATACTCTTACCTATGCCTTGAGATGCTTACTCATAGATGAATGCAAGACATGGAAGAGGATCTCCAAGTGTTGACATTGGCTTGAAAGCACTTGGATGATTTCCCTTGAGCTGGACTTCAATGCATGAAGAGGAATGAGAGCTCAAAGAGGGAAATGAGAGAGTTTGAGATTGGCTTAATCAATCTCTAATGATTTGCAATAGCATCAAGATGTTCCTATAAACTCAGCCCTCTTATATATATAGGAACCCTATATCAACTCTCAAAACCCAAGGAAACAACTAAAAACAAAAAGCTGAATCGGCTAGTTTCTGGGGAGAAACGTCACTGACAGTCGACTGATGAACAAATGACAGTCGACTGTCCAACGGCTATAATCTGAGCCTTAACAGTCGACTGATGAAGTCGATATAGTCGCCTGTGAACAGGACATGCGCCTGTAAAACCTTCAGCAGGCGACTGCTGCAGGGGATGGAATAAAACAGAGAGATGCACTCATTCTCCCAATAAGCATACATGCGACTGATGATAAGAATACAGTCGACTGTAAAATAGACAGGCGATTGTAAATCCTTCATCAGTCGACTGCTGCAGAAGATGGAGAAAACAGAGAGAAGCAGAAATTGCAGTTACGCTACTCAGATGACTGTTGACAAATTCACAGGCGACTGTAAATTTACATGTGCCTGTAAACTGAGCATCAGTCGACTGATGCGAAAAGCTCAAGTAGAGTCAATAGAAATGTTGACTTGAGCTGTGCATCACAGTCGATTGTAAAAGGCTCGACAGGCGACTGGAATCACCCAGTCGACTGCGAACTCTTAAGCAGGCGACTGTTGGAGAACCAGAGACTCCAAATGAGTCTTTGGTCAAAATGAGCCTATTGGGTTGGATTCTATGATAATCCTAAGGCTCACTAAGATGGTTAAATGCACATGCATTTATGAGTAGACCATCTATCAAGGCATTACATAAACCTAGACTCAAATGAGAGAGCAAAAAAATAAAGGAAATATTACATGGATTACATTGCTTTCCTTAGAGTCTATGGCTTCAATCTTGATGCCTTGATGCTTCCCATCATCTCCAAGCTTTGGAATCCCTTGAGTCCAAGCTTTGGTCCTTCTCCACTTGATGTTCATCCTTGCATCAAGTGTTTAGTCTCCAAAAATGATATTCTTGAAATGTAACTATGAGACTAAAACAAGAGAGTCATTAACGACAACATAATGTTGTGATCATCATCAAAATAACATTGGTATGAAACACCAATACTCAACAATCTCCCCCTTTTTGATGATGACACACATTATGTTAATCATAAAGAAATAAAGCACAATGCTAATGAGCTCCCCCTACTTATATGCACCAAGTGTAAAATAAGATACACACTAGTAAATACTCATTATACCAAATGAAATAATGAGACACCATGGTGACATATAATAGGCATGGATTACATAAACCAATAGCAATAGAAAATATCATGCAAACATGAATGGTTTTTACAATCCCATATATCTCTCCCCATAGATATATCTCTCCCCAAATGCATATGTATGAAATACAAGAATTACATTTACAAAATGCATATATCTCTCCCCCTTGACATCGTCAAAAAGGCGGACATAAAAAATACCCCCCTTTGTCATCTTAATCAAAGATGTGACAGTATGTAAGATATAAGTAGATGTATGATACCAAATGTAAAATTTAGTGGGTATCAATCACTATCTCATGCTCCCCCTAGATCATAGAAAGGTCAAATTTTGGCTTTTAGGATCTAATACCAATTGTAAAGTAGAAGATAAACAATCTCTAACAATTGAGGTAATACCAATTGTAGACAAAGAATCTTGGAAAATAATCCTCTTTACCAATTGATATACATATATTGGAGCCACGGGCCTAAAGTGTATCAAAGCAATAGATATGGAAAAATCAAGCTTCAACGATACATAGTGATATTGCCAAAAGAAAATCTAACATGAAACATGTTGGCTATATCTAAGGGGTTTAGTTTGAGACCAAAACTAACCAATAGTAAACAATGATCTCAAACACACCCCGAAATGAGAGTCAAAATATGTTTTAAAATATTTTAAACATTCAACATATTAACTCCTCCATTGACATACATATGGGTCAACAATTGCATGTATGTCAAAGTATTCCCAAAGATTCCTATTTTTATGAAAAAAATAAATTTGAAAACATTTTCAAAGTCATGAAACACACAAAAAATGGGTATGCTAAAATAAACATTTAAGCACAATACCCATGTAATATGCATATGTGTGAGGAACCTAAACATTAGGGAACCAAACCCAATAGGAGTTTGATTTCCTAATGTAATCACATGAGGTGATCACATCCCTAACTAGAGAGTTGATGTAACTATCCCTCTTTTGCACACTAACCTTAGTGGGAATCCATAAACTCAAGGATTTCCTAGGTAAGGGTTTTGCCTTTGCAAGAGGGGTGGATGTGGCGTGCTTAGGTGTAGAAAAGAATTTCGTGGCATGCATAGAATGAGGATTTTGCTTCTTAGCAAAAAATGAAGAGTTTTCATTCTTCCTCATTACCTTGTGATTTACATGTTTTTTGTTGGTGTTATTGTTATACAAGAAAGCATGGTGATTCTTCTTAGGTGCTTTAGCAATATTTCATGTATTAGCACCATAAGAGGAATTAGAGGTGGGTTTGGGTACCACATTTTGAATATATCCCAAGCCTCCTCTATGATTTGCCGGATGATGTTTTCAAGCAAATCGTGGAGTGAATCGCTACAATACACAAAGCTTTTGAACTTACGGGATTCCTCTTCACATTTCAACGTAAGTTGTTGAATGCGAGTTTCTAATCTAAGGTTTTGAGTAACAAGATTATCATTAGACAAACACAATTCCTTAACTTGAGAGAGAAGTGTGTCTCTCTCACTAGTGTCACAATCATGCATTTCATCATGGATCACACTAGCAATTTCTAGTTCATGCAATCTACTCTTTGTTTTTAATTTATTGTAAGAGTTGATGCACTTACTAGCGTTTTCAGAAACCATACCGAAACGATATTCAAGCTACTCGTATGAGATCTTCTCCTCAATCTCATCATCGTCTTCTTCCTCGCTAGAGCTTGATGATGACTTCTCCCCGATTGCCATGGGGCACGATTCCTCATAGGAGTTGAGCCATGCTTCCAACTCATCTTCATTTGAGCCAGAGGGGATGGGTGTAGGAACATCAATTGCTACAAAGCATGCGTGAGCATCCTCCTTTGCATCCTCTTCTTCATTACTTGATGTATCCTCACTCGAATCATCAAATGTCCCAACAAGCCCCTTCTTGTGGTTTTTGGACTTGGAATTCCCTTTCCAATGCTTCTTCCCTTTACCTTTGTAAGTATATTTGTTGGGTTTGGAAGGGCATTCAGTGGATAGGTGACCTTTTCCACTACAAGTGTAACAAGTAGGAACCTTGTTAGAATTGGAGGTAAACTTTGACAAAGACTTACCTTGCTTGCACTTGAGGAATGCCTTGAATTGCTCGACAAGATCCTCAATTTCTTCTCCACTCGCCTCTTCTAGCTCATCTTCTTCACTAGGAGCTTCTCGATGGAATTTCTTCATCCATTTGATTGGCTCCTCCTTGGCCTGGAAGGCAACCCCCTTGTGCTTCTCCGGCTTCTCGGGCTTCGATGGTTGAATATTCTTCTTGTGTTAAAGCTTCACTTCATACGCCATGAGATTTCCAATGCACTCCTCAACGTGTATTTGGACGTGTCATATGACTCCAAAATTCCGTTGGCCTTTGACTCCCAATGTGGTGTGAGAGAGTCAAGGATCTTCTCTATACGATCCTCTTGGGAAATCATCTTCCCAAGTCCATCTAAAGCATTCACGATATATGTGAACCTTGTGAACATCTCTGAAATGCTTTCTCCTTCCTGCATCTTAAACATTTCATATTTAGATCTAAACACAGTTTGTTTAGATTTATTTACCTTTGTAGTCCCTTCATGACATATCTCCAAAGTATGCCAAATTTCGTTGGCTGTTTTGCACATGAAGATGCAGTTGAACTTATATGCTGATAGGGCGCAATGGAATGCATTCATAGCCCTCGCATTGAATTTGATCGAGTCCTTCTCCGCCTTTGTCCTTGAAGCCGCAGGTGTAGTGGGCTTCTCAAATGGCACCTCCATAATGTCCCATAGGTCTTGACCCTCCATGTAGATCATCATCCTGATCTTCCAACTAGGGTAGTTGGTTCCGTTGAAGAGCGGTGGATGTACGATAGAATGACCTTCTTCATGAGACGTGGATGTAGCGTTGAATGTCATCGTTGCAGTATGCTATAACCTTGCTCTGATACTAATTGTAAGGATCGTCTTACCCTTGCAATACTAACAACAACACACTAGGGGGGTGAATAGAGTAATGGCAATAAATTGTCCAATTAAAATTAAACTTGCAAATGCGGAATAATAAATGTAAGAGGAAATAATTGACACAATCAATCCAAACGTAAACACAAGAATATACACTGGTTCCCCAAACTTGGGTACGTCCAGCCACACCAATATTCACTATATTCCCACAAAGAGAAGTGAATACAAATCCCACAAAGAGATACCTCACCAAGAGGATTTTGCCCTACACAATGACCCAACCAACCCTATACATGGGTCAAACTCCCACCTAGAGAATTACTAACTCCCACTCAGAGAATTAGGGTTAGTCCTACACTAGGACACCAAACTGTATGGAATTCTGGGACCCTTAGGGCATAACAAGCTCTATGCATGTCCTAAGTCGGACGGAACATAGACAGAAAAGCAGCGGAAAAATTAACATGTTAATCTAATTAACATTTACCCTAAGGTCCAAGACCCAAATCAAAGATCTATGCCGACTTGGGATGGGTCTGACCATCCCAAGAAGGATCTAGCATACTGCGATTTAATTAAACTAATGCTAATAAACACATACCCGGAATCTGAACCCTGGGGCAGGTGAGATGTTCCGCACCGTCTTCCGAGCCGCTCCCATCCCACGCTGAGCCGCTCCTTGAACTGCTCCCCGAACCGTTCCTCGAACCGCTCCGCATCCCGAGGCGATCAATCCCGTGTCGCCGAGCCAACCATGCGCTGAAGAAAGTTTCACGCGAGTGAAACCTCCGCCTAGATTTCGGATCTGAATCCGAACTCCTTTGCGGCTTTGCTAGAGCCCTCAGGAGCAAGGCAGAAATTTATAGGGAGAGGAGAAATATTAATTTAAGCTTAGATCCGAGCGTGCTCCAACATTTATGAGAGCCGCTCAGATCTAGAGCTTGGGACGAGTTATGAGGAAGGGGGAGGGCCTCTATTTATAGAGGCGGCTGACTCTCCCCTTTTCTCCACAACCGAGGTGGGACTATTAATTTGGGATTAATTAAATCAAGTTAGTTTGCCTTTCACAAAGGACAAACTTCCTCGAATTTTAACTCCCTCACCGTTGAGCTTTAATGTTGGTACAACCTACCAAATCGAAGAGGGTTCAACGGTGAACGTGTATGAAAAAACGGCTCGTCAATCCGAATCCGTTTGACCCTTCAAACAATCGTCCAAAGTTAGCCAAAAGTCATGCTTCTCTTAGAAACATAGCCGTCAAGAAAATCCCAGGTTTCAAAAAAACCCTAACCAGAAAATTCGGGCTTGGTGGGCCTCCATTTTCGCTGGTTTCAGCACAACAGTTTGGGCTGACTTGTTTTGGCTATAACTTGTGCATTTGGACTCCGTTTTTGACGCGGTTTGAACCTGCGTTTAGAGCGGAACGATCCCGTCATCTAGGTAACCTTTTCAACACGTTTATTTAATTAAATATAGGCTTAAACAATTTAAGACACATTTAATCTCTTTTGCATCATATGCGAATTAGTCCCTATCTAGGCTTAAATTATCATTTGCATCAAATACAAATGATCCAAGGTCATATTCCTCTACATCTCCCACTTGCACTCAGGATCATTTATCCTGAATGCAGGAGATGATTGTAAACATCTTTTGCAATATTTTATCCCTTGCATCAAATGCAAATTATTCTCCCTAACTAATTTCTACCTATTACTAGACGAAGATCGCACTCTGTGTAAGACCCTACAGCCTGACCCTTACAACAGGTTGGGCTCGAAGTCCTATACGGCAGTGACCACGAGCAGTGGTTGCCATCCCTGCTTCAGGAATCATCATTATATGGTTGACTTATTGACATGAGTATTGTCGGGACCACCCTGACTGTTTCCGTGATGAATTCTGCAGTTATAGTCTCTTCGTCTTAACTATGTCGTGTAGATCAAGTCTAGTGTACGGTCAAACTGTCAACCCCAATAACTTGACTCCGGTTAGTTTCAATCGATCTTTTAGTCAAAAATGTTGGACTTCTTCTAACATACTCTGGCCAGAGTTTTTACTAAAGACCGAACTAACCCTACGACACTAAGTCCCATTGACCGGGAGAGACGAATCCTCTCTTGGTCATTACTCTCCTCATACGCTTCAAGTGTCACCCAATCAAAGACCTTTCGACAGGCCTTGCCTCGAATCTAGGTCATTTGATTTAAGTGGCACCGTTCACGTACAGGTTCGTCAAAATGACCTCAAGTCAAAAGACCAACTAGCCTATCATCACAAAGAGTTATCATTGACAGATTAGTCAATATAACCATATGATAACTCTTGTGGATCGTTCAGTGAACTCATTCTCTAATGAGCACCTGTGTCTTGTCTTTGACTTTGCCAAGTCAACCGACCATGAGATCATCACCACCGCTGAACGGTGAAGACTAAGACACAATGGTCTATCCGATGTTTCGATATCCTTGTCTCGAAACATCTACGACCACGAACCCTATTAGACTTATGCTACAGACGGTCAAACATTTCTCCATGATCGAGATACTCATCTCGATACCTGTTTGACCTTACATAAAGTCTCAGGACTTTACCTAAGTTAATATCTAATGTTAACTACATTATAACATAACTTTAGATAAATTATTACCAAACAGCTTACTGTTATTTCGAACAAGATGTTTGTGCTATTCACACATGGAGATAGATAACCTTGAGGGTATTATCTCTTAACATCTCCCACTTGCACTCTGGCACATTTATCTCAGTATCTTATACCGTTTTTACACATAAGTTTTCCCGACTTCATGTGATAGAGCCTTCGTGAGTGGATCTGCTAAAACCGTCTACACTATAGACTTAAGGGGTTTCTATGTTTATGTTAGACCAACCATTTGAATCTCGTTCAAATAATTCATTTGGTCTGTTGGAATCCATAATATTTTATTTATTTAGATCTTATCCAGTTCATCGTACTTTACGATAATAATTAGTTATTGGTCATTTCAAAATGGCTCATATCTATTTCTGATAAAGTATCAAACTCTTTTGATCACTTCGTCAAAATATATGTTCCATCGCTTTGATGCCTCGCATGTAATTTATACGCTCCCACTGACCTTGAAAACTTTCTGGCAAATTCATATAAGTTGGTCCGTCTAAATCATATTTAGAAAACCGAACTTATAAGTGAATGTTCCAATTTTCATGGTCAACTTTGAGCTTTTTACATCGAGCTTGGTCCGAGTAGATCTGTGCACATCTGCTGGCGAGACGGTTTCAACATAATCCATTTTATAGGAATTAGGATGAAAACCGTTCTCGACCAACATGATTGCACTTCACTATTTTCCTTTCTGCACAAATCTTTCAACTTAAAGATTTACTTGTAGAAAGTGAGGAAAACATTTTCCTTGGGCACGTAAACTAAATTCCAAAATTTATTTACGCACACGGACCTATTCTGCTTGCATCAAATTTTAAATCGGAGTTACTACTCCGAATTTTCACCCTAGAAGTTGGCTAAGTCATCATCAATTATGATGTCTAACTCGACTCTTTGTCTCACGAGATTCGAGTAATTATACAACTTCTTAATGATTGATTTTATGAATATCTTATTGATAATGTCCTCACAGGACATTATCAAAACCTAGGCATTACTATCTGGGACTTAACCCAGAAGGAGGACTTAACTCAGAGTCACTTACAATGGATCACACCAAGTCTAACTAAGTGTGATTCATACCTTTTAACACACGGATGTGTTAACAGACTTGACCTGAGAGAAAATCACATTTTCTTTTAATTACGCAAGATTTAATGTAGCTAAGTATTTGACCATTCGATCTAATCGAATCAGTTTAAATACTTTAGTCATTTCGTTCTTTATTTTATCGGACTTGTGTTTCATCAAGAACACGTGTCTGAATAACTTATTTTGGTTAATCTAGACTCGGGTACATCTGTATGTACCAGACTGAGTTCGACAACTCATTCTCCCACTGTCTCACAGATGGGTTTCGGCCATTATACCTAAGAGGATAAGACTCACAAGTGTCCGTAGACTTCATAATACGAGAGGTCAGACCCCTCTTTATGTGACTTGTGAAGCTTAGTCTCTCGATACGGCCTAGTCTATTTAGACATATAAGTTTGCTACTATCTTGTGTATTTATATATTAACATTTAATATATATATATATTATCATTATACATGTCACTCATTGCTTCAGAAGCAATGTGACGACATTCGTCAAAATGTGTTAACCTTTTGTATAACAATAATTATGAAATCGTGACATCAAAATATGTCACATTTCCGTTCCCTCCTCCTTATGCCTTTACTAATGATAAATTAAACTAACTAACTCGACTGACTTTCCGGAGTGCCTTCTTCCTTTTCTAAATCACATTTAGATATAAATAGCCCAACATAAATAAATAGCTATGCAAGCATCTCATGTATCCAAATGCCTGAGAGTTGCAATCTTGAGTGTAGCTCAAGAAGTTGCTTGTCTCAAGATCCGGTTGGGATACATAGTCTTGTACCGCTCATGCACTCGTATTCAACTCAAACAGTTTGATCGAATTCTTGAACTTTGCGGATCAGAATTGTTTGTCCATACAACCTTGAGGGTAGCTCGACAAGTTGTATGGAGAAACATATTTTGAATATCCTATATGCTCAAGCTGCCTCATATAGAGACGAGTGACATGTAGCGTGAATTTATTTGTTGGACCCAGAACTTAATGAAATCATATTTCTTTAGTCTGTTCTTTAGAAGGTCATTTTAATGTCAACGAGAATATAGTTTTGATTCTATCAATTAGAATTTAGCTTGATATTCAATTAATCAACCTATTTGACCAGTTAACTTATTCCATTAAAATATTATATTTCGATTCCTTCGGCAAACATAGTCTTGCCCTAGTTTAGCATATGTTCAATATTAAATATAGGTAGATTGGCATTCATCTATCTATATCCTCCCACTATTTTTACGATCGTTTCAAAGCTTAATAATGAACGATTTAATCGAATTAAAATATTTAAAAAATTAGTGAAAGAGGGATCCAATCATCCTGAACCTCACAACCTTGAGGAGACTCAACAAGTTGATTGGTTCCATGATTGGTAGACTAACTCTTAGACAATCACATCACATGTGACTCCTTATCGTTTTTTACCCACAGTCACTTATGATCTTGAGGAGACTCAACAAATCATAATGACTGGTCTAGTCAGACCCTTGATTTTGTGTCCAGATTTGACTTAGATCGATGCTCAAGGAGACCCGACGTATCGATTTGGGTCAAGTCTAGACTACATCACATGTATGTTGGAGTTTGTTCCTTAAAGATAAACATGTCATAGCTTGAGGAGACTCAACAACTATAATTGTCTTCTTTGAGTTACCAAGCTCCAAAATCAAGGAGGGATACGGATTAATCTTTAATAAGATTTATAACGCATTGAATAGATATAGTCTAGGGTGTCATACAATCATGATTCGCGACATTGCGGTCCAGCGGAACACATCCAGGGAATTGACTAAGCCAGGATCACTATCCCTTAAAGGGTGATCCAAAACTCTTAGCCAAGCACATTGACTGGATCATGGTCCATTGAATGAAGCTTGTCATTTTTGTATGTGTTCCATAGACAAAACAGCTTTTATTAACAACTAATTAATCCTATCAACTAGTTGCATCCTTAAATTCAAAATTTTAGGATTTGTTTAATAACTTTTATTAAGTCCTTATCAACTATAAGGTTCACGTGCTATCCTAATCGTTATTAGGATTTTAATAAACTTTATTAACAACGCTAAAAGCGAAGTCCTTTAATGAGAATTAATTATAACAATTAGAATTAAGATTCATTAAAAGGACTACCCTAATCAGGAATTAGGTCTTGGAGTGTTGTTAATGTTTTATTAAAACATAGCATGTCATTAAAATTCAAGTAATAAATTTTAATCATTTTTAATGGCTAACCTAAAGGGTTGTCTTGTGTTATCAAATAAGGGACAAGAAGAACTAGCCATTAAAATAAAGCTACACTAATTTATCGCATAAAGATAGTGCACAACTATTTAACAATTAAATAGACTAAGTTTATCGCATAAACAATTTTAGCATGCTTACATAAATTTAACATTTAAATTTAAAATATGATTTTAAAATATTTTATTTTTATCTCATAAAGACTTGTTTTTAAAATCACAAATTTGCATGCTACTTTAAAAATTTATCGCATAAAAATTTTAACCTTTAAAATCAGTTTTAAAATATCTCATAAAATTAAAACATCATTTTAAAAAACTTTCATGCTTAAAAATTTATCATATAAAATTTTAGGCACTTTAAACTTATCACATAAATTTTAAAAGATTTAAATTTAGTTTAAAAAATTATCACATAAATTTTAAAACGTCATTTAAACATTTCCATGTTCAAAATTTATCAAATTGTTGAGAAATAGATTGGAAGAAGTGTGTAAACTAATCTCTAAAAATCAAGAGTAGCCATGGCATAAGCCATGGCTCTCTATATATTCATTCACCTTTGAAGTCCAAGTGACTCCCCACTAAGTTAGTGGGGAGTAAATGGTGAGATGCTGAGGGGAGGGAGGCCAAAAGCCTCTCTCAACTCACAACACTCCCCCTCATCTCTCCATTACCTTGGTTTAAGCATATGAATACTTCAGGATTCAGTATGCTAATGGGGTGGATACTTCTGGATACAGAGCCACTGTGGTTGCCTCGTTAAAACCTTAGCTGTGGAAAACCCAGTGGGAAAAACCAGCAGCTTAAGGGAAAAGAGTACAACTATTGAGGGACTCCCCCTGATCTGTACAAGCTTCAGGCTTGCAGATTTCCTATGTATCTATACAATCATCTCCTATTTGTCTATACATCCATCATGTTCTGAAAGCAAATACAGTCATCACTTATCTATACAAGTTTATTCATCTAGCGGCTATTGGAAAGTAGTGGCGCTCTGGAGTGGAATACTCTTCGAAGTTGGTAGACGACTCCACTAAAGTATTCTTTGAATCAGTCTTCTGTGTGCCTGCAAGGTACTGCTGGACCTGGCTGAGCGTTTAAAATACTTGCTTCTTGGATGATGAGCTTCTCAGAAGATGTAGACATTGGAGGATGATGTGTAGATATTTGGGAGGTGGACGGCCTTTTGTGTTTTAGTCATCGCGATGATATTTAAACCTGCATATGCGATATATATTCCATGACCCTTGGAAGTTGCGCAGAAGCAGCTTATCCTTGGTCTAGTGGTGCTCTCCAGGGCAACACTATATCTGGTTAACAACTTTGCTACAGACGTTCTATCAAAGACACGTGCAGTTGGCCAGATAAAGAAATGTAACAAGTACACTAGAGCTAGGCTCTTCGGGACCTAGGATGTCCTCCCCCTCTTCCAGTTATTGGAAGGTGTCATAAATAAGCATCCATTTTTAATAGGATGCAAGTGGACATCATTCTTCATAAACTCCAGGTGTATGAATGATATTAAAGGGTTCCACCACTAAGGTGTTAAATATATAAGCCGAGATAATACCTTGTTATACATAGGTTTTTCATTTCCAAGGTATGCTTAAAGTTATCTGATGTCTAAATGGTCTCTGCAGGAGATCCTATCAGCTTTAAGTCGACCACATATACGGGGAATATCACAAATTCTGTCAACGATCTTTCGAAAAAGATACCCAGGCAGAATTTTGCTTAAGATCAACTAATGATCTTTGTAGCCTTTATGGAGAAGACGTTTTTACGTCTCTCTTTCATCTCTGGGGGTAGAGTATACCCTTCTGGAAGTTTTATATAGATCTCTATATCTATATTGCCGTATATATATGCAGTCACAACGTCCATGAGCTGCATGTATTGGTTTTTTCAGAGAAGTGTAGGCGTAGTAGGAAAATGATCACATTTCCTTCATTTCAATGTCTTTATGAAATCCGAATTATATTCCACAGGTATTTACACATTCAGGTGTATGGACTACTGGTCCAAAGACTTTGCTTTTCAAGAGTGAGTCCAGCTCTACTCTTATTGCCTCGTCCCACTTTGGCCATTCTATGCGTTTACGCTATAGAAAAGTGGGTAGACGTCATCGTCGTATTCAGCGACGTGAACGACAATAGCGAAAGCAAAACCGTCGTCGACGACTGTGCTATATCTATCCAGTACTTACGTAAAATAATGATGTTTCTCATGTTGTTTCCTCTGCAGGGGAAATTAGGAGTGGAGAGGTTGATGGTCTGAGCTCAGCATCCTGTGGTTGGATCATTTTGATATATCCAGGAATCTTCCTCTTTTGAGGAATTTTATATTGTGAACCTGGCAGGCGTCCTCTTTTCAATTGAGGTAAAGCCAATTCTGCTGCCGGTGGATTGCATCCATCTTTGGGAATGTCAATCCTAGCTGGCGTGTTGGCAACAGGGACGTGTGAACGAACAATCTTCTGGTTGTCCGCAAATTTATCCGTCAATTGATTTACTTTAGTCTGAATGTGAAGGATCTTCTGGATCTCAACTTCACACAGAAAAAGTATGCGGATCATAACGAGATGAGTACTTTTATGTCCCATGATATGGTCTCAGAAGCTTCAGGCTTCCTTAGACTGCGTGCCTATTTCAATGAGATTTTGCTCATTAAATTCACATTTATCAAGACTTGGTGGTAAACCATAAGCAAGCAGCATCAGCAATAAGATATGGCAACAAGCGGGCCGTATCGTGATAAGCGATGCGGAATGCCGTGTGATGGTCCCTAAACATCAATAGGCAACTACGATTTTACAATGGACGTGAAATCCATTGGAGTATCTTTACCAGAGACTCTGCTAACCCATTATGAGTTTGAACATGCTGCAGGATGTTTAATTTCAATGTCAGTTGCCTGGCAGAAGTCTTGAATGATTTGTGTAGGAAATTCACCCACAATATAAGCTTTTTAGAAAGCTAGGTTGCGAGTGAATATAAAGGCACACAAAAGACCATCTAGTAGATGCATATATCAGTACAGTAATAAAGTACCGAAAATGGGCCACTTGCGGGGTGAATAGGCTCGTAAAGGTCACCATGTATTCTCTCAATGAAGCCAGGAGACTCTAATCCCACTTTCAGGAGGGAAGGTCTCTCTATTAGTTTTCCTTTATGACAAATGGTGACAAGGAAACTCAACCTTTTGAAGAATCTTCAGGTTCTCCAATGGATTCATTTGATGATGCGTCCATCATCGCTGATCCAGGATGACCAAGTCCATTTTGCCAGAGTTAAAAACTATGGCAATGAAAGGCACTTCTGGTGCTCAGTCAAGTTGGCTTTCTATAGGATGAATATCTGTAATTATAGGGGCCCGACGGGGGTCAATGAAATCGTAAGTAGATGGGCTTCTGGCCATCCTCTTGACGATTTATATATTGATATTCAATATTTATTATCCACAGTGTTCAAGTTATGTTCATTTAAACGAAATATACTTGAAAATTGGAAATTTCCTATATGTTTAAGGGGAGAAGTTTGCATCTTATAGTCTCGTTGTGTGTGGGAGCAATATCAATGCTACACCAGTGCAACGAGGCACTGTCCACAATATTCCATACTTCATATATAATTAAAACGAAATTTTATTTAAGTCAATGAAAAAAGACATTCAAAATAAAAGTTCGTACTTAAGCAAATTAAAGACGAAGCAATATTGAATTTTAAATGCATAGATAAAAGATGAAGCTTAATCGAGCAGGTCGTCGTTCTCGAAGTCTTTTGCAGTAAACATCTTCGGCAGCTGAACAACCACCAAGTTTGTTTCGGGAAGAGACTTCTGGCTCGCCTGATACAGTTCCTGGGGGTGGCGAGGAGTGCGGCAGTTTCTGGACCAATGTCCAGTCATGCCACATCGATGGCATTTATCCTCCCAATTCTTCTTAGGAAGTGACACTTGGTCAGTGTTCTTTTGCTTCCATGTGAAGTTTCTCTTTCCCTTATTGTTGTTGTTAGAAAGGGGTGATGTTCCTCGTCCATTCTTCATCACAGCTTTTCCTTTGTTATTTTTAGCCGTCCGTTTGTTTTTCCACTTCTGGGGAGAAACGTGGTGGGCTTCAGGGATAGGTGAAGTGTCAGCTCGACGTAAATTATGAGTGGCGAGCAGTAAATCTCGATTCTGCTCTGCCCTAAGTAGGCATGATATCAGCTCAGAGAATTTCGTGAAGTTGCGTTCACGATACTACTGCATGAGGATTGCATCTTTCTCGTGAAACGAGGTAAATGTATTTTCCAACATGTGTTGCTCTGTCACTTCTTCACCGCACAACTTCAGGCGTGAGGTGATGTTATGAAGTGCAGAATTATACTCAGCGACGGACTTATAGTCCTGAAGCCTGAGGTTTTCCCACTCATAAATGGCACGCGGTAATATAACATCAATTTGATGTTTATACCGTGCCTCCAGCGCTGTCTACAGTTCCTTTGGGTCCTCTACCGTTAAGTATTCGGCCTTTAAGGTCCGATTTATGTTTCCTAATGTAGATTATGGCTTTCGCCTTATCTACATCGGAGACAGTGGTAGGAGTGCTGCTGCTAGATGTAGTAGAAGCATCAGCCGCTGCTGGGGCCGATGAAGGAGCAAAAATGGAGCCAAGGAGGGCCATCGAACGCAAGTGGAACTTCAGGTCCACTCGCCAACTCAGGTAATTTTTCCCTGCAGAATCAAGGACCTCGAAATCGACGCTGGCCAATTTTGCCATTTATTTATGCAATTTAAAACAAGCATGAATTAATTAAAATTGAAATTCATGCATAAAAAATAAAATAAGTAAAATGTGGGGATCGGCCAGATACCCAAGGAAATACAAAGTCCAAAGTCCGAATATACAATCCATAAAGAAAAGAAAAATACAATTTGGAAACCCAGAATGGGTCCCTATATTTTCCAATTTTCGTCTTCGTCTTCATTTGTCGGTACACCGGTCTTTGGCATTAATACATTTAATCCTCACTTACAAATTCTCTCAAAAAGAAAATAAAATTGCAAGGAATTTAAAGGGTATCAAACTGGCCGATCCCAAAAATCACATTTTAGCTTATATAAACATCCACGCAGTTTATAATATGCTACAGGCACAAAAGAAACAACCACGCATGTATATAACGCATGCATATATAATATGGAAAAATAGACTATAAAATATAATAATCTCTCGGACCACGGGGAGACGTCATACACCGTTAGGTTAGTTTACTAACGGCAGAGCGGTCTCAGGATCCTTAAGATGATTATATTTTGAAAAGTTCTAATATTCCAAAAATTAATAATAATGCAAGAGTGATATTTAACATAATTTTAGCAATTTGACAAACTGGGCGTCATGCCCAAAACTAGAAATTAAAATAAATTAATATTTTGATTGGGGCTGCAGGCCCATAAGTAAAATATTAATCATTTTAATAAGCAATTTTATTAACTAGGCTTCTGGCCCCAAAGGAAAAAAATAACAAAATTAATATATTATTAATATTTGGGCTGCAGGCCCATTTGCAAAAATTTAATTAACATATTAATTTTGCAATTGGGTTAACTGGGCTTCTGGCCCAATTTAGAAGTCAAAATTAATTATTAATATGAATGGGGCTGCTGGCCCATGAAACTAATTATCATTGTTATAAACTGGGCTTCAGGCCCACATTAGAACACAAAATTAATTATTATTCTAATATGGGATGTAGGCCCATAAGCAAAATGAAAATCATTTTAATTAGCAATTTAAATTATCTGGGCTTCTGGCCCAAATAACCAGACAAAATAGTTAATTTTATGTAGTAGGCTTCAGGCCTAAATTAGAAGATAAAATGAATTATTGATCTGAATGGGGCTGCGGGCCCATAAAACTTATTATCATTTTTATAAACTAGGCTTCTGGCCCAATAAACAACCCAATTAATTTGTTTAGTAAGAATTGGGCTGCATGCCCAAATGTTTAAAAAAAATTAATTGAAAAGAAGCCTTCAAACAAATTTTTAAGGGAATTTGAAAGGTCCCTCAGACCCTGAATAACAGAATGTGACTCCTCATCTCCTTTTTATCTACGAAAATCTAAACCCCCCTACGATTTGAGCAACGGAAGGCCCCCAAGGGGGGGGGGGCGACGGCTCAGGCCCCCAACGCCGACAGGGCAAGGGGCATTGGGAGGAGCCCCCCAGACAAGGGGGTTAGCGGAGATGAGCCCCCCCCCCCCCCCCCCGGGGGGGGGGTCCGGAGCCCCCGACAGAGGGGGCGACGCTATGGTTGCAAAAGTGCGTTAATATAAGGCTCCCCCCATGTCCAACATAAATTGATGTTCAACGCCGCGTCCAGATAACCACATTTACAGCCAACATAAACTGTTCATCACTATTACTTATTTCTCATAATTTGAAACCACGTATAAATAAGTAAACTGATAATAAGTAATGATCAGTATAACATAAAGTGCTGATAAGAAATGTGATCTTGGTGGTTGTAAACAATATAAATAAGTAATCATCAGTTTACAACCACGTTACGCGCGGGGGGGCTTCGATTTCCCGCGGCCAGACAACCATCAAGATAAGGCTCCCCTTCCGTGGGGTTGCGACAATTAGGAGGAGGGGGAAAAATGGAATTGTGCGTGGATCCCCTTCAGGGGGAAAAATGGGAGATAATAATTTGTTCTAATTTGATATGTTGATTTGAGTAATACAATCAACATATATATGTAATAATCAATATCTACGGGATTAGAATTTTACCTCTAGATCAATGATCTAGGGAAGAACAAATAAAATCCGTAGATAGAAAAATATAATCCCCGCTCCCGCTATACCGCGAAGGTAATCAACCGATCGTCGTCGCACCAATAGTTGCAATAGCTTTGCCGCAACTACAAGATTCCTTCGCAAGAAAGAGAAATTTGTGGGGAAGAAATTTTATGGCTCAACTTTTTTTAGAGCGAAGTGCTGATAACGTGTTGAGAAATAGATTGGAAGAAGTGTGTAAACTAATCTCTAAAAATCAAGAGTAGCCATGGCTCTCTATATATTCATTCACCTTTGAAGTCCAAGTGACTCCCCACTAAGTTAGTGGGGAGTAAATGGTGAGATGATGAGGGGAGGGAGGCCAAAAGCCTCTCTCAACTCACAACACAAATAGAATATTTGAACATCTAAAACATTTTTGAAAATTATCTCATAACTTTAAAAACATTTTTTTAAAAGCATTTAAAAGCATTTCATGGTTTAATAAAATCGCAGGCTAGATCGTTACGCAGACCTACGCTCTGATACCAATGTAGGGAATTCTGGGACCCTTATGGCACAAAAAACTCTATGCCCGTCCTAAGTCGGACGGAACATAGACAGAAAAGCAGCGGAAAAAATTAACATGTTAATCTAATTAACATTTACCCTAAGGTCCAAGACCCAAATCAAAGATCTATGCCGACTTAGGATGGGTCTGACCATCCCAAGAAGGATCTAGCCTACTGCGATTTAATTAAACTAATGCTAATAAACACATACCCGGAATCTGAACCCTGGGGCAGGCGAGATGTTCCGCACCGTCTTCCGAGCCGCTCCCGTCCCACGCCGAGCCGCTCCTTGAATTGCTCCCCGAACCGCTCCTCGAACTGCTCCGCATCCCGAGGCGATCAATCCCGTGTCGCCGAGCCAACCACGCGCCGAAGAAAGTTTCACGCGAGTGAAACCTCCGCCTAGATTTCAGATCTGAATCCGAACTCCTTTGCAGCTTTGCTAGAGCCCTCAGGAGCAAGGCAGAAATTTATAGGGAGAGGAGAAATATTAATTTAAGCTTAGATCCGAGCGTGCTCCAACATTTACGAGAGCCGCTCAGATCTAGAGCTTGGGACGAGTTATGAGGAAGGGGGAGGGCCTCTATTTATAGAGGCGGCTGACTCTCCCCTTTTCTCCACAACCGAGGTGGGACTATTAATTTGGGATTAATTAAATCAAGTTAGTTTGCCTTTCACAAAGGACAAACTTCCTCGAATTTTAACTCCCTCACCGTTGAGCTTTAATGTTGGTACAACCTACCAAATCGAAGAGGGTTCAACGGTGAACGTGTAGGAAAAAACGGCTCGTCAATCCGAATCCGTTTGACCCTTCAAACAATTGTCCAAAGTTAGCCAAAAGTCATGCTTCTCTTAGAAACATAGCCGTCAAGAAAATCCCAGGTTTCAAAAAAACCCTAACCAGAAAATTCGGGCTTGGTGGGCCTCCATTTTCGCTGGTTTCAGCCCAACAGTTTGGGCTGACTTGTTTTGGCTATAACTTGTGCATTTGGACTCCGTTTTTGACGCGGTTTGAACCTGCGTTTAGAGCGGAACGATCCCGTCATCTAGGTAACCTTTTCAACACGTTTATTTAATTAAATATAGGCTTAAACAATTTAAGGCACATTTAATCTCTTTTGCATCATATGTAAATTAGTCCCTATCTAGGCTTTAATTATCATTTGCATCAAATACAAATGATCTGAGGTCATATTCCTCTACACAAACTCCCACTAAGAGAGTTACTCCCACTGTCACGCCCCGCTTCCCAAATATGGAAGGCGAGACGTGAGGAGGTCTGCTGTGACGTTGAGCTGTGAAGCTGCAGTCTGATAAGCGTTTGTAAAAATTTCGAAAAGTAGCAGGTCCTTGCATTGCGATGAAAAAACAACAACAATAATAAAGCAGATAAAAGAACATCCACCAACAACATCCAACAAATATTACAACATCACAGAATAGTCACAAAAGTACAAGTCTGAGCAATAGGCCTAAAGCATGGCCAAACAAAAGAAAGAGAGATAGGTGCTAGGCACCGAAACCTAACAATGACTAAGGAAAAGTAATAACTAAGGGGAGACTCCAAACGAGTCTATGACTGGTCACCAGTGTCCTCGAACTCGGTCTCAGCAGGGACCTCAAACTCAGCGTCCACGAACTGCTCGTCCTCTGCTACCTGCTCTGTCTCAAAGTCTGACATGTGACACCCAAAGAGAAAAGGACACATGTCAGCAAAAGTCTTCCAAGAAAGGCGGAGGACTTTTGTGCAAGGATACAAATAAAATAATGCAACTAGCAGTTCTAACATGATGATATGGCATGACATTAAAAGAGTGCAACAATTAAATAAACAAGATAATAATAATCAAGCATGTCGTAGCAGAAAGCTACAATTCACTATTTCACGATTCACGAATCACTGATTTATCACTTTATGCACAGAGTTTCCGTCTTTTGGCTGAAGTGGCTGTACGGGCTCACTTCTACGCTCAAGCGATCGTTTAACCTTATCCCTCCACGTGTATATGGACTGGCGCCCATCTTCTGGATCACGAGCCAGGAAGTGTTATTGGCATAGGGTTATGCCCGCAAAGCAAGTGCCTAGCCTAAATAGTTATAATTATTGTAGTGTGTGCTACGCAATCACGATAGAACAATTTGATGCATGACATGACATGTAATGAGCAGTTAAAAGTGCGTGCAGTTAATTGAAAGTAAACGTGACATGAGAGCATGAAAAGATAGCATGGTAAAGGTGTCGGATCTAGAGATCTAGTAAGGACATATAGGCGACTATCATTTTATCGCCTAGTCTCTTTTACGCCACTACACAAATTGGCCTAAAACATGGCCTAAATAATTATTGGCAAGTATCACTTGCCTGTATCCGGTGGTATCGGTTGTCGTGGGTTTGTCTGGACGGGTACTACGTGTCGGTGTGTCCGGTTCTCTGTTTTGGTTAAACAAAACACCGAATTAGATTTTCCGTGAATAAACATATTATCGAAATAATCTCTAAAATGGGTTCATTTAATTCTATTGGGTTCTCTGGCTAAGGTGATGTCTATATTGTGTTACACTAACCTGATACACCTTATTTTTATACTAATATTATGATCCTAATATTGATTACAAAATTGCTAACATGCTGAAATCAACTTAACAAATTATCATCAAAATTAAACTAACATTAATTAACACTAACTTATTAGCACTAAGGAACCTATTAGTTAATTATACTAAGCTAATAGCAATGTTAACATGGCATCAATGGTACACCTACTCTACGCATGCATTATTTTAATACCAACTTTCTCTTACTTTCTTCCTTTAATATTTTATACATCCCCTTTATTAATTAGTAGGCTGTCACCTGTCTAATATTTGTTTATTCATTCAAAAGGCCAGGCTGTCTACCCATTTACTCATTCTTTAATACAATTTATATCACCCTATCACTCTACCTCTATCTCTCGGGCCCCCTATCCCTTTCTCCTACTGTCTCTTTCCCTTTTTTTCTTTTTTTTGTTCTTCCAAATTTCGGCAGCACAAGGCAACGGGGCTCACGCGCAAAATCAAAGGGGGAAGGATCTTCTCACCTGCGCGCGACGAGAGGAGAGAGGGCCGGCGGACGACGACGCAGGGGCGGCGCGCAGCGGCTGCTGGGTCCGGGCAGATTCCAGCGACTCACGGCGGCTTGGGATCACGGCGGGCGACGGTTCCAGGTGGAAGAGGGGGTGGTCCGGCCTAGGGGAGAGGGAGGAAGAAGGAGATGGTTTGGAGGAGGAGGAAGATTGAAGATGAGGGTTTATTTGGATTTTGAATTTCTGGAATTCTTTGTTTGATTTGGGTGATCTCCTCTTTCGATTTCTGTTTGAATTTTTTTTTGGGATAATGAATCTGCAATTTGTGGGTTGATGTTTGGATGTTGGATTCTGGTTTGATTTCTTGGTGTGGATGAGAATTTGGGTTGAGAAATTGGTTTTTGTGTATGGGTATTTTGCTGAAATTGAAAGAGGATTTGCCGAGTTGGGTTTTTGCAGATATGAAGATGGGTTTGTCTTATGGAGGGTTTTCTTGCATGGAAGAAGATGTGGCCTTAAGAAGAAGTTAGCAGGCGACAGATTTTCAACTCGTCAAAGGGAATTAATTAGGTTAGGTTAAGGATTAGGATTGTTTTAATGATCTTTGACTAAACGAGAGAATGTATCGGGCTAAACTTCTCCTCCTAAAATCAAACGTGTTTGTTGGAAGATGAGAAGTTAATTAATTAATTAATTAAGTTATAAAATGTAATTATTAAATTAACAAAAGTAATTTAGTAAAAAAATAACAAAAAATAATTAATAAAATAATTAAATTAAAGTTTTTAATTAAACGTGATGGTTAATTAACGACGATACGGTAAAAGAACAGAGAAGCAGAGTCGTACGTACATGGCAAGAAGCGTACGGACGAAAAGTAATCCAGATGTCCGAAAGAAAATACAGATACACACGAATTAAGGCACAGCTAAAAAAACTGGTCGTTACACCCACAAAGAGAGTTATTCCCACTAAGAGAATATCCTAATCCCACAAAGAGATATACGCCCACAAAGAGAGTTATTCCCACTAAGAGTATATCCTAATCCCACAAAGAGAGAAAGACTATTTCACACAAAGAGAAATAGTGATACAAAGAAACACCAAGTAAAATAAATACTCTTACATATGCCTTGAGATGCTTACTCATAGATGAATGCAAGGCATGGAAGAGGATCTCCAAGTGTTGAGATTGGCTTGAAAGCACTTGGGTGATTTCACTTGAGCTGGACTTCAATGCATGAAGAGGAATGAAAGCTCAAAGAGGGAAATGAGAGAGTTTGAGAGTGGCTTAATCAATCTCTAATGATTTGCAATAGCATCAAGATGTTCCTATGAACTTAGCCCTCTCATATATATATGAACCATATATCAACCCTCGAAACCCAAGGAAACAGCTAAAAACAAAAGGCTGCAACGGTTAGTTTCTGGGCAGAAACGTCACTGACAGTCGACTGATGAACAAATGACAGTCGACTGTCCAACGGCTAGAAAATATCCAACGGCTATAATCTGAGCCTTGACAGTCGACTGATGAAGTCGATACAGTCGACTGTGAACAGGACATGCGCCTGTAAAACCTTCAGCAGGCGACTGCTGCAGGGGATGGAATAAAACAGAGAGATGCACTCATTCTCCCAATAAGCATACATGCGACTGATGATAAGAATACGGTCGACTGTAAAATAGACAGGCGATTGTAAATCCTTCATCAGTCGACTGCTGCAGAAGATGGAGAAAAACATAGAGAAGCAAAAATTGCAGTTACGCTACTCAGACGACTGTTGATAAATTCACAGGCGACTGTAAATTTACAGGCGCCTGTAAACTGAGCATCAGTCGACTGATGCGAAAAGCTCAAGTAGAGTCAATAGAAATGTTGACTTGAGCTGTGCATCACAGTCGACTGTAAAAGGCTCGACAGGCGACTGGAATCACCCAGTCGACTATGAACGCTTCAGCAGGCGACTGTTGGAGAACCAGAGACTCCAAATGAGTCTTTGGTCAAGATGAGCCTATTGGGTTGGATTCTATTATAATCCTATGGCTCACTAAGATGGTTAAATGCACATGCATTTATGAGTAGACCATCTATCAATGCATTACATAAACCTGGACTCAAATGAGAGAGAAATCAATAAAGGAAATATTGCATGGATTACATTGCTCTCCTTAGAGTCTATGGCTTCAATCTTGATGCCTTGATGCTCCCCATCATCTCCAAGCTTTGGAATCCCTTGAGTCCAAGCTTTGGTCCTTCTCCACTTGATGTCCATCGTTGCATCAAGTGTCTAGTATCCGAAAATGATATTCTTGAAATGTAACTATGAGATTAAAACAAGAGAGTCATTAGCAACAACATAATGTTGTGATCATCATCAAAATAACATTGGTATGAAACACCATTACTCAACAACTATCTCTTGGGACACAAAGACGTTATCCCACTATTATCTGAGAAGTATGAAATGTGAAGATGAGATCTTGAAGATCCTACATTTAGAACAATGTTCGGCATTTACCGAATCCATTTACTGATAATAAGAAAATTGTCAAATCACACATTCCCTCTGCTAACACTCCAGTTAGAATCGACATCCCGGAGAATGGATGCAATCCACCAGCAACAGAAGTGTATATCCCTCAACTTAAAAGATGCAGACCACCAGGCTCCAAGGATAAAATTCCCAGAAAAGGGGAAACTCTTGGAGTTTTTGAGACAATACCATTACATGAAGATGAGCTCATATCCATAACAGCTCCCCTCCTGGAACCCCCCAAAAGAGGAGAATCAATGAGAAACTGAAATATCATTAAACTTTGTACGTACTATGGAGGTGTTGGACAGAAAAAGCATAATTGTCGACGATAACTTCGCGTTTTATATTGCTGTTCATGTCGCTGAAAGCAATGATGATACCAATCCACACTCCGTTGCTGAATGTAAACATAGAGATGATTGACCAAAGTGGAATGAGGCAATAGAAGCAGAGCCGGACTCACTTAAGAAATGCAAAGTATTTGGACCGGTAGTCCAGACACCAAAAGGTGTCAAATCTGTGGGATGTAAATGTGTATTTGTCAGAAAAGGAAATGCAAAGAATGAGATCGTACGCTACAAAGTACGGTTTATAGCTCATGAATTTTTCCAAAGATCGGGTCTTTGAAGAAACATACTCCCCGGTGATGGATGCATCACTTTCCAATTTCTAATTAGCTTAATAACAAAGGAATGATTAGACATTCAGCTAACGGATGTTGTGATTGCATATCTATATGGAAATCTTGATAAAGAGATTTATGTGAAACTTCCTGATGGCTTTCAATTGCCTAAAATTTCAAAGTTATACATATGGTGTTGGATACAACGTGTAGTTGGATACAACGATCAATGAATTCGTGTTTGATGATAACAAACATGTGTGAACAATTTGATGTGTGTGCTAAGTGTTTTTCAGGAGTGACACTCTCGCAAATACTCAAAGGGAGACTAAGTCAAAGTGATGGAGAATTTGCTATTCATTAGCAAAGTGGACTTGGTCAAATTTGGAGATAATGGCTACACATATTGGACTTAGTCAAAAATGGGGAGATAAGGAGGGAATCAATTCAAATCCATATTTGAATTGATTCAAATCAATTGGTGCATGAATAAAATCCTATTCAAAATTCCTACACAAATGAAGACTTGGTCAAAGATGGAGATATATGGAGAATCTCATGCAAATCAGTTGTGATTAAATGAGATCCAATTCTAATCCTAAAGCCATACAAATTCAAACTCCATATCCAATGGTGATTGAAGAGATCTTCCAGGGTGATTCATTCAAATCCTATTCAATTTAGGATTCCATCCAATCTCCTTCAATTATGGGATTCTATTTGATTCTAATTAATCCCATCCTCTCCTAGTTAAACCCATCTTCCAAAGAGAGATATTTTGAGAGGGGACAAACAAGGAGAAATTTCGACCAACACAAAGGAGAGACGCTCTACATTATGCAACACATCAAGCACCTCCTTCATCTATCCCTTGCGCAAAGCCTCAAAGCCATTGCTCCTTTGCCGCAATATTCCAAGCATCCCTAAGCCAAGAAACTCTCCTCCATTGCCCTAAGCTTCAAGTACAAAAACATCAAGTTCACATCCTCTCCATAGCCGCAAGATCCATTGCTCCTTTCTCATATTGTCGCAAGCCACCCTTCTACCTTATTGCGCAACATATCAAGCAAATATCCTATATTGCGCAACATTGCCTCCATCTTCTCCATTGCAAGCCACCAAGCCAAAAGGCCTCTACCTCATATCATTGCACAATCCAAGCTAGCATATAGCATTGCATATCACCTCCTTGTCGCAACTATCCAAGGCCAGAGCTCCATTGCCATACTCACAAGCTCCTTGTGCAAGCCTCCATGCTAAAAATCCTATTCCGCAAGCATCTCCATTGCAAGCATCAAAGCAACGTTTTTAGAGAGGAGAGTCGGCCACCACACAAGCCTAGCAATCAGTATTGCCACAAGTTTACACATACGCATCTCCACAAAGCCAAAGCTTCATAGCCAATCCTACAAGCTGCAAGCTTGCAAGCCTAATCTCCTCTTCATAGCAACACACATACTCCAAGCCTCATCTACATAGCCACAAGAGTCAAGTCTAAAGAGATACATTTATGTGTTAGGAGGAGTATTCATATTGAGGGGTAAGTTGAGATATTGTGATTCATCAAATGAAGAAGACTCACACAACAAGGAGAAGACTACTGCAGCCGCAACCCAGCTGGCCAAGCACTGCTACTGCCGCAAAGAGTGCTGGCCGAGCACTGCTGCACCACCATCCAAGCAAAGGGGCCCGCAACTTCAGAGCCATCAAAAGAGGCTGAAAGAGACGTAAGATAGGGACTACACTTTGTCAGACTTGATATGACCTGAGCTGATTGACAGAGCCGACTATGCCTACACAAACTGAGATTTTCTAAACGCTTTAGTATTATATTTGTGTGGTAGTGTAGCTATCTTTGTAAAGGATACTTTACCATATTTGTGACACTTTTGGTGTCTTTTTTAGTTGGTGCTTGACAAGAGGGACTTGACTAGTTGGTGCTAGTCAAGAGAGAGCTTATACTAGGATTGTTATTGTTTAGCACTTTGGTGAGTGCGGTACGGAGAGCCAGGTGAGTGTAGTGTTGTGATATGGTTCGCCGGATTTGGTTTTGGATGATGAGCAAACATAAATAATGGATACTAACTTATTTGTGAGCGCAGTTATGGAGATCGTCGCCAAAATACCACGTACAACAAAAGCGACGTCTCAAGACTTCTCAATACGCGTGATCGTGTGCCTGGAGCTTCGTTGAAGCTCAAGGAGCAATATTGAAGTCAAGAGGAATGAAGATTGAAGCTTTGAAGACGGCTCGTAAGGTTGATTTTTATAGTCTTCTAGCTTCATAGATTAGAATGTTAAGCCTTGAGTAGGACTTACATTATATACTTCATTTCGCTCATATCTTAGAGCTAGGATATTCATAGAAGCCCTTAGAAACTTTTCCGAAGCCTATTGCTTCTTCCCTCGGCTTCGAGTGCATGTTAGTTGGTTCAAGAAGAGTCACCAACCGACTAGATGACGATCTAGTCGGTCGGCAACTCTACATGAACCGACTAGTTTGCCTTCTCTATATTCAGCTCTTTCCATGACTACAGTTAGTCGGTCAAAGAAGAGTCACCGACCGACTAGATGACGATCTAGTCGGTCAGGAGTTCTTCTCAGACCGACTAGTTGTGTACAGTCATTTTCAGCCTGAGCTACTGTTTCGAGTTAGTCGGTCAAAGAACGTTTACCGACCGACTAGTTGAGAAACTAGTCGGTCAGCATTTGTTCTTTGACCGACTAAGTCAACTTGAAGTCAGCCTATTCTATTTCGACGTTAGTCGGTCAAAGAACATTCACCGACCGACTAGTTGTGAAACTAGTCGGTCGGCAAGTCTTCTTAGACCGACTAGTTGTCTTTGCCTGTACTTCGACTCCTTGGCTGTTATATAGTTAGTCGGTCTACGTTGTATCACCGACCGACTAGTTGATGAACTAGTCGGTCAGTGATCCTTCTTTGACCGACTAGTCTGGTTCAGAATAGAGCCGTTGGGATTCTTTCAAACTCGATTTCTCTTGCCCCTTTAAATAGAATCCTGATTCGTTTGAAGAGGAGTTAGAGGTCCTATTTCCAAGCAATTTCAGACCTAAGAGAAGAGCTCTCCCAAGCTATTTCAAAGCTCTCTCTCCCTCACAAGAATCTCTCCCTCAACACCTTGAGCCCTAATTCCTCAAGAGAGATTCTCTCCATTGTGAGCTTCTCAAGCCAAGAGCTTGATCCTAGTCACCATACTCCACCCTAGGCTTCCATTGCTGGTCATCTTCTTGAAGCTAGGGTTTGGTGACATCCTCTTCCTCAAAATCCATCTTTGCCCTAATTTGGCAAGTATACTCAAGGCATAGGATTTTGTAAGGTAAGAGTTTATTTCATTTCAATCGTATTTGAATTGTGTCTCTCGGTTGTGAGAGAGGTTGTGATCCCGGTTTGTGGGAGTCACATGTCTTTTGTATGATTTGACTTGTGAAGGTTGTTCACAAGTATTTCATAGTGGAAATCTTGAGTTAGGGTTGCTAACTCAAGTATCCGGAGGGGATCCGGGTGGTTGGGACGTAGGATACCGGGAACAAGTCGGGGAGACTTGGGTGGATCCGAACCCAGTAATATTGTTTGTTTGCGCTTGTTTTAATTCTTGTTGATAGTTGTTTAAATTCCGCATTGTCGTTTGTTTCTTGCACAATAATTAGGAATAACTATCCTGATTATTTTAAGTACTATTCACCCTCCCTCTAGTACGTGTGCAGTAGCTACCACATGGCACTACAATTGGTATCAGAGCCAAGGTTAAAGCTACAAGTTCAAAGCTATGACGAACAACGACTACAACGTCTTCAAGAACCGCGATGGAGCTTCTTCAGTTATGGAAGGACTATCCTCCGTCAGGCCTCCACACTTCAACGGTACCAACTACGGGTACTGGAAATGCCGGATGCAAATTTTCCTCCGGAGCGCTTCACTATGGAGAGCCACCATGACGGAGTATGTCGAGCCTTCCGAAGAAGATTTCGCAAAGTGGACTCCCGCGGAGGTCGCCGCGGAAGTAGCCAATGCCAAGGCAATGAATGCCTTGAATTGTGCGTTGGAGCCCGAGGACTTCAACAAGATATGCACATGTAAGAGTGCATATCAAATATGGAATCAACTCCTCATATTGCACGAAGGATCGAGTACGGTAAAAGATTCTAAACTCGTCGTTGCTAATAAAGAATTTGAGTTGTTTCATATGGAGCAGGGCGAAACCATGAAGGATTATTACGCTCGCTTCGTGGATATATCAAACGACTTGGAAGCTCTTGGGAAGACTGATTCGGGTTCAATATTACATATTTAACCCCCCATTTAGCCCTACTTTGTGCTCATGTGATGCTACATTGTTCTCTAATTCAGCCATTCCCGCTCGATCCTGCGGCTGAAGTCAATTGGGCGACGCGGCATTTTATTGAGCGTTCGATTGCGATCCAACGGCTGCGATCAGCCCAGTCGAACGCAGGCGAATTACAATCCTAGCGGCTACGTGCGTCCATCTGGACCAGAGATCGAAGAACCACGGAGCGATCATCCCCGCCTTCGAACCCATTTCGCGAATCCATGGCCCACGTGTCGAGCATCTAACGAATCCCTGCGAGATCGAAGGCCTGAGAGCTCGCCCGCTTCGAATTCTAAATCGCGACCTCCCTGGACACGTGGCGCCAATCAGACGACTCCCCGCCCAATCGAACGGACCAAAGCACGCGAAGCTGAAGGCATGGAGCGGGTCGTTCCTCGTGCGGACGGTGGCGAGAATCCGACGAGTTGCCGATCGATCGGACGGATGAAACGAGCCCGCTCGCGTTCTGAATACGAGCAACGTGGAGCCTGCGAGATCGTTGGATTCTCGATCCAATGGCGCTGGATTTACACCGATCTGAAGTCGGATGCGAGAAGAAGCGGTGTGCGGATGAAAAGCGGGCGCGGGGTAGCGGATGGATCCGATAATAGGGGCCACGTGTCGCTGTGTGGATCGATCCCGCTTTTGATCAACGGACCACATTTACCCCCGCTCGAGATCAACGGCAGCGATGAGTTCGGGCGCGGATTTGAGTCGGGTTTTGAACCCGATAGCACAGTAAACCCGCAATGATTTATATTTAAGCGTAATTAGGGTTTTTTTGGGCGTATTGAAGCAGATTGGGGCGTATTTTGGGCGTATTGGAGGGCTCTAGGAGCCCGTATTCTCCCCCTGAAAAATTCTGTAAAATTCCAGAGGCTTGTTTTATTATTTTCAGAGAGTTTGAAGTCTTTTCAAGGAGAATGGTGATATTTTCTTCAACTTCTACCTCGTATTTTAGGTGTTTTTCATCGTATTTTGCTTTGAATTCAATGTATTTGGCTATGGATCTTGTTTATTCTGAAATTATGAGTAGCTAGAACTTATTTGTGCTTGGTATGGAGTAGTTAGGGGATATTATTCGTGTTTATTTGGTTGAAATTCCTTGTGTTTAATCATTAAACGTCGCTAAAATTGTAATCGTTGTTCGTAAATCGACTTTTTTAGATTCCAAAAGAATTAATTAAGTTGACGATCGCCCAAAAGGGTGAGTTTTGATCTCCCCAAAAGGGAGTTTCATCCCGTAGTTTTGATCTCTCCAAAAGAGAGTTTCATATCGTATTATAATCTTAGCGACGATCTTTTTGAATATTTTGTTTTGAACCCCCAAAAGGGCATCTTCCGATGAATTGCTCCCAAAAGGAGAATTCATTGAGTTATATTAGGTATTTTCCGGTGAATTGCTCCCAAAAGGAGAATTCATTGCGTTATACCTATCAACCAAATTAATACGAATCGTTGACCCTAACGAACCCTACCATGTGCAAACTTTTTATATATATTTTCTTACACGTATTTCCTCGTTCAATACCATTCACATCATCACCTAAAGTGGTTAGTTTCTTTCCGTAGGATTTCTATTTGATTTGAGCTGTGGTTGCAACAGATTTCTTCCCGTGGATTCGACACCTGGACTCCCAGGTTTTACTACTTGTACGGACTCTTGCACTTGAGAGAGAGCACCTTTTCGGTCCCACCAAGTTTTTGGCGCCGTTGCCGGGGAGGAATGGTTTGTGACTACGGTTTTATTTCATTTAGAGGACCTTCGGTGAGATCTTTCCACTTTACTGTACATAAACTTTTTTTTATTTATTTTATTTTAATTTTTTTGAAATGGAATATATGAACTTTTATTGCACGAATAATCTGTATGATGCAAGGTACGCTAATGCACACAAACATAGAATGGAAAAGCTCAAAATTGTCAATTTTAATCAAACTGACTGTGAAACTTTCTTTCAGGCCTGGAGGAGGTTCACAGACATTATATCGAGCTATCCGCAGCATGGTTTCACAAATGAAGAGCTTATGGAGTTCTTCCTAGAAGGACTACAACCTCAGCTGCAGGAATTATTGGGAAGCATGACGCCGACAGTGGCGTGGGAGTACATGGAGTCTCTGCAAGAAAACGAAGAAAACCGTGAAGAGACTTCAGAGAGCGATTCAACGGAGCCTTCGTGCCTCGATCAAGAAGAGCAAAGCGTAGACGTACCTTTGCCATCCTTGAAAGAGGAAGCTTACTTGATTATTCAGACACAGGAGGCCACATCCCTTCAATTCCAAGAGAATTTCCTTGCTCGAAGTCGGCAAATTCAGAAATCCATTGAAGATCTTAATTTGATTGCCACTTGCGTAGAAGAAGGTAATGCTTTTGAAACTCGATTTCAAGAATCTAATACGAGTTCATCTTCTATTGCAGGTATACCGAGCGAGGACACGAATATAAATATATACATGGCAGAAAGTGTGCGCAAAAGAGAGGACGAACTAGCAATTTTGGATGAACGAGAGGAGGAGACAGCTAGGGACAAAGGTTTTGAGATTATCGCCATGGAGTCAGAACCATTCCCTCCCTCCAGTTTTGTCCCAAAATCATTTATCCCTCTCCCCATTGATCAAGCATCGTACAGGGAGTAGTGCAAATCTTTCAGGGAGTAGTCGTCAACTTGCTTTAATTTCTTTCACTTATTTTGATGACTATATTTGGAATATTTTTATTGCGAAGAAACTTAAATTAATTTGGACTGACATAACTCATCTCTCGCAGGACATTGGCAAACAGCTTAAGAGATGCTTGGAGTTGTGTTGCTGGGGTCCAAATTAGTCGTTGGGGGAAGAATAATCGCCGAGGAGCGCAAAGAGCAAATTGAACAACTTCCTCCACAATTAAAGATTCGGATCGCCATTTGATCACGGTGTGTTCTTTCCAGTAGTGTAGTTTTTATATGCTTTCTAGGTTGCTTGATTTGAATAAACTCGTACCTCTTCCGACATTGAGGACAATGTCATCTTTAGTTGGGGTGTGTGTACGAGACCTTAGGATTTTTTTTTTTTGAGAAGAATAAATCGCCAAATCTCATCATTTTTAAAACTCCTTCATATGCTCTAATGCGGATGATTATACATTAATTGAGTTCTAAAATTTTTTATGGCTTGAGTTAATTATTTTCCTCTTCATGGAATTACTTTTAATATACTATTCATGAAAATTTTCAATTTCCATGATTAATATCTCGAAATAGTTTGAATATATTTCATGCATGCTAATGTGATGAAAAAGCTTAAGTATACACGATTTTTAAGAATAGTCCTTCAAGTTGAAGAGGAATGTGGCCATTGTTATTAATGTTTATGTTCGAAAGAATGGGTTTTGAGTGCTTACAAGAAAAAAAAAAGAAAAGAAAGAAAGAGATGAAAAGAAAACTGATGAAAAATGAATAAATAAGTATGTCACTAATACATAACTTGGTTGGCTCGAGTAGTACAGTCCGAGGGGTCCTTTTTGGCCTAATGCCCTATTATCGTCTGATTTGGGAGCCATTGACAGGAAACTCACTCATTTGATGGAGCGATCCAAGTTATACATTTTTCTGCGAATGTTGCTTGATGCGCGTTACGCGGAACGAATAAAAAAAATAATGGTGAATATACTAAGCAAATTCAATACCCATGTCTTGAATGTTTATTTTGATAGGCCAATTCCTTGGAAACAAGAAAACTAGGATATAACGACGTGTTATAACTTTCGCTTTGCGCAAAACGATGCTTGCATGTTATTTATTCATACTAAATTAGAGAAAATTTCATGTGATTGATTTGGTTCAGGGATGTGTATATTGATGGCCAAGACCATGTTGGAATACGTATTATTGAGCCACGCTATGAGCAATTTGAAAGAACTTATTGTTTTATTACTCATTCGTATTTATCGCTCTTTTTGCTAGAGACTAGCAAATCGCTAGTTGGGGGGTGTGATTCGGGTTCAATATTACATATTTAACCCCCCATTTAGCCCTACTTTGTGCTCATGTGATGCTACATTGTTCTCTAATTCATACGTATTTTCTACACATTTATTTATTAGAGAAAACACACTATTTGAGCACAAAACAGTAATTAATGGACTATTTCTGTACTTTTTATATTTTTCCTAGCACCGTCTCGATCTCACGATTCCAACGACTATTTATTTGTATTTTTCTGAGACCTGTGCTAATTACTGTGTATTTTTGAATGCAGAATACCATTACAATCCTTAGCGGCTACGTGGCTCCATCTGGACCAGAGATCGAAGAACCAACGGAGCGATCATCCCCGCTTCGAACCCAATTTCGCGAATCCATGGCCCACGTGTCGAGCATCTAACGAATCCCTGCGAGATCGAAGGGCCTGAGAGCTCGCCCGCTTCGAATTCTAAATCGCGACCTCCCTGGACACGTGGCGCCAATCAGACGACTCCCCGCCCAATCGAACGGACCAAAGCACGCGAAGCTGAAGCATGGAGCGGGTCGTTCCTCGTGCGACGTGGCGAGAATCCGACGAGTTGCCGATCGATCGGACGGATGAAACGAGCCCCGCTCGCGTTCTGAATACGGAGCAACGTGGAGCCTGCGAGATCGTTGGATCTCCGATCCAATGGCGCTGGATTACACCGATCTGAAGTCGGATGCGAGAAGAAGCGGGTGCGGATGAAAAGCGGGCGCGGTAGCGGATGGATCCGATAATAGGGGCCACGTGTCGCTGTGTGGATCGATCCCGCTTTTGATCAACGGACCACATTTACCCCGCTCGAGATCAACGGCAGCGATGAGTTCGGGCGCGGATTTGAGTCGGGTTTTGAACCCGATAGCACAGTAAACCCGCAATGATTTATATTTAAGCGTATTTAGGGTTTTTTGGGCGTATTGAAGCAGATTGGGGCGTATTTTGGGCGTATTGGAGGCTCTAGGAGCCGTATTCTCCCCCTGAAAAATTCTGTAAAATTCCAGAGGCTTGTTTTATTATTTTCAGAGAGTTTGAAGTCTTTTCAAGGAGAATTGGTGATATTTTCTTCAACTTCTACCTCGTATTTTAGTGTTTTTCATCGTATTTTGCTATGAATTCAATGTATTTGGCTATGGATCTTGTTTATTCTGAAATTATGAGTAGCTAGAACTTATTTGTGCTTGGTATGGAGTAGTTAGGGGATATTATTCGTGTTTATTTGGTTGAAATTCCTTGTGTTTAATCATTAAACGTCGCTAAAATTGTAATCGTTGTTCGTAAATCGACTTTTTTAGATTCCAAAAGAATTAATTAAGTTGACGATCGCCCCAAAAGGGGTGAGTTTTGATCTCCCCAAAAGGGAGTTTCATCCCGTAGTTTTGATCTCTCCAAAAGAGAGTTTCATATCGTATTATAATCTTAGCGACGATCTTTTTGAATATTTTGTTTGAACCCCCAAAAGGGCATCTTCCGATGAATTGCTCCCAAAAGGAGAATTCATTGAGTTATATTAGGTATTTTCCGGTGAATTGCTCCCAAAAGGAGAATTCATTGCGTTATACCTATCAACCAAATTAATACGAATCGTTGACCCTAACGAACCCATACCATGTGCAAACTTTTTATATATATTTTCTTACACGTATTTCCTCGTTCAATACCATTCACATCATCACCTAAAGTGGTTAGTTTCTTTCCGTAGGATTTCTATTTGATTTGAGCTGTGGTTGCAACAGATTTCTTCCCGTGGATTCGACACCTGGACTCCCAGGTTTTACTACTTGTACGGACTCTTGCACTTGAGAGAGAGCACCTTTTCGGTCCCACCAAGTTTTTGGCGCCGTTGCCGGGGAGGAATGGTTTGTGACTACGGTTTATTTCATTTAGAGGACCTTCGGTGAGATCTTTCCACTTTACTGTACATAAACTTTTTTTTATTTATTTTATTTTAATTTTTTTGAAATGGAATATATGAACTTTTATTGCACGAATAATCTGTATGATGCAAGGTACGCTAATGCACACAAACATAGAATGGAAAAGCTCAAAATTGTCAATTTTAATCAAACTGACTGTGAAACTTTCTTTCAGGCCTGGAGGAGGTTCACAGACATTATATCGAGCTATCCGCAGCATGGTTTCACAAATGAAGAGCTTATGGAGTTCTTCCTAGAAGGACTACAACCTCAGCTGCAGGAATTATTGGGAAGCATGACGCCGACAGTGGCGTGGGAGTACATGGAGTCTCTGCAAGAAAACGAAGAAACCGTGGAAGAGACTTCAGAGAGCGATTCAACGGAGCCTTCGTGCCTCGATCAAGAAGAGCAAAGCGTAGACGTACCTTTGCCATCCTTGAAAGAGGAAGCTTACTTGATTATTCAGACACAGGAGGCCACATCCCTTCAATTCCAAGAGAATTTCCTTGCTCGAAGTCGGCAAATTCAGAAATCCATTGAAGATCTTAATTTGATTGCCACTTGCGTAGAAGAAGGTAATGCTTTTGAAACTCGATTTCAAGAATCTAATACGAGTTCATCTTCTATTGCAGGTATACCGAGCGAGGACACGAATATAAATATATACATGGCAGAAAGTGTGCGCAAAAGAGAGGACGAACTAGCAATTTTGGATGAACGAGAGGAGGAGACAGCTAGGGACAAAGGTTTTGAGATTATCGCCATGGAGTCAGAACCATTCCCTCCTCCAGTTTTGTCCCAAAATCATTTATCCCTCTCCCCATTGATCAAGCATCGTAACAGGGAGTAGTGCAAATCTTTCAGGGAGTAGTCGTCAACTTGCTTTAATTTCTTTCACTTATTTTGATGACTATATTTGGAATATTTTTATTGCGAAGAAACTTAAATTAATTTGGACTGACATAACTCATCTCTCGCAGGACATTGGCAAACAGCTTATAGAGATGCTTGGAGTTGTGTTGCTGGGGTCCAAATTAGTCGTTGGGGGAAGAATAATCGCCGAGGAGCGCAAAGAGCAAATTGAACAACTTCCTCCACAATTAAAGATTCGGGATCCGCCATTTGATCACGGTGTGTTCTTTCCAGTAGTGTAGTTTTTATATGCTTTCTAGGTTGCTTGATTTGAATAAACTCGTACCTCTTCCGACATTGAGGACAATGTCCATCTTTAGTTGGGGTGTGTGTACGAGACCTTAGGATTTTTTTTTTGAGAAGAATAAATCGCCAAATCTCATCATTTTTAAAACTCCTTCATATGCCTCTAATGCGGATGATTATACATTAATTGAGTTCTAAAATTTTTTATGGCTTGAGTTAATTATTTTCCTCTTCATGGAATTACTTTTAATATACTATTCATGAAAATTTTCAATTTCCATGATTAATATCTCGAAATAGTTTGAATATATTTCATGCATGCTAATGTGATGAAAAAGCTTAAGTATACACGATTTTTAAGAATAGTCTTCAAGTTGAAGAGGAATGTGGCCATTGTTATTAATGTTTATGTTCGAAAGAATGGGTTTTGAGTTGCTTACAAGAAAAAAAAAAGAAAAGAAAGAAAGAGATGAAAAGAAAACTGATGAAAAATGAATAAATAAGTATGTCACTAATACATAACTTGGTTGGCTCGAGTAGTACAGTCCGAGGGGTCCTTTTTGGCCTAATGCCCTATTATCGTCTGATTTGGGAGCCATTGACAGGAAACTCACTCATTTGATGGAGCGATCCAAGTTATACATTTTTCTGCGAATGTTGCTTGATGCGCGTTACGCGGAACGAATAAAAAAAATAATGGTGAATATACTAAGCAAATTCAATACCCATGTCTTGAATGTTTATTTTGATAGGCCAATTCCTTGGAAACAAGAAAACTAGGATATAACGACGTGTTATAACTTTCGCTTTGCGCAAAACGATGCTTGCATGTTATTTATTCATACTAAATTAGAGAAAATTTCATGTGATTGATTTGGTTCAGGGATGTGTATATTGATGGCCAAGACCATGTTGGAATACGTATTATTGAGCCACGCTATGAGCAATTTGAAAGAACTTATTGTTTTATTACTCATTCGTATTTATCGCTCTTTTTGCTAGAGACTAGCAAATCGCTAGTTGGGGGGGTGTGATTCGGGTTCAATATTACATATTTAACCCCCCATTTAGCCCTACTTTGTGCTCATGTGATGCTACATTGTTCTCTAATTCATACGTATTTTCTACACATTTATTTATTAGAGAAAACACACTATTTGAGCACAAAACAGTAATTAATGGACTATTTCTGTACTTTTTATATTTTTCCTAGCACCGTCTCGATCTCACGATTCCAACGACTATTTATTTGTATTTTTCTGAGACCTGTGCTAATTACTGTGTATTTTTGAATGCAGAATACCATTTATTGGAATTAAATAAAGTTGGCACGAATCTTGGCGCCAACGTGGCGCGATCTCAGCCATTCCCGCTCCGATCCTGCGGCTGAAGTCAATTGGGCGACGCGGCATTTTATTGAGCGTTCGATTGCGATCCAACGGCTGCGATCAGCCCAGTCGAACGCAGGCGAATTACAATCCTAGCGGCTACGTGGCTCCATCTGGACCAGAGATCGAAGAACCAACGGAGCGATCATCCCCGCTTCGAACCCAATTTCGCGAATCCATGGCCCACGTGTCGAGCATCTAACGAATCCCTGCGAGATCGAAGGGCCTGAGAGCTCGCCCGCTTCGAATTCTAAATCGCGACCTCCCTGGACACGTGGCGCCAATCAGACGACTCCCCGCCCAATCGAACGGACCAAAGCACGCGAAGCTGAAGCATGGAGCGGGTCGTTCCTCGTGCGACGTGGCGAGAATCCGACGAGTTGCCGATCGATCGGACGGATGAAACGAGCCCCGCTCGCGTTCTGAATACGGAGCAACGTGGAGCCTGCGAGATCGTTGGATCTCCGATCCAACGGCGCTGGATTACGCCGATCTGAAGTCGGATGCGAGAAGAAGCGGGTGCGGATGAAAAGCGGGCGCGGTAGCGGATGGATCCGATAATAGGGGCCACGTGTCGCTGTGTGGATCGATCCCGCTTTTGATCAACGGACCACATTTACCCCGCTCGAGATCAACGGCAGCGATGAGTTCGGGCGCGGATTTGAGTCGGGTTTTGAACCCGATAGCACAGTAAACCCGCAATGATTTATATTTAAGCGTATTTAGGGTTTTTTGGGCGTATTGAAGCAGATTGGGGCGTATTTTGGGCGTATTGGAGGCTCTAGGAGCCGTATTCTCCCCCTGAAAAATTCTGTAAAATTCCAGAGGCTTGTTTTATTATTTTCAGAGAGTTTGAAGTCTTTTCAAGGAGAATTGGTGATATTTTCTTCAACTTCTACCTCGTATTTTAGTGTTTTTCATCGTATTTTGCTATGAATTCAATGTATTTGGCTATGGATCTTGTTTATTCTGAAATTATGAGTAGCTAGAACTTATTTGTGCTTGGTATGGAGTAGTTAGGGGATATTATTCGTGTTTATTTGGTTGAAATTCCTTGTGTTTAATCGTTAAACGTCGCTAAAATTGTAATCGTTGTTCGTAAATCGACTTTTTTAGATTCCAAAAGAATTAATTAAGTTGACGATCGCCCCAAAAGGGTGAGTTTTGATCTCCCCAAAAGGGAGTTTCATCCCGTAGTTTTGATCTCTCCAAAAGAGAGTTTCATATCGTATTATAATCTTAGCGACGATCTTTTTGAATATTTTGTTTGAACCCCCAAAAGGGCATCTTCCGATGAATTGCTCCCAAAAGGAGAATTCATTGAGTTATATTAGGTATTTTCCGGTGAATTGCTCCCAAAAGGAGAATTCATTGCGTTATACCTATCAACCAAATTAATACGAATCGTTGACCCTAACGAACCCATACCATGTGCAAACTTTTTATATATATTTTCTTACACGTATTTCCTCGTTCAATACCATTCACATCATCACCTAAAGTGGTTAGTTTCTTTCCGTAGGATTTCTATTTGATTTGAGCTGTGGTTGCAACAGATTTCTTCCCGTGGATTCGACACCTGGACTCCCAGGTTTTACTACTTGTACGGACTCTTGCACTTGAGAGAGAGCACCTTTTCGGATGCAAATTTTCCTCCGGAGCGCTTCACTATGGAGAGCCACCATGACTGAGTATGTCGAGCCTTCCGAAGAAGATTTCGCAAAGTGGACTCCCGCGGAGGTCGCCGCGGAAGTAGCCAATGCCAAGGCAATGAATGCCTTGAATTGTGCGTTGGAGCCCGAGGACTTCAACAAGATATGCACATGTAAGAGTGCATATCAAATATGGAATCAACTCCTCATATTGCACGAAGGATCGAGTACGGTAAAAGATTCTAAACTCGTCGTTGCTAATAAAGAATTTGAGTTGTTTCATATGGAGCAGGGCGAAACCATGAAGGATTATTACGCTCGCTTCGTGGATATATCAAACGACTTGGAAGCTCTTGGGAAGACCTACACCCAAAAGGAGAAAGTCTCTAAGATAATCGATGGACTTCCTTCTTGTTGGGAGAAGCGTACCTTCGCCATCGAGGAAGGTAATGACATGAATAAATATACTGTCGTACAACTAATGGGTACCTTGTTGTCTTATGAGGTACGCAAGGATAGTAAGATCCGGATGAGGGAAAAGATGAAGGCGTACTTGAAGCAAGACGAGCCAAAGAAAAAGGCAATTGCATTCAAGGCCACTCCATCTACCGATGATGAAGATTCGGAAGAAGAAGAGGACGAAGAATTGGACATGGAAGCATTGTCCAATATGGCAAAGAAATTCATCCGATTCTTCCGACAAGGTAAGTTGAATCGTAAATCTAAATTTATTTCGACTAATGTTTCTACTCCCGTGTGTTACAAATGCAACAAGCCAGGACATATCAAGCCGGATTGTCCTCTCTACAAACACAAGGGAAAATGGAAGGGATCCAAGCACGACAAGTCAAGAAAGCACAAGAAAGGGCTTGTCGGCACTTTCACCGACTCCGACTCCTCAAGTGGAGAGTCGGACGATGAAAGAATGGAGAATGCACACACGTGCTTCATGGGAAAAGAGGATTGTGATGAAGAGACTTCCTCCGATGAAAGCGAGGATGGAAGCGAGGATGAAGGCGAAGAGGTAACCAATGATGAACTTAGAATAGCCAATGAACAACTATGGAATAAGTTTTCTAATATGGCTACTAAATTTATGAAGACTAAAAATGAATTAGATAGTCTTAAAAACTCGCCTAAGCCTTTCATCGTCAACAACGACACCGTTGTTGATGGGTTGAGAAATGAGATTGAAAATCTCAAGTCTCAACTTGAGCATGTTCATATCGAGGATTCGGATGAACATGTGATAGCGGATTTGACGTCTCAAATCTCAACTTTGAGTATTGAGAATAAAAATCTCAAGTCACGTGTTTGTGCACTCGCATCGCAAGTGTCCACTTTGGATGCTTCTTTGCATTCTCTCACCGAGAAGCATGAGAGCACATTAGGCCGAATTCATGAATTCAACAAAGGTAAGGGCAAGTTGGATGATATCCTAAATGACTTACCTCCGGCCAATCATCACATTGGTTTGGGGTATAAGATGGGAGAGTCATCCAAATCGTCCGCCACCTTTGTTAGGCCATCTTCCGATGCTTCTACTAGTGGAAGTAAACACGTCATGTGTAGATCTTCTACCAATGGTGCTTCCGCTAGGAACACGCCCCCTTTTGGAAAGAAACCCACTTTGGGTGGACCTCCAAAGAAGGGTCATGCTTACATGTATACCATGCCACGTAGGAACACACAACCTACCCCACATGTTAGCACAAATGATGATTTTTATGCTCCGCACCCACGAGCACGTGCACACCTTGTGAGACACACTCATGCACGTATTCCTCCACATTCATATGTTCATCCTCATTCTCATATGAATAATTATCATCATGCACAATTGCATCGAATTCCATATGCTTACCCACGACATGCATCACATAGAAACCAACAACATATGCATGTTCCCAATAGGATTAGGACTCCCAAGACATACACCATTTGGGGTCCGAAGAACACAAGCATGCATAATAAAAATTTGTATGTGAAATCGTTTATTAATGATGTTATCTTGAATGATGATTATGTTGGGAAATCAAGTTCCTCTTGGATTTGGTTTCCGAAGGGTTAGTTTCCTTTGACCCTTCATTGCTTGGTACCATAAGTTTAATTTCATTTTTATGGGTACCAAAGCCATTGTGGTATGTATGGGTTACATTTAATTTGAATTTAGTTAGCTAAATTTATTGCCTAACCCATAGGATCCAAAAGGATTTTTGGATACCAAAATGATATTCTCTAGGTTAAATCCACCATGAGATACCAACCCTACCAACTCCGTGATTTGCAAGGATTTTTGTTCGATTGGAGTTGTTGGTGCTTGAGTGATGCACCAAAGTAGGGGGAGCTTAATGTTGTAAGTATGTTCATACTTTTGATTCATATTGGTATCCATTGGTAGAATATATTACAATTGGTATCATTTTGCTTCATTTGGTATGCTAGATTTGTGTATGCCATTGTTATATGATGTTCTATCTATTTTTTGGCATAACATTCTTGCATGCAACATTTAGTATGCACATCGGATTATTTTTGTCTCTGATGTTGATTTCGTCGTTCGACGATTTTATGGATTTAATAGAATTCTTTCTATGGAAACATAGAATTGTTTTCCATGCATTCTATTGATTTTGGAGAGTATGTTCCAAAACTCAATAAGTGAAATTGATTTGAGTTTTGATGATTTCGGATTTCGTTTTTCGCCCATGGCTTGATGATTTCGTATTTCGATTTTCGCCTATGGCTTGGTGATTTCGTTTTCCGATTTTCGCCGATGATTTGATGATTTCGGTTTCCGATTTTCGACTTTGGTCTCCTTGACACGCTTTGCTTTTATTCGGTATTTTACATTTGATATTTTGCATTGGTGTTATTTTGGACCTTGGTCGTATTCTTCGACTCCCATGCATTATTTTTAGCCATTGGTTGTGTTGTTGTTCTCCTCCCGCTCTTTTTGCTAATGCCAAAGGGGGAGAGATATAATAATGACAATGTGCTAACTAATAATTCAAAGGAATTTACCATGAATCTAATTTGCTGTGTTAGATTCAGGGGGAGTGAAGATATAAAATGGATTTAGATCCTATATGTCAATATGTGGTTCATATTTCATTTCTTCCTCATCTGCATGATGCGAATGAATTTTATTGAATATGGAACTAACGTGTCATTAATGCAGGGGGAGTAAGTAAATTTCAATTGAATCTTTATTATTGCTTATTATTTATGATTGGTTTGTCATCACCAAAAAGGGGGAGAATGTTGTGATATGGTTCGCCGGATTTGGTTTTGGATGATGAGCAAACATAAATAATGGATACTAACTTATTTGTGAGCGCAGTTATGGAGATCGTCGCCAAAATACCACGTACAACAAAAGCGACGTCTCAAGACTTCTCAATACGCGTGATCGTGTGCCTGGAGCTTCGTTGAAGCTCAAGGAGCAATATTGAAGTCAAGAGGAATGAAGATTGAAGCTTTGAAGACGGCTCGTAAGGTTGATTTTTATAGTCTTCTAGCTTCATAGATTAGAATGTTAAGCCTTGAGTAGGACTTACATTATATACTTCATTTCGCTCATATCTTAGAGCTAGGATATTCATAGAAGCCCTTAGAAACTTTCCCGAAGCCTATTGCTTCTTCCCTCGGCTTCGAGTGCATGTTAGTTGGTTCAAGAAGAGTCACCAACCGACTAGATGACGATCTAGTCGGTCGGCAACTCTACATGAACCGACTAGTTTGCCTTCTCTATATTCAGCTCTTTCCATGACTACAGTTAGTCGGTCAAAGAAGAGTCACCGACCGACTAGATGACGATCTAGTCGGTCAGGAGTTCTTCTCAGACCGACTAGTTGTGTACAGTCATTTTCAGCCTGAGCTACTGTTTCGAGTTAGTCGGTCAAAGAACGTTTACCGACCGACTAGTTGAGAAACTAGTCGGTCAGCATTTGTTCTTTGACCGACTAAGTCAACTTGAAGTCAGCCTATTCTATTTCGACGTTAGTCGGTCAAAGAACATTCACCGACCGACTAGTTGTGAAACTAGTCGGTCGGCAAGTCTTCTTAGACCGACTAGTTGTCTTTGCCTGTACTTCGACTCCTTGGCTGTTATACAGTTAGTCGGTCTACGTTGTATCACCGACCGACTAGTTGATGAACTAGTCGGTCAGTGATCCTTCTTTGACCGACTAGTCTGGTTCAGAATAGAGCCGTTGGGATTCTTTCAAACTCGATTTCTCTTGCCCCTTTAAATAGAATCCTGATTCGTTTGAAGAGGAGTTAGAGGTCCTATTTCCAAGCAATTTCAGACCTAAGAGAAGAGCTCTCCCAAGCTATTTCAAAGCTCTCTCTCCCTCACAAGAATCTCTCCCTCAACACCTTGAGCCCTAATTCCTCAAGAGAGATTCTCTCCATTGTGAGCTTCTCAAGCCAAGAGCTTGATCCTAGTCACCATACTCCACCCTAGGCTTCCATTGCTGGTCATCTTCTTGAAGCTAGGGTTTGGTGACATCCTCTTCCTCAAAATCCATCTTTGCCCTAATTTGGCAAGTATACTCAAGGCATAGGATTTTGTAAGGTAAGAGTTTATTTCATTTCAATCGTATTTGAATTGTGTCTCTCGGTTGTGAGAGAGGTTGTGATCCCGGTTTGTGGGAGTCACATGTCTTTTGTATGATTTGACTTGTGAAGGTTGTTCACAAGTATTTCATAGTGGAAATCTTGAGTTAGGGTTGCTAACTCAAGTATCCGGAGGGGATCCGGGTGGTTGGGACGTAGGATCACCGGGAACAAGTCGGGGAGACTTGGGTGGATCCGAACACAGTAATATTGTTTGTTTGCGCTTGTTTTAATTCTTGTTGATAGTTGTTTAAATTCCGCATTGTCGTTTGTTTCTTGCACAATAATTAGGAATAACTATCTTGATTATTTTAAGTACTATTCACCCCCCCTCTAGTACGTGTGCAGTAGCTACCACAGGGCACTACATGTAGAGTGGGTGCTCTTGCTACAGTTTGTACCAAGTAACATTAATAATCTGTTTTTTCTTTCGGGGCTGGACGTAGGTCGTGGGTGTGACTGAGCCAGGGTAAATCTGATGTGCACTCTGTGATTGATTACATTTACTCTGCATCTGCTTATAACTGCATGTGATTGCCTGTGTATTCGCGAGAATTTTTATTAGCCTATTCACACCCCCTCTAGGTTTAGATCCAGATCCAACATATGGACGTCTATTTTATTAATCTACAAAGATCATTATATGGTCTTAAACAATATGGAAGAATGTGGTATAACAGACTTTATGAATTCATTGTACAATAAGGATGTAAGGACTGTCTACCTTGCAATACTAACAACAACACATTAGAGGAGGTGTGAATAGTGTAATGGCACAAATTGTGTATTTAAAAATTAAACTTGCAAATGCGGAATTATAAATGCAAGATGAATTTAAACACCACAAAAACCAAACGCAAACCCAAGATATTACCCTGGTTCCCCAAACTTGGTACGTCCAGCCATACCAATATCCACTATAATTCTTACACAGAGAAGTGAATACAAGCTCACACAGAGATACCTCACATAGAGGATTTGAAGTCTCACATAGAGAAATCCTTGCTCTCACACAAAGAGCATTGTGCTCTCACACAGAGAGACTCAAACTCTCACACAGAGAGATCACAACAAACCTTCACACAGAAGGTTATACTCTCATACAGAGGGTAACTAGCTATCACACAGAAAGCTAGGGTTTCAATGAAATAACAAAATAAAACAAATACTCTTATATATGCCTTGAAGATGAACTTACTCATTAATGGATGCAAGGCATGGAAGAGAATCACCAAGTGATGAGATTAGCTTGAAAGCACTTGGATGATTTCTCTTGAGCTTGACTTCAATGCATGAAGAGGAATATGGGCTCTAAGCGGGAAATGAGAGAGTATGAGAGTGGCTTAATCAATCTCTAAAGATTTGTAATAGTTCCAAGAAGTTCTAAAGAACGCAGCCATATCCTATATATAGGAAATCCAAAGTAACCATCAAACCCAAGTAAAAAGCCAAAATGAATAAATCTGCAATGGCTAGATTTTGGCAATTTACGGCACCGACAGTCGACTGGTCAACGGCTATAAAAATCCCAACGGTCATAATCTGAGCTAGGACAGGCGACTGTAGAAGACTACACAGGCGTCTGTAAAATGAGCACACGACTGTATATCCTTCAGCAGGCGACTGCCACTAGGGATGGAAATAGAGCAGAGAAAATGTAACTTGCGCATAGATGATTGTAGAACAGTTCACAGACGGCTGTAAATAGACAGGCGACTGTAAATACTTCATCAGTCGACTGCCTTGCAAATTGGGCTGAAGCCCAGAAAATGCAAGTTGCGCACAGACGACTGTAGAACAATTCATAGACGCCTGTTGGAAGACATGCGACTGTAAATTGCACTTCAGTCGACTATTCCAAAAACTCAAGTAAGAGTCAAGAAATGGTTGACTTGAGCTGGGGCACAACAGTCGACTGAAGAAGGCTGACCAGGCGCCTGGAATCACCCAGTCGACTGTCCTTCATCCATCAGTCGTCTGTTGGAGAGCCAGAGATACCAATTGAGTCATTTGGCATGATGAATCTATTTGGTTGGATTCTATGATAATCCTAAGGCTCACTAAGATGGTTATATACATATGCATGAATGAGTAGACCATCTATCAATGCATTCCATTAAACCTAGACTCAAAAAGAGAAACGCAATAAATGAAATAATACATGGATTACATTGCTTTCCGTAGAGTCTATGGCTTTAATCCTTGATGCCTTGATGCTCCCCATCATCTCCATGATTTGGCATCGCTCCTCTTGATGTCCATCATTGCACCAAGCTATTAGTCTCCAAATCATGCTTTTCTCCATTTAATAAACATGAGACTAAAACAAGAGAGACATTAGCAACAACATAATGTTGTGATCATCATCAAAATAATATTGGTATGAAACACCAATACTCAACAAAGGATTCCACAATAATGAAGTCTATCATTACATCTTTATAAAAACAAAGGGAACATGAATTGTAATCATTACAAACTATGTTGACGACTTAAACCCCATTGGATCTCTTGAAGAGATAAATAAGATATCTGAATGCTTGACAAAAAAATTCGAAATGAAAGACTTAGGTAAAACGAAATTCTGTCTTGGCTTACAGATTGAATATATAAAAGATGACATCCTGTTACATCAAACCACATATACCAATAAATTATTATAAAATTTTTATATGGACCAATGTCATTCATTGAGTATTCATATGATAGTACATTCACTAGAAGTACATAAAGACCCATTTCGTCTGCTGGAAGAGGTGGATGATATTCTAGGTCATGAAGTCTCTCATCTAAGTTCAATTAGAGCACTTCTCTATTTGGCTATCTGCACGTGTTCCAATATAGCATTTGTAATAAATTTACTAGCCAAATACAGTGATGCGCCTACAAAATGCCACTGGACCGGAGTTAATCATCTTCTACACTACCTCTAAGGGTCGATAGATTTGGGCTTATATTACAAGAAAAGATCATCCTCAACGCTTATTGGCTATGCAGATGCAGGTTACAGGTCCGACCCCTATAACAAGAAGTCACAAACTAGGTACGTGTTTACATACGGTGGGACGGTCATCTCATGTAGATCTGTAAAGCAAACTATGACCTCGATCTCATCCAATCATTCAGATATTCTTTCCATCCATGAAGCTAGCAGAGAGTGTGTTTGGTTACGCTTAGTATTGCATCGCATTCTGGTGACGACTGGATTGAAGACTGTCGACATTGAGCCAACCACCATGTTTGAAGACATTGCCGCATGTATAGCCCAGCTACGAGGAAGTTATATCAAAGACGATGTGACAAAATACATTTCTCCAAAGTTCTTTTGGACACATGAGCTGCAAAAGAATGGCGATATCGATGTGAAACAAGTACAATCTAGTGAAAATTTGGCTGATATGTTCACTAAGTCTCTTCACACATATACTTTTCGAAAACTTGTACAAAAGATTGGTATGAGGCGCCTAAGAGATCTGCAAGCCTACAGCTTGTAGAGATCCCGGTTTGGGGGGGTAAAGAGAATTGTACTCTTTTTCCTTAGTAGTGGTTTTTATCAATGGGTTTTCTATAGCCAAATGTTTTAACAAGGCAAATCTTATTAACTTTGGATCCCGAAGTATCCACCCATAATGATGCTCACATAATACTCAGAATCCCGAAGTATTCATGACTGTGAGTTCACACTAATGACAGTATAAATAGGAGTGTTACGAATATTCTATCTTACTATGAATAGTCTATCTCGTTACAAATCATGTATCCTATCTTTGTATGAACTCTCCCAAATAAATAAAGATGTGCGTGATTTCCGTAGAGAGTACTTCACACCATCAATCTAATACTTAGGACTATTTCTAGCAATATTAACGCTGGGCTGGACTCTTTTCGTGGCGGGTTGGGGTCCATCTGGCGGGCCGCAGCCCATTTTGAATGAACCAAACTTTAAACAGTGCTAATTTGGACGGGAATTTGGACAGAGTATTGGTAGAGTGAGGTTTCAATGTTCTCTACCCCTCCATCATTCTTCACTCTCGGTTTTCAGGCCGTCTGCATGAATTTTGATTTAAGATGACAAGTTAAATGTTGCATTGATTTGCCACTAGGTACTTTGTGCCTATATTATTGTTAGAGAATTGCTCTCTGCGCCTCAAATTGAGGTGCAGGAAAGAGACATTTTATTAAAATTAGAAAAAAAAATCAACTCATTGGGTCAATTCTCACCTAATCAACTCCAATTTCTTCCCATTTAAAGCCAATGTCACCTCCCTGCCCAGGAAGCAATTCTCGTATTGTTATAGTTCTATTGTGATACCGCACGGGGCGAAAGAGGAATAAAGTCCATATATTCATTGACACAAAAATATCGGTGGAAGATCACAGCAACAGCCCAACGCATGAACATAGCAATTTGAATTGAGTTACAAAGCGGGAAAGATTTCCGTCTCTCCGAGTCCAAACGCCAACCCTAAACCCCCATTCTCATTTCCCTGTGTTATTTCTATCTCTGTCCTTCACTCTTCTAACAAAAAAGGAGAGGATTGATCTTTCTATTCTCTAATGGCGGACGAGATCGAGCGGAAACCCCTCAGCCTCAACGAGCGAAATCAGCTCCTCCTCCAGGGTCTCTCCCGCTCCCGCCCTTCGAAACCAGCTCCCAAAGGTAATCTTCTCTCCGATTCATAGCCATAATCCTAGCAATCTTTTCAATCGAAACCCTAAAACTACCCTTTTTAGTGCAGAAATCAAGGTTCGCAAGGTCAAGCTCCAAGGTCATCGCCGCCTCTGCAAGTTCCAATCGCCGTCCAAAGACGACGCCGATGATAGGCTGAACGACGAGCTATGCGATTCACCGGTGGTGAAAGATAAAGAAAATGATGGCGGCGGGGAGAGTATTAGAGATATTCTGGACGATCTTAGCTTCAGGCTGGAGTCACTTTCGGTGGAGAAGCCGAAGGCGAGACCTAGACCAGATGTTGAAAATTTGGAGTCTGTGCCGGTGTTCAAAAGCGCTCCTTCATCACTTTCTCCGCCTTCGTATGAGAAGGGAAAAAGTGTTGGTGCGCTGGTTCTTGACTATGAAGAGGATTGTGTAGTCGTAGGGAGCAATGGAATGGGGAAAACAACGATGGGGAAGGCTGATGATAGTTTGGTTGATGTTTTGGACGATGACAACTATGATCGCGGTGGGAGTGATGATGATGATGCATGTGATTTTGATTGTGGAGATAAATATGATGTTGTTATGGATCCGACTGGGAGTGGTAAAAGTAAGAAGTACATGCTTCAGGGCAAAACTGCGAAGATGTTGTATCCGCATCAGAGAGATGGGTTGAAATGGTTTTGGAGTCTTCATTGTGGTGGAACTGGTGGGATTTTGGGGGATGATATGGGCTTGGGCAAGACAATGCAGGTATAATCAAAAGGAAAAACTTTTAATTAATAATTGCATATTTTGTGTGTTTTCTCTTTCCTGATGTTATATATACAGTCACAGGGTTGCACATTTTGATATGATTGGCTCATTATTAATAGGATTTGTTTCTTATTCAGTTCTTATTTTAACTGTTTTCCACTTTACCAAAGAGTTGACATTTGGCAAACTTGCTCATAGATTTACTTGTTTTGAGCTTTTATTTTTATTTTTAGTTTTAGTTTTTACCTATGAATCTCTCACTTTGCTTGCATGTTGGCTGCGAATTAAAGTAGTGGATTGAACGTTTTCTTCAGACATAATAACATTTTATCCATTTAGTCATCTCATAAAGTCTGATTTTAACTTCAAGATCACTCACCACTTTGAATGGGACCAAATCGTTGTGATTTCATTACACGCATGCAACAATAAGTGGAGTTCGGATGGGCTTTGTTGACATCTGTATGTTAAACTTTTATTCAACTTTCAAATGCATCATATCTTTTCATTGTGATGTTGAAAATGCCCTTTTTATAGTATAGGATTAGTGGAATTTATGGCCTTTTATACTTCAAATGATTTGATCACTTGATTTAGTGACATCTGTGCTCTGGAAAGATCAAGTATATCAATGTTCTTACTAACTTGAAAATGTTGACATGCGTATTTTCTCCAATGTGGTTACATATAACTTTAAGTACTTCTGGAGAAAGCTTAGACATTTTCTTACCCTTCCATGGTTTCAATCTTGGTTTAGGTTGCGGCATTCTTGTGTGGGCTCTTTCATTCTCGTTTGATTAAGAGGGCATTGATAGTCGCTCCAAAAACACTCATTGCTCACTGGATGAAGGAGTTGTCATTGGTTGGGCTCTCTGAAAAAGTTAGAGAGTGAGGCTTTTGCTGGTTTCAACACCCATTATCTCTATATCAATTATCTACATATGTTGGATTGTTTGGCATTACTTGTGCTTCCTTCTTATGCAGCTACTCTGGATCTTCTCCAAAAATTCGAGACTATGAACTTCAATATATTTTTGAGGTCTCATCTTGCCCATTTTTCATGACAAGTTTTACATCATACACACATATACATGGTTAATCACTTCATTTACATCTTCCGAATAAATCACATTATTCTAAAATTCATGGTTTTCTTAAACAGGATGGTGGCATTCTTCTAACAACTTACGACATTGTACGGAATAATTTTAAATCCATACGAGGTGATCGGTATTTTTGTGGTGACACAAGTGAGGAAGATATCCTGTGGGATTACATTATACTCGACGAGGTTAGTTTTTTCCTGATCAGCGTGATCGGTATTACCATGACATTTTTTATTTATTTCCACGACTACCATAATCCATATATTATTGATCTGTATGCTGTTCCCTTGTTCGTCTCTTTGCTTTGCATAGCAAATAAGGGTACATACAATAACTGGATGCAAATATACAACTTTGGACCAAAACAATATAAACCATTTGATTATATGCTGGTTGCCTTCTCACATTAATGCTTTGTATTATAAATTTTATTCATTCATTTGATTGCTTTTGGATATATTAGCAATCAGAGAACAAAGGTTCTTGAGAAAATAGGTTATGGAGCGTAGCCTCTCCTCACATACATCATTTATATAACGGGTTTGAGTCTACATCCCATTACAATAAACACCCATAAATATTCTAATTCTAACATTTTCCTTCAAGTTGGAGTATAGCTATCTTTCATGCCTAGTTTGCTACAAATGACACCAAAAAATCTTGGGGAACCAACATTGGTAAACACATATGCCAATTGATCAGAAGATCTAGTAAACAGAGTATATATATACTTAGCTAATATCGCATCTCGCATGAAATGGCAATCCACCTTGATGTTTTTGGTACGTTCATGAAATGGTAACTCACGAGATGAAGCAACTAAAGCATCCATACATGTGCAAGATACATGTGTAGCAGAGTGAGAGGCTTGCCTGCCTATATGCCTCTCATACATAGCCCGAGAGATCTAAATAGTAAGAGCCAAAAAGCATCTGGAATAAAGAAATACAATTTGATCCGAGAAATAATTAGTAGAAATAATTAGTAGAATCGTCAGGAATAAACTTTGTAAAAACACTTTCGGCCTAGCTGCCCAAACTTCATCAAACAGAATAGTTCTCAGGGTTATAGTTGTTCCTACGATAATGTATACAATGCTTCATACCGTGATCAGACTGTGACTATCATTTACCACCAAAATCTCAACCTGCGCTAAACTCATGGCCTCGGACCTTTAGCCACTAATGCAGAGCTCTTGGTAGATGGTTGAGTTGGCCCATTAGCCTCGGTGCCAATGGCCATCCATTGAACACGTGATAAGGAGGTAGCCATCGAAGAGTTGTCACACCTTTAAAAATCTAGCCACACACCGAAGAGACCAAAGTTGTAACCATACATGTGAGAAACTTGGCTGTCAACGGTTCTTCTTGGTAATGCTGAAAAGTCTTGAGATCGAGAATAATAATCTGGTTTCACATAATAATATGATATATGTCTCTCGTCTTGCTTCAAAGAAAACTTTTTTATAGAGATCACCTACATGAGAGATGCTCCTCTCCCTTGAGTAGGGCTTTCCATAGCTTCTTGGCATTATTCAAAAACATAATGGCTGCACTTACTTTCTCCTCTATGCTTTTAATCGGTCAATTTTTCACATAAACATCTCCAGCTAGCAAGTCTTCATACTATGCAACTGTGGAATCTAGTGAATCATTTGTAAGGTGCTTTCTCATCTTCTAGGATGCCACACATATAGAAAAATAATGTGTCTATAACATATAATTGACTCCATTTAATTTGATTGTAGTTACTAGTCTTAGGATGTAGATTCTCAGTATCAAAGCTTTTAGTATCTATGGGGAACGGCGTCATCTCAGAATCATAAGGTATAATATCAGTACAGATTTGAAAATAGCTAGTAGGTCAGCAATCAAGTAAGCAACTAGTATCGGCAAATGTAGGTAAGCGATATAGTAGATTAGCAGAAATGGCCATATAGATATTCAACAGACAATATAGTAAATCATCAGAAGCATCCAGATTGATAGCAAGAAGTAGGTAGCCTTATAGTGAGTTAGCAGAAATAATCATGATTGTCACAGGAACAAATAGATTTTTTTGAACAATAAAAGAAAAAAAGAAGAGATTTGATCAGATTTGATGCATGAAATTAGATATGATGAGATTCGAGGAGATGTGGAAATATGGAAGCTTGTGGATGAGAGATAAGAGGCGATGTCGGTGTTGTTGCGCAATGATAAGGGAGAAGCGGTGATGGCAAAGGCACCCAATGATAAGGGACATGTGAGAGGGAAGTAACCACCCTAATGTGGATCGATGATGACAAAACAAGGACGATGACGACATGCTAGTGAAAACACGATTGGAGGTTTGCGGACGGTGGCGACGAGGTAAGTGAGGCAAAAACAGGATATGATGAGGGCGATGCTGTCGACACGTGGGTCTACCGATGATGAAAAGGCCACACGTAGGTGGTAATGAGTCTAATGACAACGATACCATGATGTCGGTTGTTGATAGCAGTGCATCGGCTGTTGATAGCTTATTGTTTTGTTGATGATGTTGGTGAAGAAGAAGAGAATGCCATTGGTTGGTTTTGATTAAGGAGATAAAAAGAATAGGGTTTGGGTCAGGGTTAGTTTAATGTTGTGATTAGAGTTAATGATTGTAAGGCCCGGCCCACGTGGGCCTTAAATAAAACCCCCCTCCCCTTTCTTTTTTTCCTTCTTGTTTCTCGCAGGCCGCGCTCGAGCAAAGCCCGCTAGGGCTCTCGCATTCGTTTGGTTCGTCGATAGCCCCCGTTTTGATTCGTCTGAGGCGAAGCCCGTTAGGGTCGGGGTCTCTCCGCTCTCTCTCTCTCTCTCCAGCTCTCCCATCGCGTTGGTCCCCTCGATGGAGACTTCCGCCAACTTTGTCACTTCTCTGCGGCATATCCTGTCTCTCTTTCCCCTCCATTTGAAGCGACGGTCACCTCGCCGCCATTGTCACCTCGCCACAGGCCCTCTGAGGCGGTTCCGTTGGTTATTTAACCTCTCGCTCTCCTCTTCTTCTTGGTTTTACACACTCGGTAAGTTTCTCTCTACTTTTCTTCAAAACTACCATTGATTCTTGCGGATCTGGGGTTGTTTCTTGCTGATTCTGTGAGCGGTTTGTTGTGGCCTTGTTCCTCTACTTTCGCTGGTTCTTCGACTTGGTTTTGGTAGACTTTATCTCCCTTTATAGTTCCGTTTTCTTCGAGTTTCTTGCATGGTTCTCTGAGATGAAATGTTTGGATTTTCGGAATAAAAATTGGGTTTTTATTTATGGGAGAGGATGATTTAGGGGAGTGACGTAGGGTTCGAGTTCCAACGGCAATTTTAGTGGGTATGTTTCCCTCGCATGCTTGTCGTGGAGTCCTGGGGTCCTCGTTTGGAGATGTGCTGGCTTGCGGTCTGTTCCTTTTGCTTGTTGATTTCTGGTTTCAGTGGCTCCTTGATTGCGGTTGTCCTTTGCTCGCTGAAATGGGGTGCTGTGGCCCCTTGCTTGCGGCCTGTTTTGAATGCGCTTGCGGCTTACTATTTTCATGCTGTCATTTGGGTTCGACTGAAGGTTTTCTTGCCGTTTTTCGGTTGTTGTTGAGATTCACTTGGATAGGAGCCCCGATGTTTTGACTAGTTGCCCCAGTCCCTTGCTAGGAACCCTGTGAATTTTGTCGTAGTATTGATGCCCCCACCACGTGATGAAAAATCCTCGTTTTGATCCCAAAGGGCCTAGAGACCATAGAGCTATGATGTGTTTGACTTTCAAGCTTTCATTATTTAACAGATGTTATGTTTCTTCATTTTTGGTTTGTTGCTTAAAAAGGTTTGTTGCTTTATTAACAGTTCAGTTTGGCATATCATGCAATGAGAAACATCCATGCTACTTATCATATGCCAGTTTCATTATCATGTTGTCTCTTGAGCTTGCTAGCAACTTGAGGTTTAATATTGTGATTAAATTGCGTAGTCTCTGAGTAGTTTCTATACTGTAGTGGAATATCTTGAGGTTGATTCTAGACATGACATGTTGACTCATGCCTTAATCACGCAGTTGTCCAATATTAAACTTAAGACACCTCACAACACTAACAATTAATAAAATGGTTAATTTCTGCTTGACTCACCGGGTTTCGAAAAACTTATGATCGAGGGAGTGCAGGAGCGACTAGGACCTGATCTATAGCCCCCAAGTTAGGGGGGGCGTTCATTATTCAGATGGGTCCTGAGTCCGGGGGTAGACATGGACATCCATCTTGATGGGTCCTAGAGCTCCCGCCACAGGTCACAATGTTACAACTCTTATGTTACGGTACTTTCTATTTTTGGACTCGGCCCGGGGTTGCACCCTCGCGGTCCAGGTAGCTTCCAGTTGCACACCGTGCTCCTGATACGATTTGCTTCTAAAAGATAACAAATCAGATTTAACGAGAAGAAGAGAATTATAAAGTGGAATTTTATATTGGAAATAGAAGATAGAACGATCCTTTTCTGGAGTGGATCTCTCCCTAACTTGTGTTAATGGAACAAGTTTAATCCCACACGAACCCTGACAATATTTCTAAACAAATGATCGTTCTTCGATAAAAGAAAACTAGGGCTGGCTCGTAGGCTTTAAACCCCTTCCTAGCACAAAAGATAATGAAAGACTAATAAGCCTCTCTAATTACTAAACACACAACTAAAGAAATAAGCCTAAAGAGATAAGTTACCCATCAAGACTCGTGCCGCACGTCGCCTTCGCCTGGTGTAGTTACTTCTAAAAAAAATGAACCTTGTCCTCAAGGTTGCAGTCTGATAATTGCGTCAATATTCCCTAATCTAAGTGTGGACGCGGCTCTGCCTCGTCCACACCTCCGTCAAGCATCACCACCACATCCTTCTCCTCTGCCGCAACCTCCAGCTGCATGGCCCTCCCTGCGCAACGGTGCCCTGGTGTGAACCTCTCGTCACACTTAAAGCAAAGGCCCTTGGACCTTCGCTCCCTCATATCTGCCTCTGTCATGTGACAAGTCTGCCCTCTAGGTCGTGTCTCCGTAGAATCCACCCTTGCCGTCGCTGGTGCCCCCACAGTGGTCTTAGGAGCCCCCGTAGGTACTGGAATGCGGTATGTCGATCCGCCCCCAGCCCCTAGACTTCCTCTCTTCAGCCAAACTGTCCTCCACTCTCCTCGACACCCGCATCATGGCAGTTAACCCCTGAGGGTCCTGGACCCTCAGCTCGGCCTTAATCATGGGCTTCGGCCCCTTTAAAAAGTTCTCCTCTATTGATTCATCAGATATACCCTCCACTCGGCTCGAGAGTCTCTCAAACTTTTCTATATATTCTCGAACCGACCCATCCTGTCTCAAGGTATATATCTGCTCGAATAGGCCTCCTCGTGGATCTCCTGAAATCTCTCCATGAGACACTCGGTTAACTCTCTCCAGGTCGGTATATGCCTTTGCTTCTGGGTCCACCTGTACCAAGATAGTGCTTCGCCTTCAAAGCTCAGTGCTATTGCCCTCAGTCTCTCGACCTCGGTGAAGCCTGCGACGTCAAAGTATCTCTTAATCAGGCAACCACCCGTCAGGATCCTTCCCGTCAAAGAGGGGGCCCTTCAACTTCCTCATCTTATTCTCTGGGTTGACGTCACCTTGTGGTGGCCCCTCACTGTTCAACGCCTGGCGTCTCTGGTAAGGTGGATCCTCAGCTCTCCAATGCACTCTAGGTCTCTGCCCTTCGTACCCTCGTTTATCACCCTGGGCCCTCTCGTCGGCGAGATCCCCTACATCATCCCACGAGTCAATCTGCTCTCGTCGGGGTCTCCCTTGCAGCCACCCTCCTTCGACGCCCCCAAACGAGGCGGATCTCCCGTGGGCCCCTGATAATGCCGCCACCCATCGACGCCCCCCAGGGAGGGAAACCTTCCCGCGGGCCCCAGGTTGGCCCGCATGTCCTCGCCGCCCCCAGCCGGGGTGGCCCTCCTGCGGGCCCAGGTGGGCCCGCCAGCCGTTGCCGCCCCCGGGGCGGATCTCCTCCTGCGGGCCCCTGATGGGCACGCCAGCCGTTGCCGCCCCCGTCATGGGCGGAATTGACCCCGCGCCTCCCTGATGGGGGCGTCACACTCCGCCGCCCCAAGGGGGGCGGATCTGCTTCGGTGGCCCCCTGGAGGGGCCGCTTGCCTTCGCCGCCCCTCGCTTGGGGCGGACCCTCTCCGGCGGCACCCAGATGGGGCTGCCTGCCCTCGCCGCCCCCTATCGGGGGCGACAGACCTCCTGCGGCTCCCTGGTAGGGCTGTCCGCATGCGCCGTCGCTTGCACCGCCTCCACAAGGGGAACCCTCCCGCAAACCCTAGGGAGTTTTGTACGCCGTCGCCGTTACTCGGGGTTGTCTGAGAAGCCAGATCTGAAGATCCCGACGTTTTCGGATCCGGATCTCGTCTAGAAAATTGCCGTTGGATTATCTTTGCCACTTCTGTGAACCCTTCTTTCATCTCATTGGAGTTTTGCTCCGCGAGACGCTTCACGCTTGCCTCCAAGGATGCGCTCAGATCTGTTTTTAACTCGTCCTTCAGATCAGCCATCTCCTTACTCAGCCTCGAGATCTCTGCATCGAGACCCTCTTCCAGAGTTTTTGTCGCAGCCACCCGTGTGTTCGTCATGGAATCGAACGCTCTGATACGAAAATGATACGATTTGCTTTTAAAAGATAACAAATCAGATTTAACGAGAAGAAGAGAATTATAAAGTGGAATTTTATATTGGAAATAGAAGATAGAATGATCCTTTTCTGGAGTGGATCTCTTCCTAACTTGTGTTAATGGAACAAGTTTAATCCCACACGAACCCTAACTATATTTCTAAACAAATGATTGTTCTTCGATAAAAGAAAACTAGGGCCAGCTCGTAAGCTTTAAACCCATTCATAACACAAAATATAATGAAAGACTAATAAGCCCCTCTAATTACTAAACACACAACTAAAGAAATAAGCCTAAAGAGATAAGTCACCCATCACGACTCGTGCCGAGTGCCGCCTCCGCCTGGTGTAGATCCGGACCTCATCAGCTCCCCTTCATAAGTCACGACATAGGGTTGGTTTACAGTATTAGTTACACTCTTACAGTAGTTGAGTCATTAAATGCTTATCACATATTTTCTTTCAGTGTCATGTCATTTTAACTGCTACTCTTTTCTTTCTGTACTATTATTACCGTGTTGTCGTTTGTTTAGATATCGTTTGCTCTTCTGAGTTGTGGTACAACTGCTGTTGTCCACCTAGATGACGTACAAGGTTACCCCGAGACGTTGGGGCCAGAGTTCCCGATCCAGGACGCCAGGCGTTGAGCACGGGCTCGTGAGTGCCCTCGTTGCTATTCTTTTGTACTTTTGGTTGTAGGTTTTGGAGCGGCCCTGCGTGTTGTACTTTTGTTTTCCTGCTTCATTTTTCCGTTATACATGTGAGTACCTATTTACTTTTCTGTCTGTCCTTTTTGTTTTCACTGACACATGCAGGACCTGTACACGCACTTGCGCACAAGTAATGACACCCGGGAGGTGGGGCGTTACAAAGTGGTGGCTCATGCAGGTCTGTGCAATCGCCTCGTAAACAGTGTAGGACAGACGGGAAAGAACGTATTTGAAATACTCACTGACCCGATCTTGGCGTTTGATACAGGTGTATGAAAGTTTTCGTCTGCAGAAGACGTAGACCGTCTAGGAGAGCGCTTATGGCTCAGGATCAGGATCAGGATCAGGGTCTGGTGGCGCCGGGTCGAACACGGTGCACCAGATTTCGGACGCAGCCTTGCAAGAGATGTCCATGCGATTCAGAAGGAGCCTAGAGAAAGCAGGGTGCAGCAGTTCCGATCGCTGCGACCGCCAGTGTTTGCAAGACATGGAGACGCTCTGGCTGCAGAGGGGTGGATACGCTTGATTCCAGACATGTTAAAGGCAGCAGAGACTTCCCCCGCCTTGTGGGCGACATGGCGACGCTCCAGTTGATGGGAGAGGCCAGGAACTGGTGGGATGCTTTAGAGGATCGGTCAGTGAAGCCTATCTCATTGGATACTTTCAAGGAGTTTGATGGCCAGTATTTCACATTGGAGGCACAGTTGGAGCTAGAGGCTCAGTTCATGAACCTTCAGCAGGGCTCCATGTCGGTAGTGGAGTATGATGCTGGTTTTCCAAGCTTAGCAGCTACGTACTTCGATGCATAGCAGTTAGCCAAGTATTGCGTGTATGATCCTAACAATTGGTATTTTAGGTTCGCCAAGGACGCGGTGTCTACCCCTGAGGCTCAGGCTAAGAGATTTCGGCAGGGGCTGGACATCGATATTCGCGACAAGCTGGTGGGACTCAGGTTGACGACCCACGTTGATATGCTCTCCACAGCTCGAGAATACAGGTATGTGCAGCAGGAGCGGGTACGACTGCAGTAGACAGGGGTCCCTCAGAGACAACCACCACCTCTTTCTACTGCTTATGCAGGGCCTGGACGACGGCCACCTGTCCCTGTCAGACAGCTCCACCGGCCTATCCAGCAGTCTCAGTTCAAGAGACCCGCGCCACAACAGTAACAACACCGGCAGCAGCAGTACCAACATCACCAGCCACGACGCCCTGTCCGGGGCTGTTTTCATTGTGGCAAGTCCGGGCACGTTAGGTCAGATTACAGGTTGCTCCTAAACCTGTGTCTCGTCTGTGGGGCCTGAGACCATACCGCCAGAGATTGTCCACGGAGGGATCAGAGACCTTCAGCCCCAGCTTCGACTTCAACACCTACTTCAGCTGGATGCACTCAGCGTGGACCTCCACTTCCACCTCAGCAGGGGTCGTATCAACAGACCAAACCACGGGCTCCACCTTTCAGATGTCAGACGTTCACCGTGACCGATGCAGAGGCTGACGCTACCGCCAGGTCATCACAGATACATCTCTTTTATTTTCAGTAATTGTTTTATTTCCTGCATTAGTCGCAATATGATTAGATTTAGTGCCGTTACCCTGGGCATGGTGCTGGTGGCTTGCAAGCCCGCACTTGCATTGTTCGACTCAGGGGCTTCTCGTTGCTTCATATCAAGATGTTTTGTCTACCGGCATGGAGTTCTTGAGTCACCACTCACCTCTGGTTGAGATGTCAACACAGGTGGGGGAGTGCTGAACACATCTAGTGGGTATTCCTTTTATCTCGGAGTAATATGCGGACGAGAGCTGTATGCAGATTTCTTGATCATTGAGATGCCGAGCTTTGAAGCTGTCTTCGGGATGGACTGGCTGGGATCGTTCTACGCCACCTTCGACTGTCGTCGTGGGGTGGTGATATTCGAAATGCCTGATCACCCGAAGTTCGAGTTCGTCAGAGGAACCAGATCCATCCGACCGATCAAGTTCAGGGCCCGACCATCGGAGGCAGTAGCGGCCGATATGGATGCTGAGCCAGAGAAGCCAGAAGTTGTGCACGAATTCTTAGATGTGTTTCCAGAGGAACTTGCAGGTTTGCCCCACAGACCATGGTATTGAGTTCCCGATTGAATTCTTGCCAGGTGTCCAGCCCATTTCTAAGAAATCGTGTCAAATGGCGCCGTCAGAGTTGGAGGAAGTGCGAGCTCAGTTGGAGGATCTTCTTCAGAAGGGATGGATACAAGCTAGTGTATCATCTTGGGGTGCACTAGTATTGTTGGTGAAGAAGAAGGACGGACCGGACGCATGTGCATCGACTACAGGGAGCTCAACAAGGTTACGTTGAAGAATAAGTACACTCTTCCCTGCATTGATGATTTGTTTGACCAGCTTGGTGGGTCAAGTGTTTATTCCAAATTGGATCTCAGAATTAGCTACCACTAATTGAGGTTTAGGAAGGAAGATGTGCCCAAGACCGCATTTCGGACCAGATATGGGCACTATGAGTTCTTCGTAATGCCGTTTGGCGTTACGAATGCACCGACAATATTCATGAGTCTGATGAATATGGTGTTGTACGAGTACCTGGACAAGTTCGTAGTAGTGTACATTGACGACATCCTGGTATACTCAAGAAACAAGGAGCACACAGAGCATTTGAGGAAGGTGCTCGGGACCTTGAGGCATCACCGGTTGTATGGCAAGCTCAGCAAGTGTGTGTTTTGGTTGAGCAAGGTGACCTTTCTTGGTTACGTGGTGTCTGGAGAAGGAATCTCTGTGGATCCAGAGAATGTGTCAGCAGTTTAGAAGTGGCCAACCCCTACATCAATGACGGAGATTCGGAGCTTCTTAGGACTCGCGGGATACTATCGAAGATTCATCCATGGCTTCTCGAAGATCACAAAGCCAATGACGCGCTTGACGAGGAATGATTGGATGTTTGTTTGGACTAAGGTGTGCAATGATGTTTTTGAGGAGCTGAAGAGGAGGTTGACTTCCTCACCCACATTGATTATTCCAGTTCAGATGGGAGGATTTGAAGTGTTCTGCGATGCATCTGGCAATGGTCTCGGCTGTGTACTACATCAGCATGCCCGAGTCGTGGATATGCGTCCAGACAACTGAAGGTCTATGAGAGGAACTACCACACTCATGATCTAGAGTTGGCAACATTTATTTTTGCTTTGAAAATCTGGATGCACTTCTTATTGGGAAAACATATGAAGGTGTTCACCGATCACAAGAGTTTAAAGTACCTGTTTACTTAGAAGGAGCTGAACATACAGTAGCGTCGGTGGGTTGAGCTCATGGCAGACTACCACATTGACCTTCAGTACCATCCTGGGAAGGTGAACGTTGTACCTGATGCGCTGAGTCGTCTTCCAGCAGTAACGACCCTTACGACCCAGTGGAAACTTCAATAGGAGATTAGGGGGTGTGGATAGAAGTGGTACCATCAAGAATGACTGCTTTCTTGATGAACCTGCAGATTCAGTCAATCTTGGTGGACCGGATCAAGGCCGCCCAGGATGGGGATGCAAGGTTGCAGAGGATCAGAGACAATTCTGGCAGGGCACAGACCAGAATTCCATATCCATGAAGACAAGTCCTTGAGGTACGGCAACCAGATATGTGTGCCGTCTGGAGATATCAGGGAGGAATTGTTGAGGGAGGCTCACAGTTTTTCATATTCCATTCATCCAGGCGGGATAAAGATGTACAAGGACTTGGGCATCACTATTGGTGGCACAGGATGAAGAGGAACGTTGCTCAGATTGTCGCCAAGTGTATTGTATGCCAACAGGTAAAGGCCGAGCATCACCGTACTGTTGGGTTATTGCAGCCTCTGCCTATTCCAGAGTGGAATGACAGCACAACGCAATGGACTTTGTGACTGGGTTACCTCGGAGTGCGAGACATAATGATGCTGTTTACGTAGTTGTTGACCGATTGACCAAGTTGGCTCATTTTATACCATTCCGTGTAGGTCAGTCAACGGAAACACTTGACATGATGTATATGGAGGAGATTGTGAGACTGCATGAGGTTTCTGTTAGCATTGTTTCAGACAGAGACACCCGGTTTACATCGCACTTCTGGAAGAGCTTGCAAGGACACCTGGGCACACAGTTGCGTTTCAGCACGTTGTTTCATCCACAGACAGACGGGCAGCCAGAGCGCACAATCCAGATTTTGGAAGACATGCTGCGTGCTTGTATGCTAGACTTCAAGGGGCCGTGGAAAGATCACCTACACCTCGTCGAGTTTGCATACAACAGTTACCAGGCCAGCATTGGGATGGCCCCTTTTGCAGCATTGTATGGAAGGAAGTTCCGATCGTCACTGAGTTGGGATGATGTGGGTGATCGAGAACTTGTTGGGCCTGAGATGATTGTGGAAGCAGTTGGCATGGTACGGATTATCAGAGAGAAGCTTCAGTTGGCACAAGACCGATACACGCATTGGGCTGATTCGAAGCGACGTCATCTAGAGTTTTAGCCAGGCGATCGCGTCTTCTTGAAGATCTCGCCTAACCGAGGAATGATCCGTTTTGGTCGGAGAGGGAAGCTCAGCCCACGGTTCATTGGGCCTTTTGACGTGCTAGAACGAGTGGGAGAGGTGGCTTACAGACTTGCACTGCCTCCTTCTTTGGAAGGGGTGCATAATGTATTCCATATATCCCAGCTACGTGATACGTGGACGACCCAATGCACGTGATCGATCATTCAGAAATAACTGTACTCCCAGACTTGTCTTATGAGCAGCAACATAAGAGAATCATCGATTGGCAATAGAAGACCCTCAGGATTTAGACCGTCCACCTAGTGAAGGTGATGTTGCATAGAGACTCACCTGGAGAGTCTACATGGGAGTGGGAAGATGAGATGATGAAGCGTTATCCCTGTCCTTTTGTTGTTTCTTAGTTTGTTGTAATTCCGAGGACAATTTTTGTAAGGTGGGTAGAATGTAAGGCGCGGCCTATGTGGGCCTTAAATAAACCCCCCTTTCTTTTTTTCCTTCTTGTTTCTTGCAGGCTGCGCTCCAGTGAAGCCCGCTAGGGCTCTCGTGTTCGTTTCGTTCATCTGTAGCCCCCCGTTTCGATTCGTCTGAGGCAAAGCCCGTTAGGGCTCGGGGTCTCTCTGCTCTCTCTCCTGCTCTCCCATCGCGTGGGTCCCCTCGATGGAGACTTCCCCTGACTTCGTCACTTCTCTGGGGCATTTCCCATCTCTCTCTCACCTCCATCTGAAGCGACAGTGACCTTGCCGCCCTTGTCACCTCGCCGCAGGCCCTCCGATGTGGTTCCATTGGTTATTTAACTTCTCTTTCCCCTCTTCCTCTTGGTTTTACACACTCGGTAAGTTTCTCTCCACTTTTCTTCACAACTGTCGTTGATTCTTGTGGATCTGGGGATTGTTTCTTGCTGATTCTGTGAGCGGTTTGCTGTGGCCTTGTCCCTCTACTTTCGCTGGTTCTTCGATTTGGTTTCGGTAGACTTTATCTCCCTTTACAGTTTCGTTTTCTTCGATTTTCTTGTATGTTTCTCTGAGATGAAATGTTAGGATTTTTGGAATAAAAATTGGGTTTTTATTTATGGGAGAGGATGATTTTGGGGAGTGACGTATAGTTTGAGTCCCTACGATAATTTTAGTCGGTAGGTTTGCCTCGCCTGCTTGTCGTGGAGTCCCGTAGTCCTCGTTTGGGGCTGCGCTGGCTTGCAGTTTGTTCCTTTTGCTTGCTGATTTCTGGTTTTAGTGGCTCCTTGATTGCGGTTGTCCTTTGCTCGCTGAAATGGGGTGCTGTGGCCCATTGCTTGCGGCCTGTGTTGAATGTGCTTGCGGCGTACTATTTTCATGCCGTCATTTGGGTTCGGCTGAAGGTTTTCTCGCTGTTTTTGGATTGTTGAGATTCACTTGGATAGGAGCCCCGATGTTTTGACATGTAGCCACAGTTCCTTACTAGAAACCCCATGGATTTTGCCATAGGCATGGATGCCCCCACCACGTGATGAAAAACACCCGTTCTGATCCCAAAGGGCCTAGAGACCCTAGAGCCATGATGTGTTTGACTTTCGAGCTTTCATTATTTATCTGATGTTATGTTTCTTCGTTTTTGGTTTGTCGCATAAAATGGTTTGTTACTCTATTAACAGTTCAGTTTGGCATATCATACCATGAGAAATATCCATGCTATTTATCATAAGCCAGTTTCATTATCATGTTGTCTCTTGAGCTTGCTAGCGCCTTGAGGTTTAATATTGTGATTAAATTGCGTAGTCCCTGAGTAGTTTCGTATACGACAGTGGAATATCTTGAGGTTGATTCTTGACATGACAGGTTGACTCAGGCCTTAATCACATGATTGTCCAATATTAAACTTAAGACTCCTCACAACACTAACAATTAATAAAATGGTTAATTTCTGCTTGACTCATCGGGTTTCGGAAAACCTATGATCGAGGGAGTGCGGGAGCGACTAGGACCTGATCTATAGCCCTCAGGTTAGGGAAACGTCCATCATTCAGATGGGTCATGAGTCCGTGGGCATACATGGACGGCCATCTTGATGGGTCCTGGAGCCCCTGCCACAGGTCACAGTGTTACAGCTCTTACGGTACGGTACTTTCTACTTTTGGACTTGGCCCGAGGTCGCACCCTCGCGGTCTAGGTAGCTTCCAGTTGCACACCGTGCTCCCCTTCATAAGTCACGATCTAGGATTGGTTTACAGTAGTAGCTACCCTCTTACAGTAGTTGAGTCATTAAATGCTTATCACATGCTTATTTTCAGTGTCATGTCATTTTAACTGATGCTCTTTTCTTTCTGTGCTATTATTACCATGCTGTCGTTTGTCTAGATATCGTTTACTCCTTTGAGTTGTGGTACAACTGCTGTTGTCCACCTAGATGACGTACATGGTTACCCCGAGACGTTTGGACCAGAGTTTCCGATCCAGGACGCCAGGCGTTGAGCACGGTCCGCTCGTGAGTGCCCTCGTGGCTCTCCTTTTGTACTTTTGGTTGTAGGTTTTGGAGCGGCCCCGTGGGTTGTATTTTTGTTTCCCTGCTTCATTTTCCCGTTATACATGTGAGTACCTCTTTACTTTTCTGTATGTCCTCTTTGTTTTCACTGGCACATGTGGGACCTGCACACGCACTTGCACACTAGTAACGGCACCCGGGAGGTGGGATGTTACAATGACCCTTGCTCTGATACCATATCGGCAATCAATGAACAAAGGATATTGAGTAAAATAAGTTAAGGAACATAGCCTCTCCTCACTTGTATTAGTCATTTATATTGAAACATAAACAGGATTGGGCCGAAGGCCCAATACAGTCAACACCAATAAATATTCTACCGGATATATACTGCCAAGTGAATGGTTGCTGTTCCAGTTTGGAATCATGTTTTGCACATCATGTTTCACTTTCTTGTGTATGTCATTGTTAGTCTTTGGTTTAAGTTCTGCTTTGAGTGCATATTCTATCGTTGATTATGAAGGTTGGTGGATGCTTTATACTTGACCTAGATAAATTTTTAATGCACTAAAATGAAAACCAAAGTAAGAAAAGAAAGTTTGAGCACATAGTCATTTAATATGTTTGCTCTAAAATTACATGGTCATTTGGGCGGTATAAAGCGAATTTTACTGACTACTGTATCTAATCAAGCATTGATATATGCGCACAATATATGTTCTACAAAGAAGTCTATTAACAAGAAAGCTGTCCTCATTCTGAAGAAGAGCCAGGCCATGTTTCCATATACATCCAAAGTATAACCCTGGATGAGGAACACAGTTTGCATCATATTACCTGTTTGGACACCTCCGTTCCTCTAGCTGCATGTGATTGCTTCTTCCTTTCGCTTCTCTTTGCAATAATACTCTAGTGGCCGCCTAAACTGTCATTGGGGGTCTGAAAATTGTAGCTAGGATGAATCTACACAGAACTATTCAGTTGCTATAATATTCCGGGGGCTGTCTAAAGAGTCTAAACAGTCCCTTGGGGGTATGTAAACTGTAGCTAGGATGAATCCTACACTGAACAATTCAGTTATTAATCAATATGATGGGACATGCATGATGCTCTTCGCTCTCATAATTTTATTAATATACAGTAAAACTGTTTCGTCAACATGTAAATATCACTAAGCATTTGGGGCTTGTAAAGCTGTTTCATTCACTTCCCTTTCTCCCCCACCCACCCCTCTCTCTTTCTCACATGTTTGTTAGTCCGCACAGTTGGAAATATTATGAGTTCAAACAATCCACTAGCCATTCTTTACTCAAGAATGGTTGTTGTGTAATCATTCAGCATTTTTAATTGAAGAACTTGTTGGTTTCATTATTTGTGGCAACCTTCTATAAAAACTCTGAGTGATTTCACATTTATTTCTGAGGAAAAATGTCACGGGGATCTGATTCACTAACTTGAAGAATTTATGGTTATGAACTGTATAAGGATACCAAAATTTGATATTAGAAGCTTTAAGTAGTTGGGTGCATATTCTTTTCGACTCTTGGCCATGTCTCAGAGTTGATTGTTCCAGTAACACATCCAACATTTCCCACTTGTAGATTTCTAGGCTTTCCACCGCACTCTAGGAGAATTTGGAGCATGTCAAGTTGGTAACTGCTCTTATATGATTATGACAATCCCCTATCTTGTTTACAAGTTTGTGTTGACCAGGAACTTGAAACTAATTGTTAAAGTTATGTTGATATCAGGTTATGAAACTTTGTCAAATCTTTGTGGAGCATTGTGCTCCATGGCAGACCTTATTCTGATGGGAAAATGGTTGGATAACTGTTAGAATTAGAAATTGTAATAGAAGGCCTACAATTATTTTATATTGGCGAAGCCACAAACCGGTAGGTGAGACCATATCTAACCCAAAAATTTTAAGCTAATGGCCCAATTAGCGATTTAGAGACTTCACCATTTTCTATTTTATCTGTGTGACTATTATTCTTAACACTCTCCCTCAAACTGAGCTTGGCTACCATGTTAGAATTAGAAATAGTAATGTGAGGCCTACAATTATGTTATATTGGTGAAGCCACAAACTGATAGTTAAGATCATATCTAACCCAAAGGCTTAAGCTAATGGGTAGATACTCAACTATTAATTTATAGACCATCATTTTTATTTTATCTAACATGGGTATATTGTTATTAATGATAACAATGCCAGATGAAGCTCGAGCATTTGTCGGGGGCAGACCTCAGGGTTTGAACTGTATGTGCTTTTGGCATTTATGCTTCTGACAGATATTTTCATGTCTTTTTCTTAGGACTTTCTTGTGTGTGTGTGTGTGCATGTGCGTGTGCGGGTGCATGTGCGCGTTCGTGCGCGGTCGGTACTCCCTTACAGTCTATATAAAATATGTTCTGTAACAATTAGTCCGGTGGTAGTTGGAGGTTGACTTCAAGTTGATACGCGTCATAGAACCTTATCAAATTACCTTTTATTTGGCTAGCATCTTATGCGTTTGCTCTGTATTATATCTCACCCTGCCGATAAACCTAAGTTGTGTTTGGTTTTTTTCTTTCTTGCTAGAGTTTAGGCATTCTTTATGCTTGGGGTTGAGGACCCCTTTCAGGATAATTAGCTGTTTGTTGAAGACATCCAGGTTATAACAAATGTTCATGGACATTTTTATTAGTATCTTCTGATCACCTCTGGCTAAGCGAGCATCAAGGTTTATTCTATTCATAAACTAAGGGAGTTCTAAGGTTGTTAAAGTTTGTATTGAAATGTTCAATCATTTTCCAAGAGAAATATGAGACCCCCTACTCAGCTAGTTCCTAGAGGGTTGTCTTCATGTCACCAATCATCTTGCCATAAAACTCCATGAGCTCATTGTTTCTATTTAATCTATTCCCATTTTTGGACGTTGCCGAATTGGGTGTAGGATGCATTTATTGATCATGAATATGTACTTGATCCTATGGAATAGTAACTTTTACTATAGTAGGCATTGGAGGTTATACTTATTATTTTAGCCTGAGACATAGATACAAGAATAACAAACAGGGCAAGCACTTTGATTGTCTTATTAAGCGGGGATTGCAAAATTCATCGAAAATAGATGTTGCTAAGAAAATCGAGAGCATTGATATGTTTATAAAGTTGATCTTCCTAGTTCCTATATACAATGCTGAATCAAGGAGCTCTAATGGTTATTGTTGACCCTAAACATGCAAACATAGTACATCATAAGTTATATACTATTCAATATTTTATATACTAAAGGGTCTTAAATATGAAGAAATGGAAAAAAGATCTATTGTACATCATTATGCTAATCTGTTTATCTGTTGGAGTTGGATCCTTATGCGATCGCTATTTTATGTTTTTGTTTCTTTGAACTCATAGTCCATACCTTTCCTCCCTACTTTCTATGTTTCATTTTATGTATCGTTTGTTTCATACTACAGTATTACCCCTTTCACTTTAGGCAGTTTTCTTACCTAATCAGTTAATTTGGATATTACTGTGAAAGAGAACATGACTCACCCATACGTTGCAATTGCACTTTTCTTTGGCATGGGTGAATTTCTATTTTATAGATGCCGGACCAACTAGTCTTGTTGGTATTTATAGAGCTATATTAGATTTCTCCAACTAACAGTTACAATTCATTATCTATCGTTTCAACGTGCAACTAATAATGCATGATCCACATCTAGCAATTTTACGAGGAGGCACCATATTTAATAGCATCCCTTGCTGCGAGGATGTTGGCATGACATGCTCCCTTTTCAAGCCTTTCAACTTTCACAAATTAATTAGTCTTGTAGAAGAAAGTTATATCCATCTGTTCCAATTGAAATGGAATGCTTTCATTAACATTTTAAACATTATTTTCTTGGCTCCTGTTTCCTTTTATTTCAGGGGCATATCATAAAAAATCCGAAGACTCAAAGGGCGCAAAGCTTATTTGAGATACCAAGTGTTCATCGCATTATTATTAGCGGCACACCAATACAAAACAATCTTAAGGTGATAGCTTTGAATCCTGCTAGGGATGAGAATGGGCATGCCCAAAGCCTGATTGGGCTCCCAATTGGGCATGCCCACCATTAATTTTTTCGTACTCATTAATGAAGGATTTGTAGAGATGGGAGCCCAATGCCCAATTGGGCGGCCAATTGGGCTTTGGGAATGCCTATTCTCATCCCTAAACCCAGCGTATGGCCTCCTGACGTTGCTTTCTTGTTATATGTTTTTCGTGATTGATTTAAATCTTATGCAACTGAGTCATGAATGTTTCTATTTGATTTCAACAGGAACTGTGGGCTCTCTTCCACTTTTGTTGCCCTGATGTCTTAGGAGACAAGGATGAGTATGATCTTGTTTTATTATTGGATTTTTATTTTTATTTTTGTATCCACAAACTTCTATCCTCTTCATTCTTCTTTAGGTTTAAAATAAAATATGAACATAAGATCTTGCGCGGGAACGATAAATATGCTTCAGATCGAGAAAAACATGTTGGCTCTACAGTTGCTAAGGTAACCAGATGTGCTTGCAATATTCATAATTATGTTATATATGTAGCCCATACAAGGTTTGATGTCAGGTTGGTAGCTTGTTATAAGAATCGACGAATCATAGATTCTTAATGAAGCATTCTCCTTCTTAATAATGCTCCATAGCCGGGCATATTTTGTGGTAAGAGTTATACAATCATGCTATGTCCTTCACAGATGAATCTAGTATCGTCAATTCAATTTTCGTTAAGCTAATTGCTATTTACATAACAGAAAAGTGTACTTTTATGTTTTAGGTGTTGTATTATTGTATAACAATAATCCTTTTCCATTTCTTTCTGTTAAAATTTATGAAGAATACGGCATCTCATGTGATTGCCAAAAAATAGATGGCGGTACACATGCATTTATGTGAGCTTCCTTTTTAACAAATCATTCTTCTGCGAGCGTGAAGAAAAAAGTAGCTGTTTAGGCACTTAAGTAGTCTGCCTAGGCGATTTCAAGGTGGGCCACACTACCTAGGCTAGCTTAGGCAGTTAGCTATTCTCACCATTAGATTAGACTATTAGGCTTATTGGGCTCGGACCTGTATTAGTTGCATCTGTTTATGATACTATATAGATTAATAAAGTGTGAGAGGGGAGAAATATCTATCTCCTATGCTGATTGTTGAGGTCAATAGTCCCACATTAGAAAAATTATAAGAAGTTGATAGGAATGTGGTTTCTACCCATTGGTTTAAGTTTTTGGAAGACATACATGACTTCAATCACTAGTTTATGATTTCATTTATATCATTAATAGTGGGCCTCTCTCAATCTTGAATCTTGTTTTAACATGGTAGCAGAGCTGAAAGTTCTATCATATCCTATCACTATATTCCTAAGTTAAACCACTTCATAACCATCTGTCTTGTAATATTATCTTGCCTTGTAATGGACTAATGACCGTTTATCTTGTAAACATTGTCCGATGGTCCATTGATAATGGCCTAATCCGGATCCAAATCAGCATGAATCATCATTCTATCTTAATTCTAAAAAAAGGAAAGAAGTCTAATATTCAAACTTTTGAGAGAGGGTGTTGAGATTAATGATCCTGTATTGAAAAAATTGAAAGAAGTTGATGTCCATTGACTTATGATGTATAATCTATTGAATTTTTTTGAAAGAAGTCTCATATCCAAACATTGGTGATTGGGTCTCTACCCATTGACTTAAACTTTAGGTGGCAAATATGGCCTGGTTACTAGTTTATGACTTCACTCATATCATTAATAGTGGCCTACTCGCAGTTTTGAATCTTGTTCTAACACTTGTGCCATCCTAGATTTATCGTGGTATCAAAGCATATGTTACACTCTGATCCAAACACCAACCCTAATTTATTCCTCCAAAATTAATAAAAAAGATACATTATTTTTTCCTCTCTACCTGTCGCTTCTCTTCTCGTTGCCATTGATGCTTCTCTTCCCAGCCGTCGTCGTCGTCGTCATCGTCGACTCTTGCTCATATCGTTGTTGCTGCTTCTGGTTACTGCTATTGCATCCGTCTTTTTTTGCTGCAATCACTGCTGTCGTCGTGCTACTGTCCTTTTTTTTGCTACATCAGCCAGTATCTTTCCATCTCTCCCTTTCTCAGATATGAGATTGATTATATCTGATACTAAGATTCTTTGATTAACCCAGATATGACCCTTTGTAGTTAGGTTAAAAAATTATTCTTTTTCCATATTTAAAATATAATAGTAAAACTATTTTTCTTCTGTTTTAGGTCTTGATTGATGCAAACTACTGGTTGAATCTTACTGGCTGCATTAGACATATTAATTCTATACCAAGTCTACTTGATCTTCTGTTTTCTTTCTATTGCTTGCCTTTTGGTTTATACTGGCTACTGTAGCTTTTATTTATGAAGTGAAGTCTGTGGATTCCAACATTTCAAATACAATGCCTCCTATAACTATCAACTTTAATGGGATCTTTTGGGCCTAATCCTTCTGTCTGTTCATTGGCTCTTAGAAGTAAAAGAAACATCTCCTGGAAGATCTACTAGACTCAAAATCAAAGGTATGCTGACTAGCTTGTAAGTACTGTTGTGTGATGCCATCCATTTTTAACGTTTTGATGTAGAAGTTTAGTGCAAGCATTATGTTCATAAAGACTGCAAAAAAATGGAATACACTAAAGAAAATGTTTGAGAATGAGAAGAATATTTCTCAGGTTATTGAGATGTCCAATAGGTGTTGAGATATTGAGTGTCACCTGTGTTTTTGATGATGAACACATGTTGCATCTAATATCTTTGAGTTCATGAGGATAAGACAAATCAAATGAAGTACTCAATGAAGTAGTTATAAGCAAGGTTTGAGGTATCGGTCGATTCCAATTGGTATTGGCTGTATCGGACTGGTATCGTCCCCTAGCGATACTGAAACGACCACATAATATCGATTTCGGCTAGAACCCTTGGGGTTCGGTTTGAAAACGAGAACTAAGATGTCCCAAATTGAAGAACTAGAGGAGAAGATGCGGAAACAGAAAATATTGCAGAAGAAAAGAAGAAAAAGAAAAAAGAAAAAAAGAAAAGAAAGAAAAAAAGAAAAAAAAGGAAGAAGACGAAGAGATTAACTTACCGCTGCCTCACCGCCCCGCCGCCTCGACGAGCTTCTTGCCGCCCCGTCTCGACGAGCTTCTCGCTGCCATGCCTCGATGATCCACCGTGAGAGGGAGAGAGGCAAAGTGAGAGCATGGTGATCTGCTCTTTTTGTAAGGCAAACTTGTAAATAAGTGGTAGTGCGATAAGTAAAACGGTGGGTGCGTAAATCAACTCCCAGTTGATTTTTTGACAAACTTGTAAATAAGTGGTATGTGCAAAGTAAAATGGGGGGTGCGCAAAGCAACTCGCAGCCTGAACAGATTTTTGTGGCAAACTTGTAAATATGTGGTATGTGGGGGGGGTGTAAAGTGGGGGGTGCGCAAAGCAACCGCTCCCACTAAATAATAATAATGGCAAACTTGTAAATAAATATATATGTACAAATTTATAAATACATATTAGTAATGCAAATTTGATAAATATTTGATAGTTATATGATTAATACTTTATTTTTTAAGTATTTGATATGTTTTAAGTATTTAAAATTACCGTTGCGGACGAAACGAAATTTACTTCTGAAATCGTCGAAATGGACGATACCGATACCGAAAACTAAATTTTGGAAAGAGCGATACCGAAATCGAAACCGAGATATAAAACCTTGGTTATAAGATAAATAATGCCATGGATCTATTGGAGCAAGAGAAAGAGCTTGGAAAGCAAGAATGCATCAACCGGACTTCATTGTATTAGATAGATAGGTAGATAGATATATATACTTGATGAATTTTTTATTCTTTTGTCTTATCTTGTTAAGGCCTTGTTAGAAATTCACACACCCATAGGAATACTTTAAAAATGATTTCAAAATGTTTTAAAAATGTTTTAAAAGATTTTTCATGTCGTATCCAATGTATCTGTTGATAGTCGACTACTTCTTGAATATGAGTCGACTACTTTTCATTGGAAAATCTCTGTATTATGAAATAGTCGACTACAACTGTTTTGGGAATTGACTACAGTTGTTTAGATAACCGACTACCGACAGCCCAACGGACAGAAAACACATTTCCACGATTTATGGAACGCTGTTTTTACTTCCGTTGGAGGGGTGTTTTTGGAAACTATTTTCAACAGATTTTCAACATATATAAGTTGAGTTTGTTGAGGATTTTTGTAACAATTAATGCTCAATTTTTCAAGAGAAAAGGTGTTTTAAAGTCCAAAAGCTTTTAAGCAAATATTCCTTTTTCTTGGCCAAAAGTCTTTCATTATTTCAAATCTTTCTTGGCCATGTTTTCTTGATCTCCTAAAGCAAAGTTCTTATCTTTAGAGATCACTGTTTTCTACTATGGTCTCTACACAACACAAAGCTTCAAAGTAAGGCTATATGTAAAAGTGTATTCATTCTAAAAGAGTAAGTGCAAATCCTCAAAGAATTAAGGTGGTGAGTTGTTTATTTCTTGGGAAGAAATTTGTTGTAAGAAAGACCTCTTACAACAAATTTCTTAGTTGCCTTGAAACATGTAATTCATTAATTAACTATTTGATTACAATAGTTGCATTGTATGTTAGCTGTACTATGTCTATCAACTTGCTTTCCATTTTCCCAACAAGGGTCGCCTTTGGGAGTACTTTTACTAGAAGCTCCAGAGGACGATATCTTCACAAGACTACAAATTCTATTTTAAAAAGCATGACAAACAAATGCTTGGAAAATATTAATAAATAACGAGCATGGAAAATTAATTAAAGCCTAAACTAAAATTGTATGTAACATGTGCATGTGCCATAGATTCATAAATCTTAGGCGTAAGAAGCTAAAAGCATAATTCATGCTCATCCATTTAATTTCCTCACTATGTATAAAAAATGATAATAAAAAAAACCAAATGATGTTCCAAAGTCATATTAGGCACCAAGATCCCCATCTTTCACTAACAAGTTCAACAATTTAAGATTATTCCAGAACATCCACTTTTCTATTTCACCAAGTTGCTAAAAATTAGAAAATCCTGAGGGATAAACCCTTAGAGTATATACCATAGAATTGAAACCATCATCTTGCAACCACATCTTTTCAAACTTGTTTGACAACATGGGCATATTTCACATTAAAATTAGTAACTAATTTATTTTGCAGCTGCATTGTTCTCTTCGATTTTTCACATTAGTAATAATTTTTTAGTCTTCAATTTTCATTGCTCGTTCATTTTTCTTACCTCCACAACTGAAAACTGAAGACTGAGGAATGATGATTTGAAGCAGCAAACAAGCCCGTGGTCTGCACAATTGAAAAGCGAAAGCTGAAAAAATTAAAAAAATTAAAAAAAAAAACAAAAGCCAGTCAGTTGACTGCTTATTCGTCTTACTTTGAAAAAAATTAAAATCTTAAAAAAAATTAAAATCAATTTTTTTTGCAAAACACGTACCTTTACCGGCTGGAGACCACAAATAACGCTTCTCCTTGAGTCCCTCGCTCGAAAAGAGCGGCGAAGGATTGATGACAGATCGGCTGCTAGGGTTTCACGGTGAACTGCTGGAGCGGTAAAAGACTCGAGGCGAGTGTAATAATTTTTTGTTTTAAGGGTATTTCCCAAAAAACTCTATGTTTTCATTCATATAACGGGTATGAGTCAGGTCGGATCAGCTATTAAGTGGACTGACCCGCTAACCCAAATCTTAAATAACGACGGATATAGGCCGATATCCAATATCGTGACGCTATCAATCCAAAAGACCGGAAAGGCAACGACGCAATAGATTTCGTATCGGCCTAGTGTTATTTCTGCAATAGCGGCCGATATATCGGATATCGGTGAGATATTTAGAACACTAGAACTTGAGTAAACTTTCTTAACAAGATACATAAAATATATTATGGACACTCTAAGGTGGTCGCAACACATGTCGGTAAGCCACTTGGCCCCACTCTCTCCAACACATTAAAATGGGTGGTAAATCTTGCACTCAATTTCCCATGGAACCCATACATTCTTACTCGTGTATGAGAAATCTTCAAGAACATATGATATTCTTAGAATTCCAATTCTCTTCTTCTTCGGTTAGCATATCTCTTCTATTTGCTCTATGCAACTTGAAGATGTTCTAACTTACTGAATCTTATCTAAAGCTTGTTGTCCTAATTTTGTATTAAGAAGCTTTCTTTCACACATGCCATCCCAATTTATATGAGAGCTGCATTTAAGCCAATACAAAAGCTCATACGATGTATCCTTTATGCTTGCATGGTAACTGTTGGATGCAAATTTTCCCAAAGGCAAGCAATCTTTCCATGATGTCTTCAAGCCTAGCATACTACATTGCAACATATGTTCTAAAGTTTGGATTGTTTATTCCATGGTTTGAGGTATCGACCGATACCTCTTGGTATCGGGCGTATCGGACCGGTACCGCCCAGTACCGGTCCAATACTGCAGCATAAAATCGGTATCGGCCGAAACCCGGCGAAACCGGCCGAAAATGTCTAAAATTGAAAAATAAGAGGAAGAAGAAGAAGAAGAAAGGAAAAAAATGCAAAAAAAAGAAAAAACAAAGGAAGATCAAACTTACCTCGCCGCGCCTGCCGCCTCGCTTGCTGCCTCGCCACGCCTCGCTTCGTCGCCTGCTGCCGCGCCGCTCCTGTTGCTCCCTAGAGAGAGAGAGGAAATTTTGAATGGTAAACTTGTAAATAAGTTATATGTGCTGTAGGGTAAGATATTTTATGGCAAACTTGTAAATAAGTGGTATGTGTGCAAAGCAAAATGGTGGGTGCGCAAAGCAATTGCAAGCTATTTTTGGCAAACTTGCAAATAAGCGGTTAGTGCGCAAAGTAAAACGGTGGATGTGCAAGGCAAACTTCTAGCTACTTTATTTTTTTACGTATCTGATAGATTTTATGTATTTAAAACTACCGATACTGATCAACCGAAACCCACGTCCGATACCGCCAAAACGGACGATACCGATACAGAAACTTAAATTTTCGAGAGAGCAATACCGAGATCGAAACCGAGATCTCAAACCTTGGTTTATTCTGACTAGCCATCTGTTTGGGAATGATTTGTTGAGCTAAAGCAAGCTATATTTGCAGAGCTCGTTGCATACTCTTGGGGATGATATGCTGAACTAAAGAATGATCTATCTGCAGAGCTCGATGCATACTCTTCTAATACCCTGACGTGAACTCGCTATCTTGATCTGAAATTATGGACATTAGTGCGCTATGTAATCTTACAATCTTATTAATGTAGAGCCTGGTCAATTTTTCCATAGAAAATCTTATACTGATGGGTAGAAAATTTGCAAATTGGATCAGTCGATCAACGATTACTCATTTGTCATCATTTCCCTTTATGAATTTTGGTAATCCGGTGAAAATGCATGAAAACCTTTGCCCCCTTCCATATTGATATATGTAAATTCTGAAGCAATCCAACTGGCCTCTAATGTTTTGCTTTAATTCGTCGGCATGTCATGCACTCAACAACATATTACATTATATCTCTCTTCGTATTATTCCTCCAATAACTTGCTTTTAAATCATTATTATCTTTGTTCCTACAGGGTGCATGGTGTATATAGAATGGTGTCCCTATCTTAAGATCTTCTTTAGTTTTGGAATGCTAGAAACACAAATTCAACATCCAAACTTCAAGGAACCATCATTATGCATCAAAATCCTGGTCTAAAGCCTGCTTACACATATTCTTTGATTTTTTACAGTTTGGGATCCTCCTTATGATGAACATTTATCTTATCTACCAACGAAGATTGTATTACAATATTAGCCAACTATGCTTGAGTTTGATGATTTCAGATACCGATTTCTATGCGGTCCAAAATTTCTAGTTTGTCTTTGCAATATCAAAAGCATGCACAATCGCTTGAAGTTCTTTGGCTAAGGGCATCAACTACATTTGCCTTACTTAGATGGTGCTTAATGGTCACATTATAATCATTTAATAACTCTAGCGATCTCGTTTGCTTCATATTCTACTCCTTCTGACTGAATGGGTATTTTAAACTTTTGTGATCCGTATAAATCTTACATCACACATCATAAAGATAACATTTTGAAATCTTGAGAGCGAAGGCTACTAATGCCAGCTACAAGTCCTGTGCTGGGTAGTTTTGTTGAAAGGCTTTAGTATGTCTGGAGGCATATGCCACAACCTTTCATTTTGCACAAGTATACATCCTAAACCCTTTCTAGAGGCGTCATTATAAATAGTAAATCTTTCATCTTAAGCGGGCAGAGTTAGCACTAATGTTGACATCAACCGTTGCTTTAGTTCGTAAAAGTTTTGCTCACATGCCTTCGTCCAATCAAATTTGACTCCCTTTCTAGTAAGACAAATTAAAAGAAAGGTAATGCACGAGAATCCTTCTACGAAAGTAATGTCGTAACCCAGCCATGCCGAGGAAGATACGCATCTTTGGGACATTAGATCATTTGTTCTAATTAACCATGTCTTCCACCTAGGGACCATGGCAATTTATCCTTCGAGATGACATGATCAAGAAACAAGTCACTTTCCAACCAACACTTGCATTTTAAGCTTTGTAATTAAGTTCTTGTTTTTTATGATTTATAATACATACCTTAAATTCTCCACATGCTCTTCCTTACTTCTTGAGTACATAAGAATATCTTGAAGGTCATAATAAAATTATTCAAATAGGGGTTGATACTCTGTTCATGAGGTCCATTGAGGCTATAAGTGCGTTTGTCAACCCGAATGGTGACATCAAAAACTTATAGTGACCATAACACGTTCTTCGAAACGTGATCTGCTTTAATCTTCAATTGATTGTAGCCAAATCACAAATCAATCTTTGAGAAAATTTGCATTCTTCGCAGTTGATTAAACAAATCATCAATTCTTGTTACTGGGTATTTGTTTCATATTGTTATTTGATTCAACTCCTTATAGTCAATGGATAGATGGAAGCTCCCATCATTCTTCACGAAAAATATAAATGCATCCCATAGTGATATGCTAGGCGGCCTAGGCCTGATGAAACCATTATCCAAAAGTTCTTGTGATTGCTCCTTCAAATTCTTCAACTCAGCAGGGGCCATCTGATATGGTGCTTTTCAAATTAGGCTAGTGCACGATACCAAGTCGTTGAGAACTCGATATCTCTATCTAAATGCATCCCATGAAACTCTTTAGGAAATAAAATGTGAAATTCTTGAATAATGGGAATATCTTCCAAACTTATATTTTCATCTTTATCCAACTCTGTAATGGAAGCTACATGACCAACACATACTGTCCTTAAGCGACAAGATCTAAGAGTAGTGATTATTAATAAGAGTTCTTAAGCTCTACTTCCCTTAAAATAAAACTTCGGCTCCCCAGCTAATCTAAATAACACATTCTCATTATAAAGATCGAAGCATGATTCTCAAAAATCCAATCCATCCTTAAAATGATGTCAAAATCATTCATTTCTAGCCTTATGTGCCTCGTGTCGTGCGGCCATGAGTCGTGCGGTCATGTGTCGTTCGGTCATGTGCCATGTGACGTTATGCTTTGCCGGCCTTATGCTTGCTACCTTATGCTGCTTGCCTTGTGCTGGCTTTATGTTTCTTGTCCTGTTGGCATTGTGCTAGCATTGTGTTGCTTGCATTGCTATCCACATGATGGCTTTGTGCGGTGCTTATTTTGCTGGCCTTATAGATGATCCTTATGTGTGCTTGTGTGGACTTGGTCCTTGTGGCTGATCATTGTATGTGCTTGTTCCTTATGGCTGACTCTTGTATGGGCATGCTCCTGTGGCTGACCATTGTGTGGGCTTGCTCCTTAAGGTTGACTCTTGTGTGGGCTTCTGTGGTCTAGATCATTGTGGCTGACCCTTGTGCTGCTTGTGTGGGCTATATCCTTGTGGTTGACCCTTGTGTGGGCTTGTTCCTTGCGACTGACCCATTGGGTTTTAGTCTATTTTAAACATAGTTGATGTTTGGATTGGATAAATGGGTTCTATGATGACATTGTTTTGAGAAAATAAAACCTTGCTATGAGAAGTTAATTAAACTAATTGCGGGATATGCGTGAGAGTACATAGATGATTAAAAAAAATTGAAATTGATCACAGTTTTGTAGTCTAGTCTTGGGCAATGCTAGAATTTGATAATATAATTGATCAAATGGGTTCTTTCATTAGGGTATTACTTGATTCTTTGGTTGATATGGAGGTTATGATTACCATCCCTTGTAGCATAGGCCTGATTTTTATTACAGATATTGACATCATGATATATGCCTTTGGGCTATACTTATAGACGTCTCATGACATATGATATGTACAATGTAAATGAGATCAAAATCAACAAATTTTATACATGATTACAAATGATATTGAGCTGTTGATTTGAGTACATGTACCGTACATCATATACCTTCATTGTCATGATACTTATTATATACATATACAATGGCATTGCACTGGATACTGCATTAGGTATATGATGCAGATGCAACTGCATCTACAGGCCAAGGGCCGGAGCGCATGGGCCAAAAGGCGGGCCGGGTCGTGACTTACTTCAGGAGGAGGAAGCGGCTCAACCCATGAGGGAGTATATCGTTCACATTTGCCTACGGAGGGCGTTTTAGTCTATTACTTTCAGATCTGGAGTTGTCCTCATTACGGCTAGCCGTCTTTTGCTTTTTATGCTTAATATTGCGAAGAACAATCTAGGCGTCACCATTGACGGTTCTTAGGCTTTATTTCGTTCATTTATAGTTTGGAGAGCGAGTCTCCTCTCCTAACGAGACTTATCTATCTTATTATCATTGTTCTTTGTTGAGTTAATCCATTTTTTCTATTTTCCACTTAAAAATATTGTCTTTATTATTGTTTGATTGGTCGGTTCGTATCAAATTGGTATCAGAGCAGCGAGATCCGATGGCGACCTCAACAAGATCCAAGGAAATCGACGAGAAGATTCAGGGCTAGCGCGAGGAGATCCACGGAGCGATGGAGGTAATGAACGAGCGAATCACCACGGGGTTCAAAGATCATGCGCAAACCCAAGAAGATCATCAAAACAAACTGAATACGATAGAGGCGAATATTGCTCTTTTGGTCCAAACCCTAATTGCTGACAAAGAGAAGGAGAAGAAACCACAAGGCGAATCTGGGAAGGAGATTATCGACAAATCAGAGATAGAAAATCAGCGACAAAAAGCCCTAGAAGCCAAGGCGACCACCGTATTCAGCGGATCTTGGCCAGAAGCCATTCCGGTGGGCGGATCGGGGCCATCAAACCCCCAGAGGGCCGAGTGAAGGGCGGTGAACCTCCAGGGGTTCGGTTTGAGCAGGCGAACCCCATAGGGGGGCGACAAGGTGCGACGGGCCCTTTTGGGGACCACCAGGGAGCATCGACCCCTCCCTGGAGTCGCCCGAAGGTGGCGAGCCCCTGGGACCACTACCAGGGGCTGGCGAGGGCTTGGGAGGGGCAGGGTGGCCCTCTCCCGTTGGCCGTGCGGGCGGGGCGAACCCCACCTGGGGTCGCCCATGGGCGGCAAACCCTTGGGACCACTCCTAGGGGCTGATGAATCTAGAGGGAGGGCCCGGTGGGGTTTTCCGTTGGGCGTGCGGTTGTCGCCAGAGGGGCGGGTCCTTTTGGGGACCCACGGGAGGCCTTTGCAGACTTTCCAAGGCATTACTATCATCCAGATGGATTTGAAAGGCCTAAGTGGCCTGATGAGGAGTGCATAGATGAAGATGGAGGCCCAACTGGGGCTGGTGGAGGCGGTCTGGGTGGAGGACGACCAGGTCGTGGGTATTCACCTCAGGAGAGGGAGTATGAAGGAGGCACATTGGGAAATATCAATGCAGATCGGAGGTTGAAGAACTTGAAAATGCCGGTGTTCGATGGCACGAATCCTGACGGATGGATCTATCGGGCAGAGAGGTACTTTCAGGTGATGGGGTTGACGAGGGAGGATGTCATGCGAGCTATCGGCATATCTTTTGAGGGAAAGACCTTTGGCGTGGTATCGTTGACGGATAGCACGACACTTTTTCCACTTGGGAGGAGTTGGCGGCATACCTGCTTGACTGTTTTCAGGGGACACCGGGTGGGGATTTCTATGCGCAGTTGTCGACTCTTAGGCAGGAGGGGACTGTGATGGATTTCATCGAGAAGTTTGAGACACTTTCTGGTAGGGTGAAGGGGTCTTAGAGGAGGTCTTGGTGGGCAATTTTATGAGGGGGCTGAAGTCATCTATATGAACTGAGCTGAGGATGCAGAGTCCCAAGGACTTGGAGGACCTCATTCGCCCAGTGCAGAAGGCAGAGGAGAAGCAGGCATATGAGAGGAGTATTAAAGGCACAGGGGGCAGAACCCACGTAACCAGCTACCACCAGTTGCGCAGAAGGTGACTACGGGGGTCCACGACACTAGAGGGGAGAAGGCAAGGGGAGACTATACGGTGGGATTCGGTAGGCAAATGACGGACAAGGAGATGAGAGAGACGAGCCAAGGGCTTGTGTTTTCGATGCGATGAGAAGTTCTCCCCAGGCCATAGGTGTACGAACAAGCTGCTGCAAATCACTATAGTTCCCGACGAGGAGGGGCACTTTGAGGAGGAGCGTGAGGCTGAGACAGAGAAGGGGAGGAGGAACACCCACACTTGGCGGAAGTGTCCTTGAACTTTGTTGTCGAGTTTACTCCAAACCACTCCATGAAGTTATCAGGGCGACTAGCCGATGCTGTGGTGACAGTGCTCATTGACAGTGGGGCCACCCACAATTTCATATCCCCTCAGATAGTGGAGCGCCATGTGTTGCAGCTCAGCACCATGGAGAAGTTTACGGTGTTTCTAGGGACCGGGAAGATGGAGGAGAGCATGGGGATGTGCAAGGGGTTGTGCTTGACCTTGCAGGGAGTGCAGATAGTGGATGGTTTCTTATCCCTGGATTTGGGTAATGTTGACGTGATATTGGGAGTGCAGTGGCTAAAGAGTTTGGGCGAAGTGAAGGTGAACTGTAAGGAGTTTAGGATGGAGTTCCAGGAGGGGGATCACACCGTAGTACTGAGGGGGATCCCAGCCTCTGTTTTTCTATAGTGGACTTTAAGGCCATGACCCAGTTACTGCGGAGGACAGGAGGGGTTTTGGTGGAGTTTCAGGGGATGACAGCTGAGGGAGAGGGGCAAGCTGAGGAGACCCCGACGGAGGTGGACCAGGTACTGAAGCAGTTTCAAGAGGTTTTTCAGATGCCACACGGACTTCCTCCGCCACGAGACCATGAGCACGCAATAGTTTTGCGAGAGGGCATATCACCGGTGAGCCTGTGGCCATATATATATCCGCATGTGCAGAAGGACGAGACAGAGCAGATGGTACGTGAGATGCTATAGGCCGGGGTGGTCCAGCCCAGCGTGAGCTCTTTTTCTAGTCCAGTGTTGCTGGTGAAGAAAAAAGGACGGGAATTGACGGTTCTGCGTAGACTACATGGCCATGAATAAGGAAACCGTACCCGATAGGTTTCCTATCATGTTATAGATGAGTTGTTGGATGAGCTACATGGGGCGATGGTATTCACGAAGGTGGATTTGAAGTCGGGGTACCACCAGATTCTAATGAGGCAGGAGGATGGGCCGAAGACGGCATTTTGTACCCACGAGGGACATTATGAGTTTCCGAATGCACCGTCGACCTTCCAGGCCTTGATGAACAAGATTTTCCAGCCATACTTGAGGAGGTTCATCTTGGTCTTCTTTGACGACATTTTGATCTACAGCAGATCGATGGGTGAGCATGTGAGTCACTTGGAGCTGGTTTTCAGGGAGTTACAGACACATCAATTGTACGCAAATCGGAAGAAGTGTATGTTCGGGTAGAGGCCGATTGAGTATTTGGGATATATAGTGTCAGGAGCAGTGGTAGCAGCGGATAGATCGAAGGTGTCAACAATGTTGGACTGGCCTCTACCGACGTCACCGAGAGCGATTCGAGGATTTCTGGGCTTGACCAGGTATTACAGAAAATTTGTTAAGAGGTATAGCACCATTGCTTGGCCTCTGATAGAGCAGTTGAAGGACGGGTGCGGATGGAGAGAAGCGACGACTCAGGCTTTTGAGGCGCTGAAGGTAGCGATGTCGACCGCTCAGTTCTGGCATTACCTGATTTCAGTGTACCTTTTGTGGTGGAGACGGATGCTTTAGGCTATGGATTGGGGGGTACTGATGCAAGAGGGGAGACCTATAGCCTATTTGAGTCAGGTGCTATCTGTCAGGACACGGCTGAAATCGCTTTATGAGAGGGAGCTTATGGCTATATTACTATCAATTCAGAAATGGCGGCCCTATTTATTGGGAAGACACTTTGTGGTGCGGACATATTAGCGCAGCCTGAAGTTCCTATTGGAGCAGAGATTAATGACGGAGGAGCACCAGAGATGGCTTTCTAAGCTCGTGGGATACCGCTTCGATATTGAGTATAAGCTGGGGTTGGAGAATAAGGCGGCAGATGCACTGTCTCGGCGAGAGGGAGAGGCACAGCTACAGGCTCTATCCTTACCTATGTGGTTGGATTAGGGGCCGATGTTACAGGAGACAGAGTCGGACCCAGATTTGAGACGCATTCGGGAGACATTGCAGTGGGGATGAGGGACCAACTGGGTATACGTTGCAGGCAAGGTTTTATGTATCGGTTTCGGAGAGGGTATCGCTCTCACGAAAATTTAAGTTTCGGTATCGGTATCGTCCGTTTCGGCGGTATCGGACATGGGTTTCGGTTGGTCAGTATCGGTAGTTTTAAATACATAAAATCTATTAGATATATAAAAAATTAAAGTAGCTAGAATTTTGCCTTGCACACCCACCGTTTTACTTTGCGCACATATTACTTATTTGCAAGTTTGCCTTGGAGTTGCTTTGCGTACCTACCATTTTGCTTTGTGCACATATCACTTATTTACAAAGTTGCCATAAAATATCTTCCTCTACACGTATAACTTATTTACAAGTTTACCATTCAAATATTCCCCCCTCTCTCTCACGCATTCTCTCTCTCTCTCTCTCGCGGTCCCCCCCCTCTCGTTCTCTCGCGGAAGCGGCATCAAGCAGCATCAGGCGGCACGCGGCGGCGGCGAGGCGCGGTGGCGGCCGGTAAGTTTGATTTTTTTAGTTTCTTCTTCTTCCTCTTTTTTTTGATTTTGGCCAGTTTCTTACACATTTGCTGGCCGAAACACTAGGGTTTCGGCCAGTTTCGTCCGATACTGGGCGAAACCGGCTGAAACACTAGGGTTTCGGCCGATACCGGTTTTATGCTGCCGCTTTGGACCGGTACTGGGCGGTACCGGTCCGATACGCCCGATACCAAGAGGTATCGGGCGATACCTCAAACCATGGTTGCAGGGACAACGGTTGCTCTATCACGGGAGGTTAGCCTTGCCCCGGTCATCGGCATTTATACCAGTGCTTTTCCAGGAGTTCCATGGATCAGCAGTAGGGGGACATTTTGGGGTGCAGCAGACTTATATGCGGATGGCTAGGGAAATCTATTGGCCTGGGATGCGTAGAGATATCGCATGGATGGTGGCTGCATGTGATATTTTCCAGAGGCATAAGTACATGGCGATGGAACCGGCGGGGTTGTTACAGCCATTGGCATTACCAGAGGGTCTGGGAGGAGGTGACGATAGACTTCATCGACGGGCTACCACGACCGGAGGGATTCACGGTGATTTTTGTAGTGGTAGATCGCTTGAGTAAGTATGCCCGTTTCATTCCATTGAAGCATCCTTACGCGGCAGTATCAGTAGCAACAACGTTCATGAAGGAGATTGTCAGGTTGCATGGTTTTCCCGAGGTGATTGTGTCTGATAGGGAAAAGGTCTTCATGAGTGGATTTTGGAAGGAGCTGTTGAGGGTGCAGGGCACAGTCTTGAAGATGAGCACAGCCTACCACCCTCAGTCGGACGTGCAGACAGAGGTGGTGAACAGGAGCGTTGAGACGTATCTTCGGTGTTTTGCCTCGGAGACCCCCCGACACTGGTACAGATGGCTAACGTGGGCAGAATACTGGTAGAATACTTCTTATCACTCTGCAGCAGGTACAACACCCTTCCAGATCTTATATGGGAGAGACCCACCTCAGTTGGTTCATTATGGGCACCACAAGACCCCGGTGTCACAGGTGGAGGATTACATGGAGGAGCGGGACAGTATGTTGGAAGAACTCAAGAAGCATTTGACGAGGGCGCAGCAGGTGATGAAAGCTAATGCGGATGGTCATCGCCGTGACGTGCACTTTCAGGTGGGGGATAAGGTATACCTAAAACTACGAACATATCGCCAGAAGTCCTTAGTCCATTGGAGGAAAGAGAAGCTGGCAGTACGGTACTATGGGCCATTTGAGGTGGAGGCCAAGATAGGGGTGGTAGCTTATAGGCTAAAGCTGCCTCCCTCGTCTTCAATTCACCCCGTTTTTCACGTGTCACAGCTACGATGGGCTATTAGAGAGCAGACAATGTTGCCCACACTACCCCCCACACTTATAGATGACATGGATGTGCTGATGGAGCCGTTAGACGTGATGGCTGTTCGTCATGTACCAGGACGATGGGAGGTGTTGATATATTGGTAGGGATTGCCGGACTGCGATACTACATGGGAGGAGGCAAACATGATACATCAGCAGTTCCCCGATTTCCACCTTGAGAACAATGTGGCTCCTCTACGGGAGGGTATTTATGCGGATGCAACCGCATCAACATGCTAAGGGACGGAGCGCATGGGCCAAGAGGCGGGCCGGGTCGTGACTTACTTCAGGAAGAGGAAGCGGCTCAACCCATGAGGGAGTATATCGTTCACGTTTGCCTACGGAGAGCGTTTTAGCCTATTACTCTATTACTTTCAGACCTGGAGTTGTCATCTTCTTTTTATAAGTAGGGCTAGCCGTCTTTTGCTTTTTATGCTTAATATTGTGAAGAACAATCTAGGTGTCACCGTTGACGGTTCTTAGGCTTTGTTCCGTTCGTTTAAAGCTTGGAGAGCGAGTCTCCTCTCCTAACGAGACTCATCTATCTTGTTATCATTGTTCTTCGTTGAGTTAATCCATTTTTTCCATTTTCCACTTAAAAATATTGTCTTTATTATTGTTTGATTGGTCGGTTTGTATCAGTATACCTACTAGTACTATACATGATACTGTATCCGACTTGACATGTCATTACTTGGGACTGCACTTGACACCAGACATTGTTGTTTATTACATCACACTTGACCATCTAGGTTACACTAGATACTAGGGGATAGGATAACTCATGTCATTGAAAGTGTGGGAGCGACTGGAGCTACTCTGCTAATCTTTTTATTGTTCTTGTTAATGTTCCTGACTGTTCCTGTTACTATATCTGTCCTGGATGAGTGCTTCATGGCATGAGTGAGTTCATATGTTGCATATTGTGTTATCAGGCATGAATCATAACACTAGATATAGGAGCACTGATTACATCTGCATAGTCATGTGGATACTGTTAGCACATCTAACTATTATTATGCCATACATTGTCATGTTACCTTTTTACATACGATATTACTTCTATTATAATGTTTTAGCTTGTATGACACTGCTGTTTCTGTGTTTTAGCTTACATAATATTACTCCAATTATTGCTTATATGATTTAACACATGTTATTTTGTTTCAATTTATATGTTTATTTTATATGCGAATCTCACATATTTTTCTTGTACTTTTTGAGGATCTACAACCAACTCTAATGGTTGCTTTTTTTTGCTTCCGTTGGGTGTATGAAGTGATTACATTGTGTTATCATGTTTCTTTTAAAGTACTGTAACTAATTATATTTGTTTTTGGTATATTGTGTCTATCTGTATTGTTCTCATGTGATTTACAAGACCCGACTTCTTGTACGCTTAGAGGACAAAAGAATTTCTTTCCTTTGGGTTCAAAATGTACAGTGGTTTGTCTCGCATCATTTCCTTCCTGCAGGAAATGTGGCTTGATAAATTAGTCATCATGTTTATGTATTAGCCTATATAAGTACACTAGAGAGCTAGCTACCTTGGGGGAACTTTGTTGTACATTACAGCATCCCTAGATAGGTGGTTGCTTTGCAGGAGGCACATGCATCGAAAGATGGATGCATAGTTTGATTCTAGCCATGTAGATAATAGAAAAGACATGAGATCTTCGGGCTACTTATGTATGTTAGAGTAATCTTGGTAATATGAAGAAGCAAGAAATAAAATGTTATGTTTAGTTGAGTTGAGTGTTGAGGCAGATTACATGGCTTTGATTCATATATCATATGCGATGATTTGGTTGAAGACATTACTATAAGAGTTTGGTTTCTAAGATGACACGCTGATACCAATGTTTCATAACAACAAAGCTGCTATTTATATAGCTAATAATCATATCTTTCCTAAGAGTACATAGCACATCGAAGTGGATTATCATCTCATCAAATATACCATTGTAGTGAAGCTGATTTGCACTCCTTTTAATTTTCAACTAATCAACTAGCTGACATATCCATCAAGCCAGGTTCAACTAGTATTTTATTATTAATTTGTAACAAGCTGGGTATGATTGATATCTATGCTTTAGCTTGTGGGTGACTGTTAGATTAGATACTTGGGCTTATGGGGCATGGATCCGTATTAGTTATACTTGTTTATGACACTATGTATATTTATACAGTACGAGGGGCGGGGAATATCTTTCTCATATTCTTATGGAACCCTAGATTTATCAATCGCCTTTACACTTTGGTAATTATACATCACTCTTCTTTTATAATGACTACATATTCAGATATAATATGGTGATATTATTGAATTTCTTTCACACTTTCATTATCCATTATTGTACACCATATTAAAGTTATATGGTGTAAAAATGGACATTCATGAGCGTAAATATATCTTTGTCAATTTAACTACAAATCTAACATGGGTTTCCCCTCTTCTGCATTATGTCTACACGTACTTCATTGAATGATGAAATTGATTGGTGACCATTTTTGACCCCTAATCTCATTGTACTACCTCAATGGTTCATCCATGATCATTTTGAATTGGATAAAATCGTATATTTTTTCTTTTTTACCCCAGGGGTTTTCTTTGATTTTTGTTCATTTCACTTTCACTTTTCCCATGCTATTTTTCTTTTTATTCTCTTTTTTAAAACCTTTTTCTTTTTTTCCAAAGTTTTTTTGTTTTCTTCCTGATGCTTTTGCTGCACTGCCTTCTTTTTTTCTCCATAGAATTCGTTTAGTTTCATTAGTTACCATTATCTTGGTTATGAATAGTCCACGTTTAGATGTCTACAACTTTAAATATTCCTTTTCTAGTCACCTAAATTGGAAAAACAAATAATATTAAATAACAACTAAAATTAGATGATTTTTCAATAATTATAAAAATAGGTAAATTAGGCAATTGATTAGAAGGCCGATTAGCCGTCTAGATGCTTCGATGGTCTCTTAAGTAGCCTAGTAAAGTAGCCACTTCACTTTTTTCTTTTCCTTATAAAACATTGAACAATGAGAAAGAAAAAGAGTGATAAAGAGCCACCTTTTTGTGAAGTTCATTTCATATCATATGTTGTTTTCAAAGTCGTTTTGCTTTCTTTTGCTATCGATGCCAATCTACATGTTATGTTCTAGCTTATTTTAGATAACAAATTTAGCACAATAAATCTTTTTAAAATTCAAAGAATAAGGTTTCGGTGGAAACTACCTGTTTCTGTTGTTTCATTTTGGTTTCGAAGGGGTACGAGATGAAACAGATGCAGAAACTCAGTTTCTTCTGGTTTCGCTCGGTTTCAGTCGATTTCTGCCAAAACCAAGTGGATTCTATCAACAATAAAATATGCATTTAAGTTTAAATACATCAACATATTTGAACCATATACATAAAAATATTTATTAAAACTTTAAAAATTTTAAAAATAAAAAATTCAAATTTTTTAATATTATAAATTCATTGCTATATAAATATATACATAGAAATGTATATAAATTCAAAACAAAACTCAAAATGAAACCTACGAAACAGACGAAGCTGTTCGAAACCTAAATTATTTTCAACAGCCTAAACTGAAACTGAAACCGAGTTTTCAAAGTGTGGTAGAATTAATATTAAATTTTAGTAATTAACATTATCTTGGTCATGAATAATTCATGGTAGTGGTCTACACCTTAAAAATTCTCGTCTAGTTATCTAAACGGGGAATCATAATGAAATGATTAAAAGCTAAACTTGGGGTTTTACTGGTTAGGAAAAAGTATATATAGCTTCATTAGACTCTGGTCCTTGAGTAGACGTCTATATATTTGGGATGGATGCTTTAATGGCCTGGCATACTAGATATTTCCTTCGTTGAAAACATTTAACAATGAGGGTAAATAAGCAGCAAAAATAACATATATGTAAATAACATAGCGGAGAGATGATACTCAGACCTATGGTTTGCGAACCATGTCATGTGCTGCTTGACTCGTGATAGCCGTGACGGTTCATGGAGATGTTACCACTTCTCTTTCTATTCTCTTCCACCAATTGGAGCAATAGTCTGTATACGACTGTTTTATTTACATGAAGTTAGGGCCTAAATGTGTAAAAATAACTTTATGCCGCGATTTTGGTTATTCCTGATAAGAGTCGCTCATTATCAATCATGATGCAAAATATTTGCTCTAGACTGTGTGTGTGTTCCTGCAAGCAAATGCAGTAGGATTGCGCTTATGAAGTTCATTTATTTGTTTCCACCAGGAATTAAGAGAGCGCATACGGCCATATTTCTTGCGACGTTTAAAGAGCGAAGTATTTGGTGATGCTGATGCAAGTAGTGCTAAGCTTTCAAAAAAGATTGAGTTAATTGTATGGTTAAAATTGTCTACTTGTCAGGTACTACTTGATCTTTTTTCCCCCATGAATTGACCTTTTTCTTCTCATCCTTACTAGTAACAGCGATCAATTTTGAACAGCTTTACGAAATAAAGTGCTCTTTTGAATGCAGAGGCAACTATATGAAGCTTTCTTGAAGAGTGACTGGGTTCATTCATCTATGGATGGTGGCTCCCCATTAGCTGCATTAACGGTGGCACTTTTCTACTTTAACTGTTAAATATTTGTACTCTAATTGATACATGTTTTATTTTTCTCATTAGTTTCAAGCTGATATTATGGATGTACTTTCCTTTACGCTTAAAATCTCTAAACCTCTTAGGTTTTTCTTCTTCTATTTTATTCCTTTCCTAATCTTTGTCGACTTTCTTCAAGGGTATATATCAATAATATAGGCATGAGCCCTTTGCATATGCCAATCTTCTTTGTCTGAATACTTTTGTAATGAAGTTGACAATATACAACACATTGCTTTGCTTAGGTGCTGCATCTATGAACTCTTGGGCTGTAGCTATTGATACATCAATCTCCTCTTGCACACAGGTCTCCTCATAATAGTATTGCAGAATGGATGTACATAGAATACATTTAATAGTATTGAACAATGAGAGTACATGGACTATATAGAGATAATGCAAATATAGTCCTTGAAAGGTGCTTTAGGTATTCTGGTTGTTTAACTTGATCACATACATATATGACAATGTTTTGTACAACCATTTTGTCTCAGCTATAGCAAATACTTATCTGCTAGTGCTTCTTTTGAATCAGATATTGAAGAAAATATGTGATCACCCACAGCTTTTGACGAAAAAAGCTGCAGAAGGCGTTCTTGAAGGGATGGATGCAATGCTAAACCACGATGAGCTTGGTATGGTGGAAGCAATGGCGAAAAATTTGGCAAATATGACTGATCATGATGATGTTCAGAAACTGGATCACGATGTGTCATGCAAGATATGCTTTATCATGAGTTTGCTGGTCAGGCTACGTTTTTTGAACTTAGTTTAACATGCAATTGTGTGTCTGGAACTCTAATACTAACATGTGTCTTATCTTCCAGGAGAATTTGATTGAAGAGGGGCATACTGTATTGATCTTTTCCCAAACTCGTAAAATGCTGAATCTTATTCAGGTTCTTTCTGTGCCTTCCCAAGTGTTGTTCTTTCATCGCCTTAACAAATCTTATGTTGGGATGTATTTGTTCACTACTTCTGCCCAAACGGCAATGCAGTTTGTGTGTTCCTATTCATGGTGCATAGCCTATCCAGATCTATATCATCCGCAGCTAAGAAATAAAAGAACATTAATGACCAATTTTTTTCAATGGGTTCTTTCTACATATTATGTTTTAGCACTTGGCATTTTCTTAATAGGTTTATTTGTGATTTTTGATGACTATGTCTTCTTAGGGAAATGAGAGGGAGGGGAAGAGCGGTCTAAAGAGGGGAATTTAGCTAGGTAACAACTTAACATAATTAGAATCATGATCTTGTTTTTCAATTGTACGTTTTTTGCTTTCTATTTTTTTAACAAATATCTTATCAAGACTTACTATAGACATATCACAAGCTAACATTTTTATCATTCACACAATTATCAATATTACCTTCCCAACCGTTCACACGTGTTCCATGCCGCATAATACCATCCCAATTAAACTTAACTCCTCTGTATCATATGCTGTCCAAGTACCAGGAAACAAAGCGTACTATGAAACTAGTATGTCCTATCTTGCACGGACATAACTATGTCGACACAAACTCGACATGTCAAACCTCCTGCAATTCTTTAAAACACATAAGATATGTGTGCCCGACATGTGTATCTAAGACATATCTGACATTATGCGGCTTCATCATAGAAGTGTATGTGCTACACATGGCAACACTAACTCGGTTGATGGCATTTTTTGTCCAATCTAATGTAAAAAGGATAATATTGACATGTACCAATAGTTAACAAATATTGGCTGGCTTTGTGTCTTAAAGGGTAAGATGAGTGATCAGGATTTTTAAAAATTAATTTCACGCACATGTAACTTTGATCAAAGGTGTGGTACTAGTGTTGTCACGTCACACGTCCCACTAAGAAGGGAATGACACAAGACAAACCGTGGTGTACCATAAAACACGGAAGATATACATGTTGGACTTTTTCTTGGTTCAAAATACACTAAGCGTATCAAATAGCAGTTTCTGTAAGTCACTTGAGAACAATACAGATATAAATAGTGATACCAGAAATCCAAATATAAAATTACAGTAATAACTAATAACTAGAATGTTCAAATACGAAGTAATGAACATCAGTGTTTTGGCTTGTTGTATTTATAGTTTATTAGCGGTAAAAACTGGAAAGTGCATGAAATCAAATACTGTTGCCAAGATTCGTCTAGATAGCATCCTGATCATGTTTTAAGGACTCATGCTTCTTTAGATATCTCTCCTTAAGAAAATTGTCCCTAGCACCTAACTGTCAACAGATCAACATTAGAGAAGTGCTTGTAGGTTCCCAAACCATGAACAAACACATAAGATTTGCATAAAAAATATAATGAGTTGGAACAAAATAAACAATGGTATACTATAAATGATAGGAATCATAACATGCATGCTCTAACGTATGATATCGATATCGATATAATACTATAATCATAAGTAATCTATGTCTAGCAGGGTATGTATAGCTGTAAATTTATCCTCTTCTAGTAATGTGACTCATGCTTCAGTGTATAATATTCAATATACGAGCTCATCATTACCATAGGATAATATTCAATTTATCCTCTTCAATATACGAGCTCATCATTACCACATGTGTAACGTCCCACCTCCCGGGGGCCGTTACTTGTGTGAAAGTGCGTGTGCAGGTCCCGCATGTGCCAGTGAAACAAAGAGAACAGACAAAAAAGTAAAAATGTACTCGCATAGATAACGGGAAATGAAGCAGGGAACAACAGTACAACTCACAGGGCCGCTCCAAAACTAAAACCAAAAGTACAAAAGGGGAGCCACGAGGGCACTCATGAGCAGACCACGCTCAACGCCTGACGTTCTGGATCGGGAACTCTGACCCCAACGCCTTGGAGTAACCATGTACGTCACCTAGGTGACAACAACAGTTGTACCACAACTCAAAGCACAACTCAAAGGAGTAGACGATATCTAGACAAACGCCAGCATGGTAATAAGATTACAGAAAAGTAACATGAGCAGAAGTTAAAATGATATTATACTGAAAGGAAGCATGTGATAAGTATTTAATGACTCACTAAGAGGGTAACTACTATTGTAAACCAATCATAGGTCGTGACTTTTGAAGGGGAGCACAGTGTGCATCTGGAAGCTATCTGGACCGCGAAGGTGCGACCTCGGGCCGAGTCCATAAGTAGAAAGTACCATACCGTTAGAGCTGTAAGATTGTGAACCGTGGCGAGGGCTCCAGGACCCACCAATATGCCTGTCCCCATCTGCCCCCTTACTCAGGACCCATCTGAATGATGGACGTCCTCCCCAACCTGGGGGCTATAGATCAGGTCCCAGTCGCTCTCGCACTCCATCGATCATAAGTTTCCCGAAATCCGGTGAGTTAAGCAGAAATTAACCATTTTATTAATTGTTAGTGTCGTGAGGTGTCTTAAATTTAATATTGGACAACTGCGTAATTAAGGCTTGAGTCAACCTGTCATGTCAAGAATCAACCTCAAGATATTCCACTGCCGCATGCGAAATTACTCAGGAACTACGCAATTTAATCACAATATTAAACCTCAGGTTGCTAGCAAGCTCAAGAGACAACTTGATAATGAAACTGGCATGTGATAAGTAGCATGGATATTTCTCATGGTATGTTATGCCAAGCTAAACTGTTAATAAAGCAACAAACCGTTTTTATGCGACAAACCAAAAAAATGAAGAAAAATAACATCTGTCAAATAATGAAAGCTCGAAAGTCAAACACATCATGGCTCTAGGGTCTCTAGGCCCTTTGGGATCAGAACGGGGGTTTTTCATCACGTGGTGGGGGCACTCACGCCGACGGCAAAATCCACGTGGTTCCTAGCAAGGGGCCGAGGGCTACGGATCAAAATAACGGGGGAATGTGGCTCATGTCTCAAGCAAATCTTAACAACCCAAAACAACGAACATAGCTCTCAACCGAACCCAGACAGGAGCAAGAAACACCAAGTCGCAAGCTCAATCAGCAAGAAGGGACAAACCATAAGCAAGAGGGAACCGACCCCTGAAAATCAGTAAGCAAGAGCCACCGAACCCTAATAATCAGCATCAAGGGACACAATGCAAGCCAGCGCAGCCCCAAACGAGGACCCCGGGTCTCTACGACAAGCAGGCGAGGGGATCCAACCCATTAAAATTATCTAGGGACTCCAACCCTACGTCACTTGCCTAAATCATCATTTCCCATTATAAAAATCCAATTTTTATTCCGAAATCCCTAACATTTCATCTCAGAGAAAGCATGCAAGAAAATCGCAGAAACGCTGAACGGAAAAGGGAGATAATGTCTACCGTCAGTAGCTGAAGAACCGAAGGAACCAAAGAAACGAAAAACCCAGCACCGATCAAAGTAAACCACCAAAAAATCATCAAGCCGCAAAGATTAATCAGCTCAGAAAATTAGAATAATACTCACAGTGCTTTGTTACTGAGAAGAGGAAGAAGGGGAGGGGAGTTATAGCCATCGGGAAGCCCCAAGGACGTTGGTGACGTCGCAGTGAGGCGACAAGGGCGTCAAGCCCATTCGACTTGATGGAGAGTGGACAACGGACTGACGAGTGCGGCGAAACCCCATCGAGGGCCCCACGGTGATGCTCGAACAAGAGAGAGACTGCGTCGAATCGAAGCCCTAGAGTGGCTGCTGTTGCGAGGCGAGAGAGAGAGAGCGAGAGGTTGAGATCGAAACGAGCCCACGAGGGCTCGCGTCGAAGCCCCTAAGGCTTCTCGTGCTGCCGCTGCGAGTCGAGTGGCGGGAGATGGGCCGCATCGAAAGAGGACGAGCCCCAGCGATCTCGCGAGTGGGCCGCGGAAGAAGAAAAGGGAGAAAGAAAAGAAATAAAGGGGTGTGGCTTTTTATTCAAGGCCCAATGGGCCGGGCCGAGCCTTAACAACATAACATTCACCTGGGCCAGATTCAATCAAGTACGGTATCATAGTCTGTCAAGAACAATAAATGGGTGACTCCATTCTCTTCCGAATCCTAGATGATATAAGTTTTTCCAACCCCATAATCTAGTGCACATCCTATACTCATGTATGAGTGCAATGTCATATTACAGTGTTTTGGTATCAAGTTCAGTAACAAATTTAGTAGCTTTTTAGTACTTAATTTTATTGTAAGCATCGGGTACATTAAATTCATGTTGGGTAGTCTTGAGTGCAATATCATGTGTATGGGTCCAGACATGTCAAATCTTGCTAATAAATACGGTAACAGTGGCATATGCATGAAAGAAAATATTGAAAGCACATCGAAGCATAATAGTCCATGTAATCATTGTATGAAACTATAGGGATATGGAAGCATATCATAGATAATAAGGCAGTCTCAATGTCCAACTTAGGATGGGTAGATATCATATAGTCTCAATGTCCAACTTAGGATGGGTAGATATCATATAATGATCCTCAAGGGTATGACTAGGCTTATGCATACGGGATTGTAAGTTAACAACATACTGACTCATATATAATCGAAACAAGCAACCATAATAAGCATCATGGATATGGACCGAATCATCAATATAACCAACATAATCGGTAAAGCAATACTAGCATGTCCCACATCACAACTATAAGGAGTTGACCCAAAAGTTAAACCTAATGGTTCTAATAATTTTTGCATATATCCCACAATTTAATACCATCATATATTAACATGAGCCCAACGTTTTATTTATTTGTGCCAACAGATGAGTAGGATACCCAGATAAGGGTAAGCATTATATAGCATCACATGAATATGGGTCAAAATGACCATGACAGTATACAACCTAAGAATCAAGAGCGAGAGGTTGAGACTGAAACGAGCCCACGAGGGCTCGTGTCGAAGCCCCTAGGGCTTCTCGTGTTGTCGCTGCGAGTCGAGTGGAGGGAGATGGGCTGCATCGAAAGAGGACAAGCCCCAGCGATCTCGCGAGCGGGCCGCGGAAGGAGAAAAGGGAGAAAGAAAAGAAATAAAGGCACATGACTTTTTATTCAAGGCCCAATGGGCCGGGCCGGGCCTTAACAACATGACATTCACCTGGGTCAGATTCAATCAAGTACGGTATCATAGTCTGTCAAGAACAATAGAAGGCTAACTACATTCTCTTCTGAATCCTAGATAATATAAGTTTTCCCAACCCCATAATCTAGTGCAAATCCTATACTCATGTATGAGTGCAATGTCATATTACAGTGTTTTGGTATCAAGTTCAATAACAAATTTAGTAGCTTTTTAGTACTTAATTTTATTGTAAGCATCGGGTACATTGAATTCATGTTGGGTAATCTTGAGTGCAATATCATGTATATGGGTCCAGACATGTCAAATCTTGCTAGTAAATACGGTAATAGTGGCATATGCATGGAAGAAAATATAGAAAGCATGTCGAAGCATAATAGTCCATGTAATCATTGTATGAAACTATAGGGATATGTAAGCATATCATAGATAATAAGGCAGTTTAAATGTCCAACTTAGGATGGGTAGATATCATATAATGATCCTAAAGGGTATGACTAGGCCTATGCATACGGGATTGTAAGTCAATAATATACTAACTCATATATAATCGAAACAAGCAACCATAATAAACATCATGGATATGGACTGAATCATCAATACAACCAACATAACAGGTAAAGCAAGGATTTGTATAGATTTTTGGGCTGAAATTGGAATTTTTATTGAATTCAAAGTGAAACACAAAACAATCGACCTCTTTCGAGAGGGAGTCGGCTCTCCACAATAGATCTACAACTACAAACTACTCAACTCATCAGATCTAGGAACTAACACGCTAAAACTAGGGTTTATCACTCCCAAATTGCATAAGTAAACATGACGGCTGCCCTAAACATATATAAGAGCAGATCTCGTCAAATAAGGAAAAATATTAAAACCTTCCAAAAATAGAAAAATACTAATTCAGCCCAAAACTTTTCAAAACTGTTCGACGCCTAATTTTGCTCCGCTGATTTTGCCTTGCGTCTTCTCAGCTGATACGTAATGATCTCATCATTACTCCTCCTAAAAGAACCACCTTGTCCTCAAGGTGGAAGTCAGAAAACCTCTGCTTAATGACGTCGTATGGCTCCCATGTCATCTCATGGTCTGGTAGGCCAGACCACCTAACCAGAACCTTGCGCTCCCATGCCTGTCCCTGACGAGCCTCTAGTACCTCTGATGGCTCCAAAAGCACCTCCATGTCTGCTGTAAGTGTCGGCGGTAGTGAGGTAAAATGTGTGGTAGCCGATGCACGCCTCAGCTGGGAAACATGAAATACTGGATGAATCGCTGAATGTGGGGTAACCCCAGTCGATAAGCCACCTGCCCAATACGCGCCTCTACCTTGTAAGGGCCAAAGTAATGAGGAGATAACCTCTTATTCCTCATGTGAGCTAGTGATTTCTGTCGGTATGGGTGAATTTTCAAGTAGATCATGTCGCCCTCTGCAAACTGAATGTCTCGCATGTGTCCGTCAGCTTGGCCTTCATCAACTGTTGTGCCCGTAATAAATGACGCTTTAACTCCTGAAGCATATGATCCCTCTCCTCTAGCAACTGCTCCACCTAAGTGATTGGTGTGGAACCCCGATCGTAATGCAGCAAGTGCAGTGGGTCCCTCCCGTACAACACCCTAAAAGGAGTGGTCTGAGATGCCGTATGGAACGAAGTATTGTACCAATACTTCGCCCAAGCCAACCACCTTGCCCATTGCTTCGGTGCATCCGATACGAAACAACGGAGATATGTCTCGATACTCCGGTTGACGACCTCCGTCTGGCCATCAGTTTGGGGGTCGTACGCCGTGCTTCTTTTCAGCTTTGTGCACTGCATCTTGAACAGCTTTATCCAAAAGTGGCTGAGGAAGACCTTCTCCCGGTCTGTAACGATCGCCTCCGGTACTCCTTGCAATCGGATGATCTCCTTGATAAACGATGCTGCCACTGTCACAGCTGTGTACGGATGCCTCAACGTCACGAAATGTGCATACTTGCTCAGCCTGTCAACCACCACCATAATAACTGTGTATCCTTCTGACTTCGGAAGCCCGTCAATAAAATCCATTATGACCTCCTCCCAAACTCGATCTGGTAACGCCAGTGGTTGTAACAATCCTCTAGGAGCTGTAGCCATATACTTATGACGCTGGCAAACGTCACACTTGGCTACCCATGCTGCCACGTCTTTCTTCATCCCTTTCCAATAGACCTCCTTGCTCAAGCGCTAGTACGTCTCGAGGACACCCGAATGCCCCCATATCGCACTCCCGTGGAACTCCTGTAGCAATGTCGGAATATGAGTCGAGCTCCTCGGTACCACCAAACGCCCCTTATGCAGTAAGCGCTGTTCGTCCATCATGTATCCTGGATGTGCTGCGGGATCCTGAAGTAACACCGCTCTAATCTTACCCAGCTCCCTATCCTCTGATATCTTCCTCATTAGTGGCTCCAAATCCAGCAATACTGGCAGCGAAAGTGCCACTAGCTGAGAGTCTACCTCACTCCTCGACAAGGCATCAGCTACCTTGTTTTCCAATCCTGGCATGTACTGGATCTCGAACTTGTACCCCATAAGCTTTCTCAGCCATTTCTGATATTCCTCCGTAACCATCCGCTGCTACAGCAAGTACTTGAGTCTCCTCTGGTCAGTACGCACCAGAAATGGTCGACCCAGTAAGTATGGCCTCCACTTCTAAATGGCGAGAACCATGGCCATTAGCTCGCGCTCGTACACAGACTTAAGCCGTGCTCTAGCTAATAGTACCTGACTGAAGTATGTGACCAGCCTCTGGTCCTACATCAAGACCGCTCCCAGTCCATATCCAGATGCGTCGGACTCCACCACAAATGGCCTGCTGAAATCCGGAAGTGCCAACACCGGAACGCCCGTCATGGCCCTCTTCAGGGCCTCAAATGCGGCCTTGGTTTCCTCCCCCCAATGAAAATTGTATTCTTTAGCTGCTCCGTCAAGGGCCAGGCAATAATACTGTAGTGCTTGACGAACTTACTGTAGTAGCCCGTCAAGCCTAAGAATCCCTGCAATCCCCGTAAGGTGGTAGGACGCGGCCACTCTACCATCGCCGCTATCTTCGAACTCTCTAACTCGACACCATCAACAGAGACTATATGACCCAGGTACTCCACACTCCGCTGGCCAAACAGACACTTCTTCCTGTTAGCGAAAAGCTGATGTTGTTGTAACTCCCGTAGCACCATCGTCAAGTGCTCCACATGCGCCTCCCTGGTCTGGCTGTAAACCAATATGTCGTCAGAAAAGACGAGCACGAATCTCCGGAGGTAAGGCATGAACACCTTGTTTATCAAGGCCTGGAATGTATCGGGTGTGTTGGTCAACCCAAAGGGCATGCCCAGAAACTCGTAATGGCCTTCATAGGTCGTGAAGGCTGTCTTCTCCACATCTCCCCCTCATTCGGATCTGATGATAGCCCGACTTCAAATCGATCTTCGAGAATATTGTTGACCCATGCAGCTCATCCAGTAATTCATCGATCACTGGAATAGGAAACTTGTCGGATATAGTTTCCTTATTCAGTGTCCGATAGTCTACACAAAATCTCCAGCTTCCATCATTCTTCTTCACGAGTAGCACCGGGTTGGAGAACGGGCTAGTGCTGGGCTGGATCACCCCGCATGTATCATCTCATCCACCATCTTCTCGATCTCCCCCTTCTGAATCTGGGGGTAGCGGTAAGGCCGAATACTGACTGACGCAACTTTCTCCTTGCGCACTATGGAGTGCTCGTGGTCTCGTGGGGGTAGAAGTCCATGAGGTTCCTGAAAAACCCTTCCAAACTCATCCAACACCAGTCGGATCTCTACAGGCATGTCCCCGTCTTGGCCTGTTGTCTCCACTGCTAAACCCTGTAGCTCCACCAATAAGCCACCACCATCTTCCTGTAAGGTCCTAGCCATCACCTTAAGGGAAACCCGTGAATGGTACAGACCTGGATCCCCTTGCAGCGTCACCAACTTGCTCCCCTCCTGGTACTCGATCCGGAGCAACTTCCAATTCGTCCTGGTTTCCCCTAAACTCTGCAGCCATCTCATCCCTAAAATGACGTCCGTGCTGCTTAGATCTAGCGGCACGAAGTCCTCCACAATTCTGACCCATTGGAGGGTCAGTACCACGCCTCAGTATACTCCTCTCCCACGCTCTACTTTGCCGGTGCCCATCATCACCCCAAAACTACCCGTATCCACCAACTCCAACCCTTGCTGCTCCACAACTCGATTGAAAATGAAGTTGTGGATGGCCCCACTGTCAATCAACACCGTCATCTCCTGCTTTGATATCTCTCCGATCAACTTCATAGTGTGGTTCGGTGTGAACCTAAGTACAGAGTTGCGTGATACCTCCGCGACGTCCAAATGTGTCTGCTCCTGCTCCATCTCTACCGGCTCCAAGAACTGCTCCACGTCCTCCTCGACATCAGTCTCTCCGTCCTCCTCATGCACCAAGAGCACTTGTAAGGTTTGCTCCTGACATCTATGTCCAGGACCGTACTTCTCATTACATCGAAAGCACAACCCTTTCGCCTTCTTATTCGCCCACTCCATCTCTGTCATTCTCCGAAACGGCCCATTAGGCTGTGCGACGCTGGCCTTCTCCTTGATTGCCAGAAGCCCGCCAGCATGTCCCCCTAGCGCTGCTGGCTTCTGTCCTCATGCCTGATCTGCGGGACGGAAGGCACCTCTGCTCCATCCTCCCTTTGCACGTCGCTCAGCTACATTCTTATCCTCCGCCATATGCACTAGCTCCATAACATCATCAGCCCCTGCAGTCGCTGCATGGGTAACTCAGCCCGAATGTTGGGCTTAAGCTCTTTCATGAAGCTTCCCATCAAGGCCACCTTCGGGATACCCCTCACCTGTCCTCCGAGCGCTTCAAATCGCTCCACATAGTCCTTCACCGTGTCCCCCTGCTGCAGAGCCATGAGCTGCTCATACAAGTCCCCTCAATGAGTATCTCGAAAACGATCGAGCAAGCTGATACGATCCGGTGGATCGAATCAATAAAGTTCAGATTTTTAAAGGAGAAAAAATATAAGAAGAGGATTGTTAGTTGACTTGAGATTGTGAAGAACAATATTTTGATAGATAATGAGTCTCTTTCGAGAGGAGACTCGCTCTCCTAGCTTTGATTGCACGGAACAAAGCCTAAATCCCTCACAAAAGATGCCTACAAATGTCTTCACAAAATAAGCATAAAAGAAATAAAAGACGGCTAGCCCTAATAAATAGAAAAAGCGGGGAATTACTAATCTAGTCCACAAAGACTAGAATACCCCTAGACTAACCCTCCTATGCCGCACGTAGGTCACTAAAGGTGGGTGGGTCCCACCCATGTAGCCGCCGGCCCTTGGGGTATGCGGATGCGGGTCCGCATCAATACCGCCCCCTAAAGAGCCACCTTGTCCTCAAGGTGGAGATCTGGCTTTGAAGGCCCCCGAGGGAAAACCGAGGCTAGGGTCACCTGTCAGAACCACCGTGCGACCCCCCTCCTGGAATTCCATCCTAAGCTGCTTCCAATTCATCTTCACCTCGCCTAACCCCCTCAGCCACTGCACACCCAAAGTCACATCGATATTGTCCAACTCTAGGGGCAAGAAGTCCTCCACGATCTGCACCCCTTGTAAGATCAGACTCAGCCCCTTGCACATCCCACTGCTCTCCTCCCTCCTCCCTGTCCCTGAGAGGACCGTAAACGTCTCCAAGGTGCTCACCTGCAACCTATGACGATCCACCAAATGTCGAGAGATGAAGTTGTGGGTAGCCCCACTGTCTATGAGTACCGTCACCGGCGCGTCGTCCAATCGTCCTGACAACTTCATGGTATGGTTCGTGGTTACCCCTACCAAGGAGTTCAGGGACACCTCAGCTACATCCAGATGTGCGTGCTCAACCTCGCTCTCTTCCGTCATCACTGGCTCCCCACCATCTGCATACTCCCCCTCGTCCGGTTCTAGCACAATCTGCATCAGTCTGCTCGCACACCGATGACCGGGACTGAACTTCTCATCGCATCTGAAACAGAGGCCTGCAACACGCCTCGCCCTCATATTAGCCTCAGTCATCCGTTTACCAGGGATCACTGGTCGGGTTTCCTCTCTCTTCATTTCCGTGTCCACTGGTGCTAATGTAACCCCCGGGAGTGGGGCCGGTGCTGTCTGACTACGCTGGCCCTGGGCTCCCCAAGTCCCCCGAATGCGTCTCTCCTCTGCATGCTTCTCCTCCGCCTTGTGGGCCAGGCGAAGGACATCCTCCAGTGTCCCCGGGCTCTGCATCCTCAGCTCTGCTCGTATGGAGGGCTTCAGCCCCCTCATGAAATTTCCGATCATCACCTCGTCGGTCACCCCCTTCACCCTACTATTCAGCATCTCGAACTTCTCCACATAATCCCTGACCGTCCCCTCCTGCCTCAGAGCAGATAACTGTGTTGCGGCCGGTATTTGGGAAGAGGGGCATTTGGGTAAAATGACTTTTGGGGGGTGTTTGGCTATTTAAGGGGGTTGAGCCGGCCCTAATTCTTATGCGAAAATTGAGAGAGTATTTTCTTTTTATTAGTTTATCCCTTAGATTAATCCTTAGCTAGTCATCCTTTTAAATTGTAGTTGTTATTTAGCGAGTAGTTGATTTGTAGTAGGTTTTCCTATAATTTCAGATCTGAGATCCAATAAAAATCCTCTTTTTATTGTCAAATCCCTAGCGGATCGCATCAATTGGTATCAGAGCGGTTTGATCCATGGCAAACACACGTGCAACGGAGCGGATCGAAATCTTGGAGGGGAAGGTTGAGAGGATTGAAGCCCAAATCAGCAAGGGTTTCCTCGATCTAAGGAAGGAAGACGCGGAGACGGCCGCGGAGATCCGGAAGGAGATCAAAGAAAATCAAGAGAAGACGGAGGCCAAGATGGCGGAGATACAAGCAAATCAAGGGAAAACGGATGCAAAACTTTCGGAATTGACGGAGGCCATAGCGGCGTTGACCGCTCATCTTATCCCAAAGACGGATCCGGGCAAAAAGGAGCCACCTTTGGCGAAGGACAAGGGTAAAAAGACAATTTTTTTGGAAGATGAGCCGGATCTAGACAACGATGGAGGGTTTGACCAAGGAGACAACGCGTGGGGGATCCACCAAGCCCACGCGCCGCCGCGCCGCGACGACACAAGCCATTGTGGGGGAGTTCCGGCCACCCGGAACCCCCCAGGGTGGCCGCCGGCCCCCCAGATACATCTGGGGGGGTCGACGAACCTCCTGGGAGGCGGCGGCAGGCCGCCAGGGCCATGGGAGGGGCGGCCGACCCTGCCGCCCCCAGGCGGCCTCGGCAGACACAGCCGCCGCCGCCTGGGGCCCGCCGGCCCACTTCCAGGGCCGGCCGGCCCAGGCGGCGGCCTGGGGGGCCTCGGCCGACCCCAGAGGGGGGGTCCGAGGCCCACCGCCCCCCCAGGACGTCCGACAGCTGGATCCGCAGGGTCCTCGTCCCCCGGGGGCCCCACCCGAGGCTCGTGGAGCGCATTTTGGAGGTTTTCAGACTTTTGGGGGACCCGGCGGAGGACTGCAGCAGGGTGGAGGGCCCCACCAGACCACAGGAGGCCCGTCGACTCAGCCCCCACCTTTTGGGGGAGTGACGTGAGATTGGAGAGCGTACCAGGATCCTCCAGGAGGGCACCAGGCGGAGTTTGGGCACCATCAGGGAGGCTGGCAGGGGCACGGAGCAGAGGGGGGCTACCGTGAGCGGGCTGAGGCGTACGTTCCAGACAGGAGACATGGATACCAGCACAGGGGAGGATTCCAGCCGCAGGAGAGAGGGGGATTCGCTGGCGAGAGGCGCCTGAGGAAGCTGGAGGTGCCTGTCTTTGAGGGAGACGACCCAGACGACTGGCTGTACCGGGTGGAGAGGTACTTTGAGGTGTCCGCAGTCCCAGGGGAGGATTGGCTACGGGCGATAGGGGTCTGCCTGGAGGGAGAGGCTTTGGGCTGGTTTCGTTGGACCGATCAGCAGCGGCCTTTTCAGACCTGGGCTGAGTTTACGACGCTCTTGACAGAGCGATTTGGAGGAGGTCCGGCCGGCGGTGTGTTCGAGAGGCTGTACTCGCTGAGGCAGGAGGGGAGCGTGGGAGATTACATCAAGAAGTTTGAGTCGCTCTGCCACCGAGTTCGGGGAGTCTCTGAGGAGTCTTTGGAGGGCTGTTTCATGAAGGGGCTGAAGCCCACGGTGCGGTCGGGGCTGAGACAGTTTGAGCCCGTTGGTCTGCGCGTGATGATGACACTGGCCAGGAAGGTAGAAGATCACCAGGAGACGGAGCGGAGGGCCCGCGGAACGTGGGGAGGCTCTACCTTTCGAGTGCCGGATCCGGGAGGAGGACAAAAGGGGGCCGCAGGAGGGGCAACATCCACTGACGGCACAGTGGTTACCAAGGAGAAGGGGATGGAACTACGACCTGGGGGGCATACACGAAGAATGACCGAGGCAGAGATTCGTGACAAACGGACTAAGGGCCTGTGTTTCAAATGCGACGAGAAGTTTACCCCAGGGCACCGGTGCGGAAATCGTACTCTTCAGATCCTGATAGTGAATGACGAAGAAGAGGGAGAAGAAAGTGTGATAATGTTGGAGGCTGGCGTGGACGATGATCCGGAGCACCTGCACGTGGAGTAGCTGACCATACCCTTCACGCACCACCTTGAGGACAAGGTGGTTTTTCCGGGGCGGAGTAGTGTTGCGGCCGGTATTTGGGAAGAGGGGCATTTGGGTAAAATGACTTTTGGGGGGTGTTTGGCTATTTAAGGGGGTTGAGCCGGCCCTAATTGTTATGCGAAAATTGAGAGAGTATTTTCTTTTTATTAGTTTATCCCCTAGATTAATCCTTAGCTAGTCGTCCTTTTAAATTGTAGTTGTTATTTAGCGAGTAGTTGATTTGTAGTAGGTTTTCCTATAATTTCTGATCAGAGATCCAATAAAAATCCTCTTTTTATTGTCAAATCCCTAGCAAATCGCATCAAACTGCTCGTAGAAATCTCCCCCTGGAGTTTCCTGGAACCGGTCTAGTATCAGTGCGGACAGCTCCTCCCAAGTGCGAAAGGGGGTCCGCGCCACCTTCCATCTGTACCATGCCAATGCCTTGCCCTCGAAGTAGATTCCGATTGCCCTCAGAACCTCCGCCTCCGTCAACCGCATCACCTGGAAGTAACGCTCCGCCCGGTAGATCCACCCATCCGGATCCGTGCAGTCAAAAATCGGCATCTTCAGCTTCAGAAGGCGGCGATCTGCATTGATGTCCCCCCTGAGGTCCACCATCTCTCCCGCGGTCACCCCCACGGCCGAATCCTCCGCCGACTGCCTCAACCGGTCCTCCCCCGTCATCTCCGTACCTCTCCTCTGGCCATGCGGGTCTCTCCCACGCCTCGGGCTGGTAGTAATGCCCGGGAAACTCTGGTGGTCGTGCAAAGTTGGGCCTTGGCCCAGGTGGGGTGGTCTCCGCCCTCCAAAATTGGCCCGCCGGGGTCCCAATCGCTGCCCCGGAGGCCCATCCGCCTCCTATTGTCCCTGGGGTTCCCCCATGATGGGATACGAACCCAGCCACACCCCCAAATGGTCGAGGAGTAGTCGTCGGGCCCCCAGGAGGGGCGGCCCAACCCGCCGGGCCTTGGGAATGCCCGGCCCAACCTGCCGGACCCCGAAATGGGCCCCCACTGCCTCTTGCACCCCCGGATGGGGGTGCCGCACCCCCCCGCGGCCCTGGCGGGGGGTGCCGCCTGCACCCACGGCCCGCCGGGGGTTCTGCTGGCCCCGGCGGGCTCGCCCAGGCCTGGGAAGGCCTGGGAGGGCTCACCGGGGGGCGCCGTGACCCCCGGAGGGCCGGGCGGCCTCGCCCAGGCCTGGGGATGCTTGGGTGGGGCTGCCGGCTCTTGGGCAGGCCCGATAGGGCCTGCCGTGCCTTGTTTTGACCCTTCCGCGCCGTCGCCTTGATGTGGGAAGCCTGCCGTCGACTGCGTGTGCCCTAGGGAGGCCGATTCTAGGGTAGAATCTCCCCCCTCTTGGATCCCCTTGCCTCGATCTCCCCCTTTCGCCACCGCGAGTGCTTGTATCATCTCTTTCAATTCTCGGAGATCCCGTCCTTGTAGCGCGGCATCCGTCCTCATCCCCCGAAGCTCGATTTGAATGTCTTCTTGTGAATGGGCGTAATCCTTGCGTGATTCCCCCATTGTTTTCTTCAATCCTTCGAAGCGTTCTTCGATCTCCTGGTTGAGATCCTCCCGTAGCCCTTGAATCTTCTCTTCGACCGCGTCCGCCTTCGATCTAGTGCTCGCCGCCATTTGGATCTAGGGCTTTGATACCAATTTGATATGATCCGGTGGATCGAATCAATAAAGTTCAGATTTTTAAAGGAGAAAAAATATAAGAAGAGGATTTTTAGTGGACTTGAGATTTTGAAGAACAATATTTTGATAGATAATGAGTCTCTTTCGAGAGGAGACTCGCTCTCCTATCTTTGATTGCACGGAACAAAGCCTAAATCCCTCACAAAAGATGCCTACAAATGTCTTCACAAAATAAGCATAAAAGAAATAAAAGACGGCTAGTCCTAATAAATAGAAAAAGTGGGGAATTACTAATCTAGTCCACAAAGACTAGAATACCCCTAGACTAACCCTCGTACGCCGCACATAGGTCACTAAAGGTGGGTGGGTCCCACCCATGTAGCCGCCGGCCCTTGGGGTATGCGGATGCGGGTCCGCATCACAAGCACTCCTTGAACTCTTCCCACGATCTGATCTGTCGCCACTGTAGTTTCCATCAGTACCATGCAATGGCCTTCCCCTCCAAACAGCGCCCTCTGCCTGCGGTTTCTCAGGCTCCGTCAATCCATTCACCTGAAAGTACCTCTCAGCCCTATAGATCCATGCGTACGGGTCTTCTCCATCGAAAACATGCATCTTCAATTTTCGGACCCTGCTATTCAACACCGCGTTGCCTTGATTTGCCCTCCCCCGGCAACCCAAAATGAAACTGGTGCTGGGCATTGCGTTGGGCTCTCGCTTCATCCCATATTTCTCCTCCTACGCCGCCGTTTTCCCAACCTCCATCATCTCCAATTGGGCCTCGGTGCTCCCAAGGGTTACCCCAAGGGTCTCCATATCATCCTCCTTGTTGGCGGGCTCTCGCTGGCTGCCCTTCTTCTCCTGAATGGTTTGTCTGCGTCCATGGTTCTTGGAAATAATCTTCAGGTTGTTCGGTTGTGTATTGAGAATGCGTCGGGCCTTGACGAGCACCTGAATCAGCCCCTGAAAGCTGTCCAGCACTTGAACCAGTCCCCGGGGTGAAAATCTGCCCCTTTGCGATCACCGCCTTCTCCTCCGGTTGTTTCTTCGACCAAAGTTATAGTCTTACTTTTCCCATTGTCCAAAGGTGGTTCCTTTGGCCCCAGATCAGAAGATTGAACAAACAATTTACCATTTTTGGACTCGTCCTCCTCGCGACGTGGGTTGTCTTGCTTCTCCATCCACGCCTTTATCATTGCCGCGATATCGGAGAGCTTCCCTTCGAAGGAGTCGATCTTCTTTTCCATGGTGTCATTCTTCTCCTTGATAGATTTGATATCTCCCACCCTTTTCTCTAGACCTTCCACCTTGGAACTTGTTCTTGTTGTCGCCATGTCGGATCTTCGCATTGATACCAATTTGATAGGATTTGGATAGATTTTTGGGCTGAAATTGGTATTTTTATTGAATTCAAAGTGAAACACAAGATAATCGACCCATTTTGAGAGGGAGCCGGCTCTCCACAATAGATCTACGACTACAAACTACTCAACTCACTAGATCTTGGAACTAACACTCTAAAACTAGGGGTTATCACTCACAAATTGCGTAAGAAAACATGACGGCTACCCTAAACATATATATGAGCAGATTTCGTCAAATAAGGAAAAATACTAAAACCTTCCAAAAATAGAAAATACTAATTCAGCCCAAAACTTTTCAAAACTGTTCGACGCCTAATTTTGCTCCGTTGATTTCACCTTGCGTTTTTTCTGCTGATACGTAATGATCTCATCACAATACTAGCATGTCTCACATCACAACTATAAGGAGTTGACCCAAAAGTTAAATCTAATGGTTCTAATAATTTTTGCATTTATCCCACAATTTAATACCATCATATATTAACATGAGCGCAAAGTTTTATTTATTTGTGCCAACAGATGAGTAGGATACTCAGATAAGGGTAAGCATTATATGGCATCACATGAATATTGGTCAAAATGACCATGACAGTATACAACCTAAGAATCAAGAGCTCAATCAATAGTCTCAATGATGAGTCATCTCAAAAGCAGAAAACACGGGTCCGGACAACCCCTATTTATAGGAAACTAAACCCTAAAACTGATGCTTAGGGGGTGAGAACAGCCCCGATCAGTAACATATGAGCAAGACATCCCCGAAATATCACCTAAGGGACAAAAACGGCCATCGAAGAACAACACAAGAACAAGCAACCCTGGGACAACAACATAGGGACCTAAACAACCCCGAATAGTAACAGAGGGACCCGAGGAGCCCTGCCAGCAACTCAGTAATCAGAACAACCCATAATAGCAACATATGGACACGAAGACCCCCGAATAGAAACATAGTGACCTCAACAGCCCAGAACATATGCACATAGACCAAAAGCAGTCCCAAACAGTAACATAGGAACTCGAACATCCCATAATAGAAACAAAAGGGCCCGGACAACCCAGAACAGAAACACATGTACCAAAAACAGCTTAATAGTTACATACAAATCAAAAAGTCCGTAAAATAGAGAACTGAACCCTTACATAGGGTCAATCAAGCCATCCTCAAAGCGGGAAAGGAAACCCCTAAAACAAAGCTTTCGAGACCCAGTTATGAGTTGGAGTTCATAACAACACAGTAACAAAGCAAATAAAGTATATCAACATGTAAAAGGTGCCAATCAGCCCATGAATCCAACCATGACGAGCAACATACCACAAAATACCTCAAGCATCAAAGTTCATCCATCAAAAGTATGGCCGAGTTTATCAAGGTCGTAAAAATAATTATGTGAACTTACTTATCACCGTAGATCAAAGAGGAAGAAGAAGAAGCGTCTCCGTCACTTTAACCTCATCACCAAGGCATATATCGGATGTGATTGCTCGAATCGATCAAGAGAGGAAAAACTTATCATGAGGACTCATATCAAAGCTAGAGAGAGGAGATCGGTGGAAATTGTAACCCAAAACTTTAGATTTAGGGTTTTAAATAGCTGGAGTGAGATGAAAATGTAAAGCAGAGGAAGAGGGAGGCGATTGGTGGAAATTGTAACCGAAAACTTTAGATTTGTGTTTTTAAATAGATGGAGTGAGATGAAAAGGTGAAGCAGATGAAGAGAGAGGAGATCAGTAGAAATTGTAACCCAAAACTTTAGATTTAGGGTTTTAAATTGAGTAATGGCCATGGAAGATGCGCGTGTGAAGAGTGCCAACAGTTATGTCTTGTCGAGTTGTGAAAATGCAATGGAAGGGGCATTTGTAGGAGGGGGGCTACTGCCTCTATCGGTTAAGAGAGGAGAGAGAGGTGGGGGTTAAATGAGAGGAAATCATGATTTTAATTTATGATATTAAGTATGAAAGTAAACAGGTCGTGTAGGGTATTAGGAATGGGTTTGGGTTTTTTTATAAGAAATGGGTTAACGTGTTTAAGTTGAAATATTTATAAGAAAAATCACAAAAATTTAGAAAATATTTATTAAATATTTTAAAACATTTTATTGAAGAAAAACACATGAATACAAATCTGGGCTATTATAAGTGCGTCTTAAATATGTTTGTACTAGGAACAACTGAGGGATAACGAAAAAATAAAATATAATACCATCGCATGTAGCAGAAGCTTTCGCTCTTCTCTTTGTACTGTTCACAACCATTAATGATACTAGGTGCTTTACATGTGACCTAGAAGTGGAGCATAAATCTCACGAAGCTTTAAAATCTCTTGCAATATTTACAATGGTTGGCCAGCTAACTGGCTCACAATTACCAATTATTTATATTCCTCTTGTAGTCTTGAGTATCATTGTGCAGATGCAAGATGTTTGCTGCATCAGGGATTAAATCCATGGGTATTGTACCTATAAGTATTTCAGTTTGCATTTGGTTGATCTTTGATATATCAAAGGCTACACAAGGGTCCCTTCTTTTAAGTAGATAAAAGTTTTCTGGCAAGAAGCTCAATTACTGTGGTGAATGTTTGTTCCTGAAATGAAAATATTAACCAAAAGGTTTTATCACTTCTTCACATAGAGCATTTTGATCCTTTGATGACTCTGTTAAAGTTTTTTTACTTTATAGACACTGGGCATATTGGCTCAAAATTGGATTAGTGTCCTTATTTGAGTTTTCCATGTGAACGTAGTGAAATATGAGTGAAACGAGATCAGTGACCTAATTCTACCTATACCTTAGCCCCTAAATTTGCGTTTAGGTTGCCATATATGCCTTAATGGCATCCTTGAGGACTGAACAAAAAAATGTTACTTTGGTTGAATATCCATCTCCACTTATTTTCTAAATGTCTAATTATCTATACATCGGGCTAGTTGCTGCTGAGATCAGTCCATTCTCCCTTTCACTATACTGATATTTTGTTTCATAATTTCATATGTATAAATTCGTTTATCTTTGTTTACTATCTTCAATCCATAATGATTTCATCCTTTGTGAATATCTTCGCATATAATCACCTCTCAATCATACCTGTTCCTTTGCTGCCTATTAATATTTTGCATTTAAGTTAAAATTATACCATCTGGATACACCTTTGAGTTCTAACATTATGGATCAGCATTTTCAAAGTTTAATGTTGCGGATTATAGTCAGAATCCCTAAAGTCGAGGTTGCTTAACCAAACATTTCCTTCGTTTTCTTGGCTATATTCTTCGTTTCTATTTGATTTATCCTCTATGTACTTCCAATTTCTTAATTATTTCTTGAAATTTGTTAATAACAGATGTTAGGCGTAATATAATTTTTGGCCCACCACACATCAGCTTAAGGATTCAAATAAAGAGCAGGTCATCACATAAATGGGAGTTAATGTCCTTGGTCCAAAGACCACCCTAAATATTAACAAAAAATACATTACCTTCTCACCTATGTTGTGTTTCACATACAACAACAGTGCGTGCTAACTTCAATGTGAGGAGCGTTGGATGTTATGGTTTAAAATAATTGTTGGTCTGCCGCAAAGTTTGCTTTTATTTTCGTGCGGAAGTGTTTACCGACACAAAATGCACAAGTCATGTCGTAAAATGTCCATTGTATCTTTTGATTGGTGATTCAATATGATAAGGGTGACCAATGACTAAAAACATTGTAGGGAATGGATTTGTGTCATGTTTTTTATACTTCGTTGTGTTTGATTATTTTTCCTCTTCTATTTCTCTTTCCTTATGCAGGAAGCAATTATAGCTGCAGGATATCAGTTTTTGCGCATTGACGGTACTACAAAAGTTTCTGACAGAGAGAAGACAGTGAAGGTTCATATTATCTGGGATTAAACTACTTCAAGAGTCGACTTGAATTTTACATGATTTTGTCCATCTTATGCTCGTACTATTGATTTTCCAGCATTTTCAAGAGGGTTCTGGAGCTCCTATCTTTTTGTTGACATCACAAGTTGGTGGACTTGGTCTTACGCTTACAAAAGCAGACCGTGTCATTGTGGTTGATCCAGCATGGAACCCAAGGTAAAAGGGATATTGAATTGATAACAACTTCCTGTGTCTATAATTGCTCTGACCGGAAGAACTTTTGGTGTTTTGGCATCAGTTGAGCCAAATTGATTTCCCTTCGTCTTCAATATCAGTTTTTAGCATTTGCAATATGCTTGCTGCTCTAGCTTGTTATGGTATAATCTTTTCTCTACACACAAGGCGTTATTCTCTTTGATTTGGATCAGCAGTTAATGTTTTAAATTTCGGAAGCAAGCTTTCACATCACTTTGCTTTATAATTGATTAATTAGATGCTGAATCTATGGCTTGTGTTCATGTTTTGTTACCTTCAATTGCTAGGTCACCATATGCTTTGTAAACATCCATTTTAGATGTACTCTATGCAGCTTGATTTTGTTAATGTTCCCCTGATTCTTTTGATATTCAAATAAATAGTTGGCATAATATATATGTTAGAATTAGGGTTTGTGGGAAAAGAGATAAGTTGATTTGTCATATAAGAAAACATACAAATACCCAAATACAATTAGGACTAGAATCCATGTTTGACTTTGACTCTAAAAATAGAATAAAATAATCTAAATTTGAAACTTGAACAATTCTAATATTGTTCTTATACCCAATTTTGAACATTCTTAAGCTGGGGTATATATATTAATCATGCACAACTTGTCATTTAAAGAAAACTCACTCGGAGAAGAAGCTTTGATGAAGATATTTGCCAGCTGTTCTAAAGTGCCAATAAAAGAAGTACATAGGCATAAGATTATCATGATACATTGGCATAAGATCACTGTCTTGAAAGCCAAGCTCCCACAATATCTTTAGTCACCTCATTTCACAAGCTATATGAGTTATAACTATATATTCTGCATTAGTACTAGAGGGAGCTGCAATATTTTACTTTTTGCTCCTCCAAGTAACATGATTATCTCCAACATTTGTGCAATATCCTGAAGTAAATATATTATCTTTTCATCTCCTACATAACTAAACTCAAAGAAAGCTTCTATCCTTACGTGTCTATTCTTCTAATATAGTAAATCTCTATCTAAAAATTTCTGATGTATATCAGAATACGTAAACGGCTCCCTAATGAACCTCTCTAGGTACGCATATGAACTGACTAGCCACGCTAACTGTAAAAGTGATATCTGATTACGTAACTATAAGATAAATAGGCATACGATTATCTTAGGCATACGATTATCATGATACATTGGCATAAGATCGCCGTCTTGATAGCCAGCTCCCACAATATCTTTAGTCACCTCATTTCACAAGCTGTATGAGTTATATCTATATATTCTGCTTAGCCACGCTAACTGTAAAAGTGATATCTGATTAGGTAACTATAAGATAAATAGGTTTTCTAACCATCATTATATATTTAAAAACATCAACTAACTTGCTAGTTACATCTCACAAGTCAACTTCATCATCCCTATAAGTACTTATAGGCTTACAACCAAGCATTCCTGCATCATGCATTAAGTCTAAGGCATATTTTTGTTATAAAAGAACTAATCCATATTTACTATAAGCAATTTTAATCCCAAAGAAATATCTAAATATCCTATATCTTTCGGAATGAGAATCTCAAAATCTGATAGAACATAGTCGGATGGAGTAGTAGACCGATCAAGATCTTTAGCTGTAGATGGTGGATTAGTGGGAAAGATAACAATGTTGACATCACTCAATCGTCTAGTATACACGTACAAAGTTTTAGAGCTAGTAAAGACTTTTGTTACCTCAAAACCTGGCACCAGTTCCCGAATAAACAAAGAGGAAGATGAAACCTTTAAATTATTCGAAAGATACAGACTTAAAGAAGGTGACATCAGTAGACATGTGTGTGTGTGTGTGCGTGTGAGATTTACATGATCATAACAGTGATAACCTTTGTGTCCCAGAATAGCCAACACAAAAACACACTTGATGGTCATAGGAGATAATTTGTCAAGTTCAGATTAGAGATTCTGTACAAAGCAGTTGCATCCAAAAACATGAAGAGATAGATTGAAAATTGGTTTATCAGGAAATAAATATGGAAAAAGAATCTGACCACTAAGAACAGATGATTGCATATTATTAATTCAATATCAGTAGACCAAAAATAATTAGGATCAACCGTTTTAATTAGAAATGTCGTTGACATGTCAAGAAGATGTTGACATTTTTGTTAAGCAACCCTATTTTGTTGGGAAGTATAAGGATAAGATGTTTGATGTGGAATGCTATGAGACATAGACCAACTTAAAAATATCAATCTGCAAGTGCATTATTTGTGTGCAAAATATGAATATTATTAGCAGACTGGATCTTCATTGCTTTAATTTTTTTAAAATAATATATGATAGATCTATCCTTTAATAGATAGACCGATGTCATTCTAGAAAAATCATCAACAAAAGCTAAGAAATGCTTGTGATCAGAAGAAGAAACATGACTTGATCCACAAACATCAGAATGAACCAGCTCAAGTGAAAAATGACTATGACTATTAACACGACTATGTTAAGAAGCAAATTGATGTTGTCCCAACTCTTAAGGCTCATACTGTAAAGAAAAAAACAAACAGCTCAATCTAACCTTGTTCTTAAAAAGACAAGTGGCCTAATCGATGATGCTATTATAATGGAGTATCAGAAGAAGACAACACAACCAGACCAAAAGGTGAGCAGCCTCATCCATATAGTAAGCGTCTCCTCACTTGTGACCCAAATCAATGTTCATCCCAGCATGTAGATCTTGAAAACATGGTATGACGGAAAGAATGTCACTGAATTGCTTTTTGTATTGTAAGCTAACTAATAAATATGAGATTAACATGGAATTTAAGAATGTATAAAACTAGATATGGATAATGTAAGAGTAGTTTGAGCTACTCCCTTATCAGAAACAACAAATGATGTGTGGTCTGCTATACGGACGATGGAAAAAGAAAATGTTATGGAATGAAAAATGTCTCATAGTTGTCATATGAGATGAAACTAGACAATTTTGTACCAAAAGCTTATTAGATGAAACACTGAAATTATTAGCACGTAAGGCTTAAATCTGGGCACTATAATACGATGCCTATGACTGAGATGATTGAAACCATGGAAGTCTCGCATACTTAGCTTATGAAATTTGTGTCGTTGGAGAGGAGATAGGCTCTGCAGGCTAGGAGACGGTGAAAGGTTGCCTCATAAGTAGCTATATATACCTCATAATATGTATAATGTTGTAGTCCTCTATCAGTTACGAACTTCTAACCACCTTGGCCTCTACACCTGCCTTCGAACAGACGTCCTCATCTTTGACCACAAATATGACCATAAGCAAGTATAGCATAACTCTCAATATTAGGAGTCATAGCTCTAGACCCTCCAGTGATAGCGACACATCTAACATATGACAAAGTAACATACAGAGATAGAACAGAATCACTTTCAGGTATCTGACTATGAACTTGAATCGCTAATAAGGAATCCAATCTAGAAGAAACTTTATCACACCAAGCTTGTCATGATATCTCTTAAGTGTCTTCATATCTGACATCAAATGTTGATACATGTGATCTCATCCAAAATACTTTGGCTTTAAGAAAAAGTTAGATAAATATTTGCTATTCTGCTTTAGTATAAATCAAGGAACATCGGTTTTGGTCGAAACCAAGTGGTCTTGTTTTCGCTCGATTTTGGCCAGCTTCGGCCGAAAGCACTTGGTTTGACCGAAACATCACTTCTTACAATAAAATATGAGTGTGTTTAAATAAATTCGGATGTAACGTTACTTCTTACAATAAAAATATGAGTTTGTGTTTAATTAAATGAATCTATTTGAACTATATACATAAAAATATTTATTAAAATTCTAAAAATTCTAAAAAATCTATAATTTGAATATTAAAAATTACAGTATAAAATTCTTTAAGATTCTAAAAAGTTTATTGGAAACACATCGCCATAGAAACCTAAACATAAAAATTCATATAAATCCGAAACCAAAAATCAAAATGAAACCTACGAGACAGGCGAAACCAAAACCGTGCTCATGACCGAAATCGTGCTTCAATGACCGAAACCGAAACTGAAACTGAGTTCTCAAACGTTGGTATAAATAGTCTATCATATAAGTTTGCCACTTGGGAGATATTTTGGTTAGAAGAATACATCTCCTTTAGCGTCTCCTATTTCTCTTTTGCCTATTTTAAAGACCACACTCACACTTATTTTCTTCTCTGTGCTGTGTAAGAGCCATGTCCTTGAGGCAACATTGACTAACCATCCAATCATCATACTTGACAGACTTGGAGTCTGTTGGGGTTAGGTGAATCATTTGTACGGTGCTTCTTCTTTTGTTATTCAACAAAAAGATTAAACAAGTGAGCATGTGGAAGTGGTTTGTGCCATTTAGTTTCACAGTGTTAGGTGAAAGGATCGTTGGTATCGTACGATCAATACTCGAGACAAGAGACCTCTTGTCATCTGGTAAAATCCATGATAACTAGAAATCAAGTATCACCAAGATAGAAATTAAGCAACGACAATAGTGAAAAATAACTTAGAGGGGGTGAATAGGGTGTATGACACAAATAAAAAAATATCAAGCATCGTAATAAATCAGAGTGCACAAAAATCACAGATTTTTAACGGAGTGGCTCCTCGCCTAAGCTACACGTCTCTCCATGAGGATTTACCCCTTTTATAACCAAAAGAAAATCTTGATCACACTTGCGAGTGGTGATCGAACCATTACAAGATAAGTACAAGAAATATAATGCTCAATGATAACATCTGAATGAAGCTATTCAAAAATACAACTCATGCTAAAAATACTACAAACTGATCCAATACGGAGATTAAAATCAGAATAATATCATCGTAGTATAGAGCTTGAAGTTGTGGTCGTCCTGGCAAAAACGGTTCGTCAATCTGAACTCTGTAGAGAAAGTTATGTACTTTTCAGCGTCGTTCGTAGAGCTCCTTTTTATTTTCTTTGATAGAGCTTTAGATTCTTTGAGAAGAGGGAAGAAAATTCGGCTAACTTAGATGATGATCAATTTGTTTGGCTGTCTAGGAGAGACTCTGTAGGTGGCCGGCCTTCGTGGGTTTATATAGGATTTATGCTCCACCAATTCTTCATGAACATAAACTCTTGGATTTTCACTGAGCTCTTGAGTTTTACTTTGACTTGATCTATTTTCCCCTTGATTTATAAAATCTCCTTTTAATTAGAAATTCTCAAAGGAGTACTCTTTTTCATCAATTAGAATTCCTAGGACATTTTAAGCAGTCAAATATGGAAGTTTGGCTAGTCAAACTGGTCAAACATGACTCTTGCGTGTATGACACGATTGTGCCAAATCTCACCTACAATTGGCACTCTATACAGAGAATTGTTCAGGAGTTACGCAGATTATGGCACGGCCGTACCACTTCTGTAGTTTTGTTCTGTTTGGCTCGGTTTTGACTTGTTTCGACTTCAACTCACTAGATGAAAATATTAAAGCCATATATCTTGTTTGACATCATCAAAATTATGTTTTGACCGTAGTGGTTAACTAGGCCAACAAGCTCTCTCTTTTTGATGATGACAAATAAGCATAGAAAATTGAGATAAATAATATAGAGTTATGTCAAAACATGTGTACATGATCAAGAACATAACCTTGCTCCCACTATCTATGTGCTCTTGTGAATTTAGTTGGCCTAGTTAGCCCACTAACTAAGGTCAAAAAATAGTATATGCATGCAGACAGGATTCAAGAGCCAATCAGACTACCAAGCAAACAGAAGTAGCCAGACCAAAAGTGGACGTCAACAAACTCCAAGAAGCTGTCAAATAAAGTTGTTAGATTGATATATAGTTCAAAAGCTGGATGTCATGATGGTACCTGGTACAAAATCAAACAAGCAGACATTGTTTTTTTGAATAGTAACCCTTTTAGGATAATATTTTTGACCAAATAAATATTAAACTAACTAACATAACTGAGGTCTAATTAGATCTGAAAGTTTTTGTGTAAATAAGAATTAACACGCATGAGGTGAGATCGACTCGATCTGCAGTGAGTTGACTTGATGGAGGTCGGCATCAAGATCAGATTGATGAAATAGTGTCGAGTTGACAGGTTGAGGGCGACGATGAGGTCAGATCTGCAGTATAAGATGTCAGCAAAGTCGGCAAGATAGGGAGGAGGAGGTAGCAAAATCCTTAAGGGGTTGTGATATTGTGGTATTGACAACAATGAGGCAGCAGTGGCGGCTACAAGGAGTTGTTACAATGGCTATTTTTGGTGAGAGGGAAGAGAGATGATTAGGTTTAGGTAAGGGGTGCTATGATACCATGTTAGAATCTGGGTTTGTGGTGAAAAAGAGAAGTAAATTTCTCCTTTACATTTAATATATATTTGACATATCTTTTTTTATTTGCATTACTTGGACAATGATAGAACCAAAATAGATCTGGAAATTTATTGAATAAAACTGCAAGTAAATTGAGATAAATTGGCTACAATCAAAGGGGTAACCTCACTCTCAAGACGTTGATTGATAGGGGACGTCCGAACCCTCCCGTAGATCGAAAAGCTATCTATCCTCTTTCACAAAATAATCAAATCATGCATGCCCTAGGGCCGGCCGTCCATCCCCCTCTCTAATACTAATCCACTTATTAGCAAATTACAAGTATGCCCTTATAACAATTAAAATAATAGAAAAAAAGCCTAAAAGTTGCGAATACGTCCCTGAATCATGCGGTTGGGCCCGGTCCACCTCTGATGCACCGCAGTGTGTAGGTGATGAGCCCATCACTACTTTCCCCCAAAAGAGCCACCTTGTCCTCAAGTTGGAAATCAGGAAACTGCTGTGTCATGACGCCTACCAACTCCCAGGTGCTCTCATGCTCTGGCAAGCCCTTCCACCGCACCAACACTTCTCGCTCGCCAGCGCTCCCCTACGTACCCTTCAATTCTCCAGGCTCCAAAATCACCTCCATGTCTTCCATCAATGTCTCCGGGAGTGAAGGAGAAGGTGCATGTTCACCAATCGCCTGACGTAGCCGAGACATATGCAATACATGATGGATGGCAAATCCTGGGGGTACCTTCAATCTGTATGCTACTGGTCCCACCTTGGCCTTTAACTCATAAGGCCTAAAATATCTGAGGGATAGCTTCTCATTCCTTCTATGAGCCAGTGATTTTTGTATATAGGGACACAATTTTAGATACACCATATCTCCAATGTCAAACTGCACGTCACTGCGATGTACGTCCGCCCTAGCCTTCATGATCTGCTGTGCTCTGGCCAGATGGAGCTTCAGCCCCTCCAAAATCCGGTCCCTCTCTGCCAAGTACTGCTCCACCTCTGAAACTGTGGTCATCTCCTGGTCATAATACAATAAGTGTGGCGGGTCCCGATCATACAATATCCTGAAAGGAGTCGTCTGAGCTGATGTGTGATAAGACATGTTGTACCGGTACTCTGCCTAAGCTGGCCAACGGGCCCACTCTTATGGGCTCTCTGAAATGAAGCACCGTAAGTAGGTCTCAATAGTCCTATTGACGACCTCAGTCTGGCCGTTCGTCTGGGGATGGTATGCCGTGCTCCGCTTCAATACCGTGCCATGTAGCCTGAAAAGCTCTTGCCAGAATCTGCTCAAAAATACATTGTTCCTATCAGAGATAGGCAGCCAGTATAAGCAAATGATCTTATTCAGAAACACATCTGCCACTGAAACTGCGCTGTAAGGATGCTTAAGCGGTATGAAATGTGCATACTTGTTGAGGCGGTCTACCACAAGTATTACCGTGAACCCTCCAGACTTAGGCAAACCATCAATGAAATCCATAAATAGATCCTCCCAGACCCGCTCTGTCAAGGATAAGGGCTGTAGCAAATCTCCCGGGCCCTTGCCTTGTACTTGTGATGTTGGCAAACGTCACACTCCGCCACCATCTTCCAAACACCCTTCTTCATCCCCTTCCAATAGACCTCCCTCGCTAATCTCCTATAGGTCTTGAGGACCCCAGAATGTCCGCCAATGGCACTGCTGTGAAACTCCTGGAGAATGTGTGTGGATGACCTCGGTAGCACCAGTCGTCCCCAATATAACAATCTCTCGTCCTGCAAAGCATAGCCTGGATGATCCTCTGATCCCTGCAACAGTGCTGCCTGGATGTTTGTCAACTTCCGGCCCTCAACCTCCCGTTGCAATAGCTCCCAGTCCTGTAGCACCGAAACCGACAAAGCTGCCAAATGTATATCCTCATCCGGCCGTGACAGTGCATCTGCAGCCTCGTTCTCTAGCCCTGTGTGATACTTTATCTTAAACATGTATCCCATAAGCTTTCGCAGCCATTTTTGATGTTCCTCCGCTACCATGCGCTGCTCCAACAGGTACTTGAGACTTCTCTGGTCTATGCGAACCAAGAAACTTTGCCCCAAAAAATAAGGCCTCCACTTCAGAATGGATATGACTATAACCATCAGCTCCCTCTCGTAAACAGACTTCAACCTGGCTCTCGATGTCAGTACCTGCCTGTAATATGCAATAGGTTGCTGATCCTGCATAAGCATCGCCCCCAGTCCACATCCCGAAGCATCTGCCTCCACAATAAATGGTCTGGAAAAATCTGGTAATGCTAATACTTGTACGGTAGCCATGGCCTTTTTCAAGGCCTCAAATGCAAGCATCGGCTCGTCACTCCAAACTGGTCCTTTCGCAGCTCCGTGAGTGGCCAAGCAGTCGTACCATAACCCTGCACGAACCGTCGGTAATATCATGTAAGACCCAGGAACACCCTCAGTGCCCTGAGAGTGGTGGGGCGCGGCCAGTCCAGTATCGCCGCTATCTTCACCCTGTCAGCTGCTACTCCCTCTGAGAACACCACATGCCCAAAGTACCCCACATGTGGCTACCCAAATAGACATTTCTTCCTGTTTGCATACTGCTGATGGTATTGCAACTCCTGAAAGACTACCTTATTCATCAAGGCCTGACATGTAGTAGGTGCGTTAGTCAAGCGAAAAGGCATGACTAGGAACTCATAATGGCCTTCATGCGTCCTGAAGGCAGTAATGGGCACATCCTCCTCTCGCATCCTGATCTGATGGTAGTCTGATTTGAGGTCAATTTTTGTAAAAATGTCTGAACCATGTAACTCGTTCAGGAGCTCGTCAATCACAGGTATATAGAACTTTTCAGGCACTGTCTCCTTATTTAATACCCTGTAGTCCACGCAGAAGTGCCAACTCACATCATTCTTCTTCACCAACATCACAGGATTGAAAAAAGGACTCACACTGGACTGGATAACACCAGCCTGAACCTTCTCAGTCACCATCATCTTTATCTCATCTTTTTCGCCTGTGGGTAGCGGTAGTGCCTAACGCTGATGGGAGACACGCCCTCCCGAGAACTATGTCGTGCTCGTGGTCTCTAGGCGGTGGAAGACCTTAAGGCTCCTGAAAAACTTTCTCAAACTGCTCCAGTAACACATGCACCTCTCCTGGGATAGGCTGCCCACTACTGGTCTCAACACCACCCTCTCTTGCTGACTCGTGTAACTCTACCAGGAAACCACCCCCTTAAATGGATGGTCCTCACTATGGTCTTCAACGCGACCAAGGCTCTGTATAGACTGGGGTCCCCTTACAATACCATTGCTGTCCAGTCCTCTTGGAACTCCATCCTGAGTAGCTTCTAGTTTATCTTCATATCTCCCCGTGTCTGTAGCCACCTTATGCCTAAGACCACATTCGTACTCCCCAAGTCTAAGGGTAGGAAGTCCGCTAGCTCCTGTACCCCCTGCAGCGTCAGCCCCAACCGCGGCACACTCCTCGACTGCTCTTCTTCTTGCCCGTCCCCGTCATGACACTAAAACTGTCACTGTCTATCAGTTGAAGTCACTGCCGCTCCACCATCCTCCTGGAGATGAAATTGTGGGTAGCCCCACTGTCAATTAGTACCGTCATCTCCTGGTCAATGATATGTCCCCTCAACTTCATGGTATGGTTCGGTGTACCACGGAGTTTAGGGAAACCTCTGCCACGTCCAGCTGATGGTGCTCTGCATCCTCCTCCTCGATGGCCTTATCCTCAACATCAGCCTCATCAGCCTCGTCCTCTAGTAACAGCACCAGAAGCTTGCGCCCTGCGCACCTGTGTCCTGAAGTGAACCTCTTATCGCACGTAAAACAGAGCCCCTTCTAACGCTTCTTCCTCATCTATGCATCAGTCATCCTCCTAAACTGTCCCCCACCGGTGGTGTACTGCTTTTCTCTCCACTCTTCTTCATAGTGGTCTGATCAGCCCCTGTAGACACCCTCAGTCCTCCTGTCGTCGCCTGGCTGTGGGAAACATGTCCACCCCAGCTGCCTCTCGCCATCTTATCCTCCATCTGGCGATCCTCCACCATCTGAGAGTGTACTCCTTGGCCTCCTTCAGGTCCCGAGGCTTCTGTATGTGAACCTCCGTGCGAATGGTGGCCTTCAGCCCCTTTGTAAAGGTACTCTCCATCATCTGATCAGACACTCCATGCACTTGTCCCGATAGTGCCTCGAACCTCTCCCTGTAGTCACTCACGGTGCCATCCTGCCTGATGGAAAATAGCTGCTCCTGCAAATTGCCCAAATGAGTATCATGGAATCTCTCCACCATCCCGTCCTTAGTCTCATCTCACGAGCGAAATGACCGCCTCTCATCCCTCCACTGGTATCAAGCACGAGCCTTCCCATCCAGACATATCGCTGCCGCCTCCAACTTTTGATCCTCCGGCATGCAGGAGACCTTAAAAACCTCTCCGCCATGTAGATCCATGCCACTGGATGCTCCCCCTCAAACACCTGCATTTTTAGCTTCCGCAGTCTTTCCACCGCAAATGTCCACTAGTCTCCTCGCCCCTCTGCGTGCCTGGGCTGATGATAGTGATGTCTCCTCTCCTGATGGGTCTCATAGCCCCTTCGTTGGCCTCCCTCACGGTCTCTGTGGCCCCTTCGTGGGCCTCCTCCTCGGCTACCCTAGTCTCCCCAGCCGCCCCCCCAGCCTCATCACCCTGCTCCTCCCTGAAGCCTCCATAGCGTCCCCTAGCCTCTCCATGATACTCCTCAACAGTACGTGGTGGCGGTCGTCGTATGTCCTCGTCATATCGGGGGCCCGGTGGTCCATGATATCCTCCATCGTCGTCGTACTCTTGGAAATTTTCCGGATAGAAATCTTCGTCGAACGCGCTTGTCTGGACGTCAGGAAGTGGTTGGAATCCCCCGTTGGGCCCGTAACCCTCGCCGTCGGCCTGAAGGGCTGTGGAAAGCCTGCTTGGGATCGGTGGGGCCATGGCGGCCCTGGGGAGGGGCCGCTGGGCCCTGTCGGCACTCGTCTGGGCCCAGCGGCCTTGCCGGTGGTCGACAGGGCCCCACAGGCCCATCTCTGTTCGTCGGGGCCCGGGCGTCCCTGGAACAGGGCCGCCTGGGCCTGCTGCTGTCTTCCTTGGCCTGCGCGGCCCGTGAGAGGAGCCCCTGGGCCCACGCTTGGTTGCCGTGGCTAGCGTGGAGCCCAGCCAAGGTCACCGGCCCCTCGCGAGTTGTCCGCCGCTTCTGGTTGAGCCAACTAAGCCCCTAGGGTGTTCTTAGGGTTCAACGGCCCCCTTTTGTCTTCATTGGGTCGTGGCGATGTCCTCCTTCCACGGCTCTTCCTCTTCGTCTTTGAAGTATCGATCGGTGTCGGAAATCATCCCCTCCTCGTAGTCCTCCACTTTTTCCTTTCTCTTCTACCATGGTGTCGCCTTTTTTTGAAGGATTAGGGTTCTCATTGTCACCGTTCAATTTCGATGAAATCTTTGCAAACTGAAAGATGATCTTTGATTGGGCTACTTCATGTTGATTTAGGGGTTCCGCTTGCTTCGTTAGTTGATCACCATGCCTCGTTAGGATTTGCTTCACGTCCTCGATCTCGCCATTAAGTTTCTCCTCCACCGCATCGATACGATCTTTGGATCTCGTCGCCGCCGCCATGGATCAATGTGCTCTGATACCAAATTGATAGCACCCGAATAGATCTGAATTTTTTTTTGAATAAAACTGAAAATAAATTGAGATAAATTGGCTACAATCAAATGGGTAACCTCTCTCCTTGATAGGGGACGTCTGCACCCTCCCGTAGATTGAAGAATTGTCTCTCCTCTTTCACAAAATAATCAAATCATGCATGCCCTAGGGCCGGCCGGCCATGTCCCCTCTAAAGCTGATCCACTTATTAGCAAATTACATGTATGCCCTTATAACAATTAAAATAATAGAAAAAAAGCCTAAAAGTTCCGAATACGCCCCTGAATCATGGGTTGGGCCTGGTCCACCTCTGGTGCACCTCCGTGTGTAGGTGATGAGCCCATCAGACAACCTCCCCCCTCTGTGCCCAAACAGAGTACCTTGAACTTTTCTAGGGGGCGGCTTAAAAAACCTTTTAAAATATTGATTACGTTTGCTGGCATTAGAATTTAGTTATGATAATTATATCAATCATTTCAATATACATCTAAATACATTAGCTAAGACCACAAAGTGACCTAAAAAGGGACTCTTCTAGAAAAGAATATTTCCATTCATATATGCTCATCTTATATGTTGAGGCATGTAATTACAAACTATTGTCAAACTGTCATAAATGAAATTGAGTTTACTGAACTAAATTCTAATGCCAGCAAACGTAATCACAATTTTAAAAGCGGTTTTAAAGCAATTTTGACGGTTTGACAATAGTTTGTAATTACATGCCTCAACATATATGATGAGCATATATGCATGGAAATATTCTTTTCTAGAAGAGTCCCTTTTAAGTCACTTTATGGTTTTAGCTAATGCATTCCGATATATATTGAAATGATTGATATAATTATCATAATATGGTGTTTTCCCCAAGAATGTATTGTGTTTTGTAGAAGGAATCTACGTAGGAAACTAAAATTTAAATGCAGAGTTTGGTGTATTTCCTCAACAATTTGATCATCTCAATGATTAATGTGACTACTACACTTGCATCGTCGCAATTGTTTTATTTGTCACTTTATATGAGCAATGGTCTAAAAGGCGGTTTCATTTTACGTGCCGTCCAAAGGGAATATTGCATCTGCGGATTATGCGGCCGATTATTCGAATTACGTGGAAATAAATGTTTTAATATATAAATAAGAATTAATATAGATAAATATATATGTATGTGTATATTAAATGTAAAAATATCAAAAGGGTGGGAACAAGAAAAAATCTTATCAAAAATGTCAAAATAGGGATTAATCTTTCATGTCTGTATTACATGGATACAACAAAGCAATGTGAAATATTGGATTCACGAGGAAAGAAATCACAATTCTTACACAACATTAAATTTTTAACACAGTATCAAAATTTAAATTTTATTAGAATTTGTAGTACGCTTTTGCTTCATTGTATTATTCTTTTTATAAATAGCTCAATCTTATTCTCTTGTCAATGAATTTCTTAAAAATCTGACTCCTTTCAGCAGTTGTTTAGATAAATAATAAAATAATAAATGTAAAGAAATTTCTCGCAAGGCATAAATTTAAAATGGTTAAGATAATACTATTTCAAAAAAAATTTATAATGCTAAAAGTGTTATGAAGGTGACGGCTATTGAACCAGTAGACCTATATTTATAAGAAAAGATTGCATAATGTGTGGATGCCCTAAACACTAGTGGGCTCCATATGGGCCTACAAAAACCTATTCATAACACTTTCCCTTATCCATCCATCCTTGTAAGCTTGGTATATGAATGCTTAGGATTCATAGAGCTTATCTGATCACGGGAGTATGATACTTCTGGATCCTAAGTTAGGAGGTCTTACCTCATTAAAACCTTTGGCTATGGATAACCCAGTGGGAAAAACCAATAGCTAAGGGAAAAGAGTGCAAATCTCCTTAATTTTCACTGATCGGTGGATATCACCAGGGGTGTATACTTCTGGATCCAGAGTTGATGTGGTTGCCTCGTTAAAACCTTTGGCTATGGAAACCCCAATGGAAAAAACCAATAGCTAAGGGAAAAAGAGTACAACACAACATTAACTCTCCCTGTTGTGTACAAGCTTCAGGCTTGTAAGTCTCTCAACTGTCTCATCCCAATCCGTATTACAAGTTTTCTAAGCGCGGTAGTGCTTTAGTAAACAGATCTGCCTGGTTGTTGCAATACCGAATTTGCTGAATGTCGATCTGTTTGTCTTCTTCTAGTTCGTACGTCCAGAAAAGTTTGGAAAAAATGTGCTTCGTCCTGTTACCTTTGATGTAGCCACCTTGTAGTTGAGCTATGCTTGAATGCATTGTCTTCGAACATGGTGGTTGGTTCAAGGTCGCCCGTCTTCAGGCCGGTTGTCGCCAAGATGTGGTGAATGACTGAACGTAGCCAAAAACATTCTCTGCTAGCTTCATGGATCACAATGAGTTCGGAGTGGTTGGATGAGGTTGCTGCCGAGGTCTGTTTCACAGATCTCCATGAAATGGCCGTTCCACCGTATGTGAATACGAAACCAGTCTGGGACTTTGTCGTGTGGAGATCTGATCTGTATCCTGCATCTGCAAAACCAACTAAATTGGAGGAATAGGATACGCCTTTCTGGTAGTATTGTCCTCGGTCAACTGACCCTTGGAGGTAGCGCAGAAGGTGCTTCACTCCGTTCCAGTGGCGCTTTGTGGGCGATGAATTGTATCTGGCTAATAGGTTGACTGCGAACGCTATATCGCGACGCGTGCAGTTTGCCAGACAGAGGAGTGCTCCAATGGCACTTAGGTACGGTACTTCATGACCAAGTGTTTCATCCCCCTCTTCCAGCGGACGAAGGGGTCTTTATCAACATCCAAGGATCTGACGACCATTGGTGTACTCAGCGGGTGACATTTGTCCATTTGGAAAATTTTCAGCCATTTCCCTGTGTAAGTGGATTGATGTAACAGGATTCCTCCGCTGAGGTGTTCAATTTATAAGCCAATGCAATATTTGGTTTTGCCAAGGTCTTTCATCTCAAAAGTCTATGTAAGGCTTTTGGATATCTCAGATATCTCTTCGGGAGATCCTATGAGGTTTAAATCGTCTACGTAGACGGCAATGATTTCAAGTCATATTCCCTTTGCTCTTATGAAGATGCAATGACAGACTTTATTATTGGTGAATTCTTGTTGCACGAGGAATTCACTGAGTCTGTTCTACCACATTCTTCCCGATTGTTTTAGACCATACAATTATCTTTGGAGTTTGACCGAATAGACATCCCGAGGTCTATTTGTTATTTTTGTTGGCAGTTTATAACCATCCGAAAGTCTCATATATATGTCTTTATCTATATTACCATATAGGTATGCAGTCACAACCGTCCCCGTAACTGTTAATCTTAATTTTAAATCAGAAAGTGATCGCATCAATGACCGGACAGTATGTATCATCATAATCTATTCCTGGTCTTTGGGAAAAGCCTTGTGCAACAAGGCACGCTTTGTATCGTACGATCTGATTATTTTCGTTTTTCTTTCTTACGAATACACATTTATATCTTATAGGTTTTACACCTTTTGGTATTGGGACTACAGGTCTAAATACTTTGTGTTTCAAGAGTGAGTCCAGCTCTACTTCTATTGCCTCGTTCCATTTTGGCCAATCCTCTCTGCGTTTACATTCTGCTAGTGAGCGTGAATCGATATCATCATCATATTCAGTGACGTGATTAGCAGTAATGAACGTGAAGTCGTCCTCGATGACAGTGCTTTTTCTGTCTAGTACCTCCCTAGTACGTACATAATTTAATGATATTTCTCTTATATTTTTTCATTCTGTGGATTTTAGGAGGGGAGATGTATTTGTGCTGAGCTCAGCATCCTGTGGTGGTATCGTTACATTTTCTCCAGGAGTTTTCCTCTTTCGAAGGAGCTTATCCTTGGAGCCTGGGGGTCATCCTCTTTTTGTTGAGGTACGGCCGCTTCTGCTGCATGTGGATTACATCCATCTTTGGGTATGTCAATCCTAGCTGGCGTGTTTGCAGCTGGGACGTGTGATCTGACAATCTTCTGATTGTCAGTGAATTTATCCGGTAGTATGTGAACTGTATTTTGTATTTGGAGGATCTTCGGGATCTCATCTTCACATTTGTTTGCACGCGGATCAAAGTAGGATAAAGTTTTGGTATCCCATGAAATGGTCTTTGAAGCTTTGGGCTTCTTAGTATTTAAGCATAGTTTGGGAATGGTATCTTCGTCAAACTTACAGTCTTCTAGACGTACCTTAAAAGCGTCTACCGTTAGGGGTTTCAGGTATATAATTATCGATGGTGAGTCGAACCCTATGTATATACCTATGCAACGTTGAAGACACATCTTTGTCCTCTGCGGTGGTGCGATGAGGACATAGACCGCGCATCCAAATGTCCTCAAGTGAGAGATATTTGGTGGAGATCCATAAGCGAGTTGCATCGGAGAATAAGTTTGACTACCAGATGGTCGTAATCTTATTAGCGATGCAGATGCAAGATTGCATGCCCCATGCAATCACAGGCAACTGGGATTGCATTAACAATGGACGAGCGATCCATTGTAGTCTCTTTATAAGAGATTCAGCTAACCTGTTTTGAGTGTGAATATGAGCTACATGATGTTCAACTTCAATGCCAGTTGCTTGGCAGTAGTCTAGAAAGACTTGTGATGTAAATTCCATAACATTATCCGGACGTATTTTTTTAATCTGGTTGTCTGGAAAATGTGCCAGCAACTTAATGATTTGTGCCGGTAGCTTTGCAAAGGCTACGTTGCGGGTGGACAATAGGCACACATATGGCCATTTAGAAGATGCGTCTATCAGTGCCATAAAGTACCGGGATGTGCCACTTGAAGGGTGAGTAGGCCCACAAATGTCTTCATGTATTCTTTCCAGAAAGCTGGGAGACTCTGAGTCCATTTTAAGTGGAGATGGTCTTGTAACCAATTTACCTTTGTAACAAGGGGGACAAGGAAAATCATCCTTTTGAAGCAACTTCAGGTTCTTCAAATTATGTCCACGGACTGGGATATGATGCGGTGCATCATTGCCGATCCGGGGTGTCCGATTCTATTATGCCAGAGTTGGAATTCTGGTTGATTTTTGCACTTCTGGTGCTCAATTATTTTAGCTTCCATTGCGCGAATTGTTGTATGGTAGAGACCCGACGCGAGTCCCTCGAAACGCTCAACAATTATTTTAGCTCCGGTTTTAAGAGTCGTTACATACTTAGTAAGTTTCTGTGCGAGCTTGAAGAGAAAATAGCCTCTTTTATTAAGATTTGTGTTTTATTGGGGAGCAAAATGTTTGCTTCCAATGATCCTTCTATTATACTTGGTGGACCAGAAATAGTATTTACGGTGCCGTCGTACTTGTTGATGATTTGAAAAAAAGAAAATGTCTCGAAGGATTTTGTGCGTAGAAGCACTGTCCACTAGGCATTTATTTTCCATCTCTAGATCCTATCCGCCGGATCTAGCAAAGTTTGGAGAAGGAAGCCCAATCCGCGACCTCGCGATTCGTCCGTCGGTAGAGGTTTGGCTCAGCTGACGAGCTGTTGATAACGTGTTATGAAGGTGACGGCTACTGAACCAGTAGCCCTATATTTATTGGAGACGATTACATAATGAGTGGATACCCTAAACACTAGTGGGCTCCATATGGGCCTACAAAAGTCTATTCATAACAAAAAGATGATAATTTACATAACTAAAATGAACAAAATTTAATAACTCAAATTTACTTATTCAGTGTCTTAGTAAAACTCTTATATCTAATTCACACTATTAACATGAAAAAGATTATGCTCCGAATATCATAATCTTACACTGTCCCAAAATATGAAAAAGTCTAAATGTGAGATTCTTTCTTAAGTTACAAAAAACCAAAACAAATCAATGTGTTTTATTTTTTAAACCCAATGTGTTTTCTCCTGCATATGTGGATGCATAATGAGTATACGAATCGCATATGCAGACTCATAATGAATATACGCTCGCATATGCAGTTGTCCGCATAATTTGACCGCATAAGTCAAATTAAGAACCGTCAGAGACCACATTCGCATGTGGTCGCATTTGCTGGCTTTAAGAACACTGTAAATGGGTTTATAGCAACATCTACATTCATTTTACCACTAAGCTAGCAAGGGAAGGTTGATAGCACCAAAATTATTTTTACCAATTGCGTCCCTTCTTTGTTTGCATTGCCTTAATATTGTTTTGTAACTGTTTATATTTTAAAGTTTCTTTGTTTGCATTGCCTTAATATTGTTTTGTAACTGTTTATATATTAAAATACAGTGCCTTTCTTAAGACAGATACTTGATGTTATTTATTTGTTCATTATTGATACATGCATCCGCAAATAATTTACCAAGCCAATTAGCCTGGTGTCATTAAACCCGGTGCTTCATTTCTGATTTATTATTATGTTTGACTGTTTGTCTTCCCATGAGTTCTTTTGCCTTTTGTTTGATACAATACTCTTATTGGTTTTGTTTATTCCATGCAAGTTCTGCTCTTTGTCTTACGTGTTTTTTTGGTTGGTTTCAAGTATGGACAACCAAAGTGTTGATCGCGCATATCGAATTGGGCAGAAGAGGGATGTCATTGTATATCGATTAATGACATGTGGAACAATTGAAGAAAAGATATATAAAATGCAGGTTCGTTACTTTCAATTTGATCTAAGAACAATTAGTGAATTTCTTATGGTCTCCTATATTTTGACTTATCTTTTAATTTCAATGTGAGTTTGTGTGCAGCGCAAGGTATGTTTTATTGCACGTGTTATTATACTATTCTGTCATTTCCTTATATATATTCTTGGTGACTTATTATCTGCAGACTTCAAAGCTTACTAACTTGACATTATGATTTTTTTAATCCACTAAAAGCTTTTAAATTAACAAACGGAAGCTGCTCTTACTTTTTGAAAAAATAGCATATTTCACTGTGTTGCTAATTTTTATATCCATGTTATTTTTTGAATTATTTTTGCATGCATGACTGTGGAAAAAATGTTACTGAGGATTTTCTTGGAACAACGCCTAGTTAATAAGTTTTGGTAACATATAGTGTAAAAGCTACGCTTAATCTGTTCATTTAGCACCCTTGTAGTGGTACCAAAACCTTTAGTTAACTTGACGCCAAGGCAGATAAGTTTAAAATAGTATAATCATGAAGTCACTAAACTTTTATGAATTATAGAAAGCAGAGTAATACAAAAAAATATGCAACAGGCAAATGAAATATGATATGATTTGCGCAATACAATTTGGTATTGTCCAAAAGTTCAAGCCTTTACTAAAACACATATCATTCATGTTATGTCTGATTTATCACAAATCTATTGGCAGTTTGTTATTGGACATTGTGGGTGTCTCATTTCAGGTTTCAGAATTGGATCTTTTGTTAAAGAAAACTATTTTTTCTTGCTTCTTATTGCTACCTAACTTTCAAGAAATGTTTTATGGAATTTTTCTGAAAATTCGTAATTTGTGTTGAAATTCAGCTGCTGATCACTCTGCTGGATCTTCACCCTTTATTTTATTGAGTATTTATGAGAATTCTGATGCAGAATACTTAGTGAAACGTTGCAGGTTTTTAAAGGTGGTCTATTTAGAACTGCAACCGAGCAGAAGGAACAAATGCGATACTTCAGCCAAAAGGTATATGCAATAATACAGTGTTTTTATTTTTGGTTCACAGGACAGTGACTGATAAAAGCAATATTTTGAGGTCTATTGCTTGTATTTTCTATGTATATTGTGTCTCATATAATCCTCTTACTGTTATTATGTAACTTAGGTTATATTTATGCCTCCATTATCATATTCATTGTTTTGTTGATACATTTCAGGATATCCGGGAAGTTTTTAGCCTACCCGCACAAGGATTTGATATTTCTATTACTCAGCGTCAGTTACTTGAGGAACATGGCCAGCAGGATGACATGTATTTACTCGACCAATTGTTTTACCATAATTCATTATACATATGCATTATAGAGTTCTGTTCACATGTAATTATTTCAAGCAATGTTCATGCAGAGATTCTTATTTGCCACTTAATGTTGTAATCCACATTATATTTCAGTATTGGGTTCTAGATAGCATGAGAAAACTCTTCCTATGAAACACAGATTATCTCCTAGTATCATTGCAAGGTTGAGATTTTTTATAAATGGAAAAGGATAACCAAAACTATGTACTCACACTGTATTGTCCCGAGGCAGAGTTTTGTAACTAGAAGCCCTGCAGTACACAGGAGACAGTGTTGCTAGTATGTCTAGGAAATTCCTTGCAATGACTTTCTTTTTCCCAGTCTGTGACCACTTGTGAATTGTGTGAGCTGTCAAAGTCGGTCCAGATTTCCATTCATGAATTTTCAAGAAAATAGTTTGAGAACTCTTATGAATGCTAGCCATAAATATTGCTGTCATAGTTAGTTTGGGTTTTGAATTGGGGATTAAAGAAGAAGAGTTTTAATTGTTTAAATGCTAATGTAATTTAGAAGTTGAAAAAAATGAGAAAGAAATTTGGGTTAGGGCTTTGATACTATGTTTAAAGAAAGATAAAATATTATGTAGAACAAAGATCACAACCCAAATTGAGGTATCTGTGTTGATTATATAGCTGAATATAGAAGATGAATGCAAGTAGGATTTCAATTTATATTTGACTCCTTATTTAATTGTTATTCTAAAACCGAGAACAATAATTCCTATGTCTAAACTGGAAACTATTTAATCCTATTTCTACTAATTCTAAATTAGAAATATAGTATTCCTTAACAACCTTAATGTTGTCTTACGACATGCACATCTTCTGTTAAAGTTACAGGTAAAAGGTGACCAACTGTTGTCCCATTTAGACTTAATAATTTTAAATTTTGGTTTGTTAATTTCAAGCAAAACACCTGCTGGAACAGTTTGTTACAAATTTCTAGTTTCTTGCATGCAGATCACTGTGTTTACCCTGGACCATCATTATTGGTTAGTTTAGAACACCTTGACTAATTGGCATACTGCCAAAATTAATCACATATTATGAATATGGTCTGTAATGAGCTTTGTAATGTTGCAACATCAGGCATGGGTTAATCTTTTGCCATGTACAGGGATGCTTCGTTGAAATGTCATATAGAGTTTCTAGAGAGGCAAGGGATTGCTGGTGTTAGCCATCACAGTCTGCTCTTCTCCAAGAATGTAACTGTGCCATTTGTGCCTGAGAATAACGAAGTACAGAGGTTAGTTTCTTTCGTTCTCATCTTTCATTTAACTTGGAATATTTAAATGGTAGTTTCATATTAAATTGAAGTTCATCTAACTAAATGTGATTTCTCCATGCTGCTAGCAATTTATGAAAAAATGTTGTACTTGTCTAGCATCATTTCAAATTTTTTGTAAGTAATTATGCAGTTCATATATCATATATTATGTTCATTATTGTGTTTGTCTGAGATTTAGTTGACTTGGCATTTTGTAGTTAATTTTTTGTCACTTTGATTGCTGAGTTGTTAATTAAATAATCAAAAATGAAATTTTAAGAAATTCTTATTGCATTATCTATGCAAAAGGGAAACATACACGTTGGGTAATTGTTGCTAGGCATGTATACACGTTGTGTACGAATTTATGTATGAGGAGTTCCATTCTCTTAAGATTAACACACACCCTCCCCCCCAAGAAAACAAAAAACAAAAACAAAAAACAAAAAAAAAAACCAAAAACGTTCTTAACTCTCAGATTTTGGCTCAAGATTGATATTTGAGAATGCTGGCTGAAGTAAACACAAACAGAACAAAGTGGGCAAAAAATATTTTTCCTCCCAAATTGGGGTTAATATAGTTCTTTCTCCTACTGTCTTATCATTCATTTCTATCTTTTACTTCTCTTCTAAAAGCCTGTGCCATGTGAAAGTTTTGGAAGTGAATTCAATGCTCCCAAATGATGTCCAATATATTTTCTCATTTTTTCCATTTTTGTCTTCTTCATTTTAACTTATTCTTTTGATCTTTTTTTTGAAATAGTCACCTTTTATCCCTATATAACAAGCTATCATGAGCAATATACAGGACGTAAAAGTGTTTCTGATCTACAACATATTTAACAAAAAATGAAAATACAAATCTAGTGATTTCTACCAGTTTCCGTAATCCAAATTCGGATCTTCTCTTTTTTATATCCAAAATATTTTTCTACAAACTAAACTATCAAGCTTGAATGATAAGCCTGCTATACATCATTCCAAAAATTGATCAGCCTATTTTAACCAGGGTTTGAGGTATCGGCCGATACCATTAGGTATCGACCGTATCGTATCGGTATCGGCAGTTGACGATACCGAAACCCATAGTTAGTTTCAGTATCGGCCGATACTGAATGGTATCGGTCAGTTTCGGCCGATACCGACTGAAACTGACCGATACCGGCCGAAACTAACCGATACCGTTCTGTACCAGCCGAAAACGGAGGAAGAAGAATGTGTAATTAAATAAAAATTCTCTAAAAAAACCTAAAAATTTCGTGAACCAATAGGTTGCATAGAAAGCTCGGTTAAAAGAGAGAAGAAAACCCTAGGGGTTCGGCTTGAAAATGATGAAGAATTAGACGAAGAAGAGGCATGACCAAGAAAACATTGCTTTAAAAGAAGAAAAAGGACAAAAGGAAGATGATGAAAAAATTGAACTCACCTCATCGTGTCGCCGCCTCGCCGAACCTGCCTCCTGCCTTGTTGAACCCGCCTTGACCATCTAGCGTGAGAGTAAGAGAGTGCAGAGAGAGAGAGGCCCGAGTCGCTTTTAAGGAGATGCTGCGTTCTTTAAAAAGGCAAACTTATAAGTAAGTGGTATGTACGTAAAGTAAAACAGTCGGTGCACATATCAATCGGATATTTTGTGGCAACCCTGCAAATAAGTGGTATGTGCGCAAAGCAACGCCCATCGATTTTTTTGGCAAACTTGTGAATAAGTGGTATGTGCGCAAGGTAAAACGGTGGGTGCACAAGGCAAGCTTTAGGATCTATTTATTTATTTGATAATTAGTATTTAAGTACCAAACTTTATGTATTTAGTATTTGATATGATTACAAACTCAAATTTAGTTTATCTATTTAGTATTTAGTATTTGATAGTATATGATTAATATTTTAGTTTCTTAAGTATTTAATAGTATTTGATGGGTTTAGATTTAAGAATCTCCGAAACCATCACTGTGTGTATATAGTATATACATATTTAAAGTATCTCCGAAACCGAAATCAATACCCGAAACAAAACTGCCGAAACTAGCGATACGGACGAAACCGAAACTTGCTTCCGAAACCGTCGAAACGGGCGATACCGATACCGAAACCTAAATTTTGTGAAGAACGATACCCAGACCGAAACCGAGACCTAAAACCTTGATTTTAACTAATCATTATTGAACCATGCTCTGGAAAAGAGACAAAATGCTAGGTGCATGAACAGAATACATGTAACATATTATGCCAATACTTGGCAATTTCGGGTTTGCTGTCCAGTGCCAAAGGAGCCAAACATGGCAGTTAAGCTTTTACTTAAATTACTAGCCTGATATACTTCATTCACAAAATGATCAGCCTAATTTAATTATTCATCATTAAACCAATCTGTAGAAAACCTATACAAAATAGTAGGTACAAGAAAAGAATACAAGCAGCATCAAGTTCTCAATTTATGCCAGTACATGGCCACTCAGAGAATTTAAGCTTTTTGTTAAATCATAGCATTCAATGGATTTTTTTTGGGTTCATTGTTGATTGCCAAAACAATACAAGCAACATCAAGTTCGCATTTTATGCCAATACTTGGCCATTTGATGTTTGCTTTTCTGCTTAGAGAAGTAGAAGATAAACTCCGAGAATTTAAGCTTTTTGTTAAATCATTGCATTCAATGGATTTTTTTGGTTCATTGCCGATTGCCATGCCAGATAATTTTTTTGGAGACAATCTGTTGGTGTTCACTGAACCACACCACTCTGGAGAGCTGCTTTACAAGAAGAAATGCTTAGGTGGCTTCTTCACCGCCTATTTTGTCACAAGAGAAACAGACATTATCCCACAGTTAAAATTGATCATGCTTCTCTACTAACTACTACCAGAGCTAGATCATCGTCTTTTGTATTTCTCTTTTCATTGATAGTCTATGCATCTCCACATGGTCCACACGACAAAAGGCCCTTCTTCGACCAAATGAAATACATCTGATCCTAGAAGCTTTATTATGATCAATAGAGCTAGGGTTTGTTTGAGGAAGAAAGCGAAGAATATGTATTCTCTCACGGAAGAGTTTTATGCAAAACCCTCTCTTTAACTTATTCCTAGACACTTCCTTCAGGCTGAAGCATATAAGTCATACATGCCCACGTTGTCACAAACATACTAAACCATAGTATTAATAAGAGGCTTAGTCAGGTTGTCGCAAATATACTAATCCTTAGTATTTCCAAGAGGCTTTGTGAACATTTTGCTAATTGATTAGTAGATTTCGTATTTTGGTTCAATAATCTTGTCTTCCAAATTCTCATGAATAAAATGACATTAAACTTCGATATATTTTGTTTGCTTATGAATAACATGGTTGGGTGACGTGTGGATAGCTGCCCGATCATTACAATTTAACGTTATAGCATATGGTGATCCAAAACCAAGTTCCTTACCAAAAATTGTATCTGAACTATCCAACATGTCATATTAACTATTGCATAATACTCTGATGCGGCACTTGACCTAGCTCTGCGTTTTAATTTTCCACGATCATGTATTTCCACCGAAAAATATACATCATGCTGTAGAATGCCTGACAATAGGGGATCTAGCCCAATCAACATTTGTGAATGCAACTACTCTTGAATGCTTACAGCTAGAATATATTTAGCCTCGAGCAATGGTAGTCTATGGCATCTCTAAACTTTGGTCATTTCATCCCATTGAGTTTTCTTATGAGCAAACATAAACCGATTAATCATAACAGAGTAAGAAATTTACGGCTGTGTGTCAGATTATTTAATTTTTCTACTAATCTCTTTTTTTAAGTCCATCAGTAGATCTCCTTTTTGTGCAAGCATTTGGGGTAACAATTTAATTTTTCTACTAATCTCTTTTCTAAGTCCATTAGATCTCCTTTTTGTGCAAGCGTTTGGGGTAACAATTCATAGGAGCTTGGCTTACAGTAGAAGATATATCACAGACTTCCTAAGTCCTTTGTATGAAATTTCTTCTGCAGGTATACGATCAAATTAGAATACCTCTTGCATTCTCCCCTATAACAACAATATCATCAACATATATAACAAGCAAAAAGTCTCTTTCCCTGATGACGACGATAGAAAACACAAAATGATCATTGCAACACCTTTGAAGTCTAAACTTCTTCTCACTTTTGTTTCTAAACCATGCAAAAGGAGACTACTTCAAGCCATACAATGATTTCTTAGGTGGACATCCATGTCCATACTCTCCTTTAATAGTAAACTAAGGTGGTTGCTTTATATAAACTTCTTTGTTTTGTACGAGTGTGAGGTAATACTTCTAAAATAAATTTAGAACAAGATGTGAATTGATGGAGGATATAAAACACAATATCACTTAGATAAATGATAATAAGAGGCAAAATTTGAAATTGGACATGATGTACTACTATAAAATATCTTACTTAGAACAATAAGAATATTAAGACCAGATGGTTCATTACAAGAATTGTTGAATGCCTATGATAGGATTTGCTAGGGGTTTGATGTAGAAAGTTTGGGTTTTTCGGGGAAAGATGGGATGTTTAATGGAAAGATGAGATTTTTGGGGTTTAAAGAGAATATTTGGGGGAAATGTGGGATTTTTATTGATGAAAACCTGGAAAATAAAGAGATACAAAAGATTGGATATTTCTTTTGAGAGGAATTCGCTCTCCATTGGCCATGTTTGAGAGGTGGACCGTGCTCTCAAGCTTCTATTTGATGCGAAGTCGCAACATCTGACAAAAGAGTATATTCTCTCAAGCTTTAATACGATGGATCCCTAATCCCCCTAGCCTCCATATAAATAATAAACTGAAATTACAAATTTACAAAAATAATCCTAAAACTGAAAATTACAAAAAACCCAAGGAAACTAAAAATTACAGAAATACTCCCAAGACTCCAAAATTTCTAGATCAGTCCTTTTCTTCATAGATCTGCCTTTTACGAGTCCTGGCAGGCTCGCAAGAGACCCACCGAGCTTTGGTAGACCCGTCAGGGGCCTCGCGGCTTCCTGACGATCCGTCGAGACCCTGACAGCTGCTTTCAGGACCAGAGGATGACTTCGAGGAGTTGCAAGGGGTTCGTGGGCCTCGGTATGCAGCAGAGAGGTGACGATATCGAGTACTTCTAACCTACGAGGAGTTCCAGGTGTTGGTTATTGCAATACCACTAAGTTGGTTTTGATGATTAATCAAACAATTAGTTTTACTAATTATATTTTGAGATGTTTTTGAGTATAGGATTTAAAAGTCAACAATGGTCAACTCAAGCTTAAAGAGAATCAAAGCTTGATAAAAAGTCAAGAAACTTGAAGCTCACAGTGAAGATCAAAAGCTCAAGTCAAAGACTCATCGAAGTGCAAGACTTCAATACAAGTGCTCAAATCTTATGAAAATGCATCTAGACTGTGTGAGTGATGTATTTATGTTTTTATTTACTTGTCTTAGAATGTCAAAGTCAATAGTTGAAGCTTGCACACACCTGAAATGTTTTAAACCTTTCAAATTATTTAGAAAACTTTTTAAATTTTATTAGTGCTATTTTTGGGAGCATTTTCATTTATTTTTTCCGTGTATCAGATAAATAGCCGACTACTTTTATAGTAGGAGTCAAGTCGACTACTTTTTGAAGTAAAACAATGATGTACTTTTGTTGCCCAAAATAGCCGACTACAGTAGTCGAGATAGTTGACTACAGTGTTACGGGTAGCCGACTACCAAAAGTATAGGAGTTGACTACTTCTGGAAAAAAACGCAGCTCCATATTGTACTAAAAGCTGTCAATTTTTTCGTTGTGAGTGTATTTTAATCCGCTGTTTTCACCGATTTTTAGCCCTATTTAAGGTGAGTTTTGATGCCTTTTATTAAATATATTTTAGAGATTTCTAAGATTTTCAACTTCCTTAAGCTCTTAAAACTCTCAAGGCTTTTTTGATTTTAAATTCTTTAAAGCTCTAAGCAATTCTAGCATTGCTAAATTGGAAATCTCTTAAGCTTAATTCTGCTATTTCTGATATTCCAATTAAGGGTTTTCCCTTGATCTCTTTGTTTTAAACTTCATCTTTTTGAAATCATAAAAGAGATTTTTCCATAGCCATTTTACTACACAAAAAGCTTCAACTTATTGGCTATAGAAAATTGTGAGAAGTTCATCTTCCAGAAGAGGTATTGCAAGTCCACTCAAGAAGTGGTGGTGAGTGATTGTTACTTGAATTGATTGGGTTGTGAAAAGCCTCAAGTGTTGATTTCCTCACTCAGTGCGGTTGAATTTGTTGTATTTGAATATTCCTAGTAAGAGTAGCTGGGTGGTTTGTAGAAGCCCTCTAATTTGAGGCAAGATGCTCTCTTTGATGAGAGCTTGATAGTGGAAAATCACATAATGCTTGTTGATTAGACGTAACCCACGGGTGGGTAAACCAGGATAATAATCGATTGTTTGCTATTGTGTTGATTGTCTTATATTTTCTCTTTATTTTTTTGCTTATGTGCTTTTATTTCTGCCGTGCTAGCTCTTTTATTGCAAGTAATGTTATCTGTTGATTAAGTACTTGAGGAGGTAACTCTCTCAAGAGACTTAAGTTTTGTCTAGAGGGTTTAAAAGTTTTATGAGCAATATTTTTACGAAACACTAATCACATCCATCTAGTGTTTAGCTTGCCATCTCAGGATCCCAACACCAGGATGATTATGATTAGGACCCGGGCTTTGAGGGGAATGTTAATGACTACACCTGTGAGGAGCATGACTAGGGTCGCAATGGAGACAGATGCAACGACATGTGGCGGGGTTATAGGCAACACAAGGAGGTACGACGCGACAAATATCATCTTCCTTGCTTTGGACATGCATGAGGATGAGCAGGCCAGGAGAGACTTGGAGTTGATGACCGGGTGAGAAAGCTTACGATGACGCTTTTCAAGAGCGACGATCTTTACGGTTGGATTTATCGAGTGGAGAGATTCTGTGATGTGACACGCCTGACAGATATGGAAAAATTGGAGTCTGCTGGTATCTATTTCGAAGGAAAGGTGATTTCTTAGTTCTAGTGGAGGAAACAACGACGTCATTTCCGTTTTAGGAGTAGCTCAATGATTGTTGGTGGACAGATTTAGAGACAGCTTTGGCGTTAATTTACACGAGCATTTGTTAGCACTCAGGCATGATTGATCCTTCAGTAAGTACAAGGAGAAGGTTGAGGCACTCTCGGGCAAGATTCAAGGTATCGGCTGAAACCCTGGTTTTCGGCCGTTTCGTTTCGGTCTCGGAGGAAACCGAGACCGAAACCACTACCGTAACTCGGAATCGGCCGGAACCCTAGGGTTTCAGCTTGAAAACAAAGACGACGATGGTCTAAAATTGAAGAATTAGACGAAGAAGAGGCGGAAACAACAAAAAATGGAATAAACAAAGAAATAGAAAAAAGGAAGACGGAACCCACCTCGCTGCCCTGCCTCGCCGATCTACCGTGAAAAAAGAGAGACGGAGAGTTGAGAGAGCGCGCTTGCGAGAAGCCTGAGTAAAACAACATCCAATTGTCTTGTTTTTAAATGGCAAGCTTGTAAATAAGTGGTATGTGCTTGGAGTAAAACAGTTGGTGCACACAACTTAGAAGATTTTTTATGGTAAACCTATAAATAAGTGGTAATTGCGCAAAGCAAAACGGTGGGTGCGCAAAGCAACTCGGCTATTTTTGGCAAACTTGTAAGCAAGTGGTATGTGCACAAAGTAAAACGGTGGGTGCGCTAGGCAAACTTCAGGAATCCATTCATTTATGTAGTATTTGGTATTTAAATATCAAAGTTTAGGCAGCTAGTATTTGATATGAATACAAACTCAAATTTTAATTATCTATTTAGTATTTAGTATTTGATAGTAATGATTAATACTTTAGTTTTTTACGTATTTGATAGTATGTGATATGTTTTTAAGTATTGAAAACAACTGATACGGACAAGCCAAAACTCACTTCCGAAACCGTCAAAACGGGCGATACCGATACCGAAACCTAAATTTTCGGGAGAGCGATATCGAGACCGAAACCGAGACCTCAAACTTTGCTCTCGGGATGACCAAAGGAGACCTTGGATGTGAGCTTCATGAAGGGGCTCAAGGCAAATCAAACCCATGTGTGTGTATGTGTGTGTATATATATAATAATGGAAAACATATGGCATGTGTATCTAAGCCACATATGTCACACTTGGTAAGCCTTTAACTATTTTTCAAACAATCAGAATTATTCATCTTTATATTCTAAAATCTCAAAACATCAAATATTGGGTGAATTCAAATGGTTTTTTGCTCGTTTATCTATTCGTCACACATTTAATAGTTTTGCATGAACACAATTTTACGCTGAGTGGATGAACGAACAAAATCCATTGAATTAACCTAATATTTGAAATTTTGGATTTTAGAACATGATAAAAATAAACGGAACCAGTCATCGACAAAAAATAGCGGGGGTCTTGGATTTTGATGCCCGTCGAGGAGAAAGTTTCCTCTTTGGTTAGTTGGTTCCCATAGTCATATATATAGTATAATGGAAAACATATGGCATATGTAGATAAGCCATATATGTCACACTCAAAAATCTTAACATCCACTAGTTTTCTAATAATGACCTTTATATTTTAAAATTTCAAAACATCAAATATTGGGCAAACCCAATGAGTTTGGCTCGTTTATAAATTCGTCATAAATTTAACAGTTTCGCATGAATAGAACGTTTGTGATGGTTTGATGAACAAGAAAAATCCTTTTCGTTTCCCTTAATATTTGATATTTTGATATTTTAGAATATGAAGATCAGAATGAACGTCGATCATTCGAAAAAATAGATGGTGGACTTCTCATGACGCATATGGCTTGGCCACATATGTCATATATTGCCTATTAGTCTCATAGATATATAAGTACATACATACATATATGAAAATAATGAGTATCAGTAGGCCAATCCGGAAAATTTCCTTCTTTGTCGCGTGATACCGATACCCTCCTATTTTTTAAAAAAATTTGGAATTTATAGTACTCACGATGGATGATCACCATACCAAAAATCAATTGAATTTAATACTATTTGACCCTTGATCTTCATGTTGCAAATTCAACGGTTTCATTTATAACGGGTGGATCAAGTGGCAAATACCACTTGGGTTCATCCATATTTCGGGTTCTGGGGTTTTAGAATGGGTACAACAATTTTTTTTTAAAAATCAAAAAAGGAAGGAGGGTGCTATGAGCTGTTCCTTAGCCAGCCAAGTCCTATTTTGCTCTTATTTTGCTATATTTATGGATTTAATGTAGAAAAGGTGCCACCTGATGTTATAGATCGGTGTCAAGACACAAAAAAGTGGAAAGTACAATCCCCACTTGTACTTGTACTCGCTGTGGAGCCCACCCTTTTGTGTCTTGGCAACTGATCTATTAGATCAGGTTCCACCTGATCTACATGAATCCATATATATATATATATATATATATATATATATATAAGAGGGAACTCTCAATACATTAATTTCATATTTAGATCAGAAAAGCAACTCTGAGGAGAAACTCTGTCAATGTGGCCCCTTGAGAGCCGTGAAGTACCGTCGTGGCGATGAATGCCGCCAAGGGAAAAACAGAAGTTCCAGTCGGGGAACCTAGAAGTTCCGCTCAGAGATTCTAACTGGTCTTGATATAAATTAGTTTATCTAGAGTTGAATTTTTGATTTTTATTATCCTAAAAGGAATTAAGTGTAAGTATTTTTAAAACAAGGTTATAAGAGAAACATCATGGAGAAGTAAGAAATTTCGTTTTTCATCTTATTTAAAAACATCATCTTAGGAAACCCTGTGGTGGGTGTCTCTATTCCGGTAAATTTAATTTTGGCGACACGAAATGGTATCAGAACAAGGTTAACAAGGTTAGCACTGAATGAAACGTGTAGAAATACCTCATTATCGAAACGTAAAGCCTTATTTCGTAACCTTAGATCAACAAATTTATAGGTACAAATTATATCAGAGCTATAAAATTGTTAAACACTTTGTAAAGACGAAAGAAGGATAAGAGTTAAAACAAAATTACTCTGGAAGCATATAGAACTTAGGCTTATGTATTACCAAGTAAGAACTTAGTTTAGAAATTTTATGCAATCAGTAAATTACTTTAATTTAGAAACAAAGTTGGCAAAACTTAACGTTAATACTCAGGGTTGTAACTTTCCTTGCTTCTTTGAATTAGATTTCAAACATAGCTTGCATAGTGAAAACATGCAACTAAATAGTTTAGTAGATTTCAAAATAAACTTAGCACACTCCTTAGAAATAATAGAAACAAACAATAGAAAATTGTGGGAAATAGTCCACGATAACTTAGTTACAAAAAATAAAATTTTATTTAAAATAGGGCAAAATTTGGATTATATAAAAAGTTAAAATAATAGCATAATCACAAGACTTAAAGGATTAGAAGATCTTGAACAAGTTACTAAGATTCAGAAAGAACAGGTAGAATTAACTAAAAGGGAGTTAAAACCCAGTATTAAAAATAGAAAACATAGTAACTGAAGTAAAAATATAGTAAATGTATAATAGATGGAAGATAATCACAATTATAAAAAAGCTTTGAAAAACGTAGAAAAATATAATCCAGAACCTATTGGCGTAACAACGCACGTATGAAATAGCCAGTGATAGAATATATCCTAAGCAACACAACCTAATCATAGTACTATTGGTTGACATTAGTGATAAACTTGGCAGGTTGTTACAAGTCCAAATAAAACTAGCACCAGAATTAGACGACGTAATTACAAAACTCCAGACCTTAAATCTAGGAAAAACACCTATAACAAACGGTGAAAAGAAAAAGAAAACAGGATTACAAACTTTTGGCATTAGGTATAAAGATGTTCAAATCAAGGTTTTAGGTATCGGTTTCGGAGAGGGTATCGCTCCGCCCAAAATTTAGGTTTCGGTATCGGTATCGCCCGTTTCGGCGGTTTCGGAAGCAAGTTTCGGTATCGTCTGTATCGTCCGTATCGGTAGTTTCGGTATCGGTATCGGTATCGGAGATATTTTGCTGTATTTTCCTGTATTTTTTCGTATTTCGGTATTTTCCTGTATTTTATACTTTGTTGTATTTTCATGTATTTTCCTGTATTTTTTTGTATTTTATACTTTGCTGTATTTTCCTGTATTTCGGTATCGGAGATACTTTGCTGTATTTTTCTGTATTTTTCATGTATTTTTCTGTACATTACACATTTGTAACAAAAAATAACAAATTAATAGGTATAAAAGAACAATAATAAAAAACATTTATGCTAACTTCTTTTTATCTGGGAAAAAACATTTATGTTGGGTTTCTGATAACTTCTTTTTATCTTGAACACTCTTTAGAATTAATATATTATACTGCGTTTGTATTTCCAACATATTGACTGCATTTGTATTTCCAACGTATAGTGCTTCTGAACATGCTACCACTGTTCTCTGAGCTAACAGCACAATTGCATCAAGGTTCAAATGGAGAGAATAAGCACTATATATGGTATTACGTGTCAACGAAGACAACAAGACAATGAAATATGCTATATTTTACTAAACATATTACATGTACTTACAAATTTGCCATTCCTTTGTTAAACTTATAAAAGAAATGGCAAATTTGTAAATATATGTAATATATTCAACAAAAAGTGTAAGCTGACTAGCATCGTCATCAGCTCTCCACCCACTTCCGTGGCCTCACATGCCTTCACGTGAGACAATTAATATCCCACAGTTCCCACCCACTTTCTTCTCTTCTTCACTTTTCCCTCATCTCATCTCCATAGTCTTCAGGTTTTTTTTAAAAAGGAGCAGCGACAGCATAGATCTGAAGAAGCAACGGCATCGGCGAAGACTAAAACACATTAAAAAGTGGCATTGGGACACTAAATCACACAAAAGAGCCGCATCAGTTTCGATCTTGGTGGCTTCGGGTTAGGACCGTGTTTAATTTTGAAGCCGGTGGTTTCGGACGGGAAAATTTTCGAGCGACTGAAGCTTGTGGCTGCGGGTGGCGAGCGGACGAAGACAGGTAAGCCCCTTCCTCTTTCTTTTCCTATTTGTTTTCTTATTCTTCTTCTTCTATTTTTTTGATGTCTTCTTGTGGGACTGGCAGTTTTCTTTCTTGCTCTTCTTCTTCTTTTTTTTTCTTTTTTTCTTCTTATTTTTGCTTGTTCCGGTCGGACCGTTGTCGTTCTGACCAGTTCCGGTCGGTTTCGGCCGATACACGACGATACTGGCCGAAACCCAATGTTATCGGGCGATACCGAGTTTTTAGTGCAGTATCGGACCGGTACTGGACGGTACCGGTCCGATACGCCCGATACCAAGAGGTATCGGGCGATACCTCAAACCGTGGTTCAAATCGAGTCGAACCCTAAGGGAAGAATCTAGGTCAGAACTAGCAGAAATAGGAAATACTAGTTTCCTAGACAAAATAATGCCACGAAGAAGTTTTAGCATGCATATTACGTCAGAAAGAATATTAGAAGATATAATTGATGTAGATAAGAACCCAGCGTTATACAACATAAATCAGATATCTCGTTATTAAATCCAAAGGTATTGTACCAAGTAGGACCTCTAAATTTGCAAACACGGTTTCTTCGAATTAATCGAGAAGAGTCTATCTCAGCAACAACAGAATCAGTACATATGCGAATCTGATAGGAATCACCCAAATCTGAACTTAATTGAATAAAAACAGCGAATAAAAGATAGTTTTGGCTACAATATAGAGGGAACCACCCTCCCAAGACGCCGATAATCGAGGACGTTCGCACTCTCCTAAAACCCCTCGAAGAGCTCTCTTAATTTATCAAAATAAGCATGAAAAACATCAATGCCGGCTAGCCCTAATTTAATAGAAAATCCCCTCTAAACTAATTACAAATATGCCATTAAAATTAATTAGAAGAAAAGGGGGATGAAACGCCCCTATTGACCCGCGCGCGCAGGTTGCCCAGGCACGCATCCCCTCCTCCTCTTATAGGTGCGGATCACACCATTACTCCCCTCCCAATGAGCCACCTTGTCCTCAAGGTGAAAGTCTGCTGCGCCATTACGTTCATGGGCTCCCACGTGCTCTTGTGCTCTGGTAAATTCATCCACTGCAACAGAACCTCTCGCTCTCCCGTGCTCCCTCTACGGACCCCCTTTAGCTCCGCTGGCTCCAGCCTCACCTCCATTTCAGCTGTCAATGTCTCCGGAAGGGTGTGTGAAGGGGTGGGATCTTTGATCGCCTGGCAAAGCTATGACACATGAAACACTGGGTGAATAACAGATCCTGGGGGTAATCACAGCCTGTAAGCAACTGGTCCCACTGTCGCCTGACCTCGAAAGGTCCAAAATAACGTGGTGCTAACTTCTCATTCCTCATGTGGGTTAAGGATCTCTGCCAGTAGGTTTCAGCTTCAGTTACACCATATCTCTCACGGCGAACTGCACATCTCTGCGGTGTTGGTCTGTCCTTGTCTTCATAACCTGCTGCGCCCTAGCCAGATGGAGCTTCAGCTCCTCCAAAATTTGATCCCTCTCCGCCAGATACTGCTCCACATCGGACACTGGTGTCGAGTCTTGCCTATAATGCAATAAATGGGAAGGGTCCCTGCCATACAGAATCCTAAATGGGGTCGTCTGAGCTGCAATGTGATAAGATGTGGTGTACCAGTACTCTGCCCATGCTAGCAAACGAGCCTACTCCTTGGTATTTTCTGATATAAAACATCGCAGGTAAGTCTCCACACTCCTATTTACCACATCCGTCTGGTCATCAGTCTGAGGATGGTAGGCCGTACTCCGTCTCAACACTATCCCCTGCAGCCTAAACAGCTCCTGCTAGAATCTACTCAAGAGCACATTGTCTCTATCAGAGACAATGGACTTTATGGGTCCGTGCAAGCGAATGACCTCCCTCACAAATACCTACGCCACCGACACTGCGCTGTAAGGATGCCGAAGTGGGACAAAGTGCGCATACTTGTTGATGCGGTCAACCACAACAAATATGACTATATATCCACCCGATTTCGGCAGTCCATCTATGAAATCCATGGAGGTTCTCCCACACTCGATCGGGCAAGGACAGCGGCTGTAGTAATCCCACTGGGGACATCGTCTGGTACTTGTGATGCTGGCACACGTCACACTCTGTAACCATCTTTGCCACCTCCTTCATCCCCTTCTAGTTGACCTCCCTCGCCAGTCTCTGGTAGGTCTTGAGGACCCCAGAATGTCCTCATACGACGCTGCTGTGGAACTCCTGGAATATGGCCGGTATATATGTCGAAGTCCTCGGCAGAACCAGTCTCCCCCAATATAATAGCCGTCCATCCTGAAGAGAATACATCAGATACTCAGTCGATCCCTGCAATAGAGCCTTCCGTATGCCTGCCAACTCTTGATCCTGCTCAATCTCCTGCTATACTGGCTCCCAGTCCTGGAGCACGGAAACTGCTATCGCAGCCATCTCTGCCTCCTCTCTCCGTGAAAGTGCATCAGCCGCCTTGTTCTCCAGCCCCGGGCGATACTCAATCTCAAATCTGTACCCCATCAGCTTCCGCAGCCACTTCTGATGCTACTCTGCTACCATCATCTGCTCTAATAGGTACTTGAGGCTCCACTGATCTGTGCGCACGAGAAAACTCCGTCCCAGCAAGTACGGCCTCCACTTCCGAATCGACAAGCCTATGGCCATCAGCTCCCTCTCGTAGATAGACCGCAGTCGGGCTCTAGCAGTCAACACCTGACTGAAAACGCAATGGGCCGTTGCTCCTGCATCAATACTGCTCACAACCCATGTCCCGATGTATCTGCCTCTAGAATAAAGGGCTTGGAAAAACTGGCAATGCCAAAATTGGCACGGTGGTCATGGCCCTCTTCAGGGCCTCAAATTACGTCGTCGCCTCCTCCTCCAATGGAACTGGTCCTTCAATAGCTCTGTTAGTGGCTAGGTGATCGCCCCATACCTCTCTACGAATCTGCGGTAGTAACTTTTCAACCACAGGAAACCCCGTAGTCCCTTGAGTGTGGTGGGGCGTGGCCAGTCTAGCATCGCCGTTATCTTCGCTCTATCTTCTACCACCCCTCCTGCTGACACCACCTGTCTCAAATCCTCCACCTGTGGCTGTCCGAATAAACACTTCTTCCTGTTCGCAAACAGCTGATGATACTCCAGCTCCTGAAATACGGCCTGCAGGTGGTCCAAGTGCTCCTCCAAGGTACGACTGTACACCAAAATGTCATCGAAGAAAACGAGTACGAATTGCCTCTAGTAAGGATGGAATACCTTATTCATAAGAGCCTGAAATGTGGCTGGTGCGTTCGTCAAACCGAACGGCATGACTAGAAACTCGTAGTGGCCCTCATGCGTGAAATTCTAGCCTGTAAGGATCAAATACACTAGAGGGGGGGGGGGTGAATAGTGTATATTAAAAAATTAACTGTTGCAATTAAAGAGTTACTTCTAATTGCTTAAGATGTGCAGAAAGTAAAGAATGTAGAAAATATAAATCAAACGCAAACACAGAGATTTATCCTGGTTCGGATCCTTTTGATCCTACTCCAGTCCTCTACCCCATAGAGATTTCAATCCACTATAATCATTTGCCCGCAAGCACCAACTTACAAAAATGGCAACACTCCCCGTGTCCCAAACTTTGTACAATCTCAAAAGAGATTCAAACCTGTTAAATAAGAAATAGAAAAACACCTATAGCCTTGTTATGAATTTAGAATGAAATTCAAGGATGGTGTTTTCAAAAGAGACTTCAAGATATAAAAGATATGAAATGAAGAACAATACTTGAAGTTCTCTGGTTCATAAAAGAAGAGAGAGATCAATTGATATCTTCTTACAATTATGAATACAAACAACTTTCTAAAATGATGTTGAAAAAGATCAAAATTGCTTCAAGGAAGAAAACTTCAATTTCCAAAAGATATATGATTAAGAATCTTGAAGTTCTTCCGTTCTCATAAGAAGAGAGAAATCTATGGATTTCTTCTTGCTAATGAGAAAAGAGCAACTAAGGCAAGGTTGCTTAGAATCAACAATTCTAGGAAGAAAGAGAGAAGAAAGTTGTGTGGAAAGAATGAGGAGTATGCCCACTTATTTATAGTATTTTTGGGCAGTTATTCTGAGGGAAAATGGGGGAAAAAGAAGTTTCCTACCGTTCAGAAACGGTCTGGAAAGTTTCAGTTAAAACGGACACAAAAACTTCATTAGTCGACTAAAGAAGGCTTAGTCGACTAAAAGTCAAACTTTGCAATTTTTGACTGAAATTTTAACGGTAACTTCCTGATGTTGACTGAAGACTGCTCAGAAAATTTGAGGTCAAAATTCGAAGAAAAAGTTTTTAGTCGACTAATGTTGACTTAGTCGACCATGACAGAAAAACGTGAATTTTGACTTTTCTGAAAAAGGGTTGGAAGGATGTGTTATTAGGAACCTAGGACTTAGATGGATTTCATATTCAAGGCTCTGAAATCTATAAATATAAAAAATACATCAGTCCGTAGATTTCTGTAGATATGTATGATGAGCTTCACGTGAGTATTTGAGATGCCTCTGTGCAGGGATTCCTTATCAAGTGATTATTGTCCAAGCGTGGATATATTGGAAAACTGCACATCTGCATAGATAGAGTGAGTAGCAATAATAATAGTTGTCACATCAAAATCATATGGAATAGAATAGGAAAGTGAACAAGGGATTATGAAATCCCAACATTCTCCTCCTTTTTGATGATGACAAATATTTATAAAAAGTGAAGTGTCATACTCAATTATATGCAGATATCATATCATATGCTATACTTAGTTATATGCTGACAAAATATGGATGCTCCCCCTTAAAATTTGCCTAAATATTCTCCCCCTTTGTCATTGACAAAAAGGTGGGTAAAAAATATACTATTAGGTGAAAAAGAACGTTTGTCGACTAAGTAGAAAAATGAATAGATGCAGTGGAAAATAAAACAGAGAATAATGAATATACACACAAGAGTAGAATGAGCATATGAACAATAAGAGGGACGAAACAAAACATAGTTTTTACTAAGCAACACAGATAGCGACCATACAATAGGAGATCATACAACCAAACATCCAAAGTAACACACCCATTAAGGCCCTATGGCCGACTACAAAACATATCTAAAAACCATTATGCAACAAGCAAAACAACAGCAAAAGATCATCACCGAAGGCATACGACCTAGTGTCCAACATCAGCAAACCAAAACACTTTGAAAAACACAACGAAGGAGTAAACAATGGCAATTGTCGCCACGAAACTAACGGCTGGAAGGGGATCCAAAGGGCTGGGAGGTACGTGCACTCTTGCGACGAGGAGTTTCTTCAGGGGCAACGATATTGAGGGCCTCAAGCGATGAGACGAGTTTACTCTGGTTAATCTGAACTTGATCGATCACGCGGGCCTGCTCAGTCAAGGCCGAGCGAAATTCAGTAAACCCAGTCGACATTGTGTCACGAAGAGATTGAACGTCAGTCCTAAGGCCGTGGAGAACACTCATTGTGGTTTGGCGAGGGGTAGATGAAGTACCAGACGACTTAAGAGGACAAGAACTAGGATTCGAGCGACAGGAAGAAAAACATTTGTGAGCCAATTCCTTGCGATAGAAACGATGGATACGATGGGAACCGGGAGTTGAGGAACCGGGGGTGTGAGAAGCAGGAGTAAAGGTGGGTTCGGCCGAATGGGGTTCATCAACGGGATCTTCGTCGGGGTCCTCTTCATCATCATCACTGTTTGCATCGTCGGAGTCATCCGGAAGAGCAAGATGCATGTTGTGAAGAGTGATAATGTTGAGGTTATAGGGATTGGACACCGAAAGTTCTCCATCGAGAGGAACACAAAACATCTTGAGGACCAAAGTGATGAACGATTGATGGTAAATATGTGTTTGAACAGGGCGAAGTAGAGACTGAAGAATCACATATCCCCAATTAATCGGCAGGCCACCCATGACCGCGTAAAGACAATGTTCCAACTCATTTGAAAGATAATTAAAGGAACCCCCTTTGGGCATTAGGTTGGAAACGATGACCTTTAGGATGATGCGGGCGGATGGGTGAAAGTGAACAGCCGAGAGTTTGTGAACCCAAGGGGATGCGATTTTTTCGAGAATGGAAGAGTCGGACATGGTGAAATTTAGAGAACCGGTGAAGTGAGAGGGAAGATCAAGTAGATCACAGATCTTGCGAAGAGACAAACAAATAGGAAGCCCTTTGACGCGAGTTAGAAGGTGAGTTACGCGTCCGTCGACGCAAGGCTCTAGATTGGCGTAGAATTCTCTGACAAGCAATGGGTAATAGGGCTCCTTGTTGCAGAGAGCCCAAACTTTCCCAAGGCCGGCGGCGGAGAGAATTGTGAGGATGTTGAAGGAGGTCAAAGCATTGAAGTCGATGAAGCGCTCCGGATGGAATTTGGCACTTGCCGAAGCATGGAAACGACGTTCGGCCGCTGCGTCGCGAAATTGAGGAAGCGCCATTTGATGTGGGGAGAGAGAGTTCGATGAAGGAGAAGATGAGATGAAATTTCGGTGGAGAGAAAATAAAAAGATGAAGGAAGAGTTGAAGGCAATAACCGAAAAAAATAGAAGAAATTGGAAGCAGTTATCAAACGAATGGGTGCCATGATCAGTTTCGAGATCAGTTGGAGAAACTGAATGGGTAGAAAGAACTGAAAAGGTGTTCAAAAATATGTGAAGAGGCGGGAGGAAGATGAAACGAAAACGCGAAAAGACGTAAGTTAGATCGGAAACGGTTTTAAAAAACCGAGTTAGTCGGCTAATAAATTGGTTAGTCGACTAAGGGAACCGAAATAAAAATATCTAGTAAGCACCGTTTGGATTTTAATAAAAATAAAAAATAAAATATTTTTTTTTTAAAAAAATAAAGATTAAGTGGGAAAGGACGGTAGTGGGTGGAGATATTTTTAAGTCTCTTAAAGTCTTGTAAGAGTGGTTGGTCAAACACATTGAATTGGGTAGAGAAAGTACATTTTCCAATGGGTAATGACGAAGGAAAATGGAGAGTTCCAAGGTGAATTTATTTCAAATTCTCATTCCAAGATAAGAAAATCTCGGTTTTCTATGCAAAATGGTGGCCGACGCAAGAAACCAAAAAGGAATCCTATGTCAGGATGCGATAATCAAGAAATTGGGTAAGTAAAAACTTAATGTTTGAAATAAAGTCTCACAAGAGAAAAGACAAACTGAATGTTTCTAGGAAAAGACAATCCCATAGAAAGATGAATGTTTAGAAAGATATTTTGAAATTACTGAACAGTCCTAATAGTTAGGAAAGAAATAATAAATATATAAAACCGAATGATAAGCAACACACAAAAAAAATCTGGATATATTAATCGATTAAACAAAACGTTAATCGACTAAGAAAAATTATTATCAAAAATTATAAGAAAATTCCAGAAATTCACTAAAATTGGAAAACATTAAATGGCAAATTCAGATTCACTGATGATACCTAGATCTCTTCGAAGTTTGATGAAAGATTCTTCTTTCAAAGACTTAGTTAAGATATCGGCAATCTGATGTTCAGTGGAAATTAATTTCAGAATTATATCTCCTTTTTGTACATGATCATCTAAAAAGTGACGACGGACATCTATATGCTTAGTGCGTGAATGATGAACTGGATTCTTAGACAAATTAATTGCACTAGTATTATCACACATTATAGGACATGTGGAACACTCAATACCATAATCTAAGATAGTTTGTTTCATCCATAATATTTGTGCACATGCTAACCCAGCGGCAATATATTCTGCCTCTGTGGTAGATAATGAAACAGAATTTTGCTTTTTGCTAAACCATGAGACCAAAGCATGTCCAAGAAAATGACATGTACCACTGGTACTTTTTCGGTCTGATTTGCAACCAGCAAAGTCTGCATCACTATATGATAATAAATCATATGTGCTAGTTTTAGGATAAAATAATCCAAAATCAGAAGTATGTTTAACATATCTAATTATTCGTTTTACAGCAGTAAGATGCGACATCTTAGGATCTGCTTGAAAACGTGCGCATAAACAAACTGAAAACATAATATCTGGTCTACTAGCAGTTAAATAAAGTAGAGAGCCAATCATACCTTTGTAAAGACGTTGATCAACACTCTTACCATTTAAATCTTTGTCTAGTGATGTAGATGTACTCATTGGAGTATGTTTATCAGCAGAAGTCTCTAAACCAAAACGCTTGATGAGTTCTTTGGCGTACTTTGATTGATGAATGAAGATACCTTCCTTCATTTGTTTGATTTGAAGTCCAAGGAAGTAGTTGAGTTCGCCCATATGACTCATTTCAAATTCCTTCTGCATAATCTTAGAAAAATCTAAACAAAGAGTTTCATTAGTAGAACCAATTATAATATCGTCAACATATATTTGAATAATAATGATGTCAGATTTTATATTTTTAATAAACAAAGTTGAATCAATTTTACCAATTTTATAACCAGAATTTATAAGGAAAATTTTCAATCTTTCATACCAAGCACGAGGTGCTTGTTTAAGACCATATAAAGCTTTCTTTAGTTTGAAAACATGATTTTCTAAATTCTCATAGTAAAACCAGGAGGTTGTTCAACATAAACTTCCTCCTTAAGAAAACTATTTAAAAAAGCACTTTTGACATCCATTTGAAATAATTTAAAATCTTTAAAACAAGCAAATGATAAGAGCATCCTTATAGATTCAAGACGAGCAATTGGTGCATATGTTTCATCATAATCAATACCTTCTTCTTGATTATAACCTTGTGCAACCAATCGTGCCTTGTTTCTAATTACCTGACCAGATTCATCCAATTTATTTTTGAATACCCACTTGGTACCAATAATTGAATGATCTGTTGGTCTGGGAACTAATTCCCAAACTTCATTTCTCTGAAATTGATTAAGTTCTTCCTGCATAGCAATGATCCAAGAACTGTCTTTGCACGCTTCATTGATGTTCTTTGGTTCAATGGATGAGAGAAAAGCACAATGCGCCATTTGTTCTATTTGACGTCGAGTTCTTACTCCATCTGTAATATCTCCATTGATCAATTCTGATGGATGGTTTGGAACTTGTGCAAATGCCTTAGGAAGATCTGCATTATCTGAAACAGACTCAACAGAGGGTTTAGTAGCATCAATTTCATCAAATTTAATATTATCTAAAGAATTAGATAAAGGTAATACATTCTCTTCATCATCAATGATGATGGGAGAATTAGATGAAGGGTTTTCATCAAATGTGACATGTAAAGATTCTTTAACTGTTGAAGTTCTTTTGTTAAATACTCTGTAGGCTTTGCTACGTGTTGAGTATCCAACACAAATACTTTCATCAGATTTAGAATCAAATTTATCTAATGCATCTTTAGTATTGAGAATGAAACATTTACATCAAAACACTTTAAAATAAGATACACGGGGAATGCGATTAAAAAATAATTCAAAACAAGTTTTATTAAGCAATGGCCTTATAAGAACTTTATTCATAATGTAGCAGGCAGTTGCAACAGCTTCTGCCCAAAAATATTTTGGTAGATTACTATCACAAAGCATTGTTCTAGCACATTCTTATAAAGTTCTATTTTTCCTTTCAACTACTCCATTTTGTTGAGGGGTACGAGGAAAAGAAAAATTGTGTGTAATGCCATTTTCATTACAAAACTTGGTAAAAGAATCATTTTCAAATTCTCCCTCATGATCACTACGAATAGTGACAATGTTAGAGGATTTGATTTTTTTGTATCTTTTTACAAAATATTGAAAATTCTTCAAAAGCATCATTCTTTTTTTGTAAGAATATAACCCAAGTATATCTAGAATAATCATCAACAATGACAAATGCATATCTACTTCTATTCAAAGAGGCTACTCTTGAAGGACCAAACAAATCTAAGTGTAGAAGTTCTAATGGTCTCTTTGTTGAGATAATACCCTTTGATTTAAAAGAAGATTTATGCATTTTTCCTTGTTGACAAGCATCACAAAAATATTTGTGTTTGAAAGAAATATTTGGCATTCCATTTACTAATTTGTGTTTTGAAATATGTGCAAGATTTTTGAAATTTGTGTGTCCAAAACGTTTATGCCATAAAAGTGTGTCATCTAATGTAATCATTAAACAATGATTATTAGTGGTAAAAGAAATTCATAAGATATAAATGTTATTCTTACGCTTACCACGGAATAAAATGGATGACATATCAGAATCATAAATAATGCAATTATTTTGTTCAAAAACTATTTTATAATTTTTATCGCATAATTGACTAATGGAAAGTAAGTTGTGTTTCAAACCGTCAACCAAGTGAACATTCTCAATGATGGGCTGATTTGTATTGCCAACTGTTCCAGTGCCAATGATATTGCCCTTTTTGTTGTCACCAAAGGTAACTGTGCCTCCATCTTTGTATCTAACGCTTGAAAACAGGTTGACATTTCCCGTCATATGTTTTGAACATCCACTGTCCAAAATCCATCTTTCCTTTTTAGGTACCTGAAAAATAAAACATTAAGCATTGGTACCCTTTGTATGAGGGTCCATGAGATTAGATCTTTGGAAGCCAAACCCAAGTGGAATTTGGCTTTCTAATATAATCATTGGAATGAACAATAAAATGCATGTAAGTAGAAATATAATTATTCCTATCTTTTAAACAAGAATCCTTAGGAACCCATATACTAATTGTAGTAGGTTTCCTAGGAATTGTTTTTGAAATGTTAGTAACATTTCTTTGTGTAGAAGAAGTAGAAGTGTTTACTTTCTTCGTGTAAATGAATGTGTGATTCTTCTTTTGTGGTTTAACAAAAGTTGTTTTTCCACAAGAGGAAGAAGTGATACAAGACTTGGGTGCATCTTTATGAGAATATCACAATCCTTGTCTATGATTTGCTGGATATTGAATTTTAAGCAAATCATCGAGATTTGTCTTTCCTTTGTTAAATTTATTAACATTGGATGACATCTCGTTGTATTTCATCTTAAGTGATGATATACTTTTATCCATTTCGGATATTTGTGTATGCAATTCAACATTCTTAGTTTTGAGAATTTCATTCTCTTTACTAAGATCCAAAACTTGAAAAGATGTATTCTCAATATGTATGGAATTTGGTGTAGTGTTCTTAGAAGAGGATAATCCTTGATATTTAATAAGGAGATCGTCATTATTCTGTTTCAAAGATTTATGTTGACCATTCAACTTTTTGAAACGAGAATAGAGATCTTTTAATGCTTCTAATAATTCTTCATTATTAAAAGAACTTACCTCATCTTCATTCTCTTGTGCCATAAAGCACATATTTGCACTTTCAATATGGTCATCTTCATCATCTGAGGATTCATCCCAAGTTGCTGCAAATGCTTTCTTCATCTTATCAAACCTCCTTTCTCTTCTGGATTGATCATTGTTGGAAGTTTTGAACTTTGCTTTGAGAAGTGGACAATCTTTCTTCATATGTCCTGGCTTATTACAATTAAAGCAAAGAGAAGAATCGGTATTTTTAAACTTATTATAATACTTACCTTTTTGAAAGAACTTTCTGAAGTTCTTGGCAAATAATGCCATGTCATCATCTGAATCTTCATTATCTGATGTTGTGTTGAAGGAGAGTACTTTCTTCTTCTGATTTGATTCTTCTTTCGCATCTTGCAATGTAACTTCATGTGCCATTAGGTTACCAATTAGATCTTCCATTGATAAGGTGGAAAGATCATTGGCTTCCTCAATAGCAGTGATCTTTGGACGCCATTCTGGGGAGATTACTTTAAGAATCTTGCGTACCTGATCAAGAGAAGAGTAAACTTTTCCAAGAGCAGTAAGAGAATTAATAATGTTAGTGAACCTGGTGTTCATTTCTCCAATCGTCTCTTTGTCTTGCATCTTGAACAACTCATACTTATGAACCAAAGAAGCAATCTTGGTTTCCTTTACTTTACTGGTACCTTCATGAGTTACCTCGAGTATGTGCCAAATTTCCTTTGCACTTTTGGTCTGAGATACTCGATTAAACTCATGGTTATCCATAGCGCAGAATAAAGCATTCATGGCCTTTGAGTTGTTGGTCTTTCCAGTTTTGTCGTTGGTGGTCCAATCAGCAACATGTGTTTCTGGCTTTGTGTATCCTGTCTCTACGATGTCCCAAATCTCATAATTCATACTTTGGAGATGAATCTCCATTCGTATTTTCCATTATGAGTAATTTGAACCATCAAATAGAGGAGGACGAGTTTGAGAGTGCCCTTCAGGATGCTGATTGTAGTTGTGTGGAACGGCGTTCATGTTTGATGTTGAGGAACTTGCTACCATCTTAGCCTCGCTTTGATACCAAATGAAATTCTAGCCTGTAAGGATCAAATACACTAGAGGGGGGTGAATAGTGTATATTAAAAAATTAACTGTTGCAATTAAAGAGTTACTTCTAATTGCTTAAGATGTGCAGAAAGTAAAGAATGTAGAAAATGTAAATCAAACGCAAACACAGAGATTTATCCTGGTTCGGATCCTTTTGATCCTACTCCAGTCCTCTACCCCGTAGAGATTTCAATCCACTATAATCACTTGCCCCGCAAGCACCAACTTACAAAAATGGCGACACTCCCCGTGTCTCAAACTTTGTACAATCTCAAAAGAGATTCAAACCTGTTAAATAAGTAGTAGAAAAACACGTATAGCCTTGTTATGAATTTAGAATGAAATTCAAGGATGATGTTTTCAAAAGAGACTTCAAGATATAAAAGATATGAACTGAAGAACAATACTTGAAGTTCTCGGGTTCATAAAAGAAGAGAGAGATCAATTGATATCTTCTTACAATTATGAACATAAACAACTTTCTATAATGATGTTGAAAAAAATCAAAATTGCTTCAAGGAAGAAAACTTCAATTTCCAAAAGATCTATGATTAAGAATCTTGAAGTTCTTGCGTTCTCATAAGAAGAGAGAAATCTATGGATTTCTTCTTGCTAATGAGAAAATAGTAACTAAGGCAAGATTGCTTAGAATCAACAATTCTAGGAAGAAAGAGAGAAGAAAGTTGTGTGGAAAGAATGAGGGGTATGCCCACTTATTTATAGTATTTTTGGGCAGTTATTCTGAGGGAAAATGGGGGGAAAAGAAGTTTCCTACCGTTCAGAAACGGTCTGGAAAGTTTCAGTTAAAACGGACACAAAAACTTCATTAGTCGACTAAAGAAGGCTTAGTCGACTAAAAGTCAAACTTTGGAATTTTTGACTGAAATTTTAACGGCAACTTCCTGAGGTTGACTGAAGACTGCTCAGAAAATTTGAGGTCAAAATTCGAAGAAAAAGTTTTTAGTCGACTAATGTTGACTTAGTCGACCATGACAGAAAAACGTGAATTTTGACTTTTCTGAAAAAGTGTTGGAAGGATATGTTATTAGGAACCTAGGACTTAGATGGATTTCATATTCAAGGCTCTGAAATCTATAAATATAAAAAATACATCAGTCCGTAGATTTCCGTAGATATGTATGATGAGCTTCACGTGAGTATTTGAGATGCCTCTGTGCAGGGATTCCTTATCAAGTGATTATTGTCCAAGCATGGATATATTGGAAAACTGCACATATGCATAGATAGAGTGAGTAGCAATAATAATAGTTGTCACATCAAAATCATATGGAATAAAATAGGAAAGTGAACAAGGGATTATGAAATCCCAACAATGCGTCCTGAACGCCGTCTTGTGCACATTCTCCCGTCGCATCCTGATTTGGTGGTAGCCCGACTTGAGATCTATCTTGCTGAACAGGGCTGCCCAATGTAACTCAACCAGGAGCTCATCTATCACAGGTATGTGAAATTTGTCTGGCATTGTCTCCTTGTTCAACGCCCTGTAGTTTACGCAGAAGCACCAACTTCCATCCTTCACTAACAGCACATGACTGGAGAATGGGCTCACAATAGGCTGAATCACTCCCGCCTGCACCATCTCTGCCAACATCCTCTCAATCTCATCCTTCTGATGCTAGGGGTATCGGTAGGGCCTGACACTAATGTGGTACACGCTCTCTCGTTGTACTATGGCGTGCTTGTGGTCCCTCGGTGGTGGGAGACCCCGAGGCTTTTGGAAGATCTCCTCAAACTGCTCCATCAGTTGCTGCACCTCTCCTGGAATGGGATGCTCATCACTGACCTCAGCGCCTCCCTCTCCCGTCAACGAGTACAGATCTACTAAGTATCCTCCTCCCTCGGTCTGAATGGTTCTCACCATGGTCTTCAACGAGACCAAAACTCTGCATAGGCTGGGGTCTCCCTGTAGTGTAACTGCTCTCCCATCTTCCTGAAACTCCATCCGAAGCAGCTTCCAGTTCACCGTCATCCCCCCCCAACGTCTGCAATCACGTCATGACCAAGATGACGTCGGTGCTCCCCAGGTCTAGAGGCAAAAAATTTGCGATCACATGTATCCCATGTATGGTCAGAAACAGGCCTCTGCAAACTCCCCGACTGCTCTCTTTCTTCCCCGTCCCCATCATAACACTGAAACTGCCACAGTTGGTCAGCTGGAGCCCCTGCTGGGCCACCACTCTTCAGGAAATGAAGTTGTAAGTCGCCTCACTGTCAATGAGTACGGTCACTTCCTGGTCGCCAATCTCTCCCCTCAGCTTCTTAGTATGGTTTGGTGTGAACCCTACCACGGAGTTAAGGGACACCTCCGTCACGTCCAACTTATGGCCCTTAGGCTCCTCCTCTGCCTCAGGTGACTCATCCTCGACGTCAGTCGTGTCATCATCGTCCTCAAGTAGCAGCACCTGGAGCTTGCAACCCGCACATCTGTGACCCGCGGCCTGCCTGGGCAACCTGCGCGCATATCGTCCTCAAGTAGCAGCAACTATCAGAGGAGGAGGGCCCGCGGCCTGTCTGGGCAACCTACGCGCGCAGGTCATTAGGGGCGTTTTCGTCCCCCTTTCTTCTAATTAATTTTAATGGTATATTTATAATTAGTTTAGAGGGGGGTTTTCTATTAAATTAGGGCTAGCCGTCATTGATGTTTTTCATACTTATTTTGATAAATTTAGAGAGTTCTTCGAGGGATTTTAGGAGAGTGCGGACGTCCCCGTTTATCGGTGTCTTGGGAGGGTGGTTGCCCCTATATTGTAGCCAAAACTATCTTTTATTCGCTGTTTTTACTCAATTTGGCATCAAAGCGCGTGACGATCCATGTCGGCTTCAACAAGATTAAAGGACAAAATCGATACTTTGGAGGAGAAATTTAACGGCGAGATCGAAGGAGTAACGAGATCGTTGATGGAAAATGAGGAAGCAATAAAGAATTTGACGGCCTCCATCAACCAATTAATGGCGAATCAAGCGAAGCGTAATTTGCACAATTGATCTTCCAATTGGCGGCGAACAATAAAGGGGACGAGAACCCTAAATCAGCGGGAAAGGCGCCAACTTTAGTCAAGGGGAAGGAAAAATTTGAGATTTTTGATGCGGAAAACTTCCACGTAGAGGGAAAAGGGATCGAAAACACCCCTAGGGTGCGGCTGGACTTGCGCGCGGCTGGGTGCGGGAGGGGGACGCCGAGTCTAACAGAATCATTTCCAAAAAAACCATAAAGAAATTAAAACAATCAGGAAAAACTTTGGTTCACATAGGAATGATTGTGGTAGGAATTAAAGAATTAACGCGAAAAGAATTATGGACAAAAGTCCGATCAGTAATAATAAATAAACGTTGGAAAAAGGATCCGACAAAAGCAATAATAGCCTCTATAGAAATTGATATGACACAGAACACTGGATTATTCTATTGTTCACCAGACTCTCATATTAACATTAATGAAATAGAAAATTTAGAAATAGGAATATAAACCAAGGGATATGATGACTTCATAGGAAAAAAATTATTAGTTAGTATTGGCTTCTTAGGAAAGAAAACAAATAATAGTGCTACAAAATATAAAAGACATTAAGGGTAAAATAGAAGCAATGGCCTCTAAAGGCATAAAAATGATTAAACCTTTTAGTATAGATCAACTCTTCTTGCTGGAGAAGAATGGAATATTTCTAAACATATACTACTTATTTCTTTTGTCTCATTTTTATCATATTTATGTGGTTTACATTTTAAGACTGCTCCCAACCCAAACTGGCTTCCATCTATTTCTACAATTAAATAATTTGTATCTAATGGTAATTTTGACACCAGTTTTAATTTTTCTAATTAATTTTTTATCTTCTTCATTAAACTCCTTAACCCCATTAATACTCAATTTACTATAAAAAGGTCCAATGATTTTTCCTAAATCTTTAATAAATGGTCTGGCGTAATTTAGTAATCCTAAGAATTGTTGTAATTGTTTCGTGATTAGTTCTTCTGGAAATTCTAAAACGTTTTGACTTATATGTGGTTGAAGTTCATCTTACCTCCTCCTATGTTAACTCCTAGGAATTCTATATATGTTTTAAAAAATTGAGCTTTATTTTTACTGATTATTACTCCATTTTTCATGAATTCCGCAAGTACTAATTTTAAATGGCTAATATGGTCATTTTTGTTTTTACTAAAGACTAAAATGTCATCAATGTACACACACGTGACATTACCGAATTTGTTAAACATGTTATCCATTTTTCGTTGAAATATATTAGGGGCATTCTTAAGTCCGAAAGGCATTAATAGCCATTCGTAATGTCCTAGGAGACAGGTAAATGACGTCCATGCTATGCTATCATCATGCATTCGGATTTGCCAAAATCCCGATTTACAATCAAACTTGCTAAAAACAGTTGCATTTTGTATTTTATTTAACAACTCATTTTTCTCTGGAATATCATATCCATCATCTACAGTGTTATGATTAAGCCGTCTATAATCTATAACCATTCTTGATTTATTTCTGACTTGCTCTGCATGTTTTATTACAATAAATGCTGGACTCCTATGAGGACTATTATGTTTAAATTTTCTAATTCTGATATGTGTTTCTTAAATTCTTCTAAGTTTTCATTAGTGGTGACCAATTTTTTGCATCTTATAATTAGTTCAGGGTTTTTTAATTCTAATTTACAAACTATCTTATTTTTATCCCAATGTTTTTAAGGATCTTCTCCTACAATATTACTATGTAGAAGTCTATCTAAGATATTATTTACCTCATCTACTCATGTTTGTAAACATCATATACTCTATCTATTTGTAAAGGATTAAATGCGGCTTCATGGTCTAATGTTTCAAGGATTTCTGAACTAAAAAATGTAGTATTAATGTCTTATTTATCACTAATATCATCATTGTATGATTCATCAATCTCGTCTTGTGGTTGTTTTGCCTTGTTGTTTTATCTTAAAAGCCCCAAGGGGTTGACAAGAACAAGGGGGTCTACCACGCTTTTCAACAAACTTTGATATAAATGGGAGAAGCTGATCGGGAAGGAAATGAAGGCCATTACGGATGAGAATAAGACCAAAATTATCATTAACTATAGTGTTGAGACCAACGATACAATGAATACTGCGAAGTATCATATTTCGAAGGAATATCCTGGTACTGGGTGTGTTAGGTGTGTAGGCGCCTAGGATTTCATTGCTAATGTTCATACTGCCAACTTTAACTGCTATTTTGTGTTTAGCCAAAACATTTTCATATTTAAATAATTTTCCATCCATCTGTTCACCTAAAATTTGTTCATGAACGGACAACTTAACATGATTTTGTTCTGGGATTAATTTTGTGTCTAAAATTGTATTTGTAGCACCGGTATCAACTAATGCGTCTGTGAATAATTTGGAAGTTCCTTTTGTTATTTTAATACTTATCATAATCGATTTTAATGTATTATTATTTATTAATTCTATTCTTTGGTTATCATTTAGTCCATACTCTAATTCCGTAAGGGCGAGTGTGTTGCCTTTGTTTTTCTGATTAAGGTCTAAAGGATCTTGGTCATAAAGTTTATGTGTGGGGGTAAAATGGATTTAGGGTGTCTCCTTAGATGCAATCTAGGGATGCGCCCCCATTTTTCATCATTTCCCACATTTTTGGATCTTTTTTCATGAGATTGTTCACCTCATGGATGATCTACACCAAATTTCAAGGTATTTCAATACTTTTTGAGCCCACATCTATCCCTTGTAACTTCATGGGTTTTTTAGAACGTTTTTAGACTGTTGAAGTTGTAAGGGGTAGATGGGGGCTCAAAAAGTATTGGAATCCCGTGAAATTTGGTTGTTGATCATCCATGAGATGAACAACAATCTCATGAAAAAATTCCAAAAATGGGAGGAAATGGGGGTGCCACCTTAGATTTCATCTAATCACCCTAGATCTATTTTCCCCATATATATATATATATGTATGTAAAGTGTTCCTAAGGTGACATCTTATATGAAAACTAAGGAGTCGTCTACATTTTCTCACATATCCCATATTTTTTTCGAATTTTTTTCATGTAATTGTTGTTCACCCTATGTATGATCATTGTAAGGATCGTCTTACCCTTGCAATACTAACAACACACTAGAGGGATGGTAAATAGGGTAATGGCACAAATTGCGTATTTAAAATTAAAATTGCAAATGTGGAATTATAAATGCAAGAGGAATTTTAACACCACAAAAATCCAAACGCAAACGCAAGATGTTACACTGGTTCCCTAAACATGAGTACGTACAGCCACACCAAATATTCATTATAATTTCCACAAAGAGAAGTGAATACAATCTCACACAGAGGATTTTGTCCTACACAAGAACCAAACCAAACCTACACAAGGGTCAAACTTCCACACAGAGAATTACTTACTCCCACATAGAGAATTAGGGTTAGTCTTACACTAGGACACCAAACTCCCACAAAGAGAGTAACTCCCACAAAGAGAGTAACCAACTCCCACAAAGAGAGTAACTAATTCCCACAAAGAGAATTAGGGTTTTACGAAAACAAATGAAACAAATAAACTCTTACATATGCCTTGATGATGAACTTACTTATTAATGAATGCAAGGCAAGGAAGAGATTTCCAAGTGATGAGATTTGCTTGAAATGCACTTGGACGATTTCTCTTGAGCTTGACTTCAAGGCATGAAGGAGAGAATACGCTCTAAGAGGGAAATGAGAGAGTTTGAGAGTGTCTTAATCAATCTCTAATGATTTGCAATAGTTACCAAGAAGTTCTAATGAACTCAGCCCTCTCTTATAAATAGAAAGCCAAAAGAAACCCTCAAACCCAAGTAAAAACCCCAAAATAATAAATCTGCAACGGCTAGATTTTGGCAGTTTACGGCACAGACAGTCGACTGATGAACAACTGACAGTCGACTGGTCAACGGTTATAAAATTCTTGACAGCTATAATCTGAGCCAGGACAGGCGACTGTAGAAGTCTACACATGCGCCTGTATAATGGGCAGGCGCCTGAATATCCTTCAGCAGGCGACTGTCATTTGGGATGGAAATGGATCTGGAAAATGCAACTTTCGCCCTGGCGCCTTCAGACGATAGATGACCATTTCACATGCGACTGTAAATGGACAGACGACTGTAAATACTTCATTAGTCGACTGACTTGCAAATTGGGACGAAGCTCAGAAAATGCAAGTTGCGCCCAGACGACTGTAGAACAATTCTCAGGCGCCTGTTGGAAGACAAGCGACTACAAAATGAACTTCAGTCGACTGATGCGAAAGCTCAAGTAGAAGTCAATAAAAGTTTGACTTGAGCTGTGCATTCCAGTCGGCTGGAGAAGGCTGGGCAGGCGTCTGGAATCACCCAGTCGCCTGCCATGCCTTCATCGGTCGACTGATGGAGAGCCAAAAACTCCAATTTGAGTTTAAGGCATGGTGAACCTATTGGGATGGTTTCTATGATAATCCTAAGCTCACTAAGTTGGAAAATGCATATGCATGAATGAGTTAGTCTATCTATAAAGGCATTACATTAAAGCTAGACTCAAAAAGCGAAAAGAAATAAATGAAATAATGCATTGATTACATTGCTTCCCTTAGAGTCTATGGCTTCAATCTTGATGCTCTCCATCATCTCCAAGCTTTGGCACCCCTTGAGTCCAAGCTTTGGCATTGCTTCTCTTAATGTTCATCCTCGCACTAAGCATTAGTCTCCAAGAATGATATTCTTTAAATGATAATTATGGGACTAAAACATGAGAGACATTAGCAACAACATAATGTTGTGATCATCATCAAAATAATATTGGTATGAAACACCAATACTCAACAATTAACATACCAAAAATCAAGACATTTCAATACTTTTAGAGCAAACATCTACCCATTGCAACTTCATGAGTTTATCAGCCCGTTTTCAGACCGTTGAAGTTGCATGGGGTAGATGGTGGCTCTAAAAGTATTGGAATGTTGGAATGACTTGATTTTTGGTATGTTGATCATCCATGATGTAAACAACCCCATGAAAAATAAAATCCAAAAAATTGGGATGTGGGAAAATGGGGGCGACTCCTTAGATTTCATCTAAGGAGTCACCCTAGGAACACTTTACCCTACACACACATACTATAAAAGAGACAATTACAATGTGCCATTGTCCTAGGTGGTATGTTTGTCCAATGCGACAACATCACATCGCCACATGGGATGCCACCTCACACCTCAAACAAACCCCCCACTTAATTACATAGTTGACATTGCCCGTTTAACATCCAAACAACCACCCTTTTCAATTATTTACATACTTTCCATTCGTTTTTCATAATTCCCAAAAGCCCCTCCCTGTTTCTCCTATGTACGGCCTTGACACTAGGCTTTTTTCACTTTAGACTACAGGTTTTTGTGCACTTGCGCCCCTGCTTTCTTCCTTTTACACCCACACACATCCATATTTTCCTTTCATTTTTGTCTGTGCGCAGGTAATGCCGTTGTTGTGTGGGTTTTTTTCTTGGGTCCACGTGCACGGGCAATTTCAAGTGTGTGTGTGTAAAAAACAGTTCAATTTTCATTTGCTGCATTTTAATTTTAAATTTTCCTTGTAACCCGAACCCGTCTGAACCCGCAGCCAACCCATTAGATAAAATGGGTTAGGTATGGGTTCCCATACCTGGATTATACCTATGTCGAGTATGGTTTTTAGAACCTTGGCCTGGATTCAATCCGGGTCGGATCAAACATGTCCCATGTTGCTACACTTATAGATATCCTCACATTTTTAATCCCCCTGCACCTCCATCCATAGTGTGCGGACCAGATGTTTAAACGACTCTAAACGGTGCGAACTCCATATTTTGTTCCATCAATAGCTCTGACTCCTATCCTCATAATATCTTATTGAAACTCCAGACCAGATTCCCTGTCGACAGGTTACTTGCCATAAAGAAATGTGTTCAATGGTCTCTTCCATCTACTTAATCATCCGCATTTCGGGGTATTGGATTCATCCTCTGAGTGTATTCAGGAACCCCTATGTTTTGCTGGAATCAGGCATGCCCTTGACTATATGTAACACACAATAAACTTGAACCTGTTTTTCAGTCCACTGGGTCATACAGACCATTCTTCCATTACAAATACAAAACTAAATCATTGAGGGAGATTCTAAAAATCACATTGAATTGACTCTTAAAGTGTTCACTTTGAAGCAAGGCAAATTTGGCAACAAACAAGAAACTTCGTCTCCACTGTTCCGGCTGTCCGTCTCTCTCAATCCCTACGTGATGGAATTGAGTGCGCAGATTATCTGGCTTCATATCTTTGACATTCTCTCGCTGCAACAAAAGGATATGGGATCGTACGTTTTCACCTGCCCTACTTTTTGCACTGCCAAGCTGGCCTCCCTTTCTCCTTTCAATAGTCATGAATCATATCCTTGCTAATGTCTTATTTGGTTTTTGGTTTCGTGTACTTTTGCTATGTGCCATTACCAATAATAATAGTAGTAGTAATAGTAATAGTAATAATAATAAATACATAAAGCTACAAGTTTTGCTTATTCATCTTCTGGGACTGCGCTTTCTGACGAAAAGAAATTGGGATAAAAGGCTTTCTTAGTCCTTTTATCTGCTTTTATTATCGTTGCTTGGGCAGTCATGGTTCAGGGAAGCCTCACAGCCTCACCGCTACTGCAATAAAATACTTTTTCCTTGAACATGGTGACTTGCAGAATTAGTTGCTACTACCTTAAGATTTGTGATCTAAATAGCTTGTATATATATTCATCTGGAGTATGTTACAGCATAAAACTACCATTATGGCACAATATGATTTCAATGTGTTTACATGCACTTGAGATCGTTTTATGTTAATTGTGCAAGTTTAGATTTTCAGTGTTTTATGTTAACATTGTTCACCTGATTTCCGTCTCCAGCAAGCTAGGAAATAGAATTATCAGAAGTTTTCCGTCAGGCTCATCTACTGAACTTGCAGTCAATGGGTATGAAATGAGTCTGTTCTTTGTGTACCGTAGGCTAGTTGTGAATCGTAAGGCTCACAAAAAAGGTTACCATTTTCCTCCTATGGTTCAGGGCCAATTATGCTTTCAACCCGAAAGAGTTCTCCTCAAGGGAATGCCCTGCTAGAGCTTCACCACGCGAAGAAAGTGAGAGTCCAGAAGGCATTGAGGATAGAGTAAGACGTCTCTCCCAAACTCTGGCAAACAAGGTATGCTGAATCCTCGCGCTCGATTCGCAAACGTGAAATATTCTTATGATCACTGACCAGATATTTTGCCTTTGTGGGGCTACCGAATATCAATCAGGCATTGGTTTCAAGACTACCAGATCGAGGGGGAAAGATACAAAAGCAGATTGATCTGTTGAAAATGCAGCTCGAAGACATGAGAAGTTCAGGTTCCGGCCTTGCCCCGGAGAGAAAGGAGCATGAAGTCATCGATATAGATGGTCTCACCAAAGACCTACAGAATGTGCTGTCTGTTTGAGATCAGCGGAGATATCGGCATCTCGCTTTGAAGTCATACGCGTAATGACTTTCTTTTTTTGGTTATAGCCGACGGTGGCATGTTGATGTATATGCTTTTTCTTTTACTTTTCTGTCCACCTTGTCATTGGGACCTTTCTTAGCCCCATTCGTGCATCATTGCCGTCAACCAGGCCTTCATGCCAGTGTTTGCTTGGGTTTTACTTGATGAGAAAGTTCATTGTGCTTTCATTTTGGTTTATTTTGATAGGGATTTATATGAAAATTGTCGCCCATTCTAGTGCGTTGATTTGAGAAAATTGAACTTGCTTGTTATCTTTGAGATATTCTTCGGGGTTTTTGCTGGTGAGATGCATTATCATGATCTGGATGAAGATGGTTACCTTTCGAGGTTATGGTCCGATCGTGGAATCTTTCAGTTGTCTTGAAGGACTTCTTTTATTAATTAAAAAAAAAGTTATAGGTCTGCTTGATTTTCAAGTTGCCACTCGTATAGCAAGGTATTAGTTTGCTTTGCAGCATCTCCTTCGTGTTTGTCCGTATGCATTAGAATTGGGGCGGGCCAGTGTCAGTTGATTTTGCTTGTCATTCTTTCATGTTACGAGCTAGAAATTACTCATGCATATAGTGCACGGAGCTAAAAAAAACTATGCGAAGAGGATGCCGTGCACTTGCGCAACCAAAAAAAAGTGAGAAATGTTGGTGGGCATGCTGGTATCGTGGGGGCAAGAAGTGCAAAGTTCGGTTTTTGGGTTTTTGGGGGTGTTTTGTGTGTGTGTGTCAAAATGCAAAAACTCATGGGGTGGCAAACACGAACGTAAGTGGGGGTTCTTGGTAAGCATGTAATTAAGTGGGGTTGTGTTTTTTATGGGATGACAAGCATGTAATTAAGTGAAGCTGGGGGATGAGATTTGGGTGAGGTTGAGGGGTTATGGGACATTTGTCCTAGCCATATTTTTTCCCTCCACCTAGGACAAATGCATCACTTGTACAATAGACTAGAAAACCCCCGTGCACAGTGCACAGGGGTTGAAAAAAATCGGGGGAAGCAATGGGCCAACAACGAAAAAAGTTCATCCGATGTATCAAAACAAAAGAGTGGGGGCGTGTGAGCGAATTGTTTGTGTGTGTGTGTGTTGTTGGGGTGGGGGGGAATGCAATTTAATGTGTTTGGGGTGGTTTTTGGATTTTATTAGAGTGAGTGGCAAAATGTAATTAAGGGGAATATGTGGATTTTTTTGTTGTTGGAGAAACCCATCTAGCATGCCACATGTGATAAATTTGCCCACATGTGACAAAGGTGTGGCCCACACTTTGTCCCATGACGACAATGACAAAGTTGTTATTCCCTATTTTAATATATAGACTAGTCATAACTCGCGCCAGCGAGCACGTTTCATTTAAAATTTTCCACCGCGAAATCTTTGTTCCTGAAAATTCCACAGCCAAAATTGCGTGGAACAACAAATTAGCGTAAAAATAATTAGTAGCACGGGCGCCTTCGGTGCGAAACAATAAATTCGGCCCATGCGCTTTCGACACGGAAGAACAAATTCAGTGCGGACGTCTTTGGTGCGGAACAACAAATTCGACGTGGAACAACAAATTAGTGTAAAAAATTTAGCAGGCGCCTTCGGCGCGGGAAATTTTTCTCATCGTTGAGAGAGAGATAATTCGATTTGCTGCAGCATTCGATCTGCAGCATTAAGTCCAAGTTAAAGTTTTTTCTCCCAAATGCATTAATTGCGTACCCTCTGCTATTCCCCACAAACTTTCATTTCCCCAGAAATATTTTTCCCTTCAAAACATTTCACAAAATCTCATCTCAACCATTCATTCCTCAAGATTAAATCTCATTCGTTATTCTATCAACCCTTTTTTCCTCATCAGCTTGTCCTAGTCAGCCCTAGAATTCAATAACAGTCATCAAATGTAATATATATGTTTCTGAACCTTGAGAATCCAACTAGTCGGCTTCTGAGTGCAGTGACACTTTTGCGGCGTTTGAACCTTCATGATGTAGCTGCTTCCATCACATGGGCAATTCTACAATAGAAGTTTACGTAGGGGAGGGTGTCACGCCCCGCTTCCCAAAACTACGGAGGCGAGGCGTGACTAAGGGCCGCTTGGGCCGGAGCTGTGAGACTCGGACTCAATAAGCGTCTATAGGGGGGTACCATTTAAAAAATTCAGGTTCTTGTATATATATAATTCGGAACAACAAAAGTACAGAAAGAAAATGATGCATTGATTTTATAATAGAGATAATATCCAGCATGTGACAAGTCTAATTAAGGAAGCCTAAGCATGGCAACAAACTGCAGAAAAGGAAACTAATAGTGCGAAGCACCCAATCTAGGCAGAGAGTAAAGTGGTACTACTCACCCAGACTAAAAAGTAGTTACCTCTGTAAGACAGCGACGGAAAATTCCTTTAAGTCTGGTCCACGTCAAGAAGGTACTCCGGGTCGACATCCTCTGGCTCCACGTACTCCGGTGTGTCCGACTCGTCCACGTACTCTGGCCCAACACCTGACGCACAGCACCCAAGAGAAAAGGAGATGTACATCAGTTAAAGTCTACAGGGAGGGGTTAGACTTTACTGCAAGTGTAAGGTAATTTAAGAGCAACATTTTACTGGTTGATTAACATGCTGGGGTTATGACAAGGCAGTTGTACTATACAGAAAGTAAAACAGTGCAAGAAAGTAAACACGACAGACAGTAGCCGTAGCATGTGCTACCGGCTACAGGACTGAGCTAGACGGGACGGGACAAGACAAGACAAGACATGTGTGACTCGTAGGGTTCACGCCTTACGGTTTGAGGGCGGCCAGACCCTCTCCACGTGCGACCGCTCAACCCTACTCCAAACCCAAGTGCACAAGACAAGACAAGACAAGAGATCACCCACTCACTCGGTGAGTGCCCTATTCACCTGCAGGCTTATCAATTACCAATCGTGACAAGGGTTCACTCTCTTTAGCTCGAAGAGTGCCCTACTCACCCGCAGGCTTATCCATTTCCAATCGTGATAAGGGTTCACTCTCTCTAGCTTGGAGAGTGCCATATTCACCCGCATGCTTATCCATTACCAATCGTGACAATGGTTCACTCTCTCTAACTTGGAGAGTGCCCTATTCGCCCGCAGGCTAATGCAATACATGACATGACTTGGCAAGACGAGAATGAACGAGGGTTACATGACATGACGAGAATGGATGAGAGTTGTTCATTCTAGGGGGTCCACACGCACGCACACACAGAGGAAACCTATGGTAGCAGTTGTTGTTGTTGTTGATTCTAGGGGGTCAACATGCACGCATACATAGGAAAACCCTAAGGTGTCAGTTGTTGTTGTGATTAGACTTCGTCGTCAAGTCTAAGCTGTCAAGGGGGTCCCGGGCGCTATCATTTCACGTCTGGTTCTCTTTAAATGTTCTTTAACTTCCTAAGAAGGGAAAGGCCTAAACATGACTGTAAGAACACAAGTGTAAACACTTGCCTGCAGTGGCGAGAGCGTCATCTGTCCGGAGCGTCCCGTCGAAGTGGTGCGTCAGCGAGGGTATGTCTGAAACGGGTCAACGGCTGTGTCAGGACACGTTTTTCATCATTCCTATTATAGTTCATTTCTAGGTTCAACGGGGCTATCCTAGCAGTCACAGTCTCGTTTTGTTTTTGTTCCGCCCAGTCGACGATCTATTCTATTTGCACATAAATTCAATCCTTCGTCGATGTATAATATTTTGCAACGTTTTAAAGGTGCGGAAATAAAATTTAGTTATTGTTGATTTTTAGATTACGTTTTTGTTTTGTTACAGCAGGGGTTCTTTCTACGCGTTAGAGGACTAACCTTTTGATGTCGATCAAAAAGCGCATGTCGGGTCTGAACGGTGATGGATTGGTGTCGTCTGTAACGTCTCGACCATGGATAGCGCAGTGAGACACTTCTGGACAGCGAGGTGGTGGCACGAACAACGAACAAGCGACGATCTCTCTCCCGTTGCAGGTAGCGCAACAGATCTTCACGATGGCGACAACATCGGGTAGAAACACGTGAGTTCGTGACGTGCGTGGACTCCTAAGATCTGAGAGAGCTGCCGATGATTGAAGGATGTCAGTGGGGGTTGCTCGGCCCGCTGGATGGCTAACAAGGTTAGTGCACGACGGTGGGCGGCCGTGAGAAGACAAAGAGGACAGATTCGTGCAACGGTCGTTGTCGCGCATTGCAGCAAAAAAGCAACGACCAGAGGAGTCAAGGAAACTTGCAGTAGTTAAAGGGATTCAAGAGGGATCTAATGGTGGTGGAGTGGTCGCCGGAAGTGGTCGGAGATGGCCGGGCGACGACGTTGAACGACATGGCGCAGATCTGTCAAAACTGCCATTAAGGCTTGGTTTCAACGGGTTTTTGAGGAGATAAAGATGAGGGAAGAGAGAAAGGAAAGTTGTAGATGATAAAGGGCTTCGATAGGAGTCCAACGGTGGTAGGGTGGTCGCCGGCGGTGACCGGAGGTGGCCGGGCACGGCGGTTTTCCGGCGATGGACAGATCTGTCCAAACTGCCGTTTGTGTTGTGTTTGAGAGTGTTTTGAGGGAGATAGAGAGTAGAGAAAAGGGGGGTTGAGAGTTGCAGGTGATAGGGGAACTCGAGGGGAGTCTGAGTGTAACGACCCACTCCCGGGGGCCCGTTACTTATTTGATATTTGCGCAGGTCCTGCAGGTTACCAGTGAAACCAAAATAGCCACGATGCAGAGATGTACAAAAATACTCAAATAGTGTCCAATTATTACAATCCATAATGTACAAGATGTCCCAACAAATATACATCAAAGAAGAAAAGTACATAAGTATAAATAACTCTGGAAGCTGCGGTCGAATTCTGGCGCTATTAGCTCAGGAGCATCTACCTCCATATGTACGTCGTCTGTGGTGCCACGGAGATGGAACCGTAGGTAAGTCACAACAATTCTAAATATAGAAAAGAAGCAGTGCACAAGTATGACAAAAGTAACTACGTACGAGCAGATCAGAGTGAAAAGTAAAGTACTAATCAACAACTGTACACAACTGAGTAGCAAAGGCAAACTGAACTGAAAGGAGAGAACAACTGTACTGTGGTAGTGTAAGTGTAAAACAGGCTAGGCAAGTGAAACATACTACTGCTGTAGCTAAAATTATGACAGGTAGAGTATTGGTGACTGTACAAGTGTAGTAAGTAACGTGCATGGAACGTGTAAAGCAAAGGTGGCTGTAGTGCGTAACGTAAAAGTGACTGTGCAAAAGTAACTACACTACGTGACTCAAGTCGGAGAGTACAATATGTGACCATCAAGTCCATCTCTTGCCTGGGCGCGACCCAGACGAATGCCGAAACACAGGCAGCGAGACATGTATTTTGCCGAAACTCAGGCAGCGGGACAGTATGCCGAAACACAGGCAGCGGGACGGGAAGATTGAACTCTAGTCACTCCCATACTCTCTCAAATTATGAGTTACCCCAAAAACCCCAGTGAAGTGTCAAGTGTTCTATGTACATGTTTTATACGGGATGTTCCACAAGATGTTCCATAAGATGTTCCACCCAATATTCCACAAGATATTTCACATGTTCCACATGTTACTAGTCAAACCAAGGCATCGGGTTGACTTTCTTATTGACAACCAGAAAGCCAGACATTCTTTCCAAAGCAAGCAGGCCATGCGAAGTGAGGATAAAGACAAGTCCAACATTCGGGGTGTCTAGTATTGTTTAGCACACAATTTACCCAAGTTGATGATTGTGTGCTTTAACCACCAAAGTTGAAAGTTGGCAAAGTAATCTGAAGTTGATTACTTTCCTATTAGATTAGGTTTCTAGTTCGGTTCAAGTCAATATCCGTTCTAAGGCTATATGTGAAGTCCTAAGCTCATACGGATACACTTATCTAATTATCTAATTTTAGAATTAGTCGTGACTTACAGATTTCGAGATTGACGTAGCAAGCCGGAATTTGATCTGGGGCTTCTACGGATGTTGGTGCATAAGAATTGGTACCTGCAATCACAAGACCACTTGGTTAAAGAACGCTACATTTCCTATTTAAATAATTTGGTTGTTTTGATTTTTTAAACGGGTTGAAACGTTGTCGAAAAGTGTTCTAAATTTTTATATAGGCTAGATATGATAAAAATAATTTTTCTGTAGGAGAAAATATTTTTCTGAAGCTCCTAGGTATTTTTCATAATTTTTAAAAGCTCAAAAATAACTTAAAACTATTTTTAATTAAGTAACGTAATTATTCAACAATTTATTCCGGATGCAATCTGCATCGAAAAGTTGCAAATAAGTTGCCAAAATGACCGTTTCGAAGAGTACTTTAACATATATTTTTCTCACATATAATTGTACGTGAAAATAACAAGTTACGGATTTTTAATCGAAAATAACGTATTTATCTTTTAGGGTTAAAAATTAATTTTGGAAAAACTAAGCGTCCGATTGAGATGAAACTAGCGCCATTGGGTCCAGAATGTCATTTCTGATTTTCTGGAGCTAGTCTCACATTTTTCTGGGGCTTATATTTTAAGTTATAGATTTAAAATCATAATACCCTATTTATATATTAATATAAAAACGAAAATACGAAATTAATTCGTATTCACAAGTTTGCCATCACATTTTTACCGTTGCTCCTCCGTTCGTCGTTTGATGCGTGGGCTCCATGCGGCGGCAGTCGGCAGGCGAGAGAGGGAACGAAGGTGAGGGCGGAGTAGCGGAAGGCGGCGGGTTCGAGAGGCGGAGCTACCCTCGGCGACGGCGATGAGGGCTCCGGAGGCGGAGAGCGGTGGGTTTGGGGCGTTGCTGTCGGGCCTCGGAGCTGCTGTAGGCGTGGTGAGGCGCTCTCGTCACCGGAGGAGGTGGAGGCTTGGAGATGGCCACAGCGGTCTGTCGACGAGGGAGAGGCGATGGGGGCATGTGGTTGCAGCGAACGTCGATGGCGATCGATGGAGGCGGAGGAGCTTCACCGGGGCTTCATGGGGAGGCGGAGCGGCAGCGGCAGCGTCAGCTGAGCGGTGCTGGGGGTCTTCGGGGCTGAGGCAGAGCTCGGGCTCTCGGGGTGACGCTGAGGGGCTCGTCGGAGCTGAGGAGCTCGGAGGGGGAGGGACGAGCGGGAGGTCGGGGGTCCACCGGAGGGCGACGACGTGGCCAGAGCTCGGAGGAGGCGGTGATTGACTGCAAGATGAAGCGGGGTCGGGCGACGCTTGGGTTTGGCCGGAGGGCGGAGCTCCGGACTGTAGGGTGAGGCAGCGGGCTGAGAGCTTGGGGTTGGGTTCGGGGGGTCTCAACGAGAGAGGAGAGAGAGTTGTGTGTGAACGGGGTATGGGCGAGTGAGAGAGAGAGAGCTGTGGGTGCGTGGTTTAGCCTGAGAACGAAGATAAATGGAGATTAGAGTAGGGTTTATATAGGTTAAGTTAAATTAATAATCTATTATGGTATTTAATATTTAGTCAACCCTAATTAATAAGTTAGGTTGTAATTAATGAAACTTTAGACTAAGTTTTAGAAAATGTGAAAGTGTGTGAATCACATGGGCTTACGGGTAGGTTAGGTAGGGATTAAAGTTAATAAAAATAGTTAATCGGGTAATTAGTAATTAAGTAAAAAGGTTAAAACCTGATTAGTATATAAAGTCAAAAATACGATTTTGCCCCTACCAGTAAACGTGTCCGAAAAATTACGAAAACATACCCACGGGTTCGTATTGTCACGAGGATCGCGAATACGAAGTCCGTTTCAGGGTTTGAGCTACGGAAATACTATTTTTAGGCCAAAACGTTTAGGAAGCAAGTTTGCAGGTTCTTTATTGATTTGACTTCAGAAAATTACGAAATTAATGTGGGAAGCCATAAATGATCATTGAATGTTACTGCAAAAGTTTGAAATCGTTTTGATGATGTTTGTATAGAAAATAAATTCATTAAGTCAAAACGGTAAAAACTGAAAATGAATTTTTTATCAAAACTGTTTTGAGTATTTGATGAAACTCGAACTTACTAAAATACTTCATGACTAGTCTGATATCTCAAAATATTTTTATAAGAAATTTTTGAAATCGTAAAACTCCTAACAATCCATTATAAAATAGTTAAAAATAATTTGAAACAGGTTAAATATGTAAATAGTTATCTTGATGAACAGGCCGTTACACTGAGGGAGGTGGAGTTCGCCGGAGGGGGTAGTCGGAGGGCGGCAGCCGGCCGTTTTTCCGGCGGGCACGCACAGCAGCAAGTATGGCAGCTAGGGCTTGTTTGAGGGTGTTTTTGAGAGGGAAAGAGAGGAGATAGGAGAAGGGGGGAGGAGGAGGAGTTGTCGAAATTGGGGGGCCGGTGGTGGCCGGCGGCGGCGAGGAGAATTCGTTCAAAATGAAGGGGAAGTGGCGGCCGTATGGGTTCTTGCGTAACCTAGGAGAAGGGTGGAGGGTTGTGTTTTAAAAGAGAGAAAGTTGCTATAAATTGTTTTAAAGAGAGTGTAACGCCCCGCTCCCCGGTATACCTGGTCGCTCCAAAATGTAACCCAAGAGCACAACCTAGTATGGCGCAAATGCACGGAGATAAATCCCCGGCAACGGCAACAAAAACTTGGTCGGCCCCGGATATACACCCGAAGAACAATTGTAGTTTTACCGCAAGCGCACGGTCAAGTGGCGAGCGGGTATCGAACACGAGGAGGTGGTGTTGGTTCCAATCTTTCCTAGGTTGGCTTGACTACGAATGTTTTATTGGTGGAGATGGTTATGGAATGATATAATGGAAATGGTGGTGGATGTCGGTGTCGGTGATAAAGAAGTCGGTCAAATATCGATTCAAATACAATATAATAAAAGTGTATAGGGTTAGGGAATTCCCACTACGAATCGTCATCATTGAAAATAGTTAATCTCAATATTACTAGGCTTGTGTTGGGGTGAACTAGTCGTAACTGAATAGAGAACCAAGCTCATGCTCTCGCGCTATTGCCGGTCTATAGCAATCTAGGATATTGCCCAATCTCTTGCAAACCCTAGCCTAAGCCACTAGCATTAGGATCGACATCATCGTTCAATCGCCCCTTGAGCCCACTCTCGTGCAAACTCGAGTTACGATATAGGTTGTGATAGTTCGTATTCGTCCAATCTCTTGCAAACCAATATGGGTATAGATTTATAATAAAAATCCTAGATTTGGTCCAATCTCTTGCAAACCAAGTCTAGAGAATATCGATTATAAACCTAAATCGAATATCTAGGTCTTCCCATCGATTAGAATCCAATCTCTTGCAAACCCCAATCGATGGAAATCCCTATCTATCCGTAATAAATCGATCACAACCTAACCCCTTTAGCAATTCCAGCAACAAAGAGATTAATTCATCACAAATCTGAAATTAGATCCATAGGGTTCATCCACAAGCCCTAGAACATCAAATCTACTCAAGCATAGCAATAATGATGGAGAAATCGATAAAAAACATTGTTGGCATATATAAAGATATCAAATCAAAGATTCAAATAATAAGAACAAAGATACTTAGCTTTGATGATGAATTCCAATCCAAATACAAGCTTTTTAATCCAAGAGGGGGCCTAGGGCATGGCCTAACCTCTAAAATAATCCCTAGAAAAACATATGGGGAACCTCCTCTAATGGTGGCTATAAAACCCTTATATAGTCCCCCAAAACCCTAGCAAATAACCCTAGGAAAACCCCCAAAATCGTGCCCAAAAACAGCCCAAACCGCAACTTAAAATCTGGGCCCAGGCCGCACTCGGCCGAGTGGAACATGTGACCCGGCCGAGTGGAAATTTCAGCACTGCATCATCAACTTGCAGAAATTCCCCAGATTTCATCCGACCTCCGATTTACGCGTTCTTGGCGGCGTTGGAATCGTCATGAAGTTTACTATCCATAAAAAATATGAGAAAAATAATTTGATTGCCAGAATGATAGAAGATTTCAAAAGAGTGGGAGGCTGTCTGAAAATCTGGGCGCTGCGTGTCCTCGGCATCACTCGGCCGAGCGACAAATGTCACTCGGCCGAGGGGCTTTTGGTACTCGACCGAGTCGGAGCTCGTAGTCGACTGACGGATTCCAGTAAGTCTGTTCTTTTGGATGTCGTTGTTCGTGTGCCACTCGGGCGAGTGGTGTCTCCATACTCGGACGAGTGGGATGTCGTCACTCGACCGAGTGCACGCTAATCTTCAAGTAATTGCGTGTCCGATCTGGCCGACCAAGCGGGCTTCTTTGCTCGGCCGAGTGACTCCTTCACTCGGCCGAGTGGCATGCTGAAAATGCCCAATCTTCATCATTTCGATTCCTCGTCGCTCCTACGACGTTTTTTCTTCCTCCACTCGTTTTCTATCGCTGATAGGTCATCAATAAGTCCATGAGCGATGCTCCGTTACGCGTGCAAGTCCTTTAAGCTCATTTTTGCTCCCAATTGCTCATATTTCCTGAAATCCGACAAAAATAAGAAATAGTAAAAAGTAACACAATATCATCGAATAATCGTGAAAATCGCAATATGAGCAACCGAAATGGCATGCAAATATGCAGAAAAAAGGTGTAAAATATGGACCGATCAAACCCCCCCATGCTTACCTCTTACTCGTCCTCGAGGAAGATAAGTAGAGAGACGAACTCGGGAGATGAAAAGAAAGAAAATGAAATGAAAAAGAAAGAACACGAGGTGGAAGGGGTTGCTAGATTTTTCTCTCAGATCTCAAGCCATAAGCTACACATCACGATAACTTGGAAAATACAAATCACATGCTATAAGGATTTCATATCTTACATAAACATGGCACTTGCAAGCTTTTAAGAACAACAAAAGGGATTCTCTAAATTCATACAATCAATTCATATCCACGTCACACATTTCATAGGATTTAATATACAAATGTTGGAGATGCACTTTTCAATCAAGAGTTATAACTGAAGCATATAAGATTCACACCAAGCATGCAATAGAGAATAGAATAAGAGTCATGGCATTCACATATTTATTTCAAATCATGAAAAATCTCCACATCTAATTTATTTTGCAAAGTCTAAGCATTATCGAATATTCCCATTCATGCACGTCTCCACTCTAATGTCATACTCACTCATATGGTCAAATGAATTCACCCCCTAATCTTAGCTTGAGGCATCACATCTAAAGGAATATAATAGTTGAAATTGGGATTTTTGCCTTGGTTTTCCCAAGTATTTTTGTGTCTCCAATAATGAGATAGAGAAATATTTTTTTTTCTTTTGGACTTTGTTTCTCATTTTTCTTCTTGGATTTTTGTAGGAGCTATATGATTTGTATTTTTGATTTTTGGCTCCTTTTTGGCTTTTTGGACTTTTTGGAGCAACCTTTTTCTTTTGTAGGGATTTTTGGGAAATAGATGCGATATAAGTAGCTTTAGGAGGTGAACTCAAGTGACATGTAGAGAATAAAAGATATTTGTGGAGAAGGAAATAATGTAACACTCGGTTCACTCTAAGATGTGCACGGACGGTTCAATAAAATAATACTTCAACTAAAACTCATATGTAAGCATGGATATTCTTAATCATTTCAATAAATAGTGAAGTCAAGCAGTAAAGTTTACAACCATATCAGGCATGCAACAGAAGGTGAATAAGACAATAGAACTGATGCTTCAGATATACTAATGATGCGTGAATCTTGGTGTATTTCCAACAAAAGCATACTAAACACTAATCCATACATTCAGTTTCAATTAATATCATGCATTCATGTAGAGGAATCATCAAAAGAAATAGATTTGCAAGCATATGTGAATAGCAAGACTATGGAATACTCTAAATAGCATGGCAAGGAATAATAAGTATCGTGATGGCTACTAAAGCAATAAGAGATATCATCATAAGGAACAAATCTAGCAAAAGAAGAGAAAGGAAAATAAAGAAATAAAAAAAAGATAGAAAAGAAAAGAAAAACAAGCACACAACATGATGCATAAACACACATAAAAGGAAAATAAGATGGAAAATTCAAAAAGATGATGCAAAATTTTGAAAAAATTTTAAAAACCCTAAAAATAGAGTAAAAAATGCAACTAATATGCATCTAAATGGCATGGAAATGCACTCCCCCAAGCTTAAACTTCACATTGTCCTCAATGTGATCATAAAAGGAAAAATATGAGGAACAACGATAAATATGAGGGAGGTGAATGAAAAATGATGAAATGAATGACATGAAATCCTAATGCAACTACATGCACATGCAATGATGCATGAGAGCGCTTCCCCCAAGCTTATGCTAAACAATCATATTCAAATGACTTGACCAAAAATGTCATGGCTTTGCAAAGCGTGATCAAGTCAAACGAATAAGAAAGTAAGGTTTCACTTGAAAGAAATGCTCGAATGTGGTGAGCAAAAAGATGTGACACATCAAAATATGGAGAGGGAAATTAATATATATAATGGGTTTGGGGTGTAAAAATTTTTGTTGCCGTCATATGAGGTGATATTTATTCAATCAAATCTATACGGTCCCCTCGCTGTCGAGAGGATTCGTGTTTGTTTAAAGCATAAAAATTTCTACACTACTGGATTAATATCACCTATAGCAAAAGGCGGATCCAGTATCTTTACTGGTGCAGGCAACTGCTCCAACTGCTCTTTCCGTGGCTCTGCCAGGAGCGTATGTCCACGGACTCCAACGAACTCCAGCAATGCATCCTCCAGCATTCCCACGAGGACTCCACCTGTACCATGCAGCGAATAGGATGCATCAGTTCGCTGCAAAAAATTCACACTCATAATAAAAGTATTCCAAAGAGGATCGTCTATAGAAATATATGAAATAAATAGTGGTGGACGATACTTCCCTGGAAATAATTCAATATCCTCTTGCGCTGTGATAGCTATCTCCGTGGTAGCCTCTCTCAGCTGCTCAGGTAACTCTGCTCCCGAATCAATTGAACTACCGCTCTCCTCTTGTTCGCACCTGCCATCAAAGGATAATTCAGTGTATAAACTGGTCACAAAAGGATTCATCAAATATACTTCCCTGAACGTGGGTATCCCAAGGTAGCTCTTCTCGAGCGTTGATCTTTTCGGTGCATGTTTCGATGACTTCATTCATTGGCGGCTGAGGGACTCCGTCAACTTCCAAATACAGCTTATCATTTCTAATATCGACCCTAATGCTACCTTTGATTGTTCCTTCTGGAGAGAGTTGATCAATGATGTAGGTGGCAAATAGTTTTTCAATATGGTCCTCTATATTGATGGCAATAGGTCCAGTGGTCTGAACTTCATCCACGAGTTCCTCCAGTAGGGATGCAAAAGTTTCATCGTGTTGCAGGTCAGAGTCTGTACTCATCATTGCACTTTCTGGATAACCTGATCAACAAAGACAAATACCTGAAGAAAAATATCAGTGGTACAAGAGAATATAGAAATGATAATAATGGTGGTGAGGGTGAAAATTTCTTTTTGTGAATAATTTTTTTTCGTAGTCTAATCAACCTAATTGTGACAAATTGGCACCCAACGGAAAACACCTCCCCGGCAACGGCGCCAAAAACTTGGTCGCTCCAAAATGTAACCCAAGAGCACAACCTAGTATGGCGTAAATGCATGGAGATAAATCCCCGACAACGGCACCAAAAACTTGGTCGGCCCTGGATATACACCCGAAGAACGATTGTAGTTTTACCGCAAGCGCACGGTCAAGTGGCAAGCGGGTATCGAACACGAGGAGGTGGTGTTGGTTCCAATCTATCCTAGGTTGGCTCGACTACGAATGTTTTATTGGTGGAGATGGTTATGGAATGATATAATGAAAATGGTGGTGGATGTCGGTGTCGGTGATAAAGAAGTCGGTCAAATATCGATTCAAATACAATATAATAAAAGTGTCTAGGGCTAGGGAATTCCCACTACGGATTGTCATACATCATTGCAAATAGTTAATCTCAATATTACTAGGCTTGTGTTGGGGTGAACTAGTCGTAACTGAATAGAGAACCAAGCTCACGCTCTCGCGCTATTGCCGGTCTATAGCAACCTAGGATATGGCCCAATCTCTTACAAACCCTAGCCTAAGCCACTAGTATTAGGATCGACATCATCGTTCAATCGCCCCTCGAGCCCACTCTCGTGCAAACTCGAGTTACGATATAGGTTGTGATAGTTTGTATTCGTCCGATCTCTTGCAAACGAATATGTGTATAGATTTATAATAAAAATCCTAGATTTGGTCCAATCTCTTGCAAACCAAGTCTAGAGAATCTCTATTATAAACCTAAATCGAATATCTAGGTCTTCCCATCGATTAGAATCCAATCTCTTGTAAACCCCAATCGATGGAAATCCATAGCTATCCGTAATAAATCGATCACAACCTAACCCCTTTAGCAATTCCAGCAACAAAGAGATTAATTCATCACAAATGTGAAATTAGATCCATAGGGTTCATCCCCAAGCCCTAGATCATCAAATCTACTCAAGCATAACAATAACGATGGAGAAATCGATAAAAAACATTGCTTGCATATATAAAGATATCAAATCAAAGATTCAAATAATAAGAACAAAGATACTTAGCTTTGATGATGAATTCCAATCCAAATACAAGCTTTTTAATCCAAGAGGGTGCCTAGGGCATGGCCTAACCTCTAAAATAATCCCTAGAAAAACATATAGGGAACCTCCTCTAATGGTGGCTACAAAACCCTTATATAGTCCCCCAAAACCCTAGCAAATAACCCTAGAAAAAACCCCAAAATCGTGCCCCAAAACAGCCCAAACCGCAACTTAAAATCTGGGCCCAGGCCGCACTCGGCCGAGTGGAACATGTGACCCGGTCGAGTGGAAATTCCAGCATTGCAGCATCAACTTGCAGAAATTCCCCAGATTTCATTCGACCTCCGATTTGTGCGTTCTTGACAGAGTTGGAATCGTCATGAAGTCTACTATCCATAAAAAATATGAGAAAAATACTTTGATTGCTGGAATGATAGCAGATTTCAAAAGAGTGGGAGGCTATCTGAAAATCTGGGCGCTGCATGTCCTCGGCATCACTCGGCCGAGCAACAAATGTCACTCGGCCAAGGGGCTTTTGGTACTCGGCCGAGTCGAAGCTCGTAGTCGACTGACGGATTACAGTAAGTCTGGTCTTTTGGATGCCGTCGTTCGTGTGCCACTCGGGCGAGTGGTGTCTCCATACTCGGACGAGTGGGATGTCGTCACTCGACCGAGTGCACGCTAATCTTCAAGTAATTGCGCGTCCGATCTGGCCGACCGAGCAGGCTTCTTTGCTCGGCCGAGTGACTCCTTCACTCGGCCGAGTGGCATGCTGAAAATGCCCAATCTTCATCATTTCGTTTCCTCATCTCTCCTACGACGTTCTTTCTTCTTCCACTCGTCTTCTATCGCTGATAGGTCCTCAATAAGTCCATGATCGATGCTCCGTTACGCGTGCAAGTCCTTTAAGCTCATTTTTGCTCCCAATTGCTCATATTTCCTGAAATCCGACAAAAAACAAGAAATAGTGAAAAGTAACACAATATCATCGAATAATCGTGAAAATCGCAATATGAGCAACCGAAATGGCATGCAAATATGCAGAAAAAGGTGTAAAATATGGACCGATCAATACCTGATGAGTACGAATTCGAAACCGGTATTCCCGAAGAGGCGGGTGTTATGAAGGAAATACAAAAAAAACAACACATGAGGCAGGTCCACTGCGCACTGCTGGGATAGTACCTGTAGCATTCCAGATGTCACAGAAACACAAGAGAGACAGTCAAACCAAACACTTATGCATCTACACAAACTGTTAATACAACTTCCAAGTACAACATTGCTTATACAAACCTCATAAACAACATATAAATCAGCTCTCTAACCCAAAATAAATTCCACAACTCGCCGAAGTACAACAACACCCACCCAAATCTCTCACACTCTCTCAATTCTCCTAGCCCCAACCAACTCCAACCAACTGGACTCGTGGGCCTCCAACTTCACGAACCAACACCTGAAAATATCAACGGGACACGTCAAAGCGTGACCCAGTAGGAATTCCAAACCTAACTCACATAGTGCACGAGGATGCAATGCACTAAGTAACTAACGGGAAACTAACTCATGGCATACCACGGCAAATTCCTATGAAAATGTAAACGATATCAATATCAACACGTACCTGCGGCATGAGGAAAGCCTGCAAGACAAGGTGAGTACTACATATAAAGAAATGAATTGCAATATCAAGAAACTGAACCTAGCGTTACAACATCATTCCAAGTACAATTAATAATAGCAACCACATCTGTTATTGCAACCATCAAAGAAAACAAGTCACATCTTTCACTTCACAACCACAATGACATGGGGTACCTAACATGGGGTACCTATAGCAATACACATGTGACATGCAACAACTTAAGTTTATCAAATAACTCTTGAAGTACTTCATGTAGTAATTCCTAAGTAGGCTTGAGCTTACTAATAGTTATAGGGAAACTAAAATTCTTATCTAAATTTGAATGTTCACTAAAACTCCTTCGCTTCAACATACAAGCCTTAGGTAGTTTTTAATAACAATTTCATTCAACAACCTAAGGGGCATGCTTTAGCAAGATGTGACTGACTTTAGTAACCAACACGCGGAATGTTGACAACTCTAGTAACTAAAATACAAGCATTTGAATTACAAGTCCAGATTGCAATATGAAGGACAACTTAATGATGATCACATAATTAAAGAAAATAACCATTTCCTTTTCTATTACATCAAATGTTGAGTATTGGTGTTTCATACCAATCTTATTTTGATGATGATCACAATTATATTGTTGCTAATGACTCTCATGTTTTAGTCTCTCAGTCTTATTTCAAGAATATCTTTCTTGGAGACTAATCACTTGGTGCAAGGATGGACATCAAGTGGAGAAGAGCAAAAACTTGGACTCAGGGAGTGCCAAAGCTTGGAGATGATGGAGAGCAATCAAGACATCAAGATTGAAGACTTAGACTCTAAGGAAAGCATTGTAATCCATGTAATTTACTTTATTGCTTTCTCTCTCTTTTGAGTCTAGGATTAATGTAATGCCTTGTTAGATGGTTTACTCAGTCATGCATATGCATCTAACCATCTTAGTGAGCCTTAGGATTATCATAGAGTCCAACCCAATAGGTTCACTCTGTCCAAAGACTCATTTGGAGTCTCTGGCTTCCCATTAGTCGCCTGCTGAAGGAAACACAGTCGACTGGATGATTTCCAATCGCCTGTAGATTCTTCTACAGTCGCCTGATATGCATAACTCAAGTCAACATTTCAATTGACTTAAACTTAAGCTTTACGCACAGTTGACTACTGGTCAGTTTACAGTCGCCTGTATATTTACAGTCGCCTGTAGATTGGTCATCAGTCGCCTGTATAGCGTAAGTGCATTCTCTGCATCTCTCTGTTATTTCTCCATCTTATACAGCAGACGACTGATTAAGGTTTTACAGTCGCCTTACTAACAGACAGTCGACTGTATTATTGACATCAGTCGCCTGTGTGCTTAACTGGAGAAAGAGTGCAGCTCTCTGTTTTATTCCATCCCCTGCAGCAGTCGCCTGCTGAAGGATTAGCAGACGCCTGTCCTGTTTACAGTCGACTGTATCGACTTCATCAGTCGACTGTCCTGGCTCAGATTATAGCCGTTGGATATTTTCTAGCCGTTGATCAGTCGACTGTCTTTTGATCAGCAGTCGACTGTTCCTGTCATTTTCGCCCAGTTTCTAGCCGTTGCAGAATTGATTCTTTGGCTGTTTTCTTGGGTTTTGGGGTTTGATATAGGGTTCCTATATATATGAGTGTGCTGCCATCTCTTATACTTCTTGATGCTATTGAATATCTCAAGAGATATATAAGCAACTCACAAACTCCCTCAATTCCCTATCAAGAGCTCTCATTCATCTTCATTCATTGAAGTCCAGCTCAAGGGAATTCATCCAAGTGTTCTCAAGCATATCTCAACACTTGGAGATCCTCTTCCATGCCTTGCATCCATTCATGAGTAAGCATCTCAAGGCATAGGTAAGAGTATTTACTTGGTGTAATTTGTGTCTCTAATTCTCTTTGTGGGAATTAGAACTTTCACTCTTTGTTGGAGGTTGTCTCTTTGTGGGACTTAGGATATTCTCTTTGTGGGAATAACTCTCTTTGTGGGAGTAACTCTCTTTGTGGGAGTTTAGTGTTCTAGTGTAGGACTAACCCTAATTCTCTGAGTGGGAGTTAGTGATTCTCTGTGTGGGAGTCTTGATCCTCATGTATGATTGGTTGGGTCATTGTGTAGGGCATAAATCCTCTTTATGGGGTATCTCCTTGTGAGATTTGTATTCACTTCTCTGTGTGGGAATATAGTGAATATTGGTGTGGCTGGATGTACCCAAGTTTGGGGAACCAGGGTAAAACTTTGTGTTTGCATTTGGATTGATTGTGCCTTTTAATTCCTCTTTCATTTATAATTCCGCATTTGCAAGTTAAATTTTAATTGGACAATTTTATTGCCATTACACTATTCACCCCCCCTCTAGTGTGTGTTGTTAGTATTGCAAGGGTAAGGCGATCCTTACATCAACATGCAACATTAATTAGCAAGGTCATGGAGAGCAATTCGCTTGCTTTAGAAAATTACTAGATTACATGCAACATACCACAAGATGCAACCTTAATAAGGGTTAATGAGAATTGAATGAAATTTATACCATTCTAATTAGCATGCTAGGCAAACAAGGCAGGCATATGTTCTAATAAAAAATCTAATTAATGTGAAAACTCATTGTCTTTGTTCCATGGGTTACTGAAATTGCTAGCTTAAGTGAGAACAAAGCCATGTAAGTGTCCATCTTGTATAATTTGGCATGCTACCTAATAAAGTTACTAACTTTAAGTAACTCTTAGCTAAACTACGAATTCATCATACTACAATGAATTAATTGATAATGCAATTATCACAACAACCCCAATTTAATATTTGTTGCACAACGGTGGGTTCCTACGCTCTCTAAAGCTTCCAACTTGAAGGATGTCAAAGACCCTCTTACTAACTTTTGTTTATTCATTTAAACGTGGGAATTTAAGGGAGCTAGCAAGTGACTTTTTGTGTAGTATCCCTATCTTAAGTTTCTAGTGCTTAGGAAGTTATGAAAATGTTTACAAAAATTTCTGCAGAGTTTCTCTTGTATTTATCAAGTTTTCCAATTACAACATAAGTAATATTTCAAGGAAAACATGTTATAACCATAAAACAAACATTTCCTTAATCAAGGAATATCAAGAGAAGTGCCATAAGAAACTATTCCACCTATGCACCTCAAGGCATGGCCAACATATAGCATGTTTCCATTTGAACAATTCCACCAAATTGTATACATTGGAAGTTTTACACATTAATGTAATACATACATGGATTTGTCATGGAATCATGGTTTTAGCATTTGGAAGCATCTACTACAACACCCATTTAATTCCCATAACAATTTAGAAGACATGAATATGTAGCATGATTGGCCTACAAGCATTTAGTGGTGGGCTAGTGAAAGACTACATGAAGCTAACATATGAAAACTTAATGCAAACGAGCATGTAGTATAATGAGAAAACGTGAACTACCATGATCCAAATAACATATCACAACAACCTTGCCAATAGCAACAATAATAATGCCAACATCAATAGCATTAATAGCACCACTAACACTAGCAACACCACCACCACCCAAGTTCAACTACTAACAACCGCCAACCCCACTTTCAAGCATACAACCATTTCAAGCACCTATGCATTCATGGCAACATTCATGCCCAAAAGGTAACAATCACACGTATATATAACCGCCAATCACACGTGATGCTCAATGATGCCATGATGCGTATGAAACGCAAACAATGCGACGCAATGCAATGCAATGCAATGGGGATTCCATGCATGTGCCGGCGTGTACGTGCAAGCGATTCTACTACGTTATCAACGTGGAGCCACCTAATGGATCAAGAGGTGGCCAATGGCGTATTCACACGCCTCCTACCGCGGTACTTTGTTCATGCCCGTGCACTCCACCTCATGTCCTAATCACATCATACCACAACCCATGTGTATGGGTGCATATTACACTCTTTGCATTTTGCTTTCTTTCAAATTTCCTTCTTTCCATCACCATCATATTTTCATTACCACATCAAAAATATTACAAGTGGCCCAAGGCCGAAATATCAAGAAAAGTGTTTACCACAACATGTGAAGATTTTCACTTCAACACAATAAAGAGAGAGACAACCATGGCTTACATATTTCATAAAAATGGAAACATATGCATGGACTTGGAATAAATATCATTCCTTGCATGAAAAGAGAGTGTCTTGACAATATTGCAATAAACATCACACTTTTGAATCAAAGATATCAACTTATTTAGGCTCGAGCAATTTTGCAACCTATGTGGGCTAACACATTCAAGGGAGGCAACATGATGCTATTAGAAAGATAGCATCTAGTTAGTGAAGTGGTTAATTAAGCAACCTAATTGTTTTATTTAATCAATAAGACAAGTAAGAGTTATTTCATGTGAACCATGTAACAAAAGGAGAATAATTTCATTTAATCAACCAAACACAATGAGGACTATTGCATTTAATTAATGAACCCAAAATGAGATCAATCTCATAAAGGAGAGCAATTTCATGCAAGGAACTTTATGTTAAACTTCCAACATTTCACACCAACATCCAACACCCCAACATTTCATACAAACTTCCATCATCCTAACATTTCAACATATATCAAGAATGAGAGCAATCCATCTTAATTTTTGAAAACTTGAGCTTAAAGAACAATTCAACTTAATTAATCTAAAGCTTCCAACAAATTGAAAGCAAATTCACAAAATTAGTGAAACAAGGCATTCAATTGCATCATAAACATAAACATAGTAATTCATGGCATCATATAATTCAATACAACAACTAGCTTCCACATGAATGCATCATGCCAAGAAATTTCAAAAACACCCCTAAAAATACAAACTTTATTCTCAAATTGCAATGAAATCAAACACATGAGTAGGGTTGGACTCCTACCTCTTGTAGAGACTCAAATCCTCTTCCAATTTGATGAAATCCCTCATTGATTTCAAGCTCTAACCCTAATTTCGAAATTCCCCCATGACTCTCCCTCTTCAAGCTTCTAACCCTAACTCCTCTTGTTCCCAACTCCCACAACCACTTGAGATTAGAAACAAAACCCAGAAATTTCGGCCAACTCAAATTTGGGGGTTTTGGGGAAAGTTTTTGGCCATGGAGTTGAAAGAACGTGAAGAAGATGAAGGGGAGAAAGAGGGGATGGGCTTAGGGCTTCTCTTCTTCTCTTCTTCCTCTTCTTTCATTCTTCTTTTTCCCATTTTTTCCTCCATCTCCTCCCAGAATTTTCGACAGCTAGGGGGGCTTATCATGCGGCCTGGGCTGGGGAAAAACGAGGGAGAAAACGCAAAAGGGAAAAAAAATTAAAAGAAGGAAGAGAAGCATTGAGAAGAAGGAAGAGAAAGGACTTGGGTATTACAAGTTTGCCATCCCCATTCTCTTTCAAAAATCTCTCTTCCATCTTCCTAATAATAATCCAAGCCCACCCCTAAACAACCAAGTCTCTTAACTCAAACCAAACGGCAAAGCCCAACAACCAACTCTTAGGCTACTAAAATTAACTATAAGCCCAAACAATACCACTGGTAATATTCATCAACATCGCCAATAATAAAAAGACTAATACCAAAATTTTAACAACCAATCATCAATAATAATAATGTCATTCATTAACAACTATCTCAGCATCACCAATTATCATGAACATACCGCTTTACCATACATATTCACCAACTAGAATCGCTAAGCACGCTAATAAATACTATTAGCACGCTAACAATAATAATCCAACAACCCGCATTCCCTTATATATCCCAAGCATATCATAATCACCTTATAGCCCTACATGCGGGAATTTACTACACACACAACAAAATTACTATACTCACACACGCAAACAGTATTTTACACATACGTGCATTACAGAGGGTGTTGTTAAGAGATGACTAGGAGAGAGGGTGAGTGAGAGGGTGTGCAAAGAGAGGAATAGTTGGGTGAGGGTAGACCCAGAAATCCTATCATGATATGTACAAGAGATTCTTGGGGATTTGATTAAGTTTGAATTTGAATTTGGGTTAAGGCTAATTGGGCTTGATTTTGATTAGTGATTTGGTTGGCCAGGGGTGTTAGAAAATTACGAAAAAAATATCGGGACGACCGTGACGAAGAGAGGCTTGGGGGTGTGATGGTCAATCGTGTGTTTGGTCCACGAAAAATGAACAACAAAAAAATAAAAAGATTCGAGGACTAAGTCTAAAGCTACGACGATCCTGCTATCAAACCTGATTTGTGGGAGGACGACCCGTGAAATGACGTTCACGAAAAATCACACAAATAACTACTCTTCCAGACGGTCACGACGACATATCACATCACATAGTCCGAAACCAAGAAGAGGCAAAAAAATAAATACGCACACGAAAAGAGTCGTACGCGTAGAAAAAATGAACAGCCGGAAAGCGGCCGTTACATTCTACCACCTTAGAAATGATTCCGCCCTCGGAATCACTTATACTAATAATAATAATAACTATATACACTTATGCCTACAACTCCCACATTCCACATACTGATCGCTAATCCTATAAATTTTAATCAGCGTTCCTCAAATAATCCATCATAACTCGTCTATCACTGAATAAAGCTACAACTAGAACTACATCCTAGCACCTAACTATAAACTCACATTACCGTCTACAGATCAACAATCATCTCGTCCTCAATGTATATATTCTCCAGCATATCGTCTTATAAATTTCCTCCATAAACAATGAACCATCGAACTACATCTATCCTTACCCATATCATCTAAACTCTTAATCATATAAAATCCATCTTCATAACATTCCATCCGTCTCAACAAGTCGTGTTACTTCCAATGTCTTCTCACCCCAACCTATAGTCAAATCTTGGTGCTTTAAAAGCTCTACTCATTCTCATGATCACCCTAACTCATACTATACCTTTCTAGCTACTCCTATCTACCACTCTTCCAAGTTTCAGATCGGGTAAGTTCTCATCTCCCTGAGTACAATTTCATCCAACTAGAATTCTCCATTGAGTCCGTCACACATTGGTATAATAAATAAGTCTTGGACACCTCGTTCTTTTCATCCGAAAGAAATCTAATCTAATATCTTTGTGTTCCAAAATCAATTAATCATCGCTACAACACATCTCATCTCACTCTATGCCTATCTGCAAACATAATCATATAGCAATAATAACTAGTACTAACAATATCGTAACAAGAAAAAAATAACACTCCCGAAGAGGGAAAGAGAAGATAAGAATGTTTAAAAACGTGTGGAAAAAATGTGTGGAGTTGTGGTATTGATTGGGGAAGACAGGGGGTTGTGATCTTGTGTGGCTAGTTTCAAAACTTCAAAGATTTGGTTTAAAAGAAAAACAAATAGGTTTTGATACAATCACATGCAGCTAAAAATAAGCTATACTATAATATGAAAGACCAAGTCTAAGGAATTGCCTGCTATGACGCTATCCATACCTATATGAATACCATCATTCAGACAACTCCATACGTATATCATGGATAACACTAAGTATACACACATGATGCAAGAGACAATCATTAATATACTAAAGGTAGCACACGCATACAGGTCCGCACACTCTACCTATAAACATATACCACGATGACATCACAAAACCAAGTGCCCACTACTAAACTAGAGTTGACACAGGCAACTACATGCACTAATGTCTAAACAATAGAAATGAAACCTAAACCAAAAGCGAAACGAAACAAGATCGGAGAGAACGAGTTCAGATAAGGTGGGGATAAGAAGATGGCTGGTTGGGCGGGATAAAGATATTTCTCAAAATAACTAAAGAGATGAAAGAAGGATTATGTGTAAAATATGGTATCATATATATTTATACTTATAAAAATATGCAGAAGTAGCGAGCAGTTGGTAAAATATTGCAACTCGGAAAAAAATTAGGCGAAGGAATAAAGAGTAGGGCGAGGTAGCGACTGTTTTGCAATTGAAAATAAGTTTATACAAAGATGTTGAAGTATGAGCACGATGAACATCGGACTGATATATATAAAAATTGAAGTTCTCTCTAGCTTAGAAAATATTCTAAAAGTACGTACGATAAGTGGTTAAAAATAAATTTTGTAGTTTAGAAAAAAATGATATATTGAATTTTCAAAATGGTAACAAGGTTTTAAAATTGAAATACGAAGGATGCCGGTTAGAAAAAAAATGGTTACGAGATAGTAACTAAAAAAATTCTTGACCAAAAAGGTTTCAAAACCCGTGAAAGAATTTTAACTCCTCCGAAAAGCAAGAAATTTAAATATATAATAAAGGGTTTTCAAATAAGTTAAACCGAGCGGAGAATTTAATAAGGAATTTCGAAAATACTTTTAAAGGAATCAGGATTTGCAATGGAGAAGATTCGAAGAATAGACGATAATCGTCATGAAGCGATCACGTGAATCGAGTGCAAGGAATATGATCGCATGATGAATATGCCTAGGATATGATTCATGAGAAGCTACATGGAATTTTACAGCCGATAACACAGAAGTGTAATGATTGGGAAGATGCTAGAAATCAGAGATCCTAATTATTGGGCCGTCTAAAGATCAGGGGAACTCAGCACTAAGACTTCCTAATGAACTAGAATGTAATAGAGAGATCTCAGGGAAGGGCCCTAAGAGAATCAAGATTACGCTCTGCTGGGCCAGAAGTCGATGGACCCGAGCGAACGACTGAAAGAAGGACTTTAGAAATCTAACATGGTCAGAACCGGGTGAGAGGCTACTAGGGTATCCTAAGACGAGAATGACTAAATCTTAACCAAGGCGCCTGACTATCAAACCTGGATGTCTATCTAAGTCTCCCTACCATCGTAACACAAGGAAAACCTAATTTAAACTTGTACATGTTAAAACTGGATACATTAAATGAATGCGGTACTCTTATTGCTCCGAACTTTTTGCAAGACCTGCATGTGCCACCACTAAAACCTGTTACGCCCCGCTTCCCAAAACTACGGAGGCGATGCATGACTAAGGCCCGCTTGGGCCGGAGCTGTGAGGCTCGGACCCAAAAAGCGTCTGTAGGGGGTACCATTTAAAAAATTCAAGTTCTTGCATATATATAATTCGGAACAACAAAAGTACAGAAAGAAAAGGATGCATTCATTTTATAATAGAGATAATATCCAGCATGTGACAAGTCTAATAAGGGAAGCCTAAGTATGACAACAAACTGCAGAAAAGGAAATTAATAGTGCGAAGCACCCACCCTAGGTAGAGAGTAAAGTGGTACTACTCACTCAGACTAAAAAGTAGTAACCTTTGTAAGACAGTGACGGAAAAGACCTCTAAGTCTGGTCCACGTCAGGAAGGTAATCCGGGTCGACATCCTCTGGTTCCACGTACTCAGGTGTGTTCAACTCGTCCACGTACTCTGGCCCAACACCCGAGGTACATCACCCAAGAGAAAAGGAACTGTACATCAGGTAAAGTCTACAGGGAGGGGTTAGACTTTACTGCAAGTGTAAGGTAATTTAAGAGCAACATTTTACTGGTTGATTAACATGCTGGGGTTATGACATGGCAGTTGTACTATACAGAAAGTAAAACAGTGAAAGAAAGTAAACACGACAGACAGTAGCCGTAGCATGTGCTACCGGCTACGGGACTGAGCTAGACGGGACAAGGCAAGACAAGACAAGACATGTGTGACTCGAAGGGTTCACGCCTTACGGTTTGAGGGCGGCCAGACCGTCTCCCCGTGCGACCGCTCAACCCTACCCCAAACCCAAGTGCACAAGACAAGACATGACAAGGGATCACCCACTCACTCGGTGAGTGCCCTATTTGCCCGCAGGCTTATCCATTACCAATCGTGACAAGGGTTCACTCTCTCTAGCGTGGAGAGTGCCCTATTCACCCGCAGGCTTATCCATTTCCAATCGTGACAAGGGTTCACTCTCTCTAGCTTGGAGAGTGCCCTATTCGTCCGCAGGCTTATCCATTACCAATCGTGACAAGGGTTCACTCTCTCTAGCTTGGAGAGTGTCCTATTCGCCTGCAGGCTTATGCAATACATGACATGACATGGCAAGACGAGAATGAACGAGGGTTACATGACATGACGAGAATGGATGAGAGTTGTTCATTCTAGGGGGTCCACATGCACGCACACACAGAGGAAACCTATGGTAGCAGTTGTTGTTGTTGTTGATTCTAGGGGGTCCACACGCATGCACACACAAGAAAACCCTAAGGTGTCAGTTGTTGTTGTTGTTGTGCTTAGACTTCGTCGTCAAGTCTAAGCTGTCAAGGGGGTCCCGGGCGCTATCATTTCACGTCCGGTTCTCTTTAAATGTTCTTTAACTTCCTAAGAAGGGGAATGCCTAAACATGGCCGTAAGAACACAAGTGTAAACACTTGCCTGTGGTGGCGAGAGCGTCATCTGTTCGGAGCGTCCCGTCGAAGTGGTGCGTCAGCGACGGTCCGTCTGAAACGGGTCAACGGCGGTGTCAGGACACATTTTTCATTATACCTATTATAGTTCATTTCTAGGTTCAACGGGGCTATCCTAGCAGTCACAGTCACGTTTTGTTTTGGTTCAGCATAGTCGACGATCTATCATATGTGCACAGAAATTCAGTCCTTAGTCGATGTATAATATTTTGCAACGTTTTAAAGGTGCGGAAATAAAATTTAGTTATTGTTGATGATTTTTAGATTAGGTTTTCGTTTTGTTGCATTGGGGGTTCTTTCTACGCGTTAGAGGACTAACCTTTTGACGTCGATCAAAAAGCGGACGTCGGGTCTGAACGACGATGGATCAGCATCGTCTGCAACGTCTCGGCCACGGGTAGCACAACGAGACACTTTTGGACAGCGAGGTGGTGATGTGAACAGCGAGCAAGCGGTGATCTCTCTCCCGTTGCAGGTAGCGCAATGGATCTTCACGACGGCGACAACGTCGGGTAGAAACACGTGAGTTCGACGACGCGCATGGACTCCTAGGATCCGAGAGGGCTGTAGATGATTGAAGGAGGTCAGTGGGGGTTGCTCGGCCCGGTGGGTGGCCGACGGTGTCAGCGCACGGAGGTGGGTGGCCGACGGCGTCAGCGCACGGCGGTGGGCGGCCGTGAGAAGACAAAGAGGACAGATTCATGCAACGGTCGTTGTCGCACGTTGCAACGAAAAAGCAGCGACCAGAGGAGTCAAATGGAACCTGCAGTAGTTAAAAGGGTTCAAGTGGGATCTAATAGTGGTGGAGTGGTTGCTAGAAGGAGATGGCCGGGCGACGGCGTTGAACGACAGGGCGCAGATCTGTCAAAACTGCCATTAGGGCTTGGTTTCAACGGGTTTTTGAGGAGATAGAGATGAGGGAAGAGAGAAAGGAAAGTTGCAGATGATAGAGGGGTTCGATAGGAGTCCAAAGGTGGTAGGGTGGTCATCGGTGGTGGCCAAAGGTGGCCGAGCGCGGCATTTTTCCGGCGATGGACTGATCTGTCCAAACTGCCGTTTATGTTGTGTTTGAGAGTGTTTTGAGGGAGATAGAGAGTAGAGGAAAGGGGGTGGAGAGTTACAGGTGATAGGGGGACTCGAGGGAAGTCCGAGGGAGGTGGAGTTCACCGGAGGGTGGGGCCAGAGGGTGGCGACCGGCAGTGTTTCCAGCGGGTGCGCACAACAGCAAGTATGGCGGCTAGGGCTTGTTTGCGGGTGCTTTTGAGAGGGAAAGAGAGGAGATAGGAGAGGGGGAGGAGGAGGAGGAGTTGCCAAAGTTGGGGGGCTGGTGGTGGCCGCCGGCAACGAGGAGAATCCATGCAAAATGAAGGGGAAGTGGCGGCCGTATGGGTTCTTGCATGACCTAGGAGAAGGGTGGTGGGTTGTGTTTTAAAAGAGAGAAAGTTGCTATAAATTGTTTTAAAGAGGGTGTTGTTAAGAGATGACTAGGAGAGAGGGTTAGTGAGGGGGTGTGCAAAGATAGAAATAGTGAGGATAGACCTAGAAATCCTATCATGATACGTATGAGAGATTCTTAGGGATTTGATTAAGTTTGAATTTGGATTTGGGTTAAGGCTAATTGGGCTTGATTTTGATTAGTGATTTGGCTAGGCTAGGGGTATCAGAAAATTACGAAAAAATATTGAAACGATCGTGACGAAGAGAGGCTCGAGGGTATGGTGGTCAATCGTACGTTTGGTCCACGGAAAACGAACAAAAAAAAATTAAAAAGATCCGGTGACTAAGTCTAAAGCTACGACGATCCTGCTATCAAACCTGATTTGTGGGAGGACGACCCGTGAAATGACGTTCACGAAAAATCCCACAAATAACTACTCTTCCATACGGTCACAACGACATATCACAGCGCATAGTCCGAAACCAAGAAGAGGCAAAAAAATAAATACGCACACGAAAAGAGTGGTACGCGTAGAAAAAACAAACGGTTGGAAAGCGGCCGTTACAGAGGGGGAGGGGGAGAGGGAGAGAGAGCTAGAACGAAAGTTGGGCAGCGAGGCCAACAAAAATGTGGCATGCACTTGATGTACATTTTGCATTCATGCTGTCACGCACCGCTTCCCTAAAATGGAGGCGAGACGTGAGAAGGTCCGCACAGACGTGGAGCTGTGAAGCCACACGCCTGATAAGCGTTAATAAAACATATGCAGGTCCCTGTAACCACGAACAGAACAAGATAATAACACAAGAAGATACAACAATAAAATCCCAAATCTCAACAATGTCCAAACATTAAAATTAAGTTCAACATCCAGAAAAGCCACCAGGCTAAAGGAAAGAGTCTAAAGGCCCAGAACAAGGCCAACAAAGACAAACATAAACAGAGTATTGGTGCTACACACCGACAACAAAAACAGTCTAAAACGAAGAACACAAGAAGCCTCTACGACTGATCGCCCGTGTCCTCGTACTCCTCAACGAACGTAGGCTCTGACTCAGCGTCAGCAAACACCACATCCTCCGCAACACTCTCAGGCTCGGGATCTAACATGTGTCACCCAAAAGAGTAAAGGGGCACATGTCAGTAAGTCTAACAAGACTTGAGCAAGGAAACGAAAGTGAAGGCAAACTAGCAACCTAGCAGTTCTAGTATGATGCATAACATGGCAAGTATAGTATGGAAGTGACAAGTAAAGGGAAGTACAAGTAGCAAGTAGCAAGTATGGCTTGGATAACAAGTTTTACAAGTAAAAACACGGACAAGTACAAGTCAAGTAGTTCACGTCAAGTTAACATGTCAAGTAAACACGTCAAGTAAACACGTCGTGCACAGAGATTTCGTCTGCTGGCTAGAGTGGCTGATCGGGCCAACTCGTAAGCTTAGGTGACCGCTTATCCCTACCCCTCCACGTGTATCGAGCCAGGGCATTACCCCGAACACGGAATGCTTGCTTCTGGATCACGAGCCAGGAAGTGTTTTGCACGTATATCGAGCCAGGGCATTACCCCGAACATGTAATGCTCGCTTCTGGAACACGAGCCAGGAAATGTATTTAACACGTATGGCATATGGTTATGCCCGCATAACGGGTGCCTAGCCGGTAACACGGAAACACGGATTTGTACAAGGATTTGTAGCGTGTGCTACGATGCAACATTCAATGCATGGATGACATGGCATGGCAAATAGTAGTGCAAGGCGTACAGTTAAAGTATTAAACATGGAAGTTAAGATGCATGGATGGCAACAAGTGCAAATAATGAAAAGTAGTCGGATCAAGCTTCGTTGTCAAGCTAGATCCTGAAATTAGCGCCTAGGCGAGTATCATTTCGTCGTTTAGTCTCTTTTACGCCTACAACAAGCAAATGGCCTAAAACATGGCCTAAAACCCTAAGTGGCAAGTTTCACTTGCCTAATACCGACGATGACGATCGACGGTAAAACGTCACACAACTCTATTCTACGGAATGGAATCGCTGCCATGACAAAACAACATTAGAACAATATCCAAACTAGTTTTATTAGGGTTTAACGAAAATCACAAAACGGGTTATGAGAATATTAAAGGATCGATTCACTACCGTATGAAGCGGAAGATCGATGCAGAGCAAGCACGGCAACGGAAGAAACGATCCGGGGAACCACGGTTCAGATCTGAAACGGCGAGGAAATCTTGGAGAAATGAGGTTTTGAGGGGGTTTGGGGGTTGGCCGTCGGCCTAGGGAGGGTGGCCGGTGCAATGGTGGTGAGAGGGGGCTCCGGGGATGAAGGGGAAAGGCTAGGTGAAGATGGATGATGATTTGGAGAAGAAGGAGGCTCAGAAGAAATGAATGAAGAAAGAAAAATGATTGGGGGGTTTAAATAGGATTCGTGCGGCGGCTGGGCAAACCCTAGGTTTACGACAGCGATTAGTCGGTCAAAGAAGGGTTGTTGACCGACTAGTTTAAGAACTAGTTGGTCGGTCGACCAACTGTGACCGACTAACACCAAACAGTAACTCAGGTCGTCAAGATGGTCAATGAATTAGTCGGTTAAAGAACAATGGCTGACCGACTAGTTTGCAACATAGTCGGTCGGTGGTTGTTCTTAGACCGACTAACGATAAACAGTAACTCAGGTGAAATTTATCGAAGGAACTAGTCGGTCTGAGAGCAAGTTCTGACCGACTAGTTTCACATCTAGTCGGTCGGTGGTTGTTCTTAGACCGACTAAGAGTAAACAGTAACTCCTGTACAATTGATTCAATGAACTAGTCGGTTCCAGTAGAGTTCCTAACCGACTAGATCTCAATCTAGTCGGTTGGTCCCCCTTCTTGAACCAACTAAGGTGCACGAAAAGTGCCGAAATGAAGCGCGAAGCTTCGGGAAGATTCCTATAGCTTCTAAGATCACTCTAACTCTTAAATATGAGCGATTTGAAGTTCGTCATGAGCGACTACTCCAAGATCAACGATTCTAAGGAAGAAGCTAGAAAATCACAACGAAAAGAACGAAAACGAAAGCTACGGAGACGAAAACCACACATAAGGAGAAAATCCCCCAAAACATATATATATAAAATATAGATAATACAAATACATGAAAAACCAGTCGTTACATCCTCCCCAACTTAAGAAAAATTCCGTCCTTGGAATTTTCCAACACTCACGCGTCCGGGAACAAAAGTGGGAAACGCTCTCGCATCTCATCCTCATTCTCCCAAGTAGACTCTCCTGGCGAGCCATGTCGCTACATCACCCTCACAAGATTGACAACCTTATTCCGGAGCGACTTCTGACGCCTGTCCAGAATCTGCACTGGCTGCTGGTCATACGTCATATCAGGGCGAACGGTAATCTCCGAGAAATCCACAACATGAGATGGATCACCGATGTATCGACAAAGCTGCGACACATGGAAAACATTGTGAACTCCCTCCAAAGACGGCGGCAAGGCTAAGCGGTAGGCTACCTCGCCAACTCTCTCCAGAATGTCAAACAGTCCAATGTATCGCGGGCTCAACTTCCCTCGCTTCCCAAAGAGAATCACACCACGATTCGGGGAAATCTTCAAGAACACATGGTCGCCCGGCTGAAACTCCAAAGGACGGCGTTTAGCATCCGCCCAATGCTTAAAACGGTCCTGAGCAATCCTCAACCTCTCCTGAATGTTCCTGACAACATCCACAGCCTCCACAATCATCTCAGGTCCCAACAGCTTCCGATCACCAACATCATACCAACTCAATGGCGATCGACATTTCCTCCCATACAGCGCGGCGAAAGGCGCCATGCCAATACTCGCCTGGAAGCTGTTGTTGTAGGAAAACTCTACCAGATGTAGATGGTCCTCCCACGAACCCTTGAATTCCAACATGCACGCCCTCAGCATGTCCTCCAAGATCTGAATCGTCCTCTCGGACTGACCATCTGTCTGCGGATGGTATGCCGTGCTGAAACTCAGATGTGTACCCAAACTCTTCTGCAAACTCTGCCAGAACTGAGATGTGAACCTCGTGTCTCTGTCCGACACGATACTCACAGGGACTCCGTGAAGTCATACGATCTCCTGCATAATTCACGTTGCATCACTATCTAGACTAGGAAAAGGAAATAGAAACGGAGAGTAAAAGAATTTACCTCCATGTATCTCCTCGCTAGCGCCTCAGTGGGCTGTCCTACTCGGAATGGAATAAAGTGCGCAGATTTGGTCAATCGATCTACGATCACCCAATTCGCGTCATTCTGCTTCGGACTCCGAGGTAGTCCAGTCACGAAATCCATAGTGATGTGTTGCCATTTCCACTCCGGAATCGAAAGCGGTTGTAGCAACCCTGCCGTACGCTGATGCTCCGCCTTTACCTGCTGACAAACCAAGCACTTGGCCATACTCCGAGACACACTCCTCTTCATACCATGCCACCAATAGTTCAGACGAAGATCCTTATACATCTTGGTCCCACCAGGATGCACAGAATACGGCGAACTGTGTGCCTCCACCAACAACTCCTCTCTGATATCCCCAGCTGGCACACACAACCTGGCTCCAAACCTCAGCGATCCATCCTCATGAATCATAAAGTCAATCCGCAGACCGGCTTCTACCTGCTCCCAAATCTTCACCAACTTCAGATCTCCAGCCTGGCCAGCCTTGATCCGATCCACAATCGACGACTGAATCTGCATACTCATCAACGGAGAAGCTTCTCCAGGACGAACAATCTCAAATCCAGACTCACAAAAATCCTGCTGTAATCTCCACTGCGAGGTCAAAATCATCACCGCTGGAAGCCTACTCAGCGCATCAGGAACCACATTCACCTTGCCAGGGTGATACTGTAAATCAATCTCATAATCCGCCATGAGCTCCAACCATCGACGCTGTCGCATGTTGAGCTCCTTCTGAGTAAAAATATACTTCAAGCTTTTGTGATCGGTGAAGATCTTCACTTTCTCACTCAGCAAGAAGTGCCTCCAAATCTTGAGCGCAAACACGATAGCAGCCAACTCCAAGTCATGCGTCGGGTAATTCTTCTCATGAGTCTTAAGCTGACGCGAAGCATACGCCATAACATGCCCGTGCTGATGCAACACACAACCGAGACCCTTGCCAGAAGCATCGCAAAAGATCTCAAATCCTCCACTGCGATCAGGCACAACAAGAATAGGGGCAGTCGTCAATCTCTCTCTCAGAATGCTAAAAGCATTCTCACAATCACCCGACCAAACAAAAGGCACATCCTTCCGCGTCAATCTGGTCATCGGCTCAGCAATACGAGAAAAGTCCTTAATGAAGCACCGATAATAACCAGCAAGTCCAAGGAAACTCCGGATCTCAGACGCTGACTGCGGAACAGGCCACTCTCTGATGGCCTTTATCTTCTCAGGATCCACTGAAATACCATCTCCAGTCACCACATACCCAAGAAAAGCAACTCTGTCCGGCCAAAACTCACACTTCGAAAACTTAGCATACAACCGATGCCTCCTCAAAATCTCCAACACTGTCCTCAAGTGTGAGGCATGCTCCTCCTTCGACTTAGAATAGATTAGAATGTCGTCAATAAAGATAACGACAAACTTATCTAAAAATTCATAGAAGATCAGATTCATCAGATTCATGAAAACTGCGGATGCATTGGTTACACCGAAGGGCATAACCACAAACTCGTAGTGTCCATACTTCGTCCTGAATGCTGTCTTCGGAACATCTTCCTTCTTCACCTTCAGCTAATGATAACCACTCCTCAGATCCAACTTCAAAAACACCCTCGAACCTTCAAGCTGATCAAAAATATCATCGATGCGAGGCAACGTGTATTTATTCTTGATGGTCACCGCATTCAGCTCCCGATAGTCCACGCACATACGACGCGAACCATCCTTCTTCTTTACCAGCAGCACCGGTGCTCCCCACGGAGACACACTATGATTGATGTAACCCTTCTGTAAAAGCTCATCCAGCTGCTTCCGTAATTCCTCCAACTCTGCGGGTTCCATACGATAGGGCGCCTTCGAAATCGGCTGCGCTCCTGGAATAAGATCAATCGAAAATTCGAGAGCTCGATCGGGTGGCAACCCAGACATCTCCTTGGGGAAGACGTCATCGAAGTCCCGCACTACAGCTGGCCTCTCCAGCTCCATCTGTATAGCCACAACATCCACTGGTCTGGCCCAAAATCTGACAGGGCCAAGCGAACTGCTACCTCGGCTGAACTCAAATACTGGATGTCCGGGAATCTCGAACACCACCTTCTTCCTCCGACAGTCGATCGTAGCATAGAAGCTCGCAAGCCAATCCATCCCAAGGACCGCATCATAGTTGATGATGTCGTGGATAATGAAATCAGCATAAAGCTCATATCCACAAACCACCAACGGGCAAGAATTGCAACCACGATGCACCGAGACCATGCCATTCCCTGTAACGATATTCCAACTCTTGGAAAGAGGGGACGTCGACAAGGAATGCTTCTCCACGAAGCTCCGAGAAATAATGCACATCGATGCACCTGAGTCGAAGAGGACTCGTGCAGGAAATGTGCACACCAAAATCACACCTACAAACAGTCTAACAATCAAGCCCTAGTCTAGCAAACAATCATGTGCAAGCAACCAAACAAAATCTAATAATCAAAACTAGCTAGGAAAGTAACCGCTAGAAGGAGAGTTACATGCGATAACCTCATCCACAGCCATGCTCTCCACCTCAGTCATCAGAAAAGCCTGCCTCCTCAGCGGAAAAGCCTGCTGAAAAGCCTGTCTCTGTGGAACAAGAGCTGCTCCACGTCCAGCAGGAACAGGCGCTCTCTACTGCAACGGCTGTGCTGCAACAGGTGCCTTCCAAGGCTGCTTCGACCTTAGACAATCCTTCATGGTATGGGTAGGATCCCCACAGACAACACACTGGCCCAGGAATCTCCTACACTGATCTTTGATATGCCCGGTCTTGCCGCAGAAATGGCAAGTCTTCAGAACAGGCCCACCTGGCCTCTTGAACTGAACTGGCTGGTTGGGCCTGAATCCAGGCCTAACCACCGCCCTGGCCTGCTCCACAGGCCTCTTCCCAGCACCAGAAACATGTCCTCTCCTCTGGCTCAGGTTCAGCTCCTGCCTCCTCGCAGCTACTAGAACCTTCTGATAAGAGTCCAGATCAGAGGAAGACACAAAACTCTGAAGCTCCAAAGAAAGTCCCTGTAGGAACCTCTGAGCCCTCTCATCAGCATCCTGCACCATCTTCGGTGCGAACCGACTCAGCCTAGTGAACTCTTGGTGGTACTGGTCCACCGTCAAGCTCCCTTGCTTCAGCTCAATAAAGCGCTGCAGCATTTCCTTCCTAGCAGCCTTCAGAAAGAACTCCTCATCGAACCTGGACTTGAAGGTAGCCCAAGCTATCGGCTCCACCAACATCTTCTCTTCCGCATCTCACCAGTTCCGAGCATTATCCTTGAGTTGCCTCTTCGCCAGATCAACCCATCCAGCCGGGCTGATCTTCGCCATCTTCAAATTATCCTCTATGTTCCGAATCCACTCATCGGCAGCTAGAGGACCCTCAGACCCATCAAAATAAGCGGGACCCAGCTTCCGAAATTGCTTCGCTCCCGGCTCGGAGCGAGGGGCATCCTGGATTGCCCGAGCAGCTCGAGCAACTGGAGCATTCTGGACTTGCAGGAGCACACCCTGCTGCACCTGCATAATCTGAAGCATCATCTGCATCATCTCCCCATTGGTGGGCTCCCGCTTAGGCTCCTCGTCATGAGGGGGCGCGCTACCACCACCACGGGTAAATCGCCTTCCTGCCATCTAATGACACAGAAAATGAAACAGATCAGACTCATATCTTATGACTCAGATGTCGAACTTAGTTTATTGGACATTCTATTATTATTATCGTTATTCCGATATTCGCAGTTACAGAAGAGGACCTGCATGGGCCACCAACAAAACCTGTCACGCCCCGCTTCCCTAAAATGGAGGCGAGCCGTGAGAAGGTCCGCACAGACGTGGAGCTGTGAAGCCACATGCCTGATAAGCGTCAATAAAACATATGCAGGTCCCTGTAACCACGAGCAGAACAAGATAATAACACAAGGAGATACAGCAATAAAATCCCAAATCTCAACAATGTCCAAATAATAAAATTAAGTTCAACATCCAGAAAAACCACCAGGCTAAAGGAAAGAGTCTAAAGGCCCAGAACAAGGCCAACAAAGACAAACATAAACAGAGTATTGGTGCTACGCACCAACAACAAAAACAGTCTAAAACGAAGAACACAAGCAGCCTCTACAACTGATCGCACGTGTCCTCGTACTCCTCAACGAACGTAGGCTCTGACTCAGCGTCAGCAAACACCACATCCTCCGCAACACTCTCAGGCTCGGGATCTAACATGTGTCACCCAAAAGAGTAAAGGGACACATGTCAGCAAGTCTAACAAAACTTGAGCAAGGAAACAAAAGTGAAGGCAAACTAGCAACCTAGCAGTTCTAGTATGATGCATAACATGGCAAGTATAGTATGGAAGTGACAAGTAAAGGGAAGTACAAGTAGCAAGTAGCAAGTATGGCATGGATAACAAGTTTTACAAGTAAAAACATGGACAAGTACAAGTCAAGTAGTTCACGTCAAGTGAACACGTCAAGTAAACACGTCAAGTAAACACGTCGTGCATAGAGATTTCGTCTGCTGGCTAGAGTGGCTGATCGGGCCAACTCGTAAGCTCAGGTGACCGCTTATCCCTACCCCTCCACGTGTATCGAGCCAGGGCATTACCCCGAACACGGAATGCTCGCTTCTGGATCACGAGCCAGGAAGTGTTTTGCACGTATATCGAGCCATGGCATTACCCCGAACACGGAATGCTTGCTTCTGGAACACGAGCCAGGAAATGTATTTAACACGTATGGCATAGGGTTATGCCCGCATAACGGGTGCCTAGCCGGTAACACGGAAACACGGATTTGTACAAGGATTTGTAGCGTGTGCTACGATGCAACATTCAATGCATGGATGACATGTCATGGCAAATAGTAGTGCAAGGCGTACAGTTAAAGTATTAAACATGGAAGTTAAGATGCATGGATGGCAACAAGTGCAAATAATGAAAAGTAGTCGGATCAAGCTTCGTTGTCAAGCTAGATCCTGAAATTAGCGCCTAGGCGAGTATCATTTCGTCGCCTAGTCTCTTTTACGCCTACAACAAGCAAATGGCCTAAAACATGGCCTAAAACCCTAAGTGGCAAGTTTCACTTGCCTAATACCGACGATGACGATCGACGGTAAAACGTCACACAACTCTATTCTACGGAATGGAATCGCTGCCATGACAAAACAACATTAGAACAATATCCAACCTAGTTTTATTAGGGTTTAACAAAAATTACAAAACGGGTTATGAGAATATTAAAGGATCAATTCACTACCGTATGAAGCGGAAGATCGATGCAGAGCAAGCACGGCAACGGAAGAAACGATCTGGGGAACCACGGTTCAGATCTGAAACGACGAGGAAATCTTGGAGAAATGAGGTTTTGAGGGGTTTTGGGGGTTGGCCATCGGCCTAGGGAGGGTGGCCGGCGCAATGGTGGTGAGAGGGGGCTCCGGGGATGAAGGGGAAAGGCTAGGTGAAGATGGATGATGATTTGGAGAAGAAGGAGGCTCAGAAGAAATGAATGAAGAAAGAAAAACGATTGGGGGGTTTAAATAGGATTCGTGCGGCGGCTGGGCAAACCCTAGGTTTACGACAGCGATTAGTCGGTCAAAGAAGGGTTGTTGACCGACTAGTTTAAGAACTAGTCGGTCGGTCGACCAACTGTGACCGACTAACACCAAACAGTAACTCAGGTCGTCAAGATGGTCAATGAATTAGTCGGTTAAAGAACAATGGCTGACCGACTAGTTTGCAACCTAGTCGGTCGGTGGTTGTTCTTAGACCGACTAACGATAAACAGTAACTCAGGTGAAATTTATCGAAGGAACTAGTCGGTCTGAGAGCAAGTTCTGACCGACTAGTTTCACATCTAGTCTGTCGGTGGTTGTTCTTAGACCGACTAAGAGTAAACAATAACTCCTGTACAATTGATTCAATGAACTAGTCGGTTCCAGTAGAGTTCCTGACTGACTAGATCTCAATCTAGTCGGTTGGTCCCCCTTCTTGAGCCAACTAAGGTGCACGAAAAGTGCCGAAATGAAGCACGAAACTTCGGGAAGATTCCTATAGCTTCTAAGATCACTCTAACTCTAAAATATGAGCGATTTGAAGTTCGTCATGAGCGACTACTCCAAGATCAACGATTCTAAGGAAGAAGCTAGAAAATCACAACGAAACGAACGAAAACGAAAGCTACGGAGACGAAAACCACACATAAGGAGAAAATCCTCCAATATATATATATATATATATATATATATATATATATATAATATAAATAATCCAAATACATGAAAAACTAGTCGTCATGTTCTTCCAATGATCGACTAGTGGGCTATTGGTCGACCAGTTGGACAACAGTGGTCGATCGCTACAGTCTACTAGAGAATCTCGAGAGCACTGGTCGACCACTATACTAAAACTAGCCGACTATTTTAGTGATACTGTGATACGACACTAAAAACTTATGAAATAACTTTTAAAACAAGTTTAAAATGTTTTTCATGTGTTCCTAAGTGTGTTAGCTTCAACAAGAACTTTTACATAATACCAAGACTAAAATAAAAATTACATCAAAATTAAAGATATTACATAATCTCTTTGAAGCAATCTTGAAGTTCATTCTATTGTCGTGGTTGCTTTCGATCTCCATGGTCTTTGTTGGCTCCACATTGCCTTGATAAGCATGTTTGTTCATCATTTACACATCTGCACTAATAAAATTATTAGTATCCAATATGTTTGCTCATCACCAAAACTAACATGGGGTGACTCAATATTCAACATCATCTCCCTTTTTGATGATGACAAACATATATGATATAAAATATGAAAAATCATGAAATAAGTGCATGTGTGTGTCAAGCAACATTCTCCCCCATGTTTTATATCTCTCATATTTCTCCCTCTCGACATAATAAAAAAGGATGGAGATAATATGTAAAAAAATATTCTCCCCCTTGGCAAATAAATCAAGTGACTCAATATTCACAATCATTCTCCCCCTTAGTAAGTGATATCTCCCTACGCATATAAAAACTAAATCTCCCCTAAAGTGGGTGCAAGATGCGAAGTGTTATAAAAATGATATGACAATGGAAAAATCAAATGGTACCACAATGTTGAAAACTATGCATAAAGTAAAAATTGATTTACAATCTTCTGAATTAGCTCCCCTTAAAAGTATGCATCATAAGCATTTGGGCCTCTCCCTCAATTTATGCATATTCCTTGAAGTGCAAATTGGAATCTAGCTTCTTAATCCCATCAATTGTGAGTACCTGAAAAATAATCAAAGTATTTTGGTATCCTTTTTTCTTTTGGGTCCATGGGATTAGTCATAAAAATTGAGATCACTCAACTCAACTGGAAACCTACCTTATTTACGTTTAGACTTCCCATCACAAACAAATCTATAATTTTTTTAAAAATGAACACTATGCATAAAGCTAAAACCGTACTCATCTTTCATTTGAATAATCCATCTCTTAAGTATCCAAACATTGACAAAACCATTTCTTGTACGATGCATCCTAACATGATCATATGTATGCGTATCATTGGTCTTAATATAACCTAGGCCAAATTTACTATTAGATGGTCTCTGAGAACTAATTAGATCATCTAGCTTCTCTTTACCCCAATTAAACCTATCCAAATTCGTATATAGGTCATCATACTTAGTCTTAATGGTGATCAAAGACTTATTTAAATCATTAAGCCAATCATTAAGGTTACTACATTCATCACTAAGCCATTTATTCTTACTAATCAATTTTAAGTTCTCTTCTTTTATCTTTTTAGTCTCTCAATGAGGCATGCAATCTTTATGAATCTTCTTAAATGTAAGATGCTCCCTAAGCAAGCTTTTATACTTATCATATATGTTGAATATTGGATCCCCCAATTTGGTTTCGATGATAAGCAAACACAAAATATTGTGACTAACTCCTTCATGTGCAGTTAATTAAAGCGTCGCCAAATATAGATTCAAGATTATCAAAAGTGAAGGAAGTTATGGCTTGAAGAGTATTCAAGAATTTAGATGAAGAACTCAAGAGGAAGTAAATGTGATTTAAAATGTAATTTACTTTATTCTTTACTCTTTTGAATTATTAGATTGTTAAGCCTTGAATAAACTGTTTAGATGCACTTATACATCATGCACATATCATTAGATAAGCCATTAAACGATTCCATAGGGTTCCAAGACTTTAAATCTCAAAATTGAGCTTTTATACAAGAATCAGCCATCTGAAGGCAGAGCTTCAGTGTCTGACATGCATGTTTTACTTAATCTAGATCTGTCTGGCTCATTAGACGTCTTATGCCTTTTTCCCAGATGTCTAACACATCTTCCAATCGTCTGGTAATCGTTCATCAGTCGGCTGAGCCAATCATTTAATATTTCCAGTAAGTTGGAAGTTTTTGGCCTCCTTGTTCAGGCGTCTAATGCATTATTATTAGACGACTAAATAGTGACCCAGGAGTCCGAGAATCCTTCTTCAGCCCTCTGAAATATAGCCGTAACAGTGCATTTAATGCGATTTCAAATAGTGACACAGGTGTCTGATCATCCTTCTTCAGCAGACTGATTTTTACCTGGATCTACCCGTATAGACCATTTACAATATTAAATGCTACCATGTTTTCATTGGTTTTTGGACTATTCTTAAAGCTGTATTTAAGGTAGATGTAAGAGTACAATTTAGAAATCTAAACACTTTATTGAATCAACATTCAAATACTCTCTTGTCTATTAAAGCTCAAAAGATCACTCCTACATTAAATGCTTTCAATCTTTGGACAAGGTCACTAGTTCTGCATTTACTCATCTAAGAGCAATCTTCTGCACTCACCTAGCCTTCACAAGTAACTATATTGCATAGGAAAGTGTAAGTTATTTCAAGTTTATTGTACCAAACTTACATATATTTATTTATGAGAAATCTCGGGTTATGAGAGTGCATGCTTCCGGTCTGGGGCAATACAGACATCGATTATATTCTATTTACTCTTGTTGGGGTTTCTACAAAAGGGTTTAGTGGATTTCTCAAGCGGGATTTGCTTGAGGGGCTGGAGTGGGATACATGAAATCTAGATTAACTCAGATATCCGAACCATGGTAAAATTATATGTGTTTGCATTGATCTAATTTAGATGATTGAATGTCTCTCAATTCTGCATAATTGGTTGATTAGGTTTTATTTGGCATAATTTTCAATTAATTTTATAAAACACTAGTCACCTGACTGGACCAAAATGTCGCAGTTATATTCCCAAGTATAGGAAGTCGGTCAAGTAGTAAATCTGGCGAGTCCAGGGTCGTATTCCTCAGGGACAGACTAATCTACAAGTTTTACAATTTGAAACTTGTTTGAAAATGATTTAGTGAAGTATGAACCACCCTTTGAAGGTGAATTTTTGTTTGGGTTTTTGGTTTGAGGTAAAACGTGTACGAAAAATAACGTGAAAAGTGATACAGTAAAAAGTGTGAGTGTGATGTGTTTTCGTTAGTGTTGTAGGGTATTATGGTAATCATTCTTCATGGATGACTCAATCCCTCATCCAGGCCAAGGTATGGGATCGGATGATTTAACTTTCAAAGAACGGTGATTTTTTTAGCAAAATTACATTAACATTGAATCGATCGTTTTTCTAGACAATAACGTATAAATAGATGAACCTCACGGTTCATCACCCTCTTGGGGCCCCTCTATGGTTTTGTGCACGTAGACGATGCATCGCGGCATGTCATCCTAAGCGGATTCCTCTACGGATTGCGCGTAATTAATTAAGAAAGTGAAAAACAACGTATTAAACATTTTCGATTAAAACAAGTGCTATGAAGAATGAAACATGAAACCCATCAATACTAACTACTACACAATACACTCACATGAATTTCAGCCACTCATGGTAACAAAAACAACAAATATTATTAATACGAACATCATTTTATTACAAAATATGCTTAAAAACTAATAAAAAGTGGAGAGTTTTCACCCAAAACGATGCCAAAACGTCTCCAAACTTCTCCTACAGCTACTCCAACTCCTCTGGAATTTGGGGGAGAAACCTCCAAAACTTGTTTCACTCAAATCGGAGATTGGATGCTAAAGATATGCCCAAAACACTCTTTAAATATGCATTTTAGCCTTTTTGGGCTTGCGAGTTGTAGACCCGCAACCCAACCAGCTGATCAACACTGGCGGGCGGTCAAAGGGGGCTGGCGGGCACCGCCTGCATGGAAAACACGGGCGGACCTGCCAGTAAACGGGCGGGCGCCCGCCTGTGAACAGGCGGGTCGGCGCTAGGGGAGAGCACGGTCTCAAACCGGCGGTTTGGGACCTAAACCGAACCAGACCGTATAAGTATCAGTTTCTCACAGGCCAGACCAAACCAGACCGCCAGACCAACGGTTTCTGGGCCGACGAGAACTTTTTGGAGCGGTTTGGTTCGGTTTGAAACTGCGGTTCAGACATATGATGGCGGAAGATCCCCTCGTATACCCAATTTTGCTAAATATAGAATTTGTCTTTAAAATAATTTCATGACATGGCTTTATTAAACCCCAACCAGCAGATATGAGATCCGAATCAGCAGCTTAAACGACTCATTACCTCAGTTCCTCGTTCCCCCAGTGAATCCACTGTGACCACCGAAGATGGGTTGCGCGACTGCATCGGACAGCTTCTCAATGCCAGGGTCGGACTGCTTCTCAACTAAAAGAGAAGAATAAATAAGAAGATGAATACGAAGAAAAACAACAGGAAGAAGAAAGAATAAGAACGAGGAGGATGGGTTTACCTTGTCCTGGTGTTGGCGATGGCCGATGGGCTGACCGCTGATGGAGAATTAGCGATGCTCAAACGGGGAAAAACGAATGCATTCTGAACTCTGAAGAGTGAAGACTGGAGATTGAAGAAGGCAGATAGCCAAATAGGGCCGGCGCGGCGCCGATCAGTCTAAAGGCCTTAGGCTAGGGTTCCTAGGGACTAGTGTTAAAATCCCAACAGATTTTCAGCACAATATATAATATATGTTAGGAGTCGGTTCGGTTTGGTTTAAGCGGTTTTGACAGTGTGAAACCAAACCAAACCATATAAGTGGCAGTTTCCAACGTTGAGACCAAACCAGACCGATGGAGAGCGGTTCGGTTCGATTTTTGGCTCGGTCTGGTTCGGTCCGGTTAGGTTCGAATGGTTTGAGCAAACTGTGCTCACCCCTAGTCGGCGCCCGCGTGTAACAGGCAGGCAGGCGCCCGCCTGTTTGAACAGGCAGGCGGGACCTGCCCGTTTAGTCAGGGGCCCGATAGGCGGGAGGGCCCCGTCGGCTTAGTCAGCGGGCAGGCCCCACCCCCCCTTTTTACTATTTTGTTTTTTCTTTCTTTTTTTCTTTTTTTGTTTACAATAGCTTTACCGGGTTTTTTTAATCCCCAAAATTGCTCCGATCTCCGAAAAATATGAAAAATAGCTGTTGGATTTGGAAAATTGCAAGCTTTACCTGAAAAATAAAATGGAGACAAAATCAGGCCATAAAATCGTATTTTGCGTATAAGCAATCGATAAACTCTTAAATTAAATGATCTTTTAATAATATACTTATTAGAGACAAAATCGACATTAAATATACACAAAATACAATCAAATGAGGGGCTAATAAACGAAAAATTCTTCCAGAATCACACCGACGTGCGTTTATATTTTATATATTCACGCACGTTTTCTTCGTGATTTTACGTTGTCTTCCGTTGTTTCGTATCCACTCTTTTGTGTTTTTAGTATATTTTCACTTTCTTTGTGTTTTTGTTCGGTTGCAAGAGATTACCAGCGTTGGGAACATGTATAGCAGATATCATGAGTCCCCGGAGCAACGGGAGGTGCCACACGCGATCTCGAGGGCTAAACGTCGAAGAATGCCATGTATCAGCCCTCAACCGATCGGGTGGACAGACCCACCCGATCAGTTCGTGCACGCGTATCCGACCCGGACAGAAGCAGCAGTGAAGAAGAGCTCACCTGATCGGTTCAGTGATCGGGTGAAAACGACAGTGCTCTCTGTCTTTTGGAGCTGAATTCCAACCAATGACATCTCACCCGATCGGTTAATCTGTAGCCGAATTCTCCCAGCTCACGACCCGACGACATCACCCGATCGGTTCAGCGACCGGATGATGTATCTCCAAAGCTGAAGACCAAGTCGACATCTATCTCACCCGATCGGTTGATGCTTCAACCGATCGGGTGGACGCTTATCTATATATATTGCCATAGGTTTTCCCAGAAAAGACCCCCATTTTTTCAGACTGTCTTTTTTGGATTTTGGAGGTTGCAATTTTATTTTGTTTTGTAAGTTCTCTGATTGTCTTGATACTTTAACATTTCATTCTTAATACTATTTGCTCCGTATTTCTATTGCTTGACTAGATTCCAATGGTTAAATTTTGTTGTGTTGCTATTTTTGCAATGAATTGTGAGTAGTTCCCCAATCTAGGGCGTTGGTGGAAGCCCCTTCGTGGGTTCTCTCTATAACGACTATAGGATTAGGATTTCGATAAGATCTAGGAATTTAGATGGTTACGCGGGGCGTTTTATTTTCATTGGCAAAAGAAACCGCCTCTGACCGTCGCACCAAGGGGAAATAAAACTGGCGTTTGATCCCCTAGCCACAGCTCACACCCCTAGCGTAGAGATTTAATCCTAGCGTGTGGGAATGGCAGGATGAAATGTTGGGAGAAATCATTGCAAGCTTAGTGCTCTCGGAGTCGGTCAGTGTTAATGGATATGGGAATGCCCACCGTTCGAACCCGTGCAGACCTAGCGTATCATCCTGGGCATCGACCGGAATATCGGGCCCATGGGACGCTAGGTATCACTCTTAGAGGCAACGTCTCACCACTAAACCCTAGAATCCGATCGTATTCCTATCTGTCGGTCGTAATAGAGAGGACACATGATAGGGTGGAAACCAAAGTCCTAGGTTCCCCTTTTATATCTTACAATCTTCGTAGCTCATTTCGTGACAACCAACTGATCGATAGGGCTAGCTCACCCACCGGGTGATCCGGTTCCTACTTGTTAACAAGTACAACACACGCCTCCCTGAGTTCGACCCCCAAGCCACACTACAACACTGTGCGCTTGCGGTTACAAATATTTAAATCTAATATCTTCGATCCTACTTGTCACGCCCTGCTTCCCAAAACAACGGAGGCGAAGCGTGACTAAGGCCCGCTTAGGCCAGGGCTGAGAAGCCCAGACCCAATAAGCGTCTGTGTGGTTCACCAAGTCGAAGGTACAGGTCCCTGCATGTTAGTACAGAACAATAAAAGTACGAAAGAGAAAGACAATCATTTTATTCCAAATTAAATATCCAAATACTGAGTCCAACAAAAGCCTGAGTCGGCCACAACGACAGAAAGAAAAACTACTGGTGCAAGCACCCAACCTAAACAAAAGTAAACGGTGCTACGCACCCAACAACTAAGATGGAACCTCTGGATCAGCAGCGGGGATCTCTAACTCTGGTCTTCCTCGGGCACATACTCAGGATCGGTGTCCTCCGGCTTTACGTCCTCGGGTAGCTCTGTCTGGTCGGCGTACTCCGGCTCGACACGTGACGTACAACACCAAAGAAAGGAACTGTACGTCAGGTAAAGTCTACAAGAGAAAGTCAGACTCTACTGCAAGTGTAATGAACTATTAAACATCGTTTTACTGGTTGATTAGCATGCTGGGGTTACAACAGAGTAGCAAAAGAAGTAACGTAGCAGGTAAGTAAAGCGTAACAAGTAGTAGTCGTAGCGTGTGCTACCGACTACGGGACTAACCAAAAGGTGACAGGACAAGACGGGACAAGACAAGACAAGACGGACATGACACGACACGTGAGACACGAAGGGTTCACGCCTTACGGGTTGAGGGGGATCAGACCCTCTCCCAGTGCGCACGCTCAACCCCACCCCAAACCCAAGAACTCAGGACAAGAAGTACAGAGATCACTTCCGCTAGGGAAGCACCTGAAATGCTCGCAGGCTTTTTGGTATCACGGAGATCACTCTCGCAAGGAGAGCATCTGAAACGCCTGAAGGCTTTTTGTATCACGGAGATCACTTCCACTCGGGAAGCATCTGAAACGCCCGAAGGCTTTTTGTATCACGGAGATCACTTCCGCTCGGGAAGCATCTGAAATGCCCGAAGGCTTTTTGTGTAACAGTGACATGACACGACCAGTGTACGGGAGATGTTATTCTAGGGTGTCCACACACACGCACGCACAAGATAATCCTATGGTGTCAAAATTGTTGTTTGTCGGGCTTAGACTTCGTCATCAAGTCTAAGTCGTCAGGGCGACCCGGACGCTATCATTTCACGTCCGGCTCTATACACTCACAGTCTAACAGTTTTAACAATTTAAGACCAAGGCACGGTCGAAAATGCAAGTGGGTACACTTGCCTGCGATGGCGAGTGTGTCATCCGTCCGGGGCGTCTCGTCCAGGCATCGCGTCCACGGTAGTCCGTCTGAAACAGGTCACGGTGACGGTGTCAGGTCGCGTTTTCAGTAAATCCTATTTAGGTTCATTTCTAGGTTGGACGTGGCTACCCTAACAGTCACAAGTCAAGATGTCCGTTCAGTCTATTCGACGATTTTATCCTATGTGCACAGTCAAAAAGTCCGATCGTCGATCTACGGTTCCACATCGTTTTAAGGGAGCAGAAAGTTTAATGAGTTAAGTTGTCGATTTTAGTTAGGTTTTCAGTTTTCGCTATGGGTGGGTTGTGCTACGAGTTTCGGGAAAACCAACCTCTCCGGTGTCTGGAGTAGTGCGGACGTAGCGTCTGAACGGTAGAAGATCTGCGTCGTCTACGACGTCTCGGCTACGGGTAGCGTAGTGAGACTCGTCCGGGCAGCGGACGAAGTGTGGGCAGTGAGCAGAGGTGGCGGACAGTGAAGGCGAGCCCGGTAGCAGCCCGTAGGAAGAGTGGGCAACGTCAAAGAGCCGCGAAACAGCGAGCACAAGGGGGACGATGCCTAGAGCCCAAAACAGCGAACGAAGAGGCAAAAACAACGACTCAACGTCGTTCGGGGGCTAGCCGGACTTGAGAGAGCCACGGGGTGGTCGTGGCGGCTTCTGGTGATGGAGAAAAGCCTGTAGAGCGGCGGATAACGGCAGCGGTAGCTGCTGCCATTCGCAGCAACGATCAACCAAGCCGGAGGAGGGCTCCGGTGGTCTCGGGGGTTCGTGCGACGGTCTCGGGGGTTTGTGTGGCGGTCGGGCGGTGCTGCACAGATCGTCGACGGTCGTGGTGAGTACAGCAGCGCCGCTGCACGGCGGCGTGCGGTCCAGAGCGCAGCGCTGCGAGCGGGGTCGCGGTCCTCCGGCGTCGAGTGGCGCCGTCGACAGCAAAACGACGGCGCTGCCTTGCTGCAGCAAAGCGGTGGAGAGAACCACTCGACGACGGCTTTCAGGCGGGGTCGCGGAGCTGCGGCGGTGCACCGGCGTCACGGGGCAGCGTTGGTGGGTCGTGGGTGGTCGGAGAAATGGCCGTCGGCGGTGATGGCGAGTGAGGGAGGGAAGGATGCTAGAGGGTTATCGGGCTTTGGGTGTTTTTGACGGCGGCTGAAAATTTTAATGACCTAGGTCTTTTGATTGCACGTGAAGAGAAAAAATGATGTAGGGTTTTATTAATATTAGATTTTGATATTCACCTATAGGATATATGGTAGTGGCTTGATGGGTAGGGTTAGGGGGTGGACCTAAGGATGAAAGGAGGGTGCACCTAACAGATGAATCAATCACCTTGTTACGTATGAGTATCCCAAGAGATTTGATCAGATCTGATAGCAAATTCGAAATTTGAATTTGATCAGGCAAATCAACGATCCAGATTTATCCGGGCGATAACCCTCAAACCGGGCGTCAGAAAAATAATCCGAAAATACCGGGGCGATCGTGGAGACGAGACACACAGATCTACAGAGCCTGATCATGCGTAACACCTACCAAGAATTTACGTAAAATTGGAAACGGCGTTTTGAGTCAATTGACTAAAACACCCCTATCGTTCCAAGTCGTTTTGCGAGAAAACGAGCCGTGAAATGATGTTCCCAAAAATTACTATAAAATTCTACACTCTCAAACGATCACAACGGCATATCACATCGTATATATCAGAATCCAGAAATAGCCAAATGAAATACGTGCATGATAAAGCACGTGCATGCAGAAAATTCATAAGGTCGGAAAGCGACCGTTACACTACTGCATATAGTGCCAAATCTAGGGGACGTCAAGCTTTATGGCGTCGTTGCCGGGGAGGCAATGTACTTGTTTCTTTTAGGACCCTGTGAACCCCTGAGACTAGTTCACATCCTTGCCACGTGATAATTTTTGCATTCTATTTTTTTTATTTTACTTTTTTTATTTGTTTTTTAATCTGGCTTTATACCATACATGCTTCATGGGTGTTTCTTAATTTTTCATGCACATGAACACAAGAAGTCTTGACGACTTAGTTCCTTTAGATCTAGAGATAAACGCCACCGTGAGGCGTCTGAAAGCCGAGAGAAGAAGGGAAGAGGCTGCCACCATGGGTGAAAATAACCCTTCCCAGAAGTCCTTGCTTGAGTACTCGATGTCGTCCATTGGGTCCACGTACAGCATCCAGCCTCTAGCCATTACGACCGGAAATTTCGAGCTGAAATTGTCGTTGATAACTTGGATCCAACAGGACCAGTTTTCAGGAGCTCATATGGAGAGCCCAATCGAGCACTTGGACTCATTTCTGGAGAAGTGTGACACCTTCAGAATCAACGGTGTGTCGACTGAAGCCATCCGGATGCGATTGTTCCCATTCTCTCTGTGGGACAAAGCCAAACAATAGCTGAAGGGGAAGGACCCCAATACTTTTACAACTTGGGAGAAGCTGTCTAATGCGTTCCTGAATAAGTTACTTTCCCCAATGAAGCTGAGGAGCGAGATCTCCTCTTTCTCCCAAGCCAGCTGCTTAGCCCAATATGCTTCTCTCAAGCAAAAGAGTCCATGCAAGTAATATAGATCTGGGAGTCTAGATGTCGAATCTTCGGGAGAAAATCTGTTGCAACCAAAAAGCCCAAATCAAATAGAGATTCAACGTAAAGAGACCAACCACTTTTGATGATGATGATTTGAATGGGTTTTGATTGTGATTCGTAATTTGTGAACAATACGAGCAAACGAAACTTTCGTTTATAAAAATATATATGAGAAGTATGCACATGATATGGGTTCGTTAGGGTCCATGATTTGTATCAACTTGGTTGATTAAATATAACTCAATGAAACCTCTTTTTGAGAGAAATTCATCGGAGAATACCCTTGTGGGGATTAAAGCACAATATTGAATACGATCATTGCAAAAGTTATAATCCTTTAAATATAAGATATGAAACTCGATTGTGGGGAGATCAAAACTCACCCTCGTGAGGCGATCATCAACTCAATCATATTATTTTTGAAGATGAAGAGGAGATTTTAAACTAAAGACTATAACTATAACTTTATCAACGTTAACAATTTTAGCACAAAGATTCAACCAAACAAATACAAATCATATCCACTAACTACACCATACCATGCACAATAATAATTTAGCCACACATACTGAAAATAATCAAGGATTTCATCACAATAAACATGATTCTAATCAATAGAAGTAACTAGAATTGAAAATAGAAGTAACATGCACCAAAAAAAAACTAGAATTGAAAATACGCAATAAAGTTCAAGAGATATCACCAAATACACCCTCTTTTAGCCTAAGAAAGCTCTCTTTCTTCCTCTCAAAGCCCTCTGAAAATTCCCTCAGGTTGCTCTCAAGAATCTCAAGGAAAATCTGAAAAAATCGCCTCCAAAATCGCCCAAATACGCCAAGAATCCGGAGCAAAAACCCTAGAATACCTTAAATACAAGCATTGCGGGTTTTATTGGCTTAACGGGTCGAAACCCGCTTCAAATTACGCCCAAAATCCAAACCGCAAACCACAGCACACCAGAACCGTCCGATCAAGGCGGGATTGAGCCAGCGCGTGCCACGTGTCCGCTTAACGGGTCCGCATCCGACTTCTCTTCGAATTTGCATCGGGCTTAATATCGGCCGTTGGATCATCATCCAACGACTAAGAGGAAGCCACGTCGCCATGCGGAAGTTCCCGCTTCTCGCTCGCTTCGTAGTCGAGGTCGACCATTGGATCGCGATCGACCGACCTTAAATTCGCCACGTCGCCAGCCAAGTGCCGCTCTCCGCGTTCGCTTCGAAAATTTATACGCGCCGTCGGATCTTCATCGTGCGGCCTATCTTTCGCCACGTTGCCCGCATTCGATCTTTCACATTTCAAAACGTGGGGGCTTTCTCGTCCGTAGGATTGTCGATCTGCGGCTGAGATCTGATCGCATCGCTGCTTCGATTCAATTGCGCGTGGACCGTTGATCTACCAACCAACGGTCTGGATTGATCCAAGAGGCGTTGCTGCCCTTCGAGTCGTAGCCGTTTGATCACGATCGAACGGCGCAAACAATGCCGCGTAGCCCGCATCTCGGGTGTTGGATTGAGACGGAGGCGGCTCTAATGAGCGCCACGTGTACTCCAAGATCCCTGCGCATACGGCGACAGCTGTATTTTGAAGTATTTCTTCCGTATTTCTCCAATTAAATGGTATTCTGCATTTAAAAATTCATAGTAATTAGCACAGATCTCAGAAAATACAAATAAATAGTCGTTGGAATCATGAGATCGAGACCAAGCCATGAAAAATATAAAAAGGCAGAAATACTCAATAAGATTCATACTTTGTGTACAAATCAAGTGATATTTCTAATAAATGATGGTATACAATATACGAACGTATTAGAGACCAATTAAGCATCATATGAGCATAAAATAGGCTAAATGGGGGTTAAATATGCAACATTTAACCTGAATCACCAGCCACGAATCCTTGCATGAGGCATAGATGAGGTATAAAGAGATGCAAAGGAAATGCACTCACCATGAGCTCCCCAAATGGAAAATCATCAATTTATTCTACAATGGGCTGAGGGACGACCTAAAGTCCTCGATGGATGCCGCGGCTGGAGGGTCCTTCATGACAAGGAACGAAGTAGATGCCGGAAACACTCTGGAGAATATGTCATCTAATAATAAAAGATGGAGCGATGAATGCGCCACGCCAAGATCTGGAGGAATGCACCGAGTAGAGGAGGTTGATAAACTGTCTAGCAAATTTGATTTGCTATCTACCCAGATCTCGGGATTCATGGTAGGGGCCGGTGGTGCTAATACTCAGCAAGTGGCAGCGGTAGAAGCGGAAGTCTTGGGAGACTTTGACGGTGGAGATATCTCACCACCGATGGATCAAGCGAGTGCTCTTTTCTTTAACCCCACGGGTAATGCACCGTACCTGTCAAGGAAAAGCTTGAATCCGGCGTATTCTCCTAACAACCGAAACCACCCGAACCTCAGCTACAGAGCACCATACCAGCAGCCCCAACAACCTCAGCAGCAGTTGTATCAGCCCCCTCGACAGCAGTAGCAGTTTTACCAGCAGCAGTAACAACCTCAGCAACAGATGTATCAGCAGTACCTCCCCAAGAATTAGCGGCCCCTGCCATAACAGCAACCATATAACCAACAACGGGTAATCTCTCTGGTCGAGAATCTCTTGACCCAATATATATCAAACCAGGAGAAGATTAACCTACAGCTGCAGATTGGGCAGAAGACTTTGGCCGATCAAAGTGACCCAGCTGCGGTTGCAAGTGACCAATCTTCAGAAGACGCAAGGGAAATTTCCGGGTCAGTCGGAGGTCAATCCCAGGGGACCCAATCAAACATTAGCCTTAACGTATGATCATGCAAATGTCTCAGTGATAGTGTTGAGGAGCGGCACACAGATTCCGACGAGGGAGGCCGCTAAAGAACCTGAAACTCCATTGGTTGGTGGGAGACCAAATCTTAAAGCAAATGACGATGGAGCTTTGGCATCAAACACCATTACGCCGGAGGGAGTTTCTGAAGAAGAAAAGAAGAAGAATAAGGAGGGGAACTCGAGGGTCTTCAAACCTGCGGTGCCATTCCTATAAAGGCTTGCCAAGGCGAAAATAGATGAGAAGTACGGTAAGTTCTTCGACATGGTTAAAGACTTGAGTTTGCAAATCCCCTTCCTGGAAGCTATAGAGACCATCCCTTCATATGCAAAATTTCTGAAGGATTTGGTAACGAAGGGTACAAGGAAAGAGAAAGTCGTCTTAACCGTGGAGTGCAGCGCTCTGATTCAACGAGCAAATCCGCCAAAGCTCAAAGACCCCGAGAGTTTTTCTATCCCATGCTCGATAGGGGAGGTGAAAATCAATCGAGCGCTCATCAACTTAGGTGCGAGCGTGAGTCTGATGCCTCTTTCATTATACAAGAGGATAAAAATGGGCGACCTTGAACCCACCGGAATGACTCTACAACTGGCAGACAGATCGGTGAAGTACCCGGTGGGGGTAGTTGATGACTTTCCCGTCAACGTCAATGGTGTACATGTGCCTGTCGATTTCGTAGTGATGGACATACTGGAGGACAATCATACCCTGACTATCCTCGGGAGGCCCTTCATGGCAACTGCGGGTGTACTCATTGACGTGAAGAAGGGGAAGCTGTCCCTGAATGTTGGGGATCAGAAAGTAGAGTTAGATTTGGGACTGTCAATGAAGCATCCACCGGAGGAACAAAGATGCAATCTACTGGAGGTCGAGGAAGAAAGAATCATTGAGGCTGGATCTTGGGAAGTTCTTTCAAGGAACCCCCATCCCCCTTCCCGATAGCTCAGAAAGCCTTGAGGAGCACATTGAGTTGGAAGAAGAAGAGGTAGCTGGAGAATTGTGTGTCTTCCGGACGACTCCCCATAGATTTACGAAGATTTCTCCTACAAAGAGTAAAGGAAAGGAGACTCTGACGCTCACAGCTGATGAAGTTCGTATCCTGAAGCGAGTGGCGACTAACGCCAACGTGAGGGGAAAGCCCCTGGACACCACCAGCAGGAGGATCATCAAGAGCATTTACCTGTCACCGCTGTTACCGACAAATGCACCTGCTCCTACAGATGAAGGGATGCCGATCATTGGGCATCACCTGTACAATCCCCCTTGAACATCATATATCGGGAGTCGAGCAAACGACTTTAAACAATAGCACTTCATGGGAGGCAACCCATGTTCTGAACTCTCGTCGTTATTTATAGGATTAGTTTCCTTATTTTTGGTGAATAAATTCTGATATGGGGATTTTTATCGGGAGACTTAGATAATTTTTTGTATCTGTGCAGGAAATTGCCTCCACCCGATCAGTTCATGCATCAACCGATCGGGTGGGCCATATCAGAAGATGGCCAGTATCAGCATGGAAATGAACCGATCGGGTGGCACATGCGGATGATCGGGTGGCAGATCGGGTGACAATAGCAGAGCTCTCGGGAATTTTTTATGTTAAATCAACCGATCGGTTGATAACAAGCTGTGATCGGGTGGCAGACCGGGTGGAGAGTACAGAGCTCTCAGGAAATTTGTGAAGCGGTCAACCGATTGGATGAAAACTTGATCGGTCCATATTTTACACCTTTTTCTGCATGTTTTCACGCCATTTCGATTGCTCATATTGCGATTTTCACGAGTATTCGACGATATTGCGTTACTTTTCACTATTTCTTGTTTTTGTCGGATTTCAGGAAATATAAAGCAATCGGGAGCAAAAATGATCTTAAAGGACTTGCACATGTATCGGAGCTTCGCCCATGGCTCTATCGAGGAGCTAACGGCGCTGGAAGATGAGTGGAAGACGAAGGAAATCGATAGAATCGATGAAGAGGCGAGGAGAAGAAGAGTTGACTCCAGAAACAGACCACTCGGCCGAGTAACACAGCCCACTCGGCCGACTGAAGAAGAGCATTCGGCCGAGTACAACTGATACGAAGGGATCTTGAGTCACAATGTACTCGACCGAGTGGTTACATCCACTCGGCCGAGTAGATATCGCCACTCGCCTGAGTGAGTCAGGACTTCTGAAAGAAATCAAAGCCGACACGCTGGAATTCTAGGGAGAACAGTAGAAGACCCTACTTGGTCGAGTAGAGAAGTCCACTCGCCCGAGTGAAGAATCCCACTCGATCGAGTGAAGCCGATGACACGAGCGCCCACATTTTCAGACAGCCTTCTACTCTTTTGAAATCTACTATCATTCCAGATGTCAAAGTATTTTTCTCATATTTTTTATGGATAATAGACTTCATGATGGTTCCAACTCCACCAAGAACGTGTCAATCGGAGGTCAGATGAAATCTGGAGAATTTCTACAAGTTGATGTTGCAGTGCTGGAATTCGCATGTCAGTGTCACTCGGCCGAGTGACATTTCCACTCGGCCGAGTGAGATTCCCACTCGGTCGAGTGACCAGTTTTTGCCAGTTTTTAACAGAGTGATGTTTTCTGGAAATTCTGCAGGAATTCCCACTCGGCCGAGTGAGCTTTCCACTCGGCCGAGTCGCAACTGGCACAGAATTTAAGTTACGCGCAGATTCAGTTTTGGGCGCGGGTTTCAGAGGGGTTTTGGGCAGTTTTGTTAGGGTTTTTTGGGGCTATTTAAGAGGGTTGTAGCCGTCATTAGAGGGGGTTCCCATGATGTTTTCTTAGTGATTATTTTAGAGGTTAGGCCATGCCATAGGGCCCCTCTTGGATCTAAAAGCTTGTATTTGGATTGAAGATCTTCATCAAAGCTAAATATTTTGTTCTTGTTATTTGAATCTTTGTTTTTCTATCTTTTTGTATGCAAGCAATGATTTTTATTGATTCTCATATCGTTATTGCTATGCTTGAGTAGATTTGTTATTCTAGGACATGGGGATGAACCCTATGGATCTAATTTCAGATTTGTGGTGAATGAATTTCTAAATTGCTAGAATTGCTAGGAGGTTAGGTTGTGATCGATTTATTACGGATAGCTAGGGATTTCCATCGATTGGGGTTTGCAAGAGATTGGATTCTAATCGATGGGAAGGCCTAGATATTCGATTTAGGTTTATAATCGAGATTCTCTAGAATTGGTTTGCAAGAGATTGGACCAAAGCTAGGATTTTTAATCGTGTTTCTATACCAATATCCGTTTGCAAGAGATTGGGCGAGTAGGAACTATCTCAACCTAGGTCGTAGCTCGAGCTTGCACGAGAGTGGGCTCGAGATACGATTGAACGATGATGTCGTTCTTCGCGCTAGCGGCCTAGGTTAGGGTTTGCAAGAGATTGCGCCCTACCCTAGGTTTGCTATAGACCGGCGATAGCGCGAGAGCGTGAGCTTGGTTCTACATTTAGTTGCGAATAGTTCACCTAAGATTCAAGTCTAGCAATGATGAAACCTATGAATCACAACGATGAGATACGGTCCGTAAGGATAGCTAGGAATTTCCATCGATTGGGGTTTACAAGAGATTGGATTCTAATCGATGGGAAGGCCTAGATATTCGATTTAGGTTTATAATCGAGATTCTCTAGACTTGGTTTGCAAGAGATTGGACCAAAGCTAGGATTATTATTATAAATCTATACCCATATTTGTTTGCAAGAGATTGGACGAATACGAACTATCACAACCTAGATCGTAACTCAAGTTTACACGAGAGTGGGCTCGAGGGGCGATTGAACGATGATGTCGATCCTAATGCTAGTGGCTTAGGCTAGGGTTTGCAAGATATTGGGCCTTATCCTAGGTTGCTATAGACCGGAAATAGCACAAGAGCGTGAGCTTGGTTCATAGTTTTTGGCGCCGTTGCTGGGGATCTCTGCCGGTGCAGGCAACTGCTCCAACTGCTCCTTCCGTGGCTCTGCCAGATGCGTATGTCCATGGACACCAACGAACTCGTAGTCTTACCACAAGCGCACTGTGTAGCGGCAAGCGGGTATCGAACTCAGGGAGGACTAATGACTGTGTCTCCTTCCAATCACCTAGCAATCAAGATGGTCGAGAATAATTTGGGGTGAAATGGTCACAATCGTTCAAATGTCGATAGAAATATCAATAAAATAAAGCGCCTAGGGATAGGGAATCCCCGCTACGGACCGTATCTCATCGTTGTGATTCATAGGTTTCATCATTGCTAGACTTGAATCTTAGGTGAACTAGTCGCAACTAAATGTAGAACCAAGCTCACGCTCTCGCGCTATCGCCGGTCTATAGCAAACCTAGGGTAGGGCCCAATCTCTTGCAAACCCTAACCTAGGCTGCTAGCGCGAAGAACGACATCATCGTTCAATCGTATCTCGAGCCCACTCTCGTGCAAGCTCGAGCTACGACCTAGGTTGAGATAGTTCCTACTCGCCCAATCTCTTGCAAACGGATATTGGTATAGAAACACGATTAAAAATCCTAGCTTTGGTCCAATCTCTTGCAAACCAATTCTAGAGAAGTCCCATCGTAAATCTAAATCGGATTTCTAGGGCTTCCTATCAATTGGGACCTAATCTCTTGCAAATCCCAATCGATATGAATCCCTAGCTATCCGTAATTAATCAATCCCAACCTAACCCTAATCAATTCTAGCAAGAATTTCATCAATTCATCACAATTTAGAAATAGAGTCTATAGGGTTCATCCATACGCCCTAAGACGAAGGCACTACTAACTAATCATCATGTAATACTTAGCAATCAATAATAAAATCAACACAATTCATTGCAATCGAGAAATTGTTAATAAAAATTGGGTTTTTGATAAGAGAATAGACAAACCAATGAGAATCCAATAGCATCCAACAAAAGTAGCCTTTTAATCCCCAAAAGAAAAGGTAAATCTAATGATCTAAAAAGCTCTTAAAAAGTCTGCCAAAAAGCTCTAAAAAGTCCTCCCTAACTAGGGCAAAAACTGGGTTTAAATACCCTTCAAAATCGCCCAGAAAATCGTGACCAAAATGCCCCTGCGCAGCCCAGAAATCTCAACTTACGCAGCAGGCGGAATGGCTCACTCGGCCGAGTGACAAATGTCACTCGGCCGAGTGACAAACCCTGTAGATTTTCAGTAAGTCGGGGGTTTTCGGGGGTCTGTCTTCGAAGGTGACTCGGCCGAGTGGCTTTACTCACTCGGCCGAGGGGCATTCCATGCTCGGCCGAGTGGGAACTCTCAGGTCGACTGTAGATTTCCAGTAAGTCGGCCTCTTTTTGGATGGACTTTCCCGTGCCACTCGGGCGAGTGGATCTCCATACTCAACCGAGTGGTCTATCGTCACTCGGCCGAGGGCACGTCGATATTCTTCTGTTGTCCGTGTCCGGTCTGGTCGGCCAAGCGAGCTTGTCTGCTTGGCCGAGTGAGTGCTTCACTCGGCCGAGTAGCATGCTGTAGATGCACAATCTTCTTCGTTTCTCCTCCTCGTCGCTCCTACGAAGTTCCTTCTTCTTCCACTCGTCTTCCATCGCTGAATGGCTCTCAAATAAGCTGTGGGTGACACTCCGGAGTGGGTGCAAATCCTCTTGATCTCAAAATCACTCCAAATCACTTCATATCTCTTGAAATACGACAAAAACAAGAAATAGTGAAAAGCATCGCAATATCGTCGAATAATCGTGAAAAACGCGATATGAGCGATCAAAACGGTATGCAAACATGCAGAAAAAAGGTGTAAAATATGGAGTGATCCAAACTCACTCGATCGGTTCTCCTATAGCTGTTGATCCGCAAGGAGTTTTCGGAAATAACCCACCCGATCGGGTGAGATCTCACCCGATCGGTTCGTCTAACCCTATAAATACCCACCCCCTCACCCGATTTCATTTCATCTGGTCCCTTTCTCTCTCCTCTGAACGGTTCATCTCATATCTCCCTCAAACGACCTTCTCTCTAACTTCCACCACTCCTAAGTTCACTCCCACACTACCTCCATTTCTCCCCCACCATAAATCCCCTCCCATCTACCACACTTTATCCCCAAATTTGCCCAAACCCTAGCCCAAACCCCGTGAATTTCTAAAATTTCCTCTTGTTGGATTGAAGTGCTGCGGCTTCACATACACCTCCATTGCACGGCGTAGGACCTTTTGCGAGCAAGAAATCGCGTCGATACTGGGTACACTCGCTCATGAGCTTTACTTTTACGTAGCCCAAGTATTAGCATTTTGCTCCATTGTCGTTTGATTACGTGCATTAATATAATCTTGCATTCTCATTGCATCACCACACAATCATGGCCAACGACAAGGGTAAGAGGATCATGCAGGAAGAGGAGCCGTCTCGCAAGAGACACAAATTCGCACGTCCACCGTGTGCACGTGCTCCTCCTACTCCTCCTACCCGACCACCATCCCAACCCATCATTCCTGTGGTGGACCCGCTGATAGTGTTGGATATGGAAGACGTTAGTACACCCTTGTAGGGGATGTACGAGGGAATACGGACCTCGAACGTCGCATACACGAAGTCATGTGCAAAGGGAATATGTTCCCTTGCGGAGAGGATCTCTAGAATGATGGGAAAGTCGCATTATATGTGCATAAGTGCATGCGACATATGGCTAATAAAGGGGTAATATCTTAAGCTTATGTTGTACCATGCATATGGTACAACTTAAGCTTATAATATGCCATGTACGATGGTACACCTTAGTTAAATTATTCCAAAGGAACAATTACTCCTAAAATAACTACCTTGGGGGCTATAAATAAGACCCAAGGGTTAGCCATTTCTTGACACTTTTTGCATGGCATTCTTGCATGCATTTCATTCTAGCGAAGCTCTGCCGAAATCCTTCTTCTCCCTTTATCCAAGTTCTTAATCTAGAAGTAGAGATTTAGATTGTGGATTTAGTAGCCTTACTCCGTTCGTGAGAAGACTCGATCCGTCGTGGCGAATCCGAAGGCGAAGTTCGTAGACTACCGTGCCGCATACGCAAGCGTAAGTCTCAACTTCATTTATCGATCCTAACTTTGTTTTGGCAGGATCCTACATTGGTATCAGAGCCATACGGGTTCGCCCCGGTCAAACCGCCGTCCCGTCGAAACTATGAACGAGTCGTTGTCTTTTTCACGAATGGGTATCCTACCATTACGGATATGGTAGGAACGCTTCGTGACGGAGAGAACGCAGTGGTTGTTCTTTTCACGTTAGGGTCTCCTATCATTACGGATATGGTAGGAACTCTCCGTGACAGGAAGAACCGACCGTTCACGTAGTATGTTATTTTTCATTTTTGTCACACGGCTATTAGAAAATAACCACTTTCTCGACGAACGGGTGCTTCATCGACGAACGGGTGCTTCATCGAGGAAGAAGGTGGTGGTTATTCCCATCGGGGAAGATGAATTTTAGTGCATGTGCACCATGGCCAAATGGGCTATGAAGGCCATGCACCCCCTCCCCATGCGGAGGGGGTTGGCTACGGCCAATAACCACCGCGGCAACCCCCACCGGCGGGGGTGTGCGGCCACCCCACACAAGGGGAGGCCGGCCATGGCCAAAGGGCCATGGCCGGCCAAGGCAAAAATGGCCTTGGCCATGACTGGCCATGGCCAAGCCATGGCCGGCCATGGCCAGGCCGGCAGTGGCCGGCCCTGGCAGAGGCCAGGGCCGGCCACTGCCAGGGCCGGCCACTGCCAGGGCCTGGCCGGCCCTGGCAGAGGCCAGGGCCGGTGCCCTGGCAGAGGCCAGGGCCGGCCTGGCCGACCCTGGCCGGCCTCGGCCAGGGCAGAGGCCCTGGCCGAGGGGGCCAGGGCCCCTGGCCGGACAGGGCAAAGGCCCTGGCCGGCCTTTGGCTAAGCCTCGGCCAGGGCAGAGGCCCTGGCCGGGAGAAGTTGCAGACCAAATAATTGGTCGACCAATTTGGTTGTTTTGGTCGACCAATCCGGCAGAAGGTCTTGGTCGATCGTGAACTTGCCGACTGACCCATACGGGGTGACAAAAGGCCTTGGTCAAACTCAAATGTGCCGATTAGCCCATACGGGGCTAACGACAGTCGCCTACTCTTGTTTTATAAAAATTTTTTTGGGGCTCTACTCCTTGAAGATTAGCCATAGTGCTCTACTTCATGCGAGATTAACCATATCATTGTGCTCTACTCTACGGAGATTAGCCAATGTACTTATGACATTGTGCTCTACTCTATGGAGATTAGCCAATGTATTTCAAATTTTTGAAAAAGATGTTTTCAAATAGGTTATGTCCCGTCCTTAAATCGGGATAGCGCAATTTAGAATTCCAAGTCCTCCCACGATCCGGCCATGGTTATCTAACCCATGGGTGTGTAGAACAGGTCTCGTAGCTTGGCAATTGTTGCGCTAAAATTCTTTGCGCAAACTCTCACCTATTCCATTTTGAAAGATATGTTTTTCAAAAAGTATTTTTCCGCTGCTGGTACCATACGGGTATCGTTTCTGATTTCTTTTTACTTGAGATAAGTAAGAGGGATACTTTGAAAGTTACTTCTAGATGGTAGTTGGGAACGTAGTGAACTTCTCGATTCTAGAGTAACATTTCAACGCATCCAAGGAACTTATCAAGTGTTTAAAGAATCGAAACTTTATGCATAGAATTTTGATCGTGTTTTTCATTCTCTTTGCAGTTTTTTGATTCGAATATGTCTACCGCTTCTAAGAACATTGTCGCAGAGCTTAACAAAGGTGAAAAGCTCAACGGCGACAATTATAAACTTTGGTCAATAAAAATCCAATATGTTTTGGAGGAGCAAGATGTGCTTGAAACACTCCAAAACATAATGGAAGAACCTGAGTTGGGCAATACGGCCCAACACAAGAGGGACCGGGAAGCTTATGAGACTTGGACTCGAAAGAACAAAATAGCACGTATTACGTTACTGTTCGCAATGGACAATGACATAATGCGTCTATTTCGGGAATTCGACCTAGCCAAAGACATATGGTCTGAGCTAGAAATAAAGTTTGGTGGAACTTCGGTTACCAAACTCCGCTCCTTAAATATTCAATTTGATTCGTACAAAATGCGGCGAGATCACTCTATGAAAAAGCATCTCCGCCACATGGCGAATCTCATATCTGAATTAAAGGATGCGGGTGTTACGCTGTCTGACGAACAGCAGATCCAAGCAGTCATTCGTTCACTCCCAGATAGCTGGGATAACATGAAAATGCACCTCACTCATAATGAGTGCATTAAAACTTTAAGCGATGTATCGAAACACCTCGAACTCGAGGAAGAGCGGATTCAAGCCGCAAAACCAAGTGCAGAAGTGCACATGGCCGCTAGTTCCTCACATGGAGGAAATAAGCGGAAAAATAAACGCTTAAGGTTTGTGAACGAATGAAAGCAAGAACCGGAAACCTCAAAGAAGACTAAGAACAAAAAGTGGCAAAAGAATGTGCACTCAAAGAAGAAAAACTTGAAGAAGATCAAGTGCTTTAAGTGCAACAAGTACGGTCACTTCGCCCGTACGTGTACGGATGGAAGTGATAAGGTAACTTGTAGGGCTAGTTACATATGTGTTTCTAGTTCCGTGTTTCTTGCTGAATCTAACTATTTTTGGTTGATTGATTCAGGGGCCACAGACCACGTAGCGAAGGACAGAAGGTTCTTCGTAGAGTATCGAAAGATAACTCAAGGAACAAAGTGGATATACGTCGGCAATAACACTCGTCTTGAAGTCAAAGGCGTCGGAACATGCAAGCTAGTTCTCGACAACGGCCGAACTTTATTATTGCACGACGTCCTCTTTGCTCCAGATATTAGAAGGAATATCGTATCCGTGGTCATGTTAATGTCTTTAGATTATGAATGGAGGTTCTATAAACAAAAGGTTGACCTTGTTTGTAATAGTTCTTTAATTGGGTCGGGTAATGTTTGTAATGGATTAATTGTTTTAAACACAATGTATGATGATTCTTCTTCTATTAATGAAAGTTTCCATTTGACAAATGCTTCTAACTCTGAATCTGAGATCATTTGTTGGCATGCAAGACTTGGTCATATCGGACCAACTAGAATGGATAGACTTGCCAAAAGTGGCTTGCTATCTAATGTTTCAAAAGTTGAAATGTCAACTTGCGAACATTGTCTTGTAGGGAAAACTTGTCGCAAGCCGTTTGGAACTGGCACAAGGGCCGAAGTTCCATTACAGCTTATCCATTCGGAGATTTGCGGTCCAATGAATGTTAAGACAAGACGCGGGAAGTCCTATTTCATCACATTCATTGATGACTTCACCTGTTTCGGTCACATTTATTTGATTTCCCACAAACATGAAGCTTTATCTTGCTTCAAAAACTATATGAGTTTAGTGGAAAATCAACTAGATCGCAAGATAAAGGTCTTGCGAACCGATCGGGGTGGAGAATATCAATCAACGAGTTTTAAGGAACTCTGTGATGAAAAAGGCATAGTTCATCAAATAACTATGCCTTATACTCCGCAACAAAACGGTGTTGCGGAAAGAAGAAATAGGACATTGATGGAAATGGTCCGATCAATGATGTCTCAGGCAAATTTGCCCATCACCTTTTGGGGTGATGCATTATTGACGGCAGCATTCATCTTAAACCGTGTACCCTCGAAGTCAGTAAGTTCTACTCCTTATGAGTTGTGGAACAATAGAACTCCAGACTTAAGCATTCTAAAACCTTGGGGTTGTGCCTCTTACGCACATTTATCCTCTCACAAATATGGCAAACTTGGGCCACGTGGGAGGAAGTGTATCTTCATCCGATACGCTGAAAACTCCAAAGGATATGTTTTCGTCGGTCAAGAGGACAATGGGGGTCTAATAGAATTCGAATCGAGGAATGTTGTCTTCTTGGAAAACGAGTTTCCAAGACAGGGTGAGATAAGTCAAGACTTATCCTTGTTTGAGACTTGGGATCAAGAAGGATCGGAACGTTCGAGTGGGAGAATCCTTGGTGAAGAAGAAAATACGTTTCAAACTTCACCAATGGATGATACGAACGATACCAATCCTATTCCGAGTGGGAGTGATGTTATTCCAAGTGGGAGTGATGTCATTCCAAGTGGGAGTGATCAAACTCAAGCAAGACGTAGTAATCGAACGAGGCTAACACCTCTAAGATTGAGGATGAATTTCCTCAAACATTCTTGACATTACTACAAGATGATGACGAACCTGCAAATTTCAAACAGGCCGTCACATGCCCTGCTAAAGATAAATGGGTAGCGGCGATGGAAGAAGAACTTCAATCCATGAAAACAAACCAAGTCTGGGACTTGGTTGATTTACCTAAGGGACGTAGAGCCATTGGGAACAAGTGGGTTCTCAAAATCAAGCATAAGGCTGATGGCTCCATCGAGAAATATAAAGCTCGCCTTGTTGCGAAAGGTTTCACGCAACAGGAAGGAATAGACTACGAAGAGACTTTCTATCCTGTCGTGCGTTTTACCTCCATTCGCTTAATTCTGGCAATGGTTGCTTGTTTGGACCTCGAGTTACATCAGATGGATGTAAAGACTGCTTTTCTTAACGGAGAACTAGATGAGGAGATCTACATGGAACAACCAAACGGGTTCGTACAAGAAGAAAACAAACATAAGGTTTGTAAACTTCGTAAATCCATATATGGTCTTAAACAATCCTCAAGGCAGTGGTATATGCGCTTTCAAGAAGTCGTTTTGTCGTATGGTTTCTCCATGCTCGACGAAGACAACTGCGTATACATTAAGAGGATTAAGAACACGTATGTAATTATGTCTCTTTATGTAGATGACATACTTATAGCCGGAAATGATAAGCGTCTTATCATGGATATCAAAGCTTGGCTTTCATCCGTCTTTGAAATGAAAGACATGGGTGAAGCTGCATATATCCTTGGGGTTAAGATCTCAAGGAATCGTTCCAAGAAACTTCTTTCTCTCTCTCAAGAGACATATATAAAGAAAGTTTTAGAACGGTTTAATATGCAGGACTGCAAGCCAATTGATAATCCAATAAGCAAAGGCGAGGGTCTATGTTTGGAGATGTGTCCCAAAGATCCAAAAGAAAGGAAAGCTATGGAAAAGGTTCCATACTCCAGTGCTGTCGGGAGTCTGATGTATGCCATGATGTGTACCAGACCGGACATTTGCTATGCTGTTGGTATGGTAAGCCGTTACCAATCCAACCCAGGACATGCACACTGGAAAGCGGTGAAGAGGATATTAAGGTACCTCAAAGGGACTGCGGACTATGCGTTGTGCTATCAAGGCAATACCTTGAGACTCGAAGGCTATACCGATGCTGATTGGGCAGGTGATCTCGACGAGCGAAGATCTACCTCAGGCTTTGTTTTCTTGCTCGGGAATGGTGCAATATCCTGGAGCAGCAAGAAGCAAACCTGCATCGCCCTATCAACCATGGAAGCCGAATTTGTAGCATTCAGCATGGCGGTCCAAGAAGCTGTTTGGCTTAGGAAATTCTTAGACAGGCTAACGGATGCCACTGACTCGAGTACTGTTCCTATATACAGTGATAGTCAAGCTTCGATTGCCTATGTCAAAGATCCTAAATTTCATTATAAGACCAAACACATTGATATTCGATTCAAGTTTACGAAGGACTATGAAAAACGGAAGGAAGTAGACATCGGATACATATCCACGCATGAGATGATAGCGGATCCCCTTACTAAGGCGATCCCCAGAGATGTGTTTTTCAAACACTTATCATCTATGGGAATGCGTAGGTGCTGAGCTGTATCATGTAATATTTCCCATGTCTATAGAAGATCAAAGTTTAATTTGCATACAAGTTTCTTACAAATGATTTTATATACATTTGTGTTTAAGTCTCAGCTATTTTATTGTGTGTATGTCGGACAGATTAAGGTTGACTCTCTCACATGAGCAACCGCCTTATCTTATCAGATGGATAAGATAGAGATGAGACTAGTTTAAAGTCAAAATCATTAGACAAATGATTTAGAGTCGTGACTTAAACAAGATAGTCGAATGAAAGATCTGCATCATATGGATGCTTACAAAAGATCTGAGATCTGTATCACAAGGATATTTGAAAGAGATCTCATAGGATTTTTAAATCCTATCTGTCTTATGCAGGATGAGAGTCCAGGAATATTTCATGGGTAGTAAGGGGACTCAAAAGATAGGCACTGTGGTGTCTGATCTTTCATCCGTACAACATCATTAAGACATACTCTCCCTGGGAAAGGAGTGATGTTGTAATACGTGTTCATACCACGTATGCATTTCGACCACTGAGTTAGTAGCAATAGAGTTTGCTATTATGTGAGACTCAAAGGCCATATGGGTCTTAATTCTTACCCTCAAGGACTCCAATTGGTTCCTTTAGATTTGACGAGATGATCGCTATCTTAGCGTGTTGCTAATGGGCTATGATAATTCGGCTCGGTGGGGCACGTTAGAAAAGCGAATCAAGTCAAGGTCAGAAGGTTCGCAAGAGGAGGAAGATTGATTTCATATTCGCATTTGGACTTTAATGATTCAAAGCTGGCCAGCCAATTGTAATCCAGATGGGATTCAATTGTTGAATATAAAGTATAATAAATGTGAAGAAATAATCTAGGGTAAAGCATGCGTTGAACTACTCAACTTTGCACCTTCGAGGTCGTTGTGTATCTCTAACAAGTGCACAACAACAGACTCTACGCGCATGACGGTCGCACGATCTATTTCTCGGTATGATAGATGAAAGAACTAAGAGAAAGACGTTCTCTTACAATCCCCTCAAGTGTGAGTGGGAGATGTTGGATATGGAAGACGTTAGTACACCCTTGTAGGGGATGTACGAGGGAATACGGACCTCGAACGTCGCATACACGAAGTCGTGTGCAAAGGGAATATGTTCCCTTGCGGAGAGGATCTCTAGAATGATGGGAAAGTCGCATTATATGTGCATAAGTGCATGCGACATATGGCTAATAAAGGGGTAATATCTTAAGCTTATGTTGTACCATGCATATGGTACAACTTAAGCTTATAATATGCCATGTACGATGGTACACCTTAGTTAAATTGTTCCAAAGGAACAATTACTCCTAAAATAACTACCTTGGGGGCTATAAATAAGACCCAAGGGTTAGCCATTTCTTGACACTTTTTGCATGGCATTCTTGCATGCATTTCATTCTAGCGAAGCTCTGCCGAAATCCTTCTTCTCCCTTTATCCAAGTTCTTAATCTAGAAGTAGAGATTTAGATTGTGGATTTAGTAGCCTTACTCCGTTCGTGAGAAGACTCGATCCGTCGTGGCGAATCCGAAGGCGAAGTTCGTAGACTACCGTGCCGCATACATAAGCGTAAGTCTCAACTTCATTTATTGATCCTAACTCTGTTTTGGCAGGATCCTACAGATAGGCCCGCAGGAAATCCGTTTCATGAGTCTAGAACATAAAGGTTTTTATACTCGACTCAACCAACGATCCAACCTAGCTACTAAGTTTGCCCATAGTCAAACCCTTATCAATCTCGGAGTTTTCTCTGGGGTCGAGTCCTTATTTGCAAACTTAGGATGGCTAGGTTTCTTTAACTCTCATGCACCATCGTACCCTGCCCTCATACTCGAATTCTTCTCGACTCTCAAAACTGAGGGTGGGGGTTAATCATAGATTTTCGCCTCTGAAACCGAAACTTCCGCACCCACGTGAACACCATCAACAACATTTTCGGTTTCCCTATTCTCGAGGACCCTATTCCCCCCTATGAAATGCATCCGACTTCGATGTCGATCTTTTTTGGAGACTCCTCACTCTTCATGACCATTATCCTCGAGGCAATGCCAAGGCCTCCTCCATCATCCACCCCGTATTCCATCTCGTACACCGCATCATTTCGAGCGCTTTCTTTCCTAGGGATGAGTCTGGTACTGTGACCATCCTTGATTTATTCATTTTGTGGGTGATGACGTTCCCATTCATTCCCGGTGTTGACGAGATCAATTTCGAGGCCCCGCACATTCGCATTAACGCCGGTGCGTGGATTATCCAAAAACTCATTGATATTAGCCGCGCCGGCAAGGGTAAATATTGCTGCGGAGGCCTCATTACCCTTATTGCCTTGCACCCCCCGTTCAACTTCATTATCCCCCGTGATCTGTCGTGTGCCCCCGGATCTACATATCTAGATCTTGATGTCCTGAGACACACCCACATGATCCGATCGCGTGGCGACGGTCGATATGCTTTTTACTACGGCCACCCCCTGCCCCATATACCACTCTGCCTAATCCTGGCCGTATGGATATTCATCTTGAGCCAGACTGGTCATTTCCTCCTAATCCAGAGTTTGTGGGGGGTTACATCTTTAGTTTCCACTCCCTAACGTACCTCGACCACCGTCCCCTGTCGTCCACTTAGGTGAGCAGGATATCCCTGCGTTTAGAGGAGACCTCGGGGCTGGACCTAGTGTCATGACCCCAGTTTCTACCACTGTTTCTTCTAAGGAACTCACCACGGCCCTCTTAGGCCTAGCCTCCGGTGCCGGCACGACCACTGCCGCCGGTACCACTTCTGCTATTCGTCAGGCCACATCTGCTTGCCTCGCTCTTGAGGCTGAGCTAGCTGCTCTGCACGCTGACACATCCTCTTCTACCTCCTCGGACCCATCCACTTCTTTCTTTCACACCCACGTTTCCTCACACTCGAGCGAAACGTGGCCTCCATTCTCCGCCTCCTTGCACACATCTACGGTCCCCCACCACCTACTCCAGCACCATCACCACCTCCTTCGCCTCCTCGACGACCATCACGTCCTCCATCACCCCCTAGGCGATCATTCCCCCTCCCATCACCACATCTTCTCCACCCACGACCACTACCGTCGACCCTACACTCCCACCACCCTCCTCCATCACCACGCATATTCGCACCGTAAGAAATTAGTTGTGCACTCGAAATCATTGTCCACTCCCACCACATTGGTCGTCGTACCCCTCCCACTTACCATTACCACCGACACTCCACCCATCGTTCACACCACCACCGCACCCATCCATCCACCATCTTCCCCCTCTCTCCACTTCTCCGCACACCCATCACCTCTCCCGCTCACACCCCTCCATCCTGTTCCAAGGAGGGTGAGAAGACTGCATCCCCTGCACCTTGATTTTTCTTTTTTCTGATTTTCCCTAGCATTTTTTCTACATCACATTGATTATATCATTTTGCTAGCATTTTCATGATCAGCTTGGGGGAAATCGTTTTTTGTGCATATTGTCGTGTGATGTCGTTGTTGTGTGCCTGTTTATATGAGTTCTTTGGATGTGCTTTTCTATCTTTTATTTATGTGTTTCTCTTTCTCTATTTTTCAATTTCGTTTGTGTGTTTTTTATGTTTTTTCAATTTTTTGTGTCGGTGCATACTTCCCTACCATTTTCGTTGCCCTCCCGTATTTACTCTTATTGCATTGAGGGCAATGCAAGATTTATCTTGGGGGAGTCGCACTTTGTGCGTCAGTTTTATCTTTTTCACCGTTTTTGAGTCGTTTTCATCGTATTTTCTTTTTCTTCCTTCCTTTTGTCTCCCTCTCCTAGAAATGACCCCACATGATGAACTGCCATGTAACCACACACACACACATAGCTTAGCTACGATAATCACATTCACTAACCCTAGGAAGCCGAGTCCTATTGCATTTCATGCTTCGTGGATTCACTTTGCTTTTGTGTGAGTTGTTTGTCGTGACTAGCTAGCGGTGTGCTTCTACTTTGTGATTTTGTTTTTATATACATGTCCTTGGTTGACCCCTAGACTATCATGCTTCAATATGCGGTATTTTGCCTCCACTGTCTGCTTCTCTATGCATGAATTTATATGTGTGTGTGTGTGTGTGTGTGTGTGTGTGTGTGTGTGTGTGTGTATTTATGTATTACGCTTCAATTCGCTTGTGTCGGGACTCTACTAATAGGACTAGGATAACCCATTTTGCTTATGCTCTGATTTGCGAGAAAAAATTTCCTTTACCCAAGTGTTTAGAATTCGATTTCTTTTTTGTTTTACTTGGTGCAAATCCCCTCATCTGTACCATTCTCCCACTTGGGAGAGTACAAAATATATAGCCAAAAATCCAAAAGCCCAAAAAAAGAGAAAAGAAAAATCCAAAAAGAAAAGAAAAGAAAAAAATGTGTATAGCCAAAAGTCCAAAAAAATACAAATACCCAAAACCCAAAAAAATTCCCGTTGTGAATATTATTCATATCCACTGTGAATAAAGAGAAGGCGAGAATTTGCACCTAGTGTTCTACTCCACACCTTCTCAACCTCCTTCGTTTTCGAACACACTTGGCATAGGAATTTTCTAGCGATTATCTAGGCAATAGTGCGGTGATCTTCTAGTTCCTAGCAGTAGAGTCCCCGATACATGATACGCTTCGATTCTTACTTTACTCTCATGCATGCTTGAGTTATTATTCACTGATTATTCGAATTGAATCGATATTTGGGTCACTCCTTGGGTATGTGTATATGGAGCTTTATTGCACAATTTAGATAGTGACACCGTCTGCTAGCTCACGACCTCACTCACTCGCGCTTCACCGCGTGGGCTCACGACACTTGTATGGACTCAAATTCCTGGGTTTAGTGATGTTTTTATCGCATGCTTTCTTAGTGTGTCGTGATTGATTTCGTTGGCTCTGATGGTTGATCTAGAACTTTGATTTCTTTTTCTGTTTCTTTCTCTCTATATTTCCCTCAGTGCTCCTATTCACACTCGTCTTCCTCGAGGAGGAGGAAGGGTTCAGCTTGGGGGATTTTGACGTGCGTTTATATTTTATATATTCACGCACATATTCTTCGTGATTTTCCGTTGTTTTCAGTTATTTCGTATACACTCTTTTGTGTTTTTAGTATCTTTTCACTTTCTTTGTGTTTTTGTGCCATTGCAGGAGATTGCCAACGTTGGGGACATATATAGCAGATATCATGAGTCCCCGAAGCAAAGGAAGGTGTCACGCGCGACCCCGAGGGCCAAACGTCGAAGAATGCCATGTATCAGTCCTCAACCGATCGGGTGGACAGACCCACCCGATCGGTTCGTGCATGCGTATCCGACCCGAACAGGAGCAGCAGTGAAGAAGAGCTCACCCGATCGGTTCTGTGATCAGGTGAAAACGACAATGCTATCTGTCTTTTAAAACAACAATGCTATCTGTCTTTTGGAGCTGAATTCTAACTGATTGGGTGACATCTCACCCGATCGGTTCATCTGTAGCCGAATTTTCCCAGCTCACGACCCGACGATATCACCCGATCGGTTCAGCGACCAGGTGATGTATCTTCAAAGCTGAAGACCAAGTCGACATATGTCTCATCCGATCGGTTGATGCTTTAACCGATCGGGTGGACGCTTATCTATATATATTGCACTAGGTTTTCCCAGAAAACGACCCCCATTTTTTCAGACTGTCCTTTTGGGATTTTGGCGGCAGCAATTTTATTTTGTTTTGTAAGTTCTCTGATTGTCTTGATACTTTAACATTTCGTTCTTAATATTATTTGCTCTGTATTTCTATTGCTTGATCTACATTCCAATGGTTAAATTTTGTTGTGTTGCTATTTTTGTAATGAATCATGAGTAGTTCCCCAATCTAGGGCGTTGGTGGAAGCCCCTTCGTGAGTTCTCTCTAGAATGACTATAGGATTAGGATTTCGATAGGATCTAAGAATTTTGATGGTTACGCAGGGCGTTTTATTGTCATTGGCGAGAGAAAGACCGCCTCTGACCATCACGCCAAGGGGAAATAAAACTGGCATTTGATCCCCTAGCCACAGCTCACACCCCTAGCATAGACATTGAATCCTAGCGTATGAGAACGGCATGATGAAATGTTGGTAGAAATCATTGCGAGCTTAGTGCTCCCGGAATCGGTCGGTGTTAATAGACATGGGAATGCCCACCGTCTGAACCCGTGTAGACCTAGCGTATCATCCTGGGCATTGACCAGAATATCATGCCCATGGGACATTAGCTATCACTCTTAGAGGCAACGTCTCACCACTAAACCCTAGAATCCGATCGTATTCCTATCCGTCGGTCGTAATAGAGAGGACACATGATAGGGTGAAAACCAAAGTTCTAGGTTCCCCTTTTATATCTTACAATCTTCGTAGCTCATTTCGTGACAACCAACTGATCGATAGGGCTAGCTCACCCACCGGGTGATCCGGTTCCTACTTGTTAACAAGTACAACACACGCCTCCCTGAGTTCGACCCCCAAGCCACACTACAACACCGTGCGCTTACGGTTACAAATATTTAAATCTGGTATCCCCGATCCTACTGCATATAGTGTCAAATCTAGGGGACGTCACACACCCCCAACTAGGGTTTTGCTAGTCTCTTAGCAAAATAAGCAAATATTCCAAAAATATGTCATACACCCAAAAAAATGAATTAAGAATAAGGTTACCCAACAAAGTTCAATAACAATCATGGTTTTTCATGGACTAACATAAAAATCTACAATTTTATCTCAATCCACAAATATTCGGTATCGCACAAATGCAATTGTTTAATCAATAGGTAAGCATGTGTCCTAAGATGTAAATTTCCTTGGATTAGGCCATCACAACATCCAAATTATAAGATCATGATCTTGAATCCACTCAAAATATCTCATCTCTCATTTTTTTTTTCTTTTTTTCTTTTTTTTCTTGTTTTAAAAACGCTTTAGAGCAATCCATGTAACGAGCGTTAGGTCAATGACTCCCAAATCAGACGGTCTTAGGGCATTAGGTTTTGAAAACCCACTCAGACTTATAACTCAGATTGTCTAAAGATTATTATGCACTCCCCCATACTTCATTTTTCGACGTGAATTCCCATGCTTCCTGAGGCACAAGGGCCCGGCTACTAAAAGAAGCTGGAATATTGGTGCATTTTATTCATTTTTTTGCTTTTCTTCGTCTTGTTTTGACATGAGACATGTTTGAGTAAAATTCTCCATCATCTACTAATCAGCAAGCTTGTGTATGTGGTTGGCCTTTATCCTGAGAATTTATAGCCTTCTTCACATAATTACCAATTCATCAACACATACGTGACATGAAATTGCCTAAACCAAACAATAATTTCATGAGATTACAATTGCGGATACATGCACTAATTTACATGAAAGTTATGATAATTTAAAAGTCTACGCATGGGTAAAACATTCTTAATCTATTTTTTCAATAATGAATATAGGTGTTCAATTAAAGACGATGGAATTTCCACTTCAAAGGGACATATAGATGGTTTGGGTGAAAAACACAGCACTCTTTATTGTATTATTCAAACATACGCAAATTTTTTTCCGCAAACAAACAACATTTTTTAAATGCAAATTATATATATTGTTTATGCAAAACATATATATATTATTGTTTACTACTTCCTCCCCCAACTTAAAATGAACATTGTCCTCAATATTTAAAGCGTGGTATAATAAAATATGGAGATCAGAATATGTGAATGCATAAACAAACAGCTTCCCTTTCAAATATATATAACGACGTATAAGGGTAAAAAGGGAAGAGATCTACCGTAGCCTCCCAAATGGAGGATCATAGATATCTATCGATGGAGGAATTTATTCCAAGAATTCCTTTCGTAAATAGCCTCCGCCAGTGCTCGAGATTGTGACGCCAAAGGCAATTGTGTAAATGTTGACATCCAATAAGTGCTAGGCGTCGTGTATGGTGAAGGTACTGTCTCCATCACAAATAGAGGATCCAGAATCTCTAGCAGAGGTGGCATCTGCATGATCAACGCCGTGTGCTCCTCAGCCAGCTGCTGCGAAGCTAGGCCTCTACTGGCCTTCTTGAATTCCAGCAATGCAACTCTCAGACGAGCCGCATCAATCCAAGTGTTATCCTCATGCACTGTAACAAAAGTGTTCCAAAATGGGTCGTCAAAATTAACTAAAGAATTTAAATTCAATTGACGACATTTTGAATCAAAAGTATATGGAATTGAAATTTGTGATTCAATAATATATGGCATGAAACTATGGGAACTCCCCTGGTGTGTGTTGCTACGCTCGATCTGATACTTTGCCTCAGGAGGAGGAAGTGTCTGTGAAAGTGGATCTGGAGGGTACAACAGTGCTGGTTCAATGTAGACCATCTCGTAATCGCCATCAATCTTCTCATGCGGTGAAGGAAGTGGGAACTGCTGTACTAAAGTAGGAAGAAGGTAGCTTGGGCTCCATCTTGGTCTGTAAGCTTGCTCCCTTGCACATATCCTCATCGTCATCATCAAAGTAGATTCCCTCATGGTCAACACGCACCATATCATCAATCTCTTCTTGCTCATCAAGTGGTGGTCGTGCATCCTCTTTCTTTTGGCTCCAATGTCCCCATCACTATGCTATTCAAGTTTGTCGAAAGGGTCGCATTGGAATGAGCCCACTGGTGGAACCTCAGGCCGACCGTCGACCTATTGGAGTGCAACCTCAAACTCAGCAAGATCATTCAAATACCAACATGTTTCCTCGATAGAATAAGCAAAGAATTCTCCATTGCAGCTCGTCTGCACAAAATCCAACAGAAAAGGTAGTAATCCAGTGTAGAAGATTTGTTGGAGATGATCATCGTGGAAGCTGTGGTGTGGACATGCAAGCATAAAATCATTGAATCTATGCCAAGCTTGATAGTAGGCCTCCTCATCAGTTTGAGAAAAGCTCGCAATATGGTGCTTCGTGGCCTGTCGCTCATGTACCTGCACAAAGAAGATAGAAAAAAATACTCGAAAAAATTCAGCCTGAAACGACAACCAAGTAAAATCTGAGTCAAGAGTCAATGTTTCAAACCAACACATAGCAAAATCTCTCAAAGAATATGGGAAGTATCTAAGAAATAAGTCATTAATGCGTGCATTCCCACCGAATAAAGTGCGGTATATCGTTTCAAATTTTTGTAAATGTAAATGTGGGTTCTCCTCCACTGTACCATGAAAAACTGGTAGGATTTGAATCAACCCCGAAATAAAGTTTGAAACAATTGCATCATTATCCATATCCTGAGTCATTAAAAAAATTTACAGTTTTACGATTTTTTTGATTATATAAAGAAAAGTGATAATATAAAGAAAACAAAACGACAAAAAAATTGTAAAAGAAAGAAATTGTAAATCACACACTAAAGATGTGACACTCTAAAAGAAAACAAAATGACTAAAAATGTAAAAGAAAGAAATATTAACTCTCACACTAAAAAGAAGGGACACTCAAACTAAACATCCAAAATAAAAGAAAACTAGCTATAGAAAACGTAACAAAAAATAACCAAAGAAAAAATTGAAAATACAGATATACAAAGAATATACACAAAAAGTGGACAATTCTCACCAAAATTTCCAAGCTAATTGGAAATTGTAAGAAAATATAGACCGATGTCCCCGACAACAGTGCCAAAAACTTGAACCAAAATGTTGCAGTTATATTTCCAAGTATAAGAAGTGGGTCAAGTAGTAAACCTGATGAGTCCAGGGTCGTATTCCTCAGGGACAAACTAATCTACAAGTTTTACAATCTGAAACTTGTTTGGAAATGATTTAGTAAAGTATGAACCACCCTTTTAAGGTGAATTTTTGTTTGGGTTTTTGTTTTGAGGTAAAACGTGTACGAAAAATAACATGAAAAGTGATACGATAAAAAGTGTGAGTGTGATGTGTTTTCGTTAGTGTTGTAGGATATCATGGTAATCATTCTTCATGGATAACTTAATCCATCATCCAGGCCAAGGTATGGGGATCGGATGATTTAACTTTAAAAGAACGGTGATTTTTTAGCAAAATTACATTAACATTAAATCGATCGTTTTTCTAGACAATAACGTATAAATAGATGAACCTCACGGTTCATCACCCTCCTTGGGCCCCTCTACTGGTTTGTGCATGTAGACGATGCGTCGTGGCATGTCATCCTAAGCGGATTCCTCTACGGATAGCGCGTAATTAATTAAGAAAGCGAAAAACAACGTATTCAACATTTTCGATTAAAACAAGTGCTATGAAGAATGAAGAATGAAATATGAAACCCATCAATATTTACTACTATACAACACACTCACATGAATTTCGGCCTCTCATGGTAACAAAAACAACAAATATTATTAATACAAACATCATTTTATTACAAAACATGCTTAAAAACTAATAAAAACATAGAAAAGTGGAGAGTTTTACTAATAATAACATAGAAAAGTGGAGAGTTTTCACCCAAAACGAAGCCAGAACGATGCCAAAATGTCTCCAAACTTCTCCTACAGCTGCTCCAACTCCTCTGGAATTTGGGAGAGAAGCCCCCAAAACTTGTTTCGCTCAAATTGGAGATTGGATGCTAAAGATATGCCCAAAACACTCTTTAAATGGGCATTTTAGCCTTATTGGGCGTGCGGGTTGCAGACCCGCAACCCAGCCAGCTGATCAACACTGGTGGACGGTCAAAGGGGGCTGGTGGGCACCGCCTGCGTGGAAAACGTGAGCGGACCCACCAGTGATTGGGCGGGCGCCCGCCTGTGTTGAATAGGCGGGCGGGCCCCACCCCCTTTTTACTGTTCTGGTTTATTTTTTCTTTTTCTTTTTTTGTTTACAATAGCTTTACTGGGCCTTTTTAATCCCCAAAAATTGCTCCGCTTTTCGGAAAATATGAAAAAATAGCCGTTGGATTCGGAAAATCGCAAGCTTTACCTAAAAAATAAAATGGAGACAAAATTTGTCCATAAAATCGTATTTTGCATATAAACAAGTGATAAACTCTTAAATTAAACGATCTTTCAATAATACACTTATTAGAGACCAAATAGATATTAAATATACGCAATACAATCAAATGAGGGGCTAATAAATGCAATATTCTTCCAGAATCATCACCCCCACTAGTGTTTCTCCCTACATAGCTATCGGTCATACAATATAATCTCTGAAAAGAATCATCATCATCCTTATCAGTCGTGTTCAGAATTTATCTTATCCTCGTCTTCGATGCACATGAAGCACATGTACATCCTTTCATTTCTTCTTTCTTCTTTCTTCTTCTTCTTTCTTATCCTTATTCTTCTTCCTTTGACGATTCTTCGGACGTCTCATTGGAATCTCTCTACCATGTCGTAAATGCCTCCATTTTGGACTTCTTGACCTTTGATGTTCTTTTGCATTCCCTTTGCACTTGCACTTTTGTAGCGGACACTCTTTTATCCTGTGTCCTTGCTTATTACATCCAAAGCAAGTAATAAGTTTGTTAGATAATCTTTGATTGTATTTAAATTTATCTCAGAAATAGTTATTAAATTCTCTCATTATAAGAGCGATTTGATCTTCATCGTCATCTTCCGATATTTCCTTCTCCTTGTTGGCTTTAAAGGCAAGCGATTTCTTATTTGTTTGCTCCTTCTCCTTTATCTTATTGGCTTGTAGTTCATAGGCCAAGACATTGCCTATAAGGTCCTCCATTGTGGTTGTGAGTTGATTCTAGGATAATATTGCATATGTATCCCCCATTTATGGGCATTTTGTGCATTTGGTGTGTTCATTTTTGCTCTGATACTGCATTTTCTTACTATCATATAATATTAGAGCATATCATTTATTTTTACACAAAATACAATTTTAGGGCTTATTTTTGTCTTCTATTTTTATATGAAGATGGCAATTTTCCGAGTCTATTGACTGTTTTTCGAAAAAATTAGAGCACAAAGCTATTATGAACGATATTATATTAGACCTCTGGTGTGAAAGGCTATTGGTATCAACCATGATTGTAAACCCCTTGGTATCCATATGTTGTAAAATATGTAACATATTCTATGGCCTCATCTTTGAGGTAGATTGATTCTCAACACGTTATCAACACAAATTATGCTTGTAGAGAAGGAAATGATGTGAGAAGCTCTGACGAATTTTTTCGCGACGGGTTGAGAGAGGAGCCAATGCGCGGATCGTGACGAAAAGCTTTGTAGGATTACTGATCTAGAGGTATTTCTAGATTTGTGCAAAAATTCCAATTTTTTTCATGATCATGATGTTCTAGATCAAAAGCTTTTTTTATGCCATATATTAAATTTCATGTATGGTGCATGCTTTAGAGTATATAAGCATAAATTGATTTTTTTTCATAAACATGTACTGTTCAAGAACACCATATGTTTTATAAGTGTAATAAGTACCATGGGCTAAAAACCGATCCATTAATTGGAAATTCAATCAAATTGACAACCAACTACTCATTGTTTATCATCCTCCATCTTACCCTGATTTGTGTTGCATGATTTTCAATACTAGGATCCCTGCATATTGTCTGTCTACTTGTTGCAGCTCTTTTGAGTAGTGTTCAATGACTGCCAAGATAACTAATGCAGTATAAGATTTTTGTTGGTCATATTCGTTATCTTGTATTAATATTATGAATACTATGAGCAATCCATGTACATGGTCAAGGAAAGAAAATTCGTCTTGGCAACTTTGTGGCCAATATCCTTAAGGACGGACTAGCTATAAGGGTCATGTTTGTTAACATGGAACAGGGCTTCCATTCGTAATTACAATTGCAAATTCTTAAGCCCTTATGTTTTGTTGTAAAAAATTTCAGAGATAAGAGGATGGTGCTATTAAAATGCAGAGAAAGGAATGGACTTATCGGTAAGCCGAGGCGTGCTAGGCACTGTCCTTAAGAGTAGATTTCTGCCCCCTCAGAGTGAAAACTCGGTGCAAGGCAGGTCCAGCGGCTACCCTCCAGGATTTAACGACAACGGCCTTGTAAGTGTGCACTCACAGTACAAGGCTCAAGCGAGCAGCAACAGTTCTTCGATCGCACAGGAGGAGGAATAGCTGGTCGCAAGGGAAGATGCGAACAGCAGGAGAACAACATCAACAAAGGCAATTTTGTGGATGGAGGAAAATGATTTCTGCAGCACTAAAACTATTAACAAGCTGAGTTTATATAGAGGAAAGATGTGACTGTTGGAATTCAGCCATAAATGAAAAATAATTATTCAGCCATTAAAAGAGAATATGGCCGTTGCGAAATTAAAATGCGATTTAATGGAGAATATGGATGTTGGAAAACTTAATGAGCTTTAATACAGAAAATTAATGTTTCGAAATTAAACAGCAATTAAAACAAAAGATATGGCAGTTGAAAACTTAATGAGCTTTTAATATTCTTTAAACACAAAAGGGCTAAAAACATGATCCAAAACTCGGGCACTCTGCACGCGCACCCGTGAATCCCCTTACACAGGCGCGATGCCAGCGCACACACGCTAAGGGTTTCCTGATCTGTCGTCCACATTTTCCATTTGGCCAACTCGATTTGGGCTCGGTTATGGTTTTGGTCTCATGTGCCCGTGAGATACCCCTCATTCCTAGCCCATATACAAGTCCAATAGCCCATTAAGTTGGAGTCTATTATAAACTCCAACAAGAGTGTTCTCACATCCAATGTAGAACTAAAAAAATGGTTTGAATTGAAGAAATAACCCAAAATATCCAACAATCCCCCACTATTTCAAAATTCAAAGATAAGGATATAAGAATCCAAGAAGAAGAACAAAATCGATGTGAGATTGAATACGACAATTCAATACATTAGCAATGGTGACTTTCGGTCTATGAACCATTACTTAGGGAATGAAAGTGTGTTCTACAAGAAATTGGTGAAACATATAGTTTCTATGAACCAATCTCCTTCATTGACTCACAACCCATATTGAATCATCAATGAATAGTTGATTGCTCTTACGTGTTGGCACCTTTCGGCCATGCACCATACCTTGATTTGCATGAGTGCTCTGGCGAATGTACCCAAATTCACATAGGAAGCGGCCCCACTTCTACACCCATATAGGTGGACCTATCAAGTGTGCTCGACGATTATGCACACCATCCAACAAGGGCTATGGTTTCCATTAAGAGCCATATGCTCATCCTCTCTCATCGTCGATAACACTATCTACACCATAGGAAAGGGACATGTAACATAATGATAGTGCTCCTCACGATCAACAAGTGACTTGTTGTTACCCATATGAACATACTTCATGAGATCATCAATCACATGGGTTGGGTTACCATCACTCTTGACCTATGTTTTAGGTATAAGTCCCATTCCCCTCGATGTACTTTCCACTAACTTCCTATTTAGTGGTTTTGTCAGAGGATCTATCAAATTCATCTCTGACCTCACATACTATCCCATGATCTAGCAGCTGCCTCACAATAGAGTGCCTTAGGCGTATATGCCTACTCTTCCCATTAAAAACTTTATTTTTGGCTTTTGCAATTGCAGCTTGAATATCACAATGGATAGACACAGACGGTACCGGTTTTTCATAAATGGGAAGAACACCATGAAGGTTCTTAAGCTATTCGGCTTCACTACATGCAATACAAGTTTGCTTGGATGATTTCCAAGAAACCGCACCTCCACCAAGTGTAAAGACATAACCACTTGTGGATTTAAGCTCATCTGAATCAGAGATCCAGTTTGCTTCAGTATAACCTTCTAAAACTGATGGATCGCCAATAAAACAATCCATATACAAGAGTTCCTTTCAAATATCTCACAACTCTTGACATTGCATTCCAATGATCACTATTAGGATTTTAAGTGCAACAACTCAATCTACTAATAGCATATGCGATATCAGGGCGAGTACAATTCATCAGATACATCAAGCTACCAATGATCTGAGCATATTTAATTTGTGAACCAGATTCAGCAAAATTTTTAGCTAACTGTAAACTAGCATCAATAGGGAGTAGCTATAGGTTTTTGATCATTATATCCATTTGATAGCAAAACACAATCAAATTTATCATGCCACTGTTTTGGAGCTTATTTTAAAAACATAAAGAGATTTAACAAGTTTGCATACTTTATGTTCAATTCCAGGAGTGATACAACCTTCAGGTTGTTCCATATAAATCTCTTCTTACAAATCTCCATTAAGAAAGACAGTCTTTACATCCATTTGGCAGATAACAAGACTATGAATAGATGCTAAGGCAACCAAGACACGAATAGAAGCTATCCTGGTGACAGAAGCATATGAATCAAAATGTCTTTCATTTGGTTGAAACCTTTAGCAACTAATCTAGCTTTGAACTTGACAATAGATCCATCAGGTTTTAACATCCTTTTAAATATCCACTTGCAACCAATAGTTTTAGCACCTGGGGCAAAGTAACAAGTTCCAGGCGTGGTTTGACATAATAGATACTAATCTACTATTGATTGCTACTTTCCAAAATGTGGCATTAGGAGATGTGATGGCCTCATGGTATGTAATAGGATCATTATGAATACGAATAGTGAAAAAACCATCACCTAAATTAGTCTCCATCCTAACTCTTTTACTCCTTCTTACTTCTATCTCATCATCAGTATCATGTCATTGTGCATCAGAAGGGTGCGAAGAATGAGGTTCAGAAGTCAACCTAACATTATCCATTTCATTAGAAATATATGCTCAAAGAAATCCGCATTCTTGATTTTAACAATAGTGTTAGGCTCCATGATATTTGTATAGAACATAACAATGTAATGTAAATGAAAGTTGTACATATACGTGTCATGAGTTCACATATCCATTTTCATGCACTTTGGATGAGTATTCTATTTAATGCTGATTTTATACCAAAACATACATGTGCTGGAATTTTAAACAGAAACTGCACTAAATTGAGGACTAAATTCTGGCAGATTCAGAAAAAATGGAAAGCTAAAAAGTTGTAGGGCTTGAATTCTTCTTTCCAACGAGCCCAATAACACACCATTTCGTTAAGAATTGAGGGACAGATCGCTGTTTCCGTGAAAGATGTCCAGGCAAGGGAAAAACAGACATGCTAAAATAGATGAATTCTTACCCCTATTTCTAATCGGAGTTAGACAAGGCGTTCAACATGAAAGTTGGAGTAAAGGGTCACATCTTTCAGCTATAAATATTTCAGAGCATTCTCAAAACTAATTTATGAGATATAAGGCAAACAGATAGCATGTATTTCTGTCCCAAATCTCAACAACACCAAAGTAAAAACTAGTATCATCAACCAAGCATTAGCTCATTCTATCTACTTGGATGGCATAATAACATAACCAATAATCCAATTTGAAACCAACATAAGACTAATACCAAAATAGTAACTTGACTTCATATAAGCATTTCTACAAACACATGGTTGGCATAAGAGACATACTCATTAATTCAATATAAAGCAACATGAAGAGGCATTCTCTCATCTTTAGTATCAACAATTACTAGTAACAAGGCATGGCATGGCATGAATTAAATCAAATAACATAGCAAGGTGACATCTTTGTAGCATGGTGTTTAAATTCATGGTATGAAAAAATGCATAATCATAAGGAAAATTATGGATTTAACTTGTAGGGATGAAATAGAGTAATATGCTATAGGGAGATGAATTCCTACTTTAGTAATGAGCAAAGAAAGCATGATTCTCTACCACGTGGGAAGAGTAATGTTTTCATTTCATGGTTCCCACCTTGGGGTAGCATCTTACAGATAATGAAAGCAATATACATCCGTTCAGAAACATATAATATGACGGCCAAATTTTTTTTATGTGAGCATGATTTGAACCCATCACAATTAGCTTTATCAATGTACTGAAGTAGCAACTAAAATAAAGTTGGGCCAAATCCATGGAGTCTGTAGGCACCAAAGGAAATAACGAGCATATTTAAATTCCGCTCTTTACAAGCACTTCAAGATAACACTTGGTCAGGATGAACTAGTCAGAGGAACCTAATGCAACAATGAATTCCCAACATACACCGACAAATCCTTTACATAGATATCTCTAACTTCTGGGAGAGTTAATAGATTAAACCCGATCCATACAAAAAACTCATTACAAAATCAAGCTTAGTATCATCCTGATTTCTTTTTGCATTATATTCTATGTGCAAATACACAGTGTTCGTTGCCAATAAAATCAACACAATAAGAAAACAATACTTTCGTATTGCCCTTTGATTTATCAAAACAAAATCTTGCAGTATATTAAGCATTCAATTCTACAGGCCTAGTGACTAGGATGAAAGCATATATGTGTTAATGAAACATTATCATTGATAGAATTTGTCCGTTTTTTGTAGCTGGAAAAATTAAACAACTGTTTTTTTACAATTTACTTTCAGTCTCGAACAATGTTTAAGAGTTCTATCTCTCAATTTTATTAATCAAATGCTACTAGACATGCAGAAACATTACACTTGATACTCAGAGGCGCTGGGGTCAAAAGGAACAAAAGAAATCATGACATAAAATAAACTCATCCATGAGAACAATAGGACGAAAATAGCATTACAATCAACAGATATAAAAGACTTATATATATATATATATATATATATATATATATATATATATATATATATATATATATATATATATATATATATATATATATATATATATATATATATATATATATATATATCTGAAAGTTGAGAATATACAACAAGCATCAGGCTGTTGAAATGCGAATAATTCAAGTGACGAAATTTGATCGAAACTGTAACAAAAGTTCTTCATAAAATCACCAATAAATTGCATTTCAGTCAGATTTTAATAGCACTAGAACCATTCAAATTTTTTTTAAAAGAGAGCACGCAGAGCCTTAGCAGTGACAATAGCAGCATCCATAGATCTACTCTTTAGAATGTTGTAAAAAATTTCAGAGATAAGAGGATGGTGCTATTAAAATGCAGAGAAAGGAATGTACTTATCAGTAAGCCAAGGCATGCTAGGCACTGTCCTTAAGAGTAGATTTCCGCCCCTCAGAGTGAAAACTCGGTGCAAGGCAGGTCCAGCGGCTACCCTCCAGGATTCAACGACAACGGCCTTGTAAGTGTGCACTCTAAGTACAAGGCTCAAGCGAGCAGCAACAGTTCTTCAATCGCACATGAGGAGGAATAGCTGGTCGCAAGGGAAGATGCGAACAGCAGGAGAACAACATCAACAAAGGCAATTTTGTGGATGGAGGAAAATGATTTCTGCAGCACTAAAACTATTAACAAGCTGAGTTTATATAGAGGAAAGATGTGACTGTTGGAATTTAGCCATAAATGAAAAATAATTATTCAGCCATTAAAAGAGAATATGGCCGTTGCGAAATTAAAATGCGATTTAATGGAGAATATGGCTGTTGGAAAACTTAATGAGCTTTAATACAGAAAATTACTGTTTCGAAATTAAACAGCAATTAAAACAAAAAATATGGCAGTTGAAAACTTAATGAGCTTTTAATATTCTTTAAAAACAAAAGGGCTAAAAACATGAGCCAAAACTCGGGCACTCCGCGCGTGCACCCGTGAAACCCCCTACCCCCCACTCACCCCCCCCCCCCCCCCCCCGCGTAGGCATGACGTCAGCGCACACACGCTAAGGGTTTCCTGATCCGTCGTCCACATTTTCCATTCGGCCCAACTTGATTTGGGCTCGGTTCCGGTTTTGGGCTAATGCGCCTACGAGATACCCCTCATTCCTAGCACATATACAAGTCCAATAGCCCATTAAGTTAAAGTCTATTATAAACTCCAACAAGAGTGTTCTCCCATCCAATTTGGGACTAAAAAATGCTTTGAATTGAAGAAATAAACCAAAATATCCAACATGTTTGACCCAACTATAATTGCAAGCTGACTTAGGTTTGTAAATGGTTCTAAACCAAATGAATTACAAGTTGCAAGTTGTAAAATTTTTATTGCATAACTATATAATAATCTCACCCAATGAATTACAAGTTGCAAGCTAACTTATTTTCTTTTTAAGGCATTGGCCTGAAGACCACGGACAACCCGTGGAAGGGAAAAGCCTAACGGGCCTGAAGCCCGCGGGCCCGTTTATGGGTAATGTTCAGTTTTAAATTTTTCCTGTATATGACCCGATTGACCCAGTGAATTTCGCGGGCGGCCCGAAGCCTCCGTTTCCACCACATACCTCACGAAAATTATCATCTTGCGTTAAATTCCCACGAAATTTTCATGGGTAGGTCATATAAATCAAGGCATCTTAATAACAAAAGATTAATTGCACAATTGATCATAATTATATTACAATTGATCATAATTATATTGTTTGCATGCATCAATTAGGATTTTTTTCATGCTTCATATGAATTCCCTATGATGACACACCTAATATACATATACTCATAGCTATAATTATGTATTATGGCACACGATTAATTATTATTTTCAAAAGTTTAAAAATCATATCTATATTGACGATTGAACCTGAAGTTCAAATCAAATGTCAATACCCTTCTAACCAATAATTAAATAAAAAATACGAGTATGCGAAAACAATTTATGACATCTTCTTAAAAAGATGTGTACTTTGCAGTAAATAGATCTCACAGATCTATGGTCTATATAGACCAATTTGGACACCAGATGTTTGTCCACTTTATAATGAATGATTTCTACATCTATCCTTGAATATAAGCATACGCCTTTAGTTATGGCTTAATAGATAAGTGAGAATTATATTATGAAATTCGCAACCATGTATTTATTCCCCTTAAGCATGTTTCTCTATCCACATAAAAACTAAATGACTCAAGAAAATAATGGCCTGAAGACCATTTAGGAGCATTCAAATGGATTGTCAAAAGTCCCACATAAACTCAAAAAGTGGAAGTATAGAAACAAGCTCATTCCCTAGTACATGTCTTCTAATAGAGACTATTGTTCATTCTTCCTTATAAATAACAATATGGAAAAATGAAAACATGGGAAGTCCAGGACCAACTATGTCCTGATATAAAAAGGAGAAAGAGAAGATATGATATACCTCGATATGGAATAAGCAATGGCCAACTAGACCAAATCTAGAAGTTTTGGTAAGACACATACTGCTATTTGCAATATGAAAGGTCATTAATTTATGCCATAGAAAATATATACAAAGCTAATCTAATGACAAAATTCGATGTAGCTATTGTATACTAATCTATTCCCCATGAACACATAGACTTCGAAAAACTAAAATTAGTTGACATAACATAATTAATAGGAGTATATTTCTAAACTTATTAATATTTGTATGCTTTTTATAAACTCTTTTTGTTTATATGCATTTCATTATACTGCAAAATTTTATGCTTTATTTTTAGCATATGTCAAACATTTATAGATTGACACCTCAAGATGTATGCTAACAATAGAATTTCACCCTAAGAATAGCCAGTAGAAAACTATTTTGGGACGTCTGACTTGAGATTCGTGCTTTTCTAGCCTGAATACTCTATATGAGGATACCCAGCACTCTCTGAAAAAGAAACTTATAAAGTTTTGATGGATATTCGTTAAAACGAAATCCTAATAAATGACTCAAGAATATAATGGCCTTGAAGACCATACTTGAGCTTTCAAATGGATTTTCAAAATTCCTAGTTAAATTCGAAAAGAGGAATTAAATGGAACACCTGGAGTGTCCAGAATCGTCCAAGTTTTAAACTTTAAAACGATACAATATACCACCCTGGATTGATGTTGCAAGACATCATTAACCAATCATATAATTCTGAAGAACATAAATTTTCTTCAGAAGGGTGCATTTTCATTATCCCATTTAACGAGAAAAATGATTACGAGATCATCTACACTACACGTGGACATTGATTCTCAAAACTTCCTCTAATAGAATTTAAGATGATATATTTAATATAATCATTAAAATAATAAGACCTCTGAGTCTTTATAGAATACTTTAGGGATTAAAGTGGACTTATCCACTCCCTACATAGGGCTGATGATGTACCTTAGTATACTCATCTGTATACTCTCTAAAAATGGTCATAATCAAACCTATTATCCAACCGCATTCCGGCTTTTTCACAGCATATATGACACATTACTAAATGGTGGTAACATTGTATAACACTGGAAAATCAAACATTAATTTGCAACTGGAATAAAGTTGAATACACTGGAGTTTGTGTTCACACCTAAAAATGGGTTTATGAATAAATCATTAAAATGATTTAAACGGTTTACTCATCCGTTAAAAATTCAGTTGCTATTGACTGCATGGAGACATGCAATTACACTGCAAACAATCGTAACGCCTCCTTAGAACCTATTTATATGGGCCTGATCACCCCATATAAATAGTTTCCGAGAACCCCTAACGGGGGAACCATTTAGAGCACACCTTATAGATTATGCCATGATGTGTCCACCTCCACATAGCACCACTATAAACCATCAGAATGCCGTCTTAGAACTATTTATCGGAAGTAATTACCCCAGATAAATTGATTTCGAGCACTCCAAACGGGGATAGCTTTTAGAGCACATATCATATGATTGTGCCTTGATGGGTCATCATAAAGAATCGATAGTGAAGATTTGATCCTGAAGATCCTTCACATTCAGACCTCTTTAAATTTCCAGTATTAGGTTCAACATGGATATTACCATCATCCATGAGCTTAAAGCTCAATTGACCATTTCAAATATCATGAATAGTGATGTGATCCTAAAGATCCACACTAATGAAACTGTTAAACAATTTTCGGATATATTTGCTGACAAATCAAATATTGTCAAAATCACACATCCCTGCTGCTAAAAATCCAGCTAGGATTGACATACCAAAAATAATGGATGCAATCCTGTCAAGCCCCGCTTCCCGAATATGGAAGGCGAGACGTGAAGAGTTCCGCTCAGACTTGGAGCTGTGAAGCTGCAGTCTGATAAGGGTCTGGTATTTAATCCATTAGCATGTTCTTTACATTACAACGAAACAACAACGATAACAAATGAAAATCAGACAATTTAAAATTATCCAACATTCAACATCCACAGATTTTTATTCCAAACATACAGAGATAGTCATAAAGAAAAGTATAGAGTCTGAAAAGAAGGCCTAAGAATGGTCGACACTAAAACAAGTAGTGGTGCTATGCACCGAACAACCTAACATCAGCTACTAGGAAAGTAAACAACAACTAAAAGGAAAGTCACCAGTTGAGACTAAGGGTAGGACTCCGGTGTCCTCGAACTGATCGTCAGCAACTAGTCGTCCTCGGCACTAACTCAGGCTCAAAACCTGACATGTGACACCTAAAGAGAAAAGGACACATGTCAACAAAAATCTCCAAACTGGGAAAAGGAGACTTTTGTGCAAGAAAACGTAAAGTATAAGGAATGCAACTTAGCAATTTAAAAAGAGATGACATGGCATACTAATTCGATGAATGCAGCAGTTACAATGAGATGACACGTCATATTATTTCAATGAATGTAGCAGTTAAAATGAACATGATGATAACAAGGCATGCACGTTATAGCAAAATCCATGAAACACTATTTCACAAATTCACGAACACTAGCTTATCACACTATGCACAGGGTTTACGCCTTACAGCTGAAGTGGCTGTACGGGCACACTTCTACGCTGAGTGGTCGCTTAACCCTATCCATCCACATGTATATGGACCGACGCCCATCTTCTAGATCACGAGCCAGGAAGTGTTTTTCAATTTGGCATAGGGGTGCACCTAGCCTCAATCAATATGTAGGAGTCAAGATCCTACTCGCCGTAGCTTACATTTTAAAGTAGCGTGTGCTACACATCCATGATAAAGCAAGTTGAAGCATGAAATGACATGGCAAGATGCATGAACATGACAATAAACAGTTAAAAATGTGTACAGTTAATTTGAAAGTAAACGTGACATGCGTAATGAAATGATACCATAGCAAGGGTGTCGGATCTAGCTTCGTTGTCAAACTAGATCAAGTAGGGTGTCGGATCTAGTTTCATTGTCAAACTAGATCAAGTACGGGCATCTAGGCGACTATCATTTCACCGCCTAGTCTCTTTTACACAATTTTACAAAACGGCCTAAAACATGGCCTAACAAATTACTGTACAATTTTCACTTGCCTGAAAGAGACATGCTGCAAGTCACACGATCAAAGAGTCTAGATATTCCCTATGTGTTCAATCAACGCCCAACCTACAGTCACGTATTATTAATCTTCAATTAGTGAGTTAATCGAAACAATGAAATCACAGTTTTTATATTGTTAACATGCGGGTGTGGGTTCCTACAGTGTAGGGTTTACCTCTACACGACGCGAGAGCTACACTGACGTTGGGTAGCGACGTCAGGGGTTGGATTCTGGTAGCGCGAAGGCACGGTAGGACAATGACGATGAACGACGATCAACCAGGTAGCGGTACAATCATCGAACAACGACACGAAGGGGAAGAGCAACCGCACATCGTTCTACGGCATCGGAAAGACGTGGACAGCGGTACGGGAAGGCACGAGAGGCGCAAGAGGCGGCGGACAGCGGACTCACGGCCTGGAGCGCACAGCTCTAAAGTTTGCACGCACAAGGAAAAGCGTCAGGGGCTGTTGCGGCTAGGGGAGGACCTGCACGGCCTGGGGGAACACCTAAGGGGCGGCCTGTGGCAGGGGGAGCAGCCGGCAGCGGCAGAACAGCCCTGGCCGTAAGTTTCAAGGGGGGAAATGACAGTTTTTCTAGGGTTTAGGGTGTTGCACGGCTGTTTTATAGAGGAGGAGGAAGGGCTGACGTGTGGAAGGCTGGCCGTAGATGGGGGACGTCGAAGGGAGGTCAGGTCGTGAGTGGGGGTCACCGGTGAGGGCGGCGGCCGGGCGTGGGATATTAGATGGGGTTTGTTGGTCGGTTCCGAGTGTACACCTGAAAAACGACTTGTAATTTTACCGCAAGCGCACGATGTAGCGACAAGCGGGTATCGAACTCAGGAAGGAACAAATGACCGTGTCTCTTTCCAATCACCTAGCTATCAAGAAAATCGAGAATAGTTTGGGGTATAACAACCACAATCGTTCAAATATCAGGAGAAATATCGATTTAATAAAACATCTATGGATAGGGAATCCCCACTACGGACCTTCTCTCATCATTGTGATTCATGAGTTTCATTATTGCTAAACTTGAATATAGGTGAACTAGTCACAACTAAATGTAAAACCAAGCTCACGCTCTCGTGCTATTACCGGTCTATAGCAAACCTAGGACAGTGCCCACTCTTGTGCAAACCCTAGCCTAAGCCGCTAGCGTGAAGAACGACATCATTGTTCAATCGTATCTCGAGTCCACTCTCGTGCAAACTCAAACTACGACCAAGGTTGTGATAGTTCATATCTGTCCAATCTCTTGCAAACGGATATGGGTATAGAATCACAATTAAAAATCCTAGCTTTGGTCCAATCTCTTGCAAACCAAGTCTAGAGAAATCCAATTCTCAATCTAAATCGAATATCTGGGCCTTCCTATCAATTGGGATCCAATCTCTTGCAAATCCCAATCGATATGAATTCCTAGCTATCCGTAATTAATCAATCACAACCTAACCCAAATCAATTCTAGCAACAATTCCACAAATTCATCACAATTTAGAAATAGGGTCCATAGGATTCATCCCTACGCCCTAAGACGACATCATTACTCGTTAGACATCATGAAAATCTCAGAAAAATCAACAATAATTTCGGCACAATTCATTGCAAAAGAGAAATAATGCATTAAAATAGAGTTTTCAATAGGAATAGACAAACCAATGTAGATGCCAATGATTTCCAGCTGAGAATTCACCAAAGAGTAGCCCTCAAATCCCTAAAAGAAAGTCTAAAAATTAATTGTTCAAAAGCTCTCAAAACTAAGGTAAAAACTGGGTTTAAATACCCTCTAAAATCGCCCAAAAAAATCGTGCCAAAAATGCCCCTGCGCAGCCCAGAAATTGCAACCCTAGCAGCAGGCGGAGCGGTTCACTCGGCCGAGTGACCATGTCACTCGGCCGAGTGACAAACCCTGTAAAAATACAATAACTTCGGATGTTTCAGGGTCTGTCTTCGGTGGATGGCTCAACCGAGTAGACTTATCCATTCGGCTGAGTGGCTTTATCGTTCGGCCGAGTGGGCTTCGACAGGATCTCTAAAAATTACAGTAACTTCGGCCTTTCTCTGGACAATTTCCCTGTACCACTCGGGCGAGTGAGATTTCTCATTCGGTCGAGTAGGCTTTCTTTGTTCGACCGAGTATACGCTGAAATTAACTCTGTGTGCGTATCCGTTCTGGTCGGCCGAGTGGGACTTCTTGTTCGGCCGAGTGGCTATTCTGCTCGGCCGAGTGATGTGCTGAAATGGTTATTTCTTCTTTTTTTTGCCTCCTCGTCGCTCCTATTGATTTCCTTCTTCTTCCGCTCATCATCCATTGCTGATAAGCCCTCAAATGAGCCGTGGGTAACACTCCAAAGCGCTCGCAAATCCCTTGATCTCAAATTCGCACCAAATCGCTCCATATTTCCTGAAATACGACAAAAACAATAAATAGTGAAAAGTATCGCAATGTTGTCGAATAATCATGAAAAACGCGATATGGGCGATCAAAACGGCATGCAATCATGCAGAAAAAAGGTGTAAAATATGGAGCGATCAAAATCCCCCAAGCTTACCTCTTACTCGTCCTCGAGAAAGATAAGTAAAAGGCGAACCCGACGGGAAAAATAATAAAAAGAAAAGACGAAAGAGATAGAAAATAAAGAAAGAAAGAAAAGAGAGAGGTGCTAGATCATTTTCTCAGGACGTGAGCTTTGCTTACTCATATAGCATACAGCGAATATAAAACTCATGCCAAAGATTTTTATCTCGATATCATGATATATGGATGCATTCAAAATAGAAAACCCGAGAATAGTAAAATAATATTGTAACGGTCCGTATTTTTCAATGCAACTATTCACGAAGTTTCAATTTTTTTAACTATTTTATAATGGGTTGTCAGGAGTTTTACGATTTCAAAAAATTTTATAAAAATATTTTGAGATATCAGACTAGTCATGAAGTATTTTAGTAAGTTCGAGTTTTATCAAATACTCAAAACAATTCTGATAAAAATTCATTTTCAGTTATTACCGTTTTGGCTTAATGAATTTATTTTCTATTCAAACATCTTAAAAATATTTTCAAACTTCTACGGTATCATTCTATGATCATTTAGGGATTCCCACATTAATTTCGTAATTTTCTAAAGCCAAATCAATAGAGAACCCGCAAACCTGCTTCTAAACATTTTGGCCTAAAACACGTATTTTCGTAGCTCAAATCCCAAATTGGATCTTGTATTCGCGATCCTCGCGACGATACGATCCCGTGGGTATGTTTTCGTAATTTTTCGGACACGTTTACTAGTAGGGGCAAAATTGTAATTTCGTTTTTTGGTATTTTACTAATTACCTTCGTTATTGGGATTTTCACTTATTATTAATTACCTTAACCTTAGTTAACTTATCCCTACCTAACCCCTACCCGTATGCCAACATGAGATTCATGCCCCAACCTAATTTCCTACCTTAGTCTAAAGCTAGACCTAACACATTTAATACTCTTTGACTAACACCTAATCTAAACACTATAAATACCACCCTTATACTCTTTAATCCTCAGTTTAAAACTCTCTAATCCTCAGTTTAAAACCCTCATAGCCTGCTCTTTTTCGTACTTCCCCTCTCCAAACAAGGTGAACCCAACCCCGAGCCGACCCAACTCCTTTTATCATCTCGTTCGAAATCCCCCACAAACACACACACAGACCCATCCCCTATCCCGATTCCCCCCTCTCATCTCATTCTCGCTCGAACCCATGCCTTCGACCTCGACTCCGGCCACCCCACTCGACGGCGACCCAACCCCGCTGCATCAGCACCCCACGGCGAGCGCACCTCCGCCTGACTTCGACCCTCGCCCCCCACCTTCGTCGAAGCTCCCACGGTGGCCTCCAGCGACCCCGGCCACGTCTCCGACCACTTCACCGCTGCCATCTTCCCGCCATCACACCAAGAAGCTCCGCCGTTCTCCGATCAACGTCACGTCGCCTACACCATCAGAATGCCACCCAGCTCGAAGCTCCGACAGAACCCCCACCGTTCGTTGCCGGAGACTGCTCGTCGTCGCTCCTACTGTGTCGTCTGCCTCCTCCCTTCACAGCAGAGCTCGTCGCCTCCCTCCGACGAGCCCACGCTCCCGACGTCACCGTCGCCAGCCCCCAGCGCCTCACCACCCGCCTCCACAACAAACCACCGAGCAGCTCTCCCTCGTCCAAGCGAAGATCCCCGCAGCACCGCCGTATCTCCTTTGCACGGACCAACACCCCGATGAAGTCTCCACCGAAGCCGCCCAAGACACTCTCCGAAGCTCCCTCGCCACCACCGCCGTACGTCGTCAAGCGCCGCTCCGAGCGAGGACCGCCTCCACGAATGCCCGAGCTCTCCTCTCCATCCGCAGTGATCTCCGATGTGTCACCGCCCGTCGATGCTCCCCGCCAACGTCAGTGCTCCGCCCCGACCTCGCCGCCGTCGCCGTTCTCCGCTCCCCCGCCGTGCGAAGCCCCCGCATCCAGGCGCCCCCCATGCAAACGTAAGGCAAAGAACGAAGGAACACGGTAATATCTCCATGGCAAACTTGTAAATACGACGAACTAATTCATATTTTCGTTTTTAATTAATTAATAAATAGGGTATTATGGTTTTAAATCCATAACTTAAAATATAAGCCCCAGAAAAATGAGTGACTAGTCCCAGAAAATCAGAAATGACATTCTGGACCCAATGACACCAGTTTCGTATTAATCCGACGCTTGGTTTATCCAGAATTAATTTTTAACCCTAAAAGTTAAATACGTTATTTTTGCTTAAAAATCCGTAACTTGTTATTTTCACGTACACTAATATGTGAGAAAAATATATGTTAAAGTACTCTCCGAGACGGCCATTTTGACAGTTCATTTGCAACCTTCCGATGCGGATTGCATCCAGAAGACATGTTTGAATAATTACGTCACAAATTGAAAAATAGTTTTTAAATTATTTTTGAGCTCTTAAAAATTATAAAAATTAATGTAAGCTTCAATTATTTCCTCCTACGATGAAATTATTTTCAGCATACCTAGCCTATATAAAAATTTAGAACGTTTTTCGACAACGTTTCAATCTGTTTAAAAATCGAAACGATCAAGTTTAATAAATAGAGAATAGTGTGTGCTTTAACCAATTGTTTTTTGTGTTTGCAGGTACCAATCCTCGTGCACCATCTTCTCTAGCTCCAACCTCGTCTTGCCACGACGAGCTCGAAATCTGTAAGTCACGACTAATTCTAAAATTAGAAATTAGATAAGTGTCCCCGTATGAACTTAGGACACTACATATAGCCTCAAAACGGCTACTTGACTTGAACTGAACTAGAAACCTAATCTAATAGGAAAGTAATCAACTACAGATTACTTTGCCAACTTTCAACTTTGGTGGTTATAGCACACAACCATCAACTTGGGTAAATTGTGTGCTAAACAATACTTCTACATGCTCGAAGCATGGGATCGATATTACAGTCGTTGGACTTGTCTTTATCCTCAGTTCACTTTGGCACAGTCTATTTTGGAAAGAGTTACTGCTCTCTGGTTTTCAATAAGAAAGTCAATCAGTTGTCTTGGTTTGACTAGTAACATGTGGAACATCTTGTGAAATATCTTTTGGAACATCTGGTGGAATATCTTGTGAAACATCTTGTGGAACTCATGAAAGGAACATGTACATAGAACACTTGACACTTCACTGGGGTTTTGGGGTAGCTCATAGTTTGAGAGAGTACGAGAGTGACTGGAGTTCAATCTTCCCGTCCCGCTGCCTGTGTTTCGGCATACCGTCCCGCTGCCTGAGTTTCGGCAAAATACATGTACCGTGCCTGTGTTTCGTCATTCGTCTGGGTCGCGCCCAGGCAAGAGATGGAATTGATGGTCACATATTGTACTCTCCGACTTGAGTCACGTAGTGTAATTACTTTTGCACAGTCACTTTTACTTTACGCATTAACGTCACCTTTACTTTACGCAGTACATATACTTTACCTACTACACATGTGCAGTCACATTACTTTACTTACCTTTAGCTACAGCAGTAGCATGTTACTTGCCTAGCCTTCTTTACCCTTGCACTATCACAGTACGGTGGTTCTCTCTTTTCAGTTCTGTTTGCCTTTACTTTTCAGCTATGTACAGTTGTTGCTCAGTACTTTACTTTTCACTCTGGTCTGCTAGTACGTAGTTACTCTTGTCATACTTGTGCACTGCTTCTTTTCTATATTTAGAATTGTTGTGACTTACCTACGGTTCCATCTTCGTGGCACCGCAGACGACGTACAGATGAAGATAAATGCTCCTGAGCTAATAGCGCCAGAGTTCGACCGCAGCTTCCAGAGTTATTTACACTTATGTACTTTTCTTTTTTCATGTATGTCGGTTGGGACATCTTGTACAGTATGGATTGTAATAATTGGACACTATTTGAGTATTTTTTTACATCTCTGCATTGTGGCTTTTTTGTTTTCACTGGTAACCTGCAGGACCTGCGCAAATATCAAAAAAGTAACGGGCCCCCGGGAGCGGGTCGTTACAAGTTTTGGTGGCCCACGCAGGTCCGCGCTAACTACCTCGTGAACAATATAGCAAGATCAGGATGTACAGTATAAAATACTCAAATTGAACTCTCGAGTACAGGACGTCTCGAGCGTTCACCTGTATTGGATATACGGGTGAAGCGTCCTTATTACCATCTTCATTAGGTTTTCCTTGATCCTCATCACTTCCTTTGAACTCTTAACCCTTGCTTAGGAACTCGTGTTCCATTCTTGGATATACCCTCCCTAGTAACCGCTTTTGCTAGCAGTTAGAGTGATTGGCTAAAGTTTGTTGGATATCCGGTCAATGTGCTTGGCTAAAGTTTGTTGGATCACCCTTGCTAGACTTGGGGTAAGTGATCCTGGCTTAGTCACTTCCCTGGCCGTGTTCCGCTGGAACGCAAGGACGTGAATCATGATTATGTAACGCCGTCAATCTTCTTCACTATCAACCTTCATTTAGCTTGATGACCTTTCGATTGACCTTCTTGGAATCTTTCTATTTTTAGTTCCCCTGAACTCTAGCTACGTTTATTTTAAGGAGGGTAGCATTCGACTTTTCGATCACCAAAAGTTCGAGTTCAACAACGGAAGCAAATCGAAGGATGCTCAGAAGCATTGGAGGATGGTGCTAGAGAATTTGAGACGAGCCAAATCCGACGTGCAAGTGTAGGCTGTTTGCGTATTTTTGAGCTCGTGTTTCTCTTCTAACCCCCACTTTCATCTTGTACCCGATTTTTCCATGGGTTTATTCCACCTACCACCTACCCCCCTCTTTATTTCCTTTGTCTGCTTCCTCACCTCGAGCCCCGTTCCCGCCTAACCGTCTACCCTACCAACGACTTTCGGTGTCCCCCCTTTTTTTAAAGACCCCCCTCTTCTTCCTCACCAAGCTACCCCGTGGTTTTTCCTACGCCATATCGACTTCCACTCCTCCTCCCGGCCTCTTCCCCAAGCGAACTCGACCCATCTCGTCTCAGCTACTCCGACCTCACCCAAAGTTCCACCCTATCCCGGTGGCACCTGCCACGTCAAGCAGTCGCATCCACCATAGATCGACAACCACCGATGGCCCTCCGGCGATATGTTTTGGGATTTTTGGCCTTGGCGACGACCCTCGCCGCCACCATCGCTACCGCTATGTGGCTGAGATCTTGGGAAGCCGTGATCCTTGGGCTTCTCTTGAGCTCTCTGCCCTGGATATCACCCATGTTGAGATCCCGTTTAGGCTTCCTTTTGCGTCTACTCCTTCTGGTGTGTTGGAAAGCGTGTTTTTGGTTGTTCATTTGTTGGGTGATGTTGGGTGTTGCGAGTGTCAAGTATTGGTCTACGAAAGGAGAGATGGCGATGACTATTGGCATGATATTGGCATTGGGTGTTGAAGTTGGATGTAAGACTTGTGCTTGGCTCTGGATGAAAGCTTGGATCTTGCCTTATTGTGGGATATTATGGAGATTGATGGAAGAAATACTGGCAGTGAGTACCGACTTTGGGTGTTGGCCTTGTACTTATCTTTGGGCGTTGATTTGGACGTTAGCATGTGGTTGGGCATTATGGAGATTGATGTTGTTGGTACCTGTGGATTAGTCGTTACATGCTATATTACGAACGACATCTTTGGCTAGACCCAGTTAGTCACCATTAGCACGAGTGGACTTTATGATCTACCTATGGATGTGGTTTAAATAGCTTGCTACTGGCTTATCACCTTAGGTTACAAGTTCGAACAGATGTTGTCATCATAATAGCCCTCATTTTCATGTGATGTTATTATCTCATTTTGGGCTACTTGAGAAGTCAGAGTAACTATTGTAATGATGCTAGTCTCAGGAATAGTTACGGAAGCTATGGTGATGTCAATAGTATGTATTCATATATAACATCTCTTGTTTTCTTGATGATGTGATATCGCATTATATTTCATGTTATTTACAACCTAATTTACTATATTACTATCTCTTCTATCATTTATTTGCTTGAGCTTCTTCATAACATCAATTATTTTCAAAAGAGATTTTTAAACAAAAGATTTTTTAAATTCCGAGGACGGAATTATTTTAAGGAGGGTAGAATGTAACGGTCCGTATTTTTCAATGCAACTATTCACGAAGTTTCAATTTTTTTAACTATTTTATAATGGTTTGTCAGGAGTTTTACGATTTCAAAAAAAATTTATAAAAATATTTTGAGATATCAGACTAGTCATGAAGTATTTTAGTAAGTTCGAGTTTTATCAAATACACAAAACAATTTTGATAAAAATTCATTTTCAGTTATTACCGTTTTGGCTTAATGAATTTATTTTCTATTCAAACATCTTCAAAATGTTTTCAAACTTCTACGGTATCATTCTATGATCATTTAGGGCTTCCCACATTAATTTCGTAATTTTCTAAAGCCAAATCAATAGAGAACCCGTAAACCCGCTTCTAAACGTTTTGGCCTAAAACACATATTTCCGTAGCTCAAATCCCAAATTGGATCTTGTATTCGCGATCCTCGCGACGATACGATCCCGTGGGTATGTTTTCGTAATTTTTCGGACACGTTTACTAGTAGGGGCAAAATCGTAATTTCATTTTTTGGTATTTTACTAATTACGTTCGCTATTGGGATTTTCACTTATTATTAATTACATTAACCTTAGTTAACTTATCCCTACCTAACCCCTACCCGTATGCCAACATGAGATTCATGCCCCAACCTAATTTCCTACCTTAGTCTAAAGCTAGACCTAACACATTTAATACTCTTTGACTAACACCTAATCTAAACACTATAAATATCACCCTTATACTCTTTAATCCTCAGTTTAAAACTCTCTAATCCTCAGTTTAAACCCCTCATAGCCTGCCCTTTTTCGTACTTCCCCTCTCCAAACAAGGTGAACCCAACCCCGAGCCGACACAACTCCTTTAATCATCTCGTTCGAAATCCCCCACAAACACACACACACAGACCCATCCCCTATCCCGATTCCCCCCTCTCATCTCATTCTCGCTCGAACCCATGCCTTCGACCTCGACTCCAGCCACCCCACTCGACGGCGACCCAACCCCGCTGCACCAGCACCCCACGGCGAGCGCAATGCCGCCTGACTTCGACCCTTGCCCCTACCTTCGTCGAAGCTCCCACAGCGGCCTCCAGCGACACCGGCCACGTCTCCGACCACTTCGCCGCTGCCATCTTCCCGCCATCACACCAAGAAGCTCCGCCGTTCTCCGATCAACGTCACGTCGCCTACACCATCGAAATGCCACCCAGCTCGAAGCTCCGACAGAACCCCCGCCGTTCGTCACCGGAGACTGCTCGCCGTCGCTCCTACTGCGTTGTCCGCCTCCTCCCTTCACAGCAGAGCTCGCCGCCTCCCTCCGAGGAGCCCACGCTCCCGACGTCACCGTCGCCAGCCCCCAGCGCCTCACCACCCGCCTCCACAACAAACCACCGAGCAGCTCTCCCTCGTCCAAGCGAAGATCCCCGCAACAACGCCGTATCTCCTTTGCACGGACCAACACCCCGATGAAGTCTCCACCGAAGCCGCCCAAGCCACTCTCCGAAGCTCCCTCGCCACCACCGCCGTACGTCGTCAAGCGCCGCTCCGAGCGAGGACCGCCTCCACGAATGCCCGAGCTCTCCTCTCCATTCGCAGTGATCTCCGATGTGTCACCGCCCGTCGGTGCTCCCCGCCGACGTCAGTGCTCCGCCCCGACCTCGCCGCCGTCGCCGTTCTCCGCTCCCCCGCCGTGCGAAGCCCCCGCATCCAGGCGCCCCCCCATGCAAACGTAAGGCAAAGAACGAAGGAACACGGTAATATCTCCATGGCAAACTTGTAAATACGACGAACTAATTCATATTTTCGTTTTTAATTAATTAATAAATAGGGTATTATGGTTTTAAATCCATAACTTAAAATATAAGCCCCAGAAAAATGAGTGACTAGTCCCAGAAAATCAGAAATGACATTCTGGACCCAATGACACCAGTTTCGTATTAATCCGACGCTTGGTTTATCCAGAATTAATTTTTAACCCTAAAAGTTAAATACGTTATTTTCGCTTAAAAATCCGTAACTTGTTATTTTCACGTACACTAATATGTGAGAAAAATATATGTTAAAGTACTCTCCGAGACGGCCATTTTGACAGTTCATTTGCAACCTTCCGATGCGGATTGCATCCAGAAGACATGTTTGAATAATTACGTCACAAATTGAAAAATAGTTTTTAAATTATTTTTGAGCTCTTAAAAATTATAAAAATTAATGTAAGCTTCAGAAAATTATTTCCTCCTACGATGAAATTATTTTCAGCATATCTAGCCTATATAAAAATTTAGAACATTTTTCGACAACGTTTCAATCCGTTTAAAAATCGAAACGATCAAGTTTAATAAATAGAGAATAGTGTGTGCTTTAACCAATTGTTTCTTGTGTTTGCAGGTACCAATCCTCGTGCACCAGCTTCTCTAGCTCCAACCTCGTCTTGCCACGACGAGCTCGAAATCTGTAAGTCACGACTAATTCTAAAATTAGAAAATTAGATAAGTGTCCCCGTATGAACTTAGGACACTACATATAGCCTCAAAACGGCTACTTGACTTGAACTGAACTAAAAACCTAATCTAATAGGAAAGTAATCAACTACAGATTACTTTGCCAACTTTCAACTTTGGTGGTTATAGCACACAACGATCAACTTGGGTAAATTGTGTGCTAAACAATACTTCTACATGCTCGAAGCATGGGATCGATATTACAGTCGTTGGACTTGTCTTTATCCTCAATTCACTTTGGCACAGTCTATTTTGGAAAGAGTTACGGCTCTCTGGTTTTCAATAAGAAAGTCAATCAGTTGTCTTGGTTTGACTAGTAACATGTGGACCATCTTGTGAAATATCTTTTGGAACATCTGGTGGAATATCTTATGAAACGTCTTGTGGAACTCATGAAAGGAACATGTACATAGAACACTTGACACTTCACTGGGGTTTTGGGGTAGCTCATAGTTTGAGAGAGTACGGGAGTGACTGGAGTTCAATCTTCCCGTCCCGCTGCCTGTGTTTCGGCATACCGTCCCGCTGCCTGAGTTTCGGCAAAATACATGTACCGTGCCTGTGTTTCGTCATTCGTCTGGGTCGCGCCCAGGCAAGAGATGGACTTGATGGTCACATATTGTACTCTCCGACTTGAGTCACGTAGTGTATTTACTTTTGCACTGTCACTTTTACTTTACGCATTACCATCACCTTTACTTTACGCAGTACATATACTTTACCTACTACACATGTGCAGTCACATTACTTTACTTACCTTTAGCTACAGCAGTAGCATGTTACTTGCCTAGCCTTCTTTACCCTTGCACTATCACAGTACGGTGGTTCTCTCTTTTCAGTTCTGTTTGCCTTTACTTTTCAGCTATGTACAGTTGTTGCTCAGTACTTTACTTTTCACTCTGGTCTGCTAGTACGTAGTTACTCTTGTCATACTTGTGCACTGCTTCTTTTCTATATTTAGAATTGTTGTGACTTACCTACGGTTCCATCTTCGTGGCACCGCAGACGACGTACAGATGAAGATAAATGCTCCTGAGCTAATAGCGCCAGAGTTCGACCGCAGCTTCCAGAGTTATTTACACTTATGTACTTTTCTTTTTTCATGTATGTCGGTTGGGACATCTTGTACAGTATGGATTGTAATAATTGGATACTATTTGAGTATTTTTGTACATCTCTGCATTGTGGCTATTTTGTTTTCACTGGTAACCTGCAGGACCTGCGCAAATATCAAAAAAGTAACGGGCCCCCGGGAGCGGGTCGTTACAAATATGAAATATGGAATCGTTCTAGGATTAACATCGTCTAAAGCATCTAAAGCGGTATACATACTCATAGACCGCACACTTTTCAATTGAATGATTTCTATAAGGAGTATAAGAGACATCACACTTCATGGATCAATAAGAATAGAAAGGTATGGTTTTCATGAAATGCATGTAAAGTTTCAATTCCTGGATTTCGTAAAACTTTTAGTGATCTCACCGAGTATAGAAAATTACCTAGCCTAGGTTGTCATGCACAGTCAAGTAGTCACTCTCTCACACATCATTGGATCCTCTCACCCAAGCTTATCTATAAGCGTGGTGGCATAAATAAATCAATAAGTACATTCCCCACTTTTGGAGCTCCAATAAAAATAAAAACAAAAGAGGGAAGAAAGAGAGAAAGAGTGTGATATGGGATCATGTATAAGCTTCTTTTCTCTTTTCTTTTCTTTTTCCACTTTTTTTCCCAAATATAGCACATATACATCTGAGATCCCAAATCAAAAGACAGAAAGATACTCATATATTTTTTTCTTCTTTTTGATTTTGAGGAATTGGAGCATGGAATTTAATAGCGGGGGAAATGCCAATGATAGAATCACTAAAGGGAGATTCACCAATGAATATAAGTGTAGAAATAATGCTCAAGATATATGGAGAAAGAAATAAATGTAACACTCGGTTCACTCTATAGGACATGCACGACAACTTTCAGCAGAATAATGTAATCTACTCAGTTTAATCTCAGAAAGTAAACTAGTCCAGTTATATCAACCTAACATACATTCATTCAACCTGAAAGTGAGGCGGACAATTTTCTTGCAATGAGAAGTGATATAAGAAAGGAAAGCAGTACTCCAGATATAAGCAATCAATGCGTGAAGCTTGGTGTGTTTTCTACGAAGAGTATACATATAAAGCATCAGATTCAGCTAATAAAAGAATTTCATCTATATTCATACATGAAAGTGCGGGTTACTATCTCAAATGCATAGCAAGACACAGCATATGATATCTGAAATAAAAAACTATGGCATGACAACGTAATATGCATATAGAGATAAGCTAGCACCACGTCATCATCATCACAGAAAATTCATCTCTAGCAAAAAGATGAAAGAAATAAGGATAAAAAGAAAATGTAACGACCACTTTTTGTTGTACGTTGTTCGTGCACGTGCTTTTGACCGTGCACGTGTTTATTTTAGACTTTGTTTGTTTGTGAACACTTTAGTGTGATATGCCGTTGTGAACGTCTCTGAGAGTATTAAATAGTGGTACTAATTTGGAACACATTTCTCGAGTCGTTTTCCCACAATTTAATCTTATTCGATGAGACGTTGCGATTTTCACTTTTGACGGGAGACGTTTCTATTTTTAGTTTCTTCGTCCGACGTCGAAATTGTGACACGTCTTCTCTGTCTTCCTTCTCTCGTCGTCCCGGTCACCCATGTAATTATCTTACAAATTTAGACCCTCGTTTGACCCACTTTCACTTTTCCCCGGTTTAATTATTAGTTAACCCTAATTTTAGATAATTTCATCCCTCTAATTATTCTTGTTAAATCTTAATCACTTCACATGTTGACCTAGCCCATTCGTTACCTTATTAGCCGCATCCATGTGAGAGAGAGAGGGTGTGAGACCTTGGGCTTTTGACGATTTATAATAACAATTTTAGCCCAAACAATTTCTACAAACCGACAACCCTTAAGCCTGACATGGCCCCCACGTGAATGTCCTGGCTCATTTGATGGGCTTTTGCAAATCCTATAGAGCAACAAATAGAGGAATAGATAACCCTATCAGCCCTAAGGCCTATAGGCCTGAACTTTTAGTAGGCCTGAACTTTTAGCCCTTTAGCCAAAATAGAGGAATAGCTACTCACGTGTTTCCCTTTTGAAAGCCTACCCACGTTCACAAGCCCATTAACAGCTACCCCATCCTATTCAGATTAGACCTAGGGCATTTGCCCTCTCTCCAGCAATATAAGCGCCCAGCGCCGCTACCTCTTTATTTTCTCAAGCAACCAAAACACGAGAACGCCGCCCCATTCTTTTCGAACGTAGCTATCCCCGCGTCTCAACCCTTCGTCCTCCGGCCTCCCACGTCACCATTCCCCGCCGTGAACCCTCTCCAGGCCACCGGGACCGCCACCGGGCGGCACAGCAGCGCCCTACACTCGCCAGCGCCGGTAGCGGACGGCAGCGTCGCCCAGCGCCGCTGCAGCGTCGTTGATCACCGCCGCGGTCGCCTGACCCCCCACGACCTCACCTCGACGTCTCACCGTCCCCGACTACCCCGCATAGCCATCGGAGCTCCGCTGTGGCAGCCCGCAGATCCGCCGGAAACCCCGAGAACGGCACCTCCCCTCCCATTTCTTTGATCCCGATCACCTAAGGCCCATGGCCGCCGCCTTGGATGATGGAAGCACCGCCAGGCACTGTCACGACCCCCGCGTCGACCGGACCTCCCTGTGGCCTTCCCCGACGTTCCTCCGGCCAACCCCCACCGGAAACCGCCGCCTGAGCTCCGCCGTGACCACCCTCAACCGATGGATCCCGCCTGAATATCACCGCAGCAACTTGCAGCGGTGCCGCCGCCCGTCAAGCCCCGCTGCCTCCCTAGGCGAAGCCACCGACACCCCCTCGCCTTCACTTGCAACCGACGAGCGAAGCCACTTGAGGTTAGCTTGCCCTCTTGCTCTGTTAGGGTTGCTGTTATACCTAATTTGTAGCGTTAGAGATATTAGTTAGTTGTTTTGGTTAACTTAGCTTTAAGGATGATTGTTTGGTTAATATATAAGAGTATATTTTATACATTCATGTCTGTAATCATATTCTGTGAGTACACTGTTTTTGTGCTTGTAGGTTCATTATACCTGTTAATTACATTAGTGTAAGTTTTTGTGGGTTAAGTTCCATCTGTTAGGGTATATTAGGGTTTTAAATAATATATTGGTTAGGGTTATGTTTGTAGCAATTGTTAAAAAAGTTAGTGATTAGATGTTTTGGAGCTCTGTAGTATCATTTGCTGCTAGTCCATGGTTAGGGCTTTATTATAAATTATGTTTCTTAAATACCATGTTATGTCATACTTTAGTCTTATATAGTTAATTCAGGACTAATAGCAAGTCAGTAACTCATATTGCTAAGTTAGTAATGTTTCATATAGTGGGTTATAACCAGTAGGTTTATATATATTTTATATAGGTGTTTAACTATTGGGTTAATGATTTACTTGGTTGTTTTAGCACTTTTAACTTAATATCGCACCTCCGTTGTCACAGATATTATACGTTTGTCTTCGCGACCCGTTACCCTTCCGAGCCGACGCTGTTACCTTACACAATACCGGAATTCAACCCCTGACCTCGCTTCCCGACGCCAGTGTAGCTTTCGCGTCGTGTTGAGGTAATGTTCTGCACTCTTAGGACCCCCAACCTATTGCCTGTTAATCAAGACTAAAATTGATGTTTTTAAAATGTTTTAAATGTTTTAAATTCACTAATCAAGATTAATAATATGGACTTTAGGCCGGTGGACTTGTGCACGTAGGATAATTGTGAATTTGGACTCGTTGGACGGTGTGCTCAGACGTTGTACTTGCAGGCAAGTGAAACTTGCAAACTCTTATGTAGGGCCATGTTTTTAGGCCACTACCTTGTTTTTAGCGTAAAAGAGACGGGACAGTGAAATGATAGCTGTCTAGACGCAACTTTAGGGTCTAGCTTGACAACGAAGCTAGATCCGTCACCCTGCCATGTCATGCATGCATTGATATCTGTCACGTTTAAATTCGTTAACTGTACGCACTTTTAACTGACATGCATTGCATTCTACATGTCATCCAAGGTGATTGTTGCATTCGTAGCACACGCTACAATACTTGTACTTGTACTTCCTTGTCCGGCTAGGTGCACCCCTAGGCCATCATGTTAAAACACTTCCTGGCTCGTGATCCAGAAGCGGGCCTCATGTGTTGGTCAAAAGCCAATGCCCGATACACATGGAGGGGTAGGGATAAACGATCACTTGAGCTTTGGAGTTGGCCCGATCAGCCACTCTAGCCAAAAGGCGGAATCTCTGTGCACGAGGTGCTTACTTTACTTGTCTTGTACTAGTGAGTGTTACTTGTATAACTTGTCATCCATGCCATGTTTAAATGCCATGCTCGTACCTTACTTTACTTTACTTGTTGCACTCATACTTTAACTGCCATGTCATTGCATTCATGCTAGAACTGCTAGGTTGCTTACTTTCACTTTCAGTTTCCTTGCACAAGTCTCTTGTAGACTTGCTGACATGTGCCCCTTGCTCTTTTGGATGTCACATGTTAGACCCTGAGCCAGATACCGTAGCTGAGTACGTGGTTGTTGCTGACGCTGAGCCGGAGTCCATGTCTGCACAGGAGGAGTTTTGTGGACACCGGTGACCTTGCTGAGTTTTCCTTTGTTTTAGGATCTATGTTAGTTGTCGGTGCGTGGAACCTTTGCCTTGTACGTTGTACTTTTGTTGGCCATGCTGGGGCCTCTTTTAGACTCTTTCTTTTTAGCCTGGTGGATTTTTCTGCGATGTTGAGATTTATTATTATGGATATTCTGATATGTTTCTTTTGTCTCTTTTCGTTATTATTATCTTTGTTTCGTTTCGCGTTGCAAGGACCTGTAGTTTAAATTTGATTAACGCTTATCGGACTTGCAGCTTTGTAGCTTCAAGTCTGAGCGGACCTTCTCACGCTTCGCCTCCACGTTTTTGGGAAGCGGGGCGTGACAGAAAATGAGAACTACTACTGTACAATGCAGGACACTCAAGAAATAGAAAAAAAACGTGATGCATGATAAAAACGAAAAAGTGAGTGAAAAGGGGTGTAAAAACAAAGAAACGGTGGAAAAATAAAAATAAAAGGTGACAAAAAACAAAAAGTGTGAGAACTCACTCCCCCAAGCTAAAGTGCACAGTGTCCTCAATGTGCAAAGCGTGGCACACCGAGAGACAAAAGTGGGTGGGGTGGGTGAGGAGGCATCCATGATGGAAAAAAAGTAAAATGATATGAGAATGCTGGTGATGCAAGCAGAGATCAAAATAATGCAGATATGAGTGTCCCCAAAAAGTACTCCCTCTCTCCAAAAGATATATACGGATAGGACCAAAATATGAACAAAACAGTGTGTGGAGGAGGGGTGCAAAATAAGCAGGCTCACAAAAACTATCCAGCGTATCGACAGCAAAAATGTGGAAGGCATCCAGTGTGTGCCTAAGGGGGTGGGGGTGCACCAGCACCGTCCTGTGGCGGAGGTGGTGGCGGGGGTGGTGGCTGCAGGGTGGGTATAGATGGTAGGGGCAGACTCGTAAAAATCTGATTCAGGCAAGCCTGAATACTAGGAAGTATGGTGACGCAGGTCTGGACTGCACTGACGGTGGCAGAGAGAGCCCTAAACTCTCCTCTGAGTCCACTGACTGTCCCCTCAAGAGCACGAATGCTATGAACTAGAGTGTCAGGGGGCGGTGGAGCAGAGGGTCGAACAGTGGAAGTACGGGGCTGTCTCACACGGCCGTCGTAAAGGATGGGTACAGCTATGGAGTGGTGCTCAGGTGCTGTGCTTGCTAAGTGTTGCTCAGCCTCTGTGTGAGGCTGAGACGCAGGTAAGAAAGACAAGGAAGGAGCAGCAGCAGAAGTGAAAGTGGTCGCTAAAGACGAGGCATGCAGAGAGGTCAGTGACACAGAAGTGGTGACAGATGTCACGACTCTCTCAGAGAAAACAGCAGCAGTGGGGACAGACGGGCCAACGTCCGGGGTGGCCGTGAACAAAAGTGAGGACAGGGCCGCCACTGCGGCGGTAAAGGAGGTCTCACCGCTCTCTAAAATGGCAGTGGGACGCTCAGGGCTGGCAGCGGAAATGGGATCTGTTGAGTATTGATTCCCCTGATTTGGTTTTGATGATGAACAAACATAAATATCGTGAACTAACTTTTTGTGAGCGCGGTTATGGAGATCATCGCCAAATTTCTATGAACATCAAAAGCGACATCTCAAGACTACTCAAAGCGTGTGATCGTGTGCTTGAAGCTTCGTTGAAGCTCAAGGACCATTATTGAAGTCAAGAAGATTCGATTGAAGCTTTTGAAGACGGTTCGTCAAGTTTTATTTATAGTCTTCTAGCTTCTTTTCGTAGAATGTTAAGCCTTGAGTAGGTCTTACATTTTTATCTTCATAACGCTCATATCTTAGAGCTAGGATCTTATTAGAAGCCCATAGAAACTTTCCCGAAGCTTCACGCTTCTTATCGCGGCCTCTTGTGCATGTTAGTTGGTTCAAGAAGAAGAACCAACCGACTAGATGGCAATCTAGTCGGTCGGCAATCCTTCTTGAACCGACTAGAATGCCTTCTCAATTTCAGCTCACTTACTGTTTACAGTTAGTCGGTCCAAGAAGGTTCACCGACCGACTAGTTGTGAAACTAGTCGGTTAGGAATCCTTCTTAGACCGACTAGTTGAGCTTTCATTTTCCAGCCTGAGAACAATTCTCGACCGACTAGTTGAGAAACTAGTCGGTTGGAATTTGCTCTTAGACTGACTAGTTCAACTTGATTTCAGCCTATACTATTTCGACTCTTAGTTGGTCAAAGAACACTCACCGACCGACTAGTTGTGAAACTAGTCGGTTGGCAAGTCTTCTTAGACCGACTAGTTCTTTGAGTCTGAACTTTCTCTTTTGGCTGTTCACCTGTTAGTCGGTCCATGTTGAATCACCGACCGACTAGATGTGAATCTAGTCAGTCAGTGATCCTTCTTTGACCGACTAGTCTGCTTTAGAATAGAGCCGTTGGAGCATTAAATGCCACGAATTTTGCTCTCTCTTTCCTCTATCCTATATATACTTGAAGGGCTGCTTTCATAGCATTCAAGGCTGATATTAATTGAAGTTTAGAGAATCAAAGAGTAGCATTAATTCTCATTTTCTAGCTCATTCATTTCTCTAGAATCTCTCTCACACTTTTATTTCCAAAGAGAGATTCACATTGATTATGAGCCATTCAAGCCAAGAGCTTGATCCAAGGTCACCAACATCTTCCTAGCCTCACATTGCTGGTCAACATCTTGGAGCTAGGGTTTGGTGCCTTCATCTTCCCCAAAATCCTTCTTGCCCTAAAATCGTAAGTTTTACTCAAGGCATAGGGTTTTGTGGTAAGCATTTCATATTTCAATTACTTTGAATATTGCAAGTTTTACTCTCGGTTGTGAGAGTTTGTTTGTGATCCCGGTTTGTGGGAGTCACAATTTCATTTGTGTATGATTTGATCTTGTAGAGGTTTTCTACAAGTATTTCATAGTGCAAATTTGAGTTAGAAGTTTCTAACTCAAGTATCCGGAGGGGATCCGGGTGTTTGGGACGTAGGATCACCGGGAACAAGTCGGTGAGACTTGGGTGGATCCAAACCCGTTAATTCCTTTGTTTGCGATTGTATTTCTTTGTTGTCAATATTTTCATTTCCGCATTGTTGGTTGAGTTTGCAAGATAATTAGGAATTATCTTCTTAATTATTTTAAAGTACTATTCACCACCCCTCTAGTACTTGTGCAGTAGCTATCAGGGCATTACATTTGGTATCAAAGCCAAGTTCATAGCTATGTCTACCAACGAAAATAAGAACATTCGTCCACCTTCAGACTATAGCACCTTCAGGAACCGTGAAGGAGCTTCTTCGGTGATGGAAGGACACTCCTTGACTAGGCCTCCCTACTTCAACAGTACCAACTATGGGTACTGGAAATGCCGAAAGGAAACGTTCCTCCGGAGTGCTTCACTATGGAGAGCCACGTTGACGGAGTATGTCGAGCCCGCAGAAGAAGATTTTGCTAAGTGGACTACCGCGGAGGTCACCGCGGAGGTAAGCAATGCCAAGGCAATGAATGCCTTGCAATGCGCTTTGGAGCCTGAAGACTTCAACAAGATATGCACATGTAAGAGTGCATATCAAATCTGGAACTCACTCCTCATCTTGCATGAAGGAACGAATAGGGTAAGAGACTCCAAACTCGTTCTTGTAAATAAAGATTTCGAATTATTTCATATGCAACAGGGTGAGAAGATAAAGGAGTACTATGCTCGCTTCGTCGACATCACCAACGAGTTGGAGGCTCTTGGTAAAACCTACACCCAAAAGGAGAAAGTCTCAAAGAGCATTGACGGACTTTCTTCTTGTTGGAAAAAACGTACCTTCGCCATCGAGGAAGGTAACGATATGAGTAAGTATACTGTCATTCAAATAATGGGTACCTTGATGTCTTATGAGGTACGTAAGGATAGCAAACTAAAGTTGCATGATAAGATGAAGTCTTACTTGAAGCAAGACGAGCCAAAGAAAAAGGCGATTGCTTTCAAGGCCGCTCCATCTACATCTACATCTACCGATGATGAAGACTCGGAAGACGAGTTGGACTTGGAATCCATTGCCCTCATGGCAAAGAAGTTCAACCGATTCTTCCGGAAAGGTAATTTCAAGAACAAATTTAAATTTAGTTCTACTAACGCCTCTGCTCCTTTGTGCTTTAAATGCAATAAGTCAGGACACATGAAAGCGGATTGTCCTCAAAATAAGCAAAAGGAGAAATGGAAGGCGCCAAAGTTCGACAAGTCAAAGAAGTACAAGAAAGGGTACAAGAAAGGACTTGTCAGGACATTCACCGACTCCGAGGATGACTCCTCAAGTGGAGAGTCGGACGATGAACAAGTGGAGCAAGCACACATGTGCTTCATGGCAAGAGAGGAACATAATCAAGGATCCTCCTCCGATGATAGCGAGGATGAAGGCGATGAGGTAACTATGGATGACCTTAGATTAGCTAATGAGCAAATATGGTCTAAGTATTCTAAATTAGTAAATAGATATACTAAGATAAAAGATGAGCTAGCTAGTATCCAAACCTCGCCTAAACCTATCATCATCAACAATGACACCGTTGTTGAAGATTTGAGAAATGAGATTGTAGATCTCAAATCTCAACTTGAGCATGTTCATATTGAGGAATCAGATGAACATGAGATGGCAGATTTGATTTCTCGAAACTCAACTTTGAGTATTGAGAATGAGAATCTCAAGTCTCGTGTTTGTGTACTCACCACTCAAGTGTCCACTTTGGATGCTTCTATACTTTCTCTCACCGAGAAGTATAAGTCCACATTAGGCTGGATTAATAAATTCAATAAAGGTAAGGACCATTTGGATAATATCCTAAATGACTTACTTCCGGCCAATCATCGCATCGGCTTGGGGTATAAGATGGGAAATTCATCCAAATTGTCTACCACCTTTGTTAGGCCAACTTCCGATGCCTCAACGAGTGGGGGCAAACACCTCATTGGTAGTTCATCTACCAATGGTGCTTCCACTTCGTACACACCCTCGTTTGGAAAGAAACTCACCTTAGGTGGACCTCCAAAGAAGGGTCATGCGTTTATGTACACCAATACTATGCCACGTAGGAATACACATCCTACTCCACATGTTCACACTTATGATGATTTTTATGCACCACATCCACGGGCACGTGCACACCATGTGAGACACACTCACGCACGTGTTCCTCCACAAGCATATGTTCATCCACATCATATGAACAATTATCTTCATGCACCATTTCATCATGTGCCATATGCATATCCACGACATGCATCACGTAGAAATCAACAACGTATGCATGCTCCCAATAGGAATAGGGTTCCCAAAGTATTCACTATTTGGGGCCCAAAGAACACTAATATGCATGAAAAACAAGCATACATGAATTCTTATTTTATGGATGTTGTGCATAATGATGATTACATTGGGAAGTCTAAGTCCAATTGGACTTGGCTTACAAAGATCTAATCTTTTAGGACCCAATGACCTTGGGTACCATGGAATGATATTTCTATCTTTAGGTACTCAAGAAAAAGAAACGTAGCAACAAATCCAAATTTAGCTCCAAGAATAATTGGATACTCGATAGCGGGTGTTCAAAACACATGACGGGTGACGCTCAATTGCTCTCCGGAGTGGTGCCCATTGCAAATGGGAACCAGGTAGTCTTTGGAGGCAACGAGAGCGGAACCATCATAGGTGTTGGAAAAGTATGTAATCCTTCTAAACCACTTATAAGTGATGTTTACCTTGTTAAAGGATTAAACCACAATCTTATTTCAATAAGCCAACTTTGTGACAAAGGTTACAAAGTTAGCTTTGCGAAAGGAATGTGCCATATTTTAAGAAAAGATAATAATGATTTATTGTTTTTCGGCACACACCATAAGGATATATATATCCTAGATCTTCCAAGATCACATGAACCATGTCTCATTGCCAACACAAGTGAACAACACTTATGGCATCGACGTTTTGGTCATGTGAACTTTGGAACACTTTTTAAGCTTTCCAAGTTAAATTCTATTAGAGGCTTCCCTAAGCTTGTCTTCCAAAAGAAAAGCTTTTGTGACTCGTGTCAACGAGGCAAGCTTCCTAAATCGTCTTTTAAACCTAAGAAAAGCATTTCTTCTGAGCGGCCTCTAGAGCTTTTACATCTAGATCTTTTTGGGCCAACTAGAGTTGCTTCATTAGGAAATGCACGATATGGACTTGTCATCGTTGATGACTTTTCTAGATTTACTTGTGTATTTTCCTTAAGTAATAAAAATGATGCTTTTGAAAACTTCACAATATTTGTTAAGAAAGTACAAAATCTCATTGGAACCACCATTGTCACTATTCGTAGTGATCATGGAGGGGAATTTAAGAATGAGTCTTTCTCAAATTTTTGTGATGAAGTTGGTATTACTCACACCTTTTCTTTCCCTCATGCACCCCCTCAAAATGGTGTTGTTGAGAGGAAGAATAGGACGCTAGTGGAATGTGCTCGTACTATGCTTGATGATAGCCAACTTGGCCATCAATTTTGGGCAGAAGCGGTACATACCGCTTGCTATGTGTTTAATAGAATACTTTTGAGGCCCGGCACCAAACAAACTTGTTATGGCTTGAGTAGAAGATGCAGGTGTAGAAAGAAAAAGCTATGGCACCCTTTTCGAGACTATTGGCACTACTGGGCTGAATCTACCATGTTATCTCGCATCTCCCTGAATTGTTGTTTGGTAGATTGCCTCAAGTTAAACATTTTCGAGTTTTCAGCGCAAAATGTTTTATTAAAAACACGTATGGTAGTTTTGACAAATTTGATCCAAGATCCGATGAGGGGATATTTGTTGGATATTCCTCTTGTAGCAAAGCCTACCGGATATACAACAAACAAACCTCAACGATCGAGGAATCACTTCATGTTTCATTCAATGAATGTTTTGTCCCGTCTCGAATTACTAATGATGATGATTCCATGGATGTTTTATGTGATTCTTTTGGTAATTCTAATTCTATTGATTCTAATGATACTAACCCTACTAATGAGTCTTTTGAGAATGTTCCTAGTGATCAGGGAGTTCCCAAACGGCTTCATACAGTTCGTGACCATCCCCATGAGCAAGTCATTGGCAACATCCTTGATAATGTCAAGACGCGATCTCAAGTCAACTACTTTGCTCATTGTGCCTTTGCCTCCTCAATAGAGCCAAAGAATATTAACGAAGCGTGCGAAGATAGTGCTTGGATCCTAGCCATGGAGGAGGAACTCATTCAATTTTAGAGGAATGAGGTTTAGGAGCTTGTTCAATTGCCTTCGAAGAACCACACCGTTATAGGAACGAAGTGGATTTTCAAGAACAAGACCAACGAGAACCAAATCGTCGTCCGGAACAAAGCTCGGTTAGTTTCTCAAGGCTACCGGCAAGAGGAAGGTATAGATTTCGAAGAATCCTTTGCTCCGGTAGCTAGATTAGAATCCATTAGATTATTGTTATCTTTTGCATGCCATAAAGATTTTAAACTCTTTCAAATGGATGTAAAAAGTGCATTTTTTAAATGGAGATGTCGTTGAGGAAGTTTATGCTTCTCAACCTCTGGGTTTTATAAATGAAAAAATTTTCCAAATCACGTTTTCAAACTTAAGATAGCACTTTACAGTTTGAGACAAGCTCCTCGAGCTTGGTATGACCGTCTAAAGAACTTTCTTTTGGATTTGGGTTTTAAAATGGGTGAAGTTGATCCTACATTATTTATTAAGTATTCGAATAATGATATTATTTTAGTTCAAATTTATGTTGATGATATCATTTTCGGTGCTACTAACTTCACTCTTTGCGAAGAGTTTTCTAATGTTATGAAGGATCAATTTGAGATGAGCCACATGGGTGAGCTCAAATATTTCTTAGGTCTCCAAATTCGCCAAATGAATGATGCAATCTTCATCGACCAAACCAAGTACATGGTGGAGTTGCTAAAGCGATTTGGAATGGAGAATGCCTCGGGCAAGAAGACTCCAATGAGCACTACTACACATCTTGATAAAGATACGGGCGGGACATTCGTCTATATCTTGGTATGATAGGTAGTTTATTATATCTTACTACTAGTAGGCCCGATATTATGTTTGATGTATGTGTATGTGCTCGTTATCAGTCTCAACCTAAGGAATCTCACTTAGTAGCGGTAAAATGTATTTTTCGTTATTTAAGTTACACACTCGACTTTGGATTACTTTATCCAAAGTCTAAAACATATGAGTTAATCTCATATAGTGACGCAGATTATGCGTGATGCAAATCCGACAGGAAAAGTACTAGTGGCACTTGCCATTTTATAGGAAATTCTCTTGTCTCTTGGTTTTCCAAGAAGCAGAATTCCGTATCACTTTCAACCACCGAGGCGGAATATATTGCCGCCGGTGCTGCGTGTGCTCAGGTTCTTTGGATGAGACACACTCTTAAGGACTTTGGTATAAACTGTGATACTTGCCCTATCATGGTGGACAACCAAAGTGCAATTTGTCTCTCTAAGAATCCGGTACACCATTTCCGTTCTAAACACATAGATGTCTGTCACCATTTCTTAGATGATCATGTTGCTAAAAAGGACATCATTTTAGTGTACGTTGAAACCCAGAAGCAAATCACCGATATTTTCACGAAACCACTCAAGGAAGACTCCTTTGTGTGGTTACGTCGAGAATTGGGGATTATGGGTGAATTCGAGATTTAGGATTCATATTTTCAATAATCGTGTATGATATTAAAATTTCTTTATATATGCTCATGCTAGATTAATTGAGATTTTCTGGATTTTTGGTTGAATTTTCGGAATTTATGCTCGAATTATTCATGAACGTCGTATTTAAGATTTTCGATGTTTTATGGGGTAGTATAATGTTATATGAGATTATTTGGTTGTTTCGTCCAAGTGCGCGTAGGAGAGAACTCAAAATTTCAAATTTTCAAATTTTTGGACTCCCTTAGTCGGTTCATGTTCATTGACCGACCGACTAGATTGAGTTCTAGTCGGTCAATGCATGAACTCAGACCGACTAACTCAAGCCCTAATTTTGGCTTCAGTTACTGTTTGCACTTAGTCAGTTCATGTTCATTGGCCGACCGACTAGATTGCAATCTAGTCGGTTAGCGCTTGAACTGTGACCGACTAATTGCGTCGGGGGCTGTTGCGTCTTTTGGTCTACTATCGACTTATACCCCTTCGCACCGATTAGATATCATTCTAATCGGTGCATCCCTCCTCTCTCAGCCAAAAACCCCCTCGACTCCCTCACTCTCCTCCGTTGTCTCCGTCGGTTTCTGGCCATCTCCGTCGTTTGTCGTCGATCCCTAGCCATTCTTCTCTCTCCTCCACCTAGATATCACACTCTCTCTCGTTTTTAGGGTTAGACTTTGTCGATTTCCGTCGTTTGAGTTAGGTTTTGTTCTAAGGGTTTCGACCTAGGTTCTATTCGATTACTAGTTTGATTGCGCGTGTCTCGTCCCGATTATGGCGAAGACACGCATCCCCATCGAACCCTCACGCCCGTCACCCATGACTGTAGAGTCGCCTCCTACGGACCCCCCCTCAACCCAAACGTACTCCTCCCAAACGTCGAGCCAAATCGACTCATCCATCGTCTTGTTTGCCTCCTCTTAAGAAGAAGAGGACGGAGACCGCTAAACCTAGAGCCCGATCTACTCAATCTAAGCCCATCTCTTTCCGTGCCCCCACTCCTCCCGATGACTCCGACACTGAGTATATTCCAGAGACCGAGCATACCGCTAGGGCTCTTACTCCTCCTCCTCGGTCTAGCACTCGTCCATCTAATGGGAAGGCTCCCATGCCAGTGGGCGGTGTCGATATATCGTTATGTTGCGATGACCCGACGTGTCTCGCGGTATACAATCGTATCAAATACTGTCCATTGCTATTGGAGCACTTCATTCAGTTCTTTGATTTTCCACATCTCGTCGTTCTTTTTTTCGATAGCGGTCTCATAGACTATCTTCGCCATGACCCTAAGGCGAATCCTCCCCCGTACCCCCGTCTTGTCAAGCTTTTCTATGCGAATCGTGTCCGGGGTCAGTATGACGACACCTATTCCATTGAGACGACTGTCTTGGGGACACCGATTGTCCTCACGGTAGAAATCTTAGGGGATTTGATAGGTGTCTCATCTTCTGGCCTTCTTCCAGCTGATATCTCTATGGATGATATTTTTGATCTTGACCAGGTCGTGCTTACCGATATGTTTCATGTGATCCATCTGCCATGATTGGCGTCCCTTCTAAGTCATTTAAGCCGAATGCCTGGGTTCTTAATCTGATCTTGAAGTCGTGCCTCCTTCCGAAGTACGGCTCATCTAGCTTACCCTCCCAGCCATTCCTTAAGCTGATCTACGCTCTTTTCATGGGGAGCGAGATCAATTGGGCATGGATTATTCTTGACAAGATGGACTCTTTCGAATGTATTCGAAAGTCCACCAAGTCAGCCCACATTCCATATCCGTGCCTATTGACTCTCGTTTTTCGTCACTTCGGCGTCCCTCTCTCTCCAGATGACCAGCGTCCTCTTAGTCCTCCTCTGAATGCGACGGTCGTCAAGAAGTCTCTTGCGGCGCTTCGTCACGTTCAGAGGACGAATCCTTCAGCTTCAGCTTCAGCTTCAGCTCCTCCTCCTGCTCATACACTCGTTGAGTTTGTCGTTTCTCTGAGATGTGTTAAGTGTCGTGTTTCTCGTTCTGAGGAGATGCTTGCTCGCATCTGCTCTCACTTTGGTATTGAGATTCCTCCGTCTGTTTCTGACGAGTAAGAGATGGATGAGGATGAGCTCCAGGAGCTTGTTGGATCTGCTGCTCGTGCCCCTGAGGGTACGTCTGCTCGTGATGCTGCTACTTCTGTTGGTGATCCCGAGAGCACACCTGCTGCCATCATTCCTCCGGTGGATACTTCGTCTGTTGGTGCTCCCGAGACCACTCCAGTTGCCACTCTCCCATCAGTTGACACTACTGTCGTCCCTGAGACCACCACTCCTCCTGCAGAGCCTACTGCTGCTGCTGATCCTCCCTCTGCCTCCTGAGCTTGCATTGGAGGACTCTCCCTATGCACATTGGATGATATATTTTTTGTAGTGAGAGTGTGGGGTAGGATAGCTTGGGTGGTTATGACTTTTGATGTATTTTTGATGTTTTGATGATACACTTTTGTTGTATGTTCATTTTGATGTCTGTTGTGACATATGTTGTATGATGTGCTCCGATCGTTCGATCGTTATTATGTATATTGGCGGATGTATACATTGTGTTGTACCATGTTTGATATATATATACATCGTGTTGCCATTTACTTCCATGTGCACATCACTTATATTATTGTCTCTGATGTTGATTTCGTCGCTCGACGATTACATTTGATTTAGTAGAAATTATTTCTATGAAAACATAGAATTGTTTTCCATGCACTTGATTCATCAAGAATGTTGATATTGGAGAGTATGTTCCATAACTCAAAATGTGAAATAGATTTGAGTTTTGATGATTTTATTTTTCGATTTTCGACTATGGTCTCGTTGGAACGCTTTGATTTACTTCGTATTTTACTTTGGTGTCATTTGGACCGTGGTCGTATTCTTCGACTCCCGTGCTTTTATATTTTAGCCATTGTTGTTGTCGTTGATCTCCTCCCGCTCTTTTTGCTAATGCCAAAGGGGGAGAGAATTAATAATGACGATGTGCAAATGATAATTTAAAGCAATTTACCGTGAATCTAATTAGATATGTTAGATTCAGGGGGAGTTAAGATATAAAAATGGATTTCAAATCCGATATTTCAATAATTGAATTCTCATTTTATACTTTACTCGTCTGCTTGATGCGTATGATTATTATTTAATTTGGAATTAACGTGTCATCAATGCAGGTGGAGTAAGTAAATTTCATTTGAATCATTATTTTTTATTATTATTTATGTTGGTTTGTCATCACCAAAAAGGGGGAGAATGTTGAGTATTGATTCCCCGGATTTGGTTTTGATGATGAACAAACATAAATATCGTGAACTAACTCTTTGTGAGCGCAGTTATGGAGATCGTCGCCAAATTTCTATGAACATCAAAAGCGACGTCTCAAAACTTCTCAAAGCGCGTGATCGTGTGCTTGAAGCTTCGTTGAAGCTCAAGGACCATTATTGAAGTCAAGAAGATTCGATTGAAGCTTTTGAAGATGGTTCGTCAAGTTTTATTTATAGTCTTCTAGCTTCTTTTCGTAGAATGTTAAGCCTTGAGTAGGTCTTACGTTCTTATCTTCATAACGCTCGTATCTTAGAGCTAGGATCTTATTAGAAGCCCATAGAAACTTTCCCGAAGCTTTGCGCTTCTCATCGCGGCTTCTTGTGCATGTTAGTTGGTTCAAGAAGAAGAACCAACCGACTAGATGGTAATCTAGTCGGTCGGCAATCCTTCTTGAACCGACTAGAATGCCTTCTCAATTTCAGCTCACTTACTGTTTACAGTTAGTCGGTCCAAGAAGGTTCACCGACCGACTAGTTGTGAAACTAGTCGGTTAGGAATCCTTCTTAGACCGACTAGTTGAGCTTTCATTTTCCAGCCTGAGCTACTATTTATCGTTAGTCGGTCAAAGAACAATTGTCGACCGACTAGTTGAGAAACTAGTCGGTTGGAATTTGCTCTTAGACCGACTAGTTCAACTTGATTTCAGCCTATACTATTTCGACTCTTAGTCGGTGAAAGAACACTCACCGACCGACTAGTTGTGAAACTAGTCGGTTGGCAAGTCTTCTTAGACCGACTAGTTCTTTGAGTCTGAACTTTCTCTTTTGGCTGTTCACCTGTTAGTCGGTCCATGTTGAATCACCGACCGACTAGATGTGAATCTAGTCGGTCAGTGATCCTTCTTTGACCGACTAGTCTGCTTCAGAATAGAGCCGTTGGAGCATTAAATGCCACGAATTTTGCTCTCTCTTTCCTCTATCCTATATATACTTGAAGGGCTGCTTTCATAGCATTCAAGGCTGATATTAATTGAAGTTTAGAGAATCAAAGAGTAGCATTAATTCTCATTTCCAAGCTCATTCATTTCTCTAGAATCTCTCTCTCACTCTTATTTCCAAAGAGAGATTCACATTGAGTGTGAGCCATTCAAGCCAAGAGCTTAATCCAAGGTCACCAACATCTTTCTAGCCTCCCATTGCTGGTCAACATCTTGGAGCTAGGGTTTGGTGCCTTCATCTTCCCCAAAATCCTTCTTGCCCTAAAATCGTAAGTTTTACTCAAGGCATAGGGTTTTGTGGTAAGCATTTCATATTTCAATTACTTTGAATATTGCAAGTTTTACTCTCAGTTGTGAGAGTTTGTTTGTGATCCCGGTTTGTGGGAGTCACAATTTCATTTGTGTATGATTTGATCTTGTAGAGGTTTTCTACAAGTATTTCATAGTGCAAATTTGAGTTAGAAGTTTCTAACTCAAGTATCCGGAGGGGATCCGGGTGTTTGGGATGTAGGATCACAGGGAACAAGTCGGGGAGACTAGGGTGGATCCGAACCCGTTAATTCATTTGTTTGCGATTGTATTTCTTTGTTGTCAATATTTTCATTTCCGCATTGTTGGTTGAGTTTGCAAGATAATTAGGAATTATCTTCTTAATTATTTTAAAGTACTATTCACCCCCCTCTAGTACGTGTGTAGTAGCTATCAGGGCATTACAGGATCGACAGAAATGGACATAGAGGTGGTGGCAGTGGTGGACGAGGACTCAGCAAAAGTGCTCCCGACACTGACAGAAGTGTGGACAGAAGTGTCGGGAGGTGCAGACGGATCATATGCAGGCTGAGGGATCACGGGGTCCTGGGGTGGAATGAGGGGCTCCTGTAGAGCACCCTCGGGCTCTAGTACGTAAGGGGTGGGGATGAGGAGATCCATCGCTGGAATCCAATCTCCGCCTGCGGGTCCTATATGAGTCCGAGCAGGGCTCGAAAGAATCATGTAATCGGCAGCGAAAGGACCGTGGAGCCACACCCAGTGCTGACGACCATGAGGACGCAGCATCCTCATCCGGGCCATAACGTCTATCGATAGTGAAGTGGGGCCCGGTGGTCGAGGCAAGTCAGCAGGTAGGTCAACTCTGCATAACAGAGCCAAGAGGGTAATCAGACCGCCACAACAAATGGGTGTACGAGGGCCGACAGAAATGATGATGCGGTCGATGTACCAACTAGCGATATCAATCTCTACAGCGGGGACCAGAATGTCGGCTCCATCAAAAACCCTGGGACGTGTCATCGCATATAGCATGTAGAGCTCAAGTGTCGACAACGTCCCAGGCTCGTACCTCGCAAGAAAAGTAGTCGCCATAAGGCGATGTGCAATGCGGAGGCACGGGTGGAGGACGGCAGAGGCCTTGGCCCTTCTAGGGTCAAAGTCAAGAGGTGATCATGTGATCTGGGTCCAGAAAGCGTGGGGGTCGAACAACGAGGGTGGGATGTGCGTGGGAGCGTAAGCGTGGTCTGGGTCAGGGACAGCGGGCCACTGGAAGAAAGCTCGGAGCATGTCAAGAGTGACCTGGCACTCCTGATCCATCAGGCAAAATGAGCATCCTCCAGGGGTCCGCTCAATAGAGCTAAGGACCACTAGGTTTGGGCGGATATAAGTGTACACCGACACCGACAAGAAATCACGCCACCCCATGTTGTCGTACAACGTGAGTAGCCCCTCAAGAACCCCTAGGTGCTCAAAGTCAGCGAGGTGAGCAAACCTAGTGGGTACGATCGAGCGATGGGAGATACGCTCGAATCTGGCGCGTTGGGCGTCATCCCGAAACGTAATCCCCATCACATCGAACGCGGGGGTAGGCTGTGCATGTGGTGGACTGGGATTGTAAGGAAGCGGCTGTGTAGGTGGTGGTGGGCTAGGTAGAGGGAAGTCTGCCCTAGCAGAAGAGGAGCCAGGATCACCTGACTTCTTTCGCTTTGAAGCGGGCTCCTGCGTGCGTGGCCTAAGGCGAGGCGGCATATGTGCCACGAGAAGTGCCCACTACCCGAGTAAAAATGCGAAGTGCTAGATGATGGAATGAGTATACCTGAGCACGACGTGAGAGCAAAACCTGATGTGTGCAAAGAACGCCTCCTCCGCGGGGCTCCGAATGCGTCCAAAAAGCTCCCCCCAAGCTCCCCCAAGCTAATCTGAAACACAAACAATAAAATCAGCGAATGATAATCAATATACATGGGGGAGATAGGGGATAACAGATATATATATATATATATATATGAATTAATTTGAATTTGGGACGCAATGGGCGTAATTGGGAGAATGGAGAAGAAAATCAAATTTGGGGCGAAATGAGGGTGACCGGCGGCGAGGGAGGCGGCACCGACGAGGAGCGTCGGCGACCGACGGGGGTCGTCGGTCGGTGGCGCAGCAGCGGCTCAGGCGTCGGAAGCGGTGGATCGGGCGAAGATGTCGGAGCAACAGCGGGTGAGTACGAAAAGGATTTGGGGATTTTGTGTTTCGAAATTCGCGTTGCGCCCGTTGGGATATATAAAGATGTAGCGACTCGGCCGAGTGGGACCTTGAAAAATTATTTCGAATTAACTCCTACAAGTTATGACTCGACCGAGTGGCTTTTCCCATTCGGCCGAATGGACAAGTTCCACTCGGCCGAGTGGCACAGCCATTCAGCAATTTTTAGAGCGTGCAGGGTATCTGATTCACTCGGCCGAGTGACAAGTCACTCGCCCGAGTGGCAAATTATACTGTAAATCGAAAAAATAACAGAGAGTTGGTCAGAACAATCTTCCCTGATCTGTACTCCACTCGGCTGAATGGAGTCTTTGCTTGGCCGAGTGACATATGTTACTCGACCGAGTGGCATCCTGTTTTCTGCAACGGCTCTCTGTTTTCGCTCCATTCTCTGTTTTTCTTCCTCCAGTCAGTCCCTGCCTTCTCCTAAGGCCTGAGCACATTCCCGAAGCGCTCTCCCTTTCCTTGGTCATCCTCCATATGAATGATCTCTCGTTCTCCATCTCCTATCATCAAAAATAAAGCCTGTAGTCACGATTTTAATAGACACTAGACTCTAAACACTAAGAAAAATCTAGAATAAAAATGAAAATCAACTAAAAAATGATATGAAACCGTCGGGTTGCCTCCCGACAAGCGCTCGTTTAAGGTCATGAGCTCGACCCCTTATGATTTTCGTTTAGCGGGTGATGTTGGGGGCATGCGAGATACGCCCGTCAAATTTGCCGGGAAGGCCACTTGGATTTGGTTGTTGGTGCTCGTCGGCCCTCCTTGGCATCCCCTCATCATGGGTAGAGTTGGGGGACAAGTCCTCCAAGCTTGAGCTAGAACCAATCTTCTTCCTCACCGGTGACACCGATCTTCTATTCGGTGGAGCTTTCTTTGAATTGTTGCTCGTTGAGAGCTTGCAAAGCTCCATTATCCTTGTGACATCAGCATCATCTGCATCATTGGCCGTAGAGCTATCTGGAGGGTCCTCCAACTTTTCTTCAATGCTAGAATTTTGGCCTTCTTTAAGGCCATCATCATGGAAAGCGCCGATGGAGTGCGGAATGGCTTCGTCGATTACCTCATCAAGGAGGTCCACATAGTCCAACTCCTCTTGGTAGGGCATATGCTTCATGTCTTTGGATATGTGGAACTCAACCTCGATGTTCCCGACATTCAAGGATAATGTACCTTCTCTCACGTCGACTATAACGCCGACGGTGGCTAAGAACGGGCGTCCAAGTATAAGTGAAGTGTCGCCCTCCTCCTTAATGTCCATAACGACAAAGTCGCAAGGCAAACATATCCCTCCCAGAACTTGAAGCGGGATGTCCTTCGCAATCCCCACCGGCCTAGTGACCCGACCATCCATTAGTTGTATTCTCATGTCAGTTGGCTTCAAGTCGGTCCCCGTATTCAATTTCCAGAACATGCTAAGGGGCATTAGGCTCACTCACACTTGCTCCCAAGTCAACTAAGGCCTTTTGCAATGGGACTCCTCCAAGTGTGCATGGGATGTGAAAGCTTCCGGGATCCTTGAACTTTGCGGGCTCCTTTTCCCTCCGGGTGAACCAAGTTCCTTGTTCGGCAAGCATTATTTTCTCCTTCCTCCTCTTTCCCGATATTAAGTCCTTCAAGAACTTTGCATACGACGGGATCTCCACTATAGCATCCAAGAAAGGAATGTTGAGGCTTACTCCCCTCAAATATTCAAGGAACTTGGCGAGCCTCTTCTCAATTTTGGCTCTCGCCAACCGTTGTGGAAAGGGCACCGGCGGCATGTAGGTGCGCTCCTCATTAGGCTTCTTCATTTCAGAATTTCCTACTTCTTGCGGCTCTTTTGTGCTCTCATCTTCAATAGCCGGCTCCTTGTCGTTCAAAATCTCTTCCACGGGCTTCTTGGTTTGGACCATGGCAGGAGTAGTATCCTTCCCACCCCTAGTTGTGACCGCCACTACCGCATTTATGTGGCTGGTATTGCTCCGTGGATTGGGCTCCGGTTGAGCCGGCAATTGTTGAGTATTTTTGTTTAGCAACGCAAGTTGCTCTCCAAGTTGGGCAACGACGGTAATTAGCGAATCTTGTTGCGCCGTCAACCTAGCATTGATTTTTCTTTGCTCCACCATGAATTCCTACACCCTAGCTTCATGATCCGATCGTGTTAAGCTTGTGGTGGGTTCGGAGCTCTCCAACATTGGTTATAACCGGGTGGCCTATACAGTCCCGCTTGTTGCCTAGGCAGGTAATTTTGTTGCGGTGGCCCCCTTGGTTGGTATTGGGGTTGTGGAGGTGGAGGCCTAGCTTGAGTTTGTTGCGGCGGCGGTGGGTTTAGAGCCCCTTCATTGTTTGCATACGAAAATCCCGGATGGTTCCTTGCGGCCGGGTTGGCCCAATAACCGGAGTTCCCCACAACATATTGCACTTGTTCCAAGGCTCCCTCTCCATGCTCTCCTCCTACGAACATGACTTGAGATTGGTCTTGCCAATCACTCATATTGCTTTCCGTCGTAGGTGTGGAGGGAGCTACATGTGGCTCAGTGATGTACTTATCCAATCTCTCCACCACCTTGTGGAGAGAGTCGAACTTATTGGAAAGCTCTGCTATGGCCTTGGCATCATATATGCTCGTTGGCTTCAAGGAGGTAGAAGATTGCCCTCGCTCGTCGCCCCATTGTTGATTATTAGAGGCCATCTCCTCTAATAGGGCCGTAGCTTTATCCGGTGTTTTGGAAAGAATGGCTCCGTTGGCGGGTTGCATCTATGATTTGCTTAGTGCCCGGTTGGAATCCATTATAAAAACTGTGAACTAGCTCCCATGCTTCTATGCTGTGATGGGGGCACTGATGCTGTAGATCCTTAAAGTGCTCCCATGCCTCGTATAGGGTCTCATGCGGTCCTTGCTTGAAGGACATGAGTGCACTTCTAATCTTCACCGTCTTAGAATGTGGGTAGAATTTATCAACAAAAGCGCTAGCCAATTCATCCCAAGTAGTGAATATACCTTCCGCCTACGTCCTCAGCCAATATAGAGCTTTGTCTCTGAGGGTGAAGGGGAAGAGTCTCAAACGGATCGCATCGGCGGAGACACCCGGCATTTGAAAGGTGGCACACTTGGAAAAGAATAGCTGGATGTGATAAGTGGATTCTCATGGGAGTTCACATGGAATGGGTCTTGTTACATTAAGACCACTAATCCCGTCTTGAGCTCAAAATTCTTATCCGCCGCCAACTCCGGCATAGCGATGGAAGAGGTAGTGGAAGAAGTCTTAGGTCGAAGACTATCTCTGATGGATATAATCCTTGCCATACGTGCCGTTAGTTCCTCCGGTGTCTCCAGGTAGTTCATACAATTATCCTCTATATTGAGCCTTTTCTCAGCTCTGATCCTCCTCTCAGTACGCTCGATCTCCGGATCAAATATGATATCCTCTGGATCCACCGTCGATCTCGTGTACATGCAAAGAAAAACAGAGTTCGATGGAATTGTTAGCATGATAGAGGAGTAAAATAAAAAAATAAAACAAAAAAATAGCTAAGTAGAGAAAATAAAACACTGTCGCCTCCCCGGCAACGGTGCCAAAAACTTGGTCGATCCAAAATGTAACTCCGAGAACAACCAAGTAGGGCGCAATTTACACGGAGATAAATCCCCGACAACGGCGCCAAAAACTTGGTCGGTTCCGAGTGTACACCCGAAAAACGACTTGTAGTTTTACCGCAAGCGCACGGTGTAGCGGCGAGCGGGTATCGAATTCAGGGAAGAACAAATGACTGTGTCTCTTTCCAATCACCTAGCTATCAAGAAAATCGAGAATAGTTTGGGGTATAACAATCACAATCGTTCAAATATCAGGAGAAATATCGATTTAATAAAACGTCTAGGGATAGGGAATACCCACTACAGACCTTCTCTCATCGTTGTGATTCATGAGTTTCATTATTGCTAAACTTGAATACAGGTGAACTAGTCGCAACTAAATGTAGAACCAAGCTCACGCTCTCGCGCTATTGCTGGTTTATAGCAAACCTAGGAAAGGGCCCACTCTCGTGCAAACCCTAGCCTAAGCCGCTAGCGTGAAGAACGACATCATTGTTCAATCGTATCTCGAGTCCACTCTCGTGCAAACTCAAACTACGACCTAGGTTGTGATAGTTCCTATCCGTCCAATCTCTTGCAAACGGATATGTGTATAGAATCATAATTAAAAATCCTAGCTTTGGTCCAATCTCTTGCAAACCAAGTCTAGAGAAATCCAATTGTCAATCTAAATCGAATATCTAGGCCTTCCTATCAATTGGGATCCAATCTCTTGCAAATCCCAATCGATATGAATTCCTAGCTATCCGTAATTAATCAATCACAACCTAACCCAAATCAATTCTAGCAACAATTCCACAAATTCATCACAATTTAGAAATAGGGTCCATAGGGTTCATCCCTACGCCCTAAGACGACGTCATTACTCACTAGACATCATGCAAATCTCAGAAAAATCAACAATAATTTCGGCACAATTCATTGCAAAAAAGAAATAATGCATAAAAATAGAGTTTTCAATAGGAATAGACAAACCAATGTAGATGCCAATGATTTCCAGCTGAGAATTCACCAACGAGTAGCCCTCAAATCCCTAAAAGAAAGTCTAAAAATTAATTGTTCAAAATCTCTCAAAACTAAGGCAAAAACTGGGTTTAAATACCCTCTAAAATCACCCAAAAAATCGTGCCAAAAATGCCCCTACGCAGCCCAGAAATTGCAACCCTAGCAGCAGGCGGAGCGGTTCACTCGGCCGAGTGACCATGTCACTCGGCCGAGTGACAAACCCTGTAAAAATACAGTAACTTCGGATGTTTCAGGGTCTGTCTTCGGGGGATGGCTCGGCCGAGTAGACTTATCCATTCGACCGAGTGGCTTTATCGTTCGGCCGAGTGGGCTTTGACAGGATCTCTGCAAATTACAGTAACTTTGGCCTTTCTCTGGACAATTTCCCTGTACCACTCGGGCGAGTGAGATTTCTCATTCGGCCGAGTAGGCTTTCTTCGTTCGGCCGAGTATACGCTGAAATTAACTCTGTGTGCATATCCGTTCTGGTCGGCTGAGTGGGACTTCTTGTTCGGCCGAGTGGCTATTTGCTCGGCCGAGTGATGTGCTGAAATGGCCGTTTCTTCTTCTTTTTGCCTCCTCGTCGCTCCTATTGATTTCCTTCTTCTTCCGCTCATCCTTCATTGCTGATAAGCCCTCAAATGAGCCGTGTGTAACACTCTAAAGCCCTCGCAAATCCCTTGATCTCAAATTCGCCCCAAATCGCTCCATATTTCCTGAAATACGACAAAAACAAGAAATAGTGGAAAGTATCGCAATATTGTCGAATAATCATGAAAACGCGATATGGGCGATAAAAATGGCATGCAATCATGCAAAAAAAAGGTGAAAAATATGGAGCGATCAGCTGTTGACAGTTTTTATATGGAGTTTAAGGGTTTGTGTGACGGTTTTAGGGCTTCTAGGAGGAGGAAGAGTATACGAGGGGGAGGATGGCCGGAGTAGTTGGCCGGCGACGGGGAGGTCAGGCCGTGAGTTTGGTGGCTGGGCGTGGGCTTTTGGCGGCTGAGCGTGCGGGTTTTGCGTGAGTAATAACCTAGCAGCGTTTGGTTTTAAAAGATGTAAATTGCTATATGGGTTTCAATAGGACTGAACTTAAGGGTTTTAGGAGGAGAGAGGGAGAGATATATGGGTATAGTTTAGTCTAAAGTGGGATGGTGAATAGCCTAGATTGGTGATACGTAAGAGATTTGTCTTGTTATGTGGTTTTGAAAGTGGGGTGCACTTAGATGATTGGAGAGAGAAGATGTGAGAGGGAGGGGGTAGAGTTAGGTTGATATAGGATGGTGAATAGCTAATGAAATATTTCATGATACGTATTAGGCCTATAGTTTTAATTAGGTCAATTGAATTATCAAATTAATTAGGCTAAGTATATTAGAAGGGGATTAGTGGAAAAAGTGGGTCTAGTGGTGTCTGATGATTATAAGAAAAATACCGGGACGATCGTGTCGACGAGAGGGTCGAGACTAAGATAATCGGTCACGGGCTAGGGTAAAAAAATCGGAACTAAAAATAAAAAGGTCTAACGACGAAGGTAAGAGTTATGACACTCCTTCAAACAACGTTGTTTTGTAGGAGAACGACCCGTGAAATGACATTCACAAATAATTTCACAAATAGGTACACTCTCAGAGGGTCACAACGACATATCACATCGTACGGTTCGGATAGAAGAAGATGTCAAAATAAATATGCGTACGAAAAAAGTACGCGCACAAAAAACGTACGATCGAAAAGCGACCGTGACATCCTACCCACCTTAGAATAAAGTCCGTCCTCGGACTTTATTCTAACTATAAATATACCTAGCCACTCTAGTAACTACCCTAATCACTGTTGGGATTTTGGCGGACCCCCAGAGCTCGGATCTGTGTCCGTCCTAAGTCGGACGGACCACAGGGGCACAAAAGCGCAGCGGAAATCGAAAATCAAAATTTTCTAGACTAGCTAAACTATTTAGCTAGGCTCTGAGGGAGCAAGAACCTAGCCCGATCTATGCCAACTTGGGGTGGATCTGACCACCCCAAGAGGTATCTACTCTAAAGCGACTAATTTAAATCTACACAAAAAATTACTTAACCACATACCCGGAATCTTGGCCCTGGAGCAGGCAAGATGTACCGCACCATCTTCTGAAGCTCCTCGTAGACGAGCCGCCTCGACTCGATCCGCCTGAGCCGCCTCGCACCCTCAAACCGATCCGCCTGAGCCGACTTTCTCCTCCGAGCCGATCACACGCGGTAGAAAGTTTCACTTGAGAAGAACCCGCGTCTTAGACGTCCGGATCAAAATCCAAACCCCCTTCGTAGTCTTGCTAGGACTACTCCGGAGAATACGAAGAGAGAGAGAGAGAGAGAGAGATAGTTTAGTCTCCGATCGAGATTGCTCTAAAAGTCTGGAGCTACTCGATCGATGACTTGGTGTGTTTTTCAACGAATAGAGTGCACCCTTATTTATATAGGGAGTCGGCACTCACTCTTTCATTGCGAGCAATGTGGGACTATTGTTAATTTGGAGAAAATTCAAATAAGCTAATTTAGCTTAATTTAAAGTTTAGTGAGCTTTTCTCAAAAGCAAACTTTAACTAATTAATTCTCTTCGATCATTAAACTTTAGACACCAAACAAGCTATCAATCCGAAGGGCTTCGAATGGTGAACGCGTAAGAACCGACGGCGACGAATTTCGACTTCGTTTGACCCCTTAAACAATTGCCCAAAGTTGGGCAAATAATCGATTTTTGTAGCCGTCATTGGGGGTTTCAAAAACCCCTAAATGACTTAAGTGTAGGAAGATATATGCCCATAAGGCAATTTATCTTGATTATACGTCTTGTTCATACCGTATATGGTACGTATTATTCTAAGTATAAAATCATTTGTATTAATATACTTAGATAATATCCATAGACTTATAGTTAGGCCCTTACATATCTAGATGAGATCTTGATTATGAGGAAGTAAGAGACCGAATAGAAACGTAAGTCTAAAACGGTTCGTGATCGTAGATGTGTCGAGAACTGGATATCGACACATCGGATAGATCACTGTGTCTTCGTCTTACCTTCGGGTAATGATGATCTCATAGTCATTCGACTTGGTGAAGTCGGAGACGAGACACATGTGCTCATTGGAGAATGAGTTCACTGAACGACCAAGTTAGAGTTATTAAATGGTTAACTTTAATGATCTGTCTTTAATAACTCTAGGGTGATGATAGGTTAGTTGATCCTTAAGACCTGAAGTCATCTGTACAAACCTGTGAGCAGACGGTATAGCTTAGACCCATGATCTAGCTTCGAGGACCAGTCCTGCTGAAAGATCTTAGGTTGGGCTGCACCTGAAGCTCCCAAGGTGAGTAAGTGACTAAGATGGGATTCGTCACTTCCATTAAAGGGAAGTTAGTGTTATAGGCTCGGTACGGTCTTTATGTTAATCCTCGGCCGGGGTACGTTGCAAGTAGTACAACGTGTATACAATAAAGACCGCCGTATACTGACCAATGTTGTCTAATAGGGTTGACAGTAAACCATACCCTAGGCCAACAATAACACAGTCTTGACGAAGGGATTTTAGCTAACGGAATTCATCACTGACACAGCCAATGCTAACCCTATGATACTTTTGTCAAAGGGTCGATCACGTTATGATGACTCTGAAACAGGGACGACAGCTACTGCTCGTAGTGACCGTCGTCTAGGGGTTTCGAGCCCCAACCTGTAGTAAGGTCAGGCTGTAGGGTCTCACACCGAGGAGTGTTCGTGTCTTAGTAATAGGAATATAGAATAGAGAGAAATATCATTTGATGATATTCACAAGTTAAGTTGTGAAAGTTAGTCGCATTAGCAATAGGGACATAACGTTGCATTAGATGCTAACTTTGACTAAACGTGTTGTAAATTAGTTACGACGAATTTAGTAGGAACAAACTTGTTGGAAAGGGTTACCTGGATGACGGGATCGTCCCGGTCTAAACACAGGTTCAAACCGCGTCCAAATCGGAGCTCAAACGAGCCCAGAAACGCAGAAAGAGTTCAAGGGGAAGTGGGTTAGACCCACTGGGCCAAAAGGCCCATGTGCAAAGGCAAAACGGGCGACGCCCGCTGGCTGCAACGGGCGCACGCCCGTTGCACAGCGGGCGCGGCCCGCTGCAGCAGCGGGCGGGCAGCCCGCCCTTGCTCCCTTGGGCGGGCGCGCCCCAGCTAAGCCTAGCGGGCGCGCCCGCAACTTAAGTCAAAATTAGGGTTTTTTGAAACCCTAATGACGGCTACGAATTTTGAGAAATTGCTAAACTTTGAGCAATTGTTTGAGGGGTCAAACGAAGTCGAAATTCGTCACCGTCAGTTCCTACGCGTTCACCATTCCAAGCTTTTCTGATTGATAGCTTGTTTGGTGTCTGAAGTTTAGTATGTGAGGAGAATTAATTCGTTAAAGTTTGACTTTGTGGAAGGCTAACTTTAAAGTTGAAATTAAGCCAAATGGCTTAATTGAATTTCTCTCTTCATGGGAATTGTCCCACATTGCCCGCAACGAGAAGTTGAGTGCTCACTACCTATATAAATAGGGGTGCACTCTCCTCGTTGAAAAACACACCAGTCAACGATCGGGTAGCTCCAGATTTTTTAGAGCAAGCTCGATCCGCGACTAATCTCTCTCTCTCTCTCTATTTTCCTATTCTCCGGAGTAGTCCTAGCACGACTACGAAGGGGGTTTGGATCTGATCCGGACGTCTAAGACGCGGGTTCTTCTCAAGTGAAACTTTCTACCGCGTGTGATCGGCTCGGAGGCGAAAGCGGCTCGGGCGGATCGGTGCGAGGGTGCGAGGCGGCTCAGGGAGATCGGGTCAACGCGGCTCGGCTACGAGGAGCTTCTCAAGACGGTGCGGTACATCTTGCCTGCTCCAGGGCCAAGATTCCGGGTATGTGGTTAAGCATTTTTCTAGCGTAGTTTTAATTAGTCGCTTTAGTGTAGATCCTTCTTGGGGTGGTCAGACCCACCCCAAGTCGGCATAGATCGGGCTAGGTTCTGGCTCCCCAGAGCCTAGCTAAATAGTTTAGCTAGTGTAGAAATTTTGATTTCTGGTTTTCCGCTGCGCCTTTTGTGCCTCCGTGGTCCGTCCGACTTAGGACGGATACGGATCCGAGCTCTGGGGGTCCGCAAAAACCCCAACAGTGGTATCAGAGCCACGGTTATGCTATAGATCTACTATAGCGACTTTTTAATCGTTAAAAAATGCTTAGCTTTACTATGCAAAACTTTTTAGCTTTATGTTAAATTAGTTTTTGAAAATATTTTTTGTGTTTCAAAAATTAATTTTGCAACACAAAAATTTATTTTAATTTTTGGAGCAAATTATTTTTATGCGATAAATCTAAAAGTAGTCTCCTTTGTTTTTAAATACTTTATAAAATTTTTATAAGAGTGTTTAAAGTTTATGTAATCTTTAGAAAAATTTTATTTTTGAAATTTAAGAATTTTTCTTTAGTTACATAAAGTTAGAAATCTTTAAAACTTCATTTGAAAGCTTCTAAAAGATTTCTAAAAGTTTTAAAAGGGTTTTAAAATTATTTTAAATATGTAAATAATAGAAATGTTTTATTTTCATGAGATGAAACATATATTAATTTCTTTTATTACATAGATGTTTCTAAAATTATTATGTGACATTTTAATTTTAGAAATAAGGTTAAAATTTTTTAAAGGCCTAGGTTTAAAATTATTAGATAATTTTGTACGACCTAGTTTTATGCGATAAAATTTTTATAAAGGCTTTAAAATTTTTAATCTTTAACTTTAAATTTAGATTTGCATGTTTGTATTATATAGATAATTTTAAACTTGCAAATAAATTTTTTATATGTCACTAAAACGAAACTTTCTTTTATGCGGATAAAGTTAGTTGTTTCGTTTCATGTTGAATAACGTATTCACAAACCTTATTAGGTTAGCCATTAAAATTTTATAAGATGAAATTTAAATGTGACAGTGACATGCTATGTTTGATAAAACAAAACAACATCGAACCTAATACCAGATTAGGATAGTACTTTTTTTTGTAAATCATTTCATTAAAATGTTTAAATTATGATTTTCAAAAAGGACAAAATGTTGAATTGTTTTATTAAATCCTAATAAGATTGGGGTAGTAAGTTGAACGAAGAACCTTATAGATGATAAGGACTTAATAAAAGCTGTTCAACCAATCTGAAAATTTTGAATTTTAGGATCCACTAGTTGATAAGGATTAACTAGTTCTCTAAATTAAAAGCCATTTAGTTGTTTGAAAAACATAAGATTGATGACAACTCCTTCAATGGATCATGATGTCGGTCAATGTGCTTGGCTACAGTTTTTGGACCAACCTAGCTAGACTGGGTAACAAGTGGTCCTGGCTTAGTCAATTCACTGGCCGCGTCCGCTGGACCGCAAGGAGTCGATTCATGACTATGTAAGTCCATCGACTATACCTAAGTCAATACGATAATAATCTTGTTCAAGATAAATCGTAGCCCTCCTTGTTTTAGGAGTTGGCAACTGTAAGAAACATGTTCCGGTTGTTGAGCTACACTCAAGCCGTGACATGTCAATCTTATAGAAACCGATTTGTTGATTGACATCTTAACCTGACTGAAACCGTTGTCTCATCCCTCGAGCTTCGGCGTAAGTCTAACCAAGAATGTAGTCTAAGACCTGACCCAAACCGGCGCGTCGTGCATACACCGAGCAAAGGGGCAAGTCAGGCTAGACACGAAAACAAGGGTCCGACTAGGCTAGCCATTGTGATCCGGTTGAGCACACTCATGATCACAAATGACTAGGGGTAAAAATCGATAGGGAATCATAGTAAATATGATTTACGACGAGTTCGTCTACCGACTGCAGAGTCAGACAACTTGTTGAGATACACTCAAGGTTGTCAGACTCAGGGTAGTCGGATCCCTCTCTCACAAATATTATTTTATAATAAATTGTTTATTATTATGGCTTTAAATAAATTTAGTGGGAGAATATAGTTTTATTAAAACCATTAAAACTATACTACGAACTTATACTAACTAAAGTATCTATAAAATGCAGAATGGACTCAGGTCTAAAATACATGGTAGAAAAGAACGTGCTGGATGGAACCAACTACAAAGACTGGCTTAGGAACATTAAGTTGGTCCTTTCCCTAGCTGGGATTGGATACATATTGTTCGAGGACGCTCCGGATAAGCCCGATGAGGATTCAACCCATGAAGAGAAAGAAGCCTTCAAGTTGTACCAGAGGGATGCAGAGAAGGCAAGATGCCTTACTCTAGCTTCGATGACCAACGAACTGCAAAGGAAGCATGAACATATGGATGTTCAGAGCATACTCCTTAATGCACAAGAGTTGTATGGCAAGCGATCCAGAGCTGCCAAGTTCGAAGCTACTAGCAACCTCTGGGGCACGAAGATGACGACATGACCCGTACAAGATCATGTTATCAAGATGATCGGGTACGTAGAGGACGCCGCCCAGTTAGGATTTGTCCTGGACAATGAGATGTCCACGGACATTATCCTAAAGTCTTTAACTCCCGAGTTCAAGCCCTTTATAACTGGCTTTATAATGAACAGCCTTGAGACGGATCTTCCTGGTCTCCTCAATATGCTCCGGCAGTTTGAGGAGAATGAGAAGAAGCCGACTGCACTGGTTGTTGGCTCTGCTACTTCCGACCAGCCGAAAGGCAAAGGGAAGAAGAGGCAGGTCCCACAACCTGCGAAGGCTAAGAATGGGAAGAAGAAGAACAAAGGGGCCCCGTCGAAATCTGAGTGCTTCCATTGCCACAAGATTGGCCACTGGAAGAGGAACTGCAAGATCTATCATGCAGAGAAGAAGAAAGGGCATACTGATGCATCTACCTCAGGTACAAATTAAAATTCAATTAAATGCAATTATTTCCATTCATATAGTGTGAGACACTTATAGACATCTGTGTACTGTATACAGGTGGCTGATAAGAACTGGAGATTGGAGAAGCACGGAGATCGGTCGGCAATCAAAGCAACAGTTGCTGCTGGGACCGCTCAAAGACTTCTGGAGACGCTGATCGTGATGGAGATGATATTTTTCTTATTTGAATAAAATGTATCATCTTTAAGGATCGAAAACAATGAATGGGTGCTTTGCACTCAAGGTTTATTTTTGATAAACAAATTAAGGTTCTTTTTATGAACCCGTTGTTTTGGAATGGATGTCTCGTTTGTTGTAATTGAAATTGAATTGGCTTAAATTCTGTGGATGTGGTTTTTTCTGTGATGGTTGCGTATATTTTCGAATAATGGTGTATTGCTTCGATAATATTGATTTTGGAGCTAACTAAATGCTAGAAGTCAATCAGTAGTTGAGTGTAGGTTCCAGTGGGCGTATAAATTGTGTGCAATCACAATAATACGCATATCAAGATTAACTCTTGATTATCTGCATTTAGTTATTAAAGGAGTTAATACTAAATGTGGTTAAAGGAATAAGTACAGTGTAGGACGTTTTGATTGAACGAGTCAATGTCAAGTTTCCTTAAAACGATCTTGACTTGACTCATTCGTCAAACCGAATCTGACAATTGTACATTCCATCTGAGGCACTTACCAAATGGTTATTTTTGCACATAAATCTAAATATGATTTAGATATTATGTTGAAGAAATTTGACCAGGTAATTCTTAAAGTCAGTGGGATCGAGTTAATATACTTAGTTCCGTTTTTCGGACTAAGTAAAAAGGATTTTTCACTTTAATGAATCTTCTATATAAATCATTAAGTCAAAATTGTTTTGATTTAATCATATATATATAGAGACTTAGGGTGTCAAATATGTACTTGACATATTGACACAATAAAGTGAAGTGAGCTAGAACTGACTTACGGAAATGTTAGACCCCACATCTAAATCGTATAAGCTAACTGTTAGCTATACGAAGTTAGGAAAATTGATCCAGATCATTTTTCCAAAGGATCAACCCTGTGTGATCAAAAGATGTAATTTCAATCCATTAAAATTCGTTGTAGATACTTATTAGTAGAACCATTCTTAGGTTTGCCATATCAAATGTCAAAGCGACTGATATGCTATAACGGCATGAGATACCGAGATAAATAGCCTAAGTGCAAGTGGGAGATGTAGGAAGATATATGCCCATAAGGCAATTTATCTTGATTATACGTCTTGTTCATACCGTATATGGTACGTATTATTCTAAGTATAAAATCATTTGTATTAATATACTTAGATAATATCCATAGACTTATAGTTAGGCCCTTACATATCTAGATGAGATCTCGATTATGAGGAAGTAAGAGACCGAATAGAAACGTAAGTCTAAAACGGTTCGTGATCGTAGATGTGTCGAGAACTGGATATCGACACATCGGATAGATCACTGTGTCTTCGTCTTACCTTCGGGTAATGATGATCTCATAGTCATTCGACTTGGTGAAGTCGGAGACGAGACACAGGTGCTCATTGGAGAATGAGTTCACTGAACGACCAAGTTAGAGTTATTAAATGGTTAACTTTAATGATCTGTCTTTAATAACTCTAGGGTGATGATAGGTTAGTTGATCCTTAAGACCTGAAGTCATCTGTACAAACCTGTGAGCAGACGGTATAGCTTAGACCCATGATCTAGCTTCGAGGACCAGTCCTGCTGAAAGATCTTAGGTTGGGCTGCACCTGAAGCTCCCAAGGTGAGTAAGTGACTAAGATGGGATTCGTCACTTCCATTAAAGGGAAGTTAGTGTTATAGGCTCGGTACGGTCTTTATGTTAATCCTCGGCCGGGGTACGTTGCAAGTAGTACAACGTGTATACAATAAAGACCGCTGTATACTGACCAATGTTGTCTAATAGGGTTGACAGTAAACCATACCCTAGGCCAACAATAACACAGTCTTGACGAAGGGATTTTAGCTAACGGAATTCATCACTGACACAGCCAATGCTAACCCTATGATACTTTTGTCAAAGGGTCGATCACGTTATGATGACTCTGAAACAGGGACGACAGCTACTGCTCGTAGTGACCGTCGTCTAGGGGTTTCGAGCCCCAACCTGTAGTAAGGTCAGGCTGTAGGGTCTCACACCGAGGAGTGTTCGTGTCTTAGTAATAGGAATATAGAATAGAGAGAAATATCATTTGATGATATTCACAAGTTAAGTTGTGAAAGTTAGTCGCATTAGCAATAGGGACATAACGTTGCATTAGATGCTAACTTTGACTAAACGTGTTGTAAATTAGTTACGACGAATTTAGTAGGAACAAACTTGTTGGAAAGGGTTACCTGGATGACGGGATCGTCCCGGTCTAAACACAGGTTCAAACCGCGTCCAAATCGGAGCTCAAACGAGCCCAGAAACGCAGAAAGAGTTCAAGGGGAAGTGGGTTAGACCCACTGGGCCAAAAGGCCCATGTGCAAAGGCAAAACGGGCGACGCCCGCTGGCTGCAACGGGCGCACGCCCGTTGCACAGTGGGCGCGGCCCGCTGCAGCAGCGGGCGGGCAGCCCGCCCTTGCTCCCTTGGGCGGGCGCGCCCGCTAAGCCTAGCGGGCGCGCCCGCAACTTAAGTCAAAATTAGGGTTTTTTGAAACCCTAATGACGGCTACGAATTTTGAGAAATTGCTAAACTTTGAGCAATTGTTTGAGGGGTCAAACGAAGTCGAAATTCGTCACCGTCAGTTCCTACGCGTTCACCATTCCAAGCTTTTCTGATTGATAGCTTGTTTGGTGTCTGAAGTTTAGTATGTGAGGAGAATTAATTCGTTAAAGTTTGACTTTGTGGAAGGCTAACTTTAAAGTTGAAATTAAGCCAAATGTCTTAATTGAATTTCTCTCTTCATGGGAATTGTCCCACATTGCCCGCAACGAGAAGTTGAGTGCTCACTACCTATATAAATAGGGGTGCACTCTCCTCGTTGAAAAACACACCAGTCAACGATCGGGTAGCTCCAGATTTTTTAGAGCAAGCTCGATCCGCGACTAATCTCTCTCTCTCTCTCTATTTTCCTATTCTCCGGAGTAGTCCTAGCACGACTACGAAGGGGGTTTGGATCTGATCCGGACGTCTAAGACGCGGGTTCTTCTCAAGTGAAACTTTCTACCGCGTGTGATCGGCTCGGAGGCAAAAGCGGCTCGGGCGGATCGGTGCGAGGGTGCGAGGCGGCTCTGGGAGATCGGGTCAACGCGGCTCGGCTACGAGGAGCTTCTCAAGACGGTGCGGTACATCTTGCCTGCTCCAGGGCCAAGATTCCGGGTATGTGGTTAAGCATTTTTCTAGCGTAGTTTTAATTAGTCGCTTTAGTGTAGATCCTTCTTGGGGTGGTCAGACCCACCCCAAGTCGGCATAGATCAGGCTAGGTTCTGGCTCCCCAGAGCCTAGCTAAATAGTTTAGCTAGTGTAGAAATTTTGATTTCTGGTTTTCCGCTGCGCCTTTTGTGCCTCCGTGGTCCGTCCGACTTAGGACGGATACGGATCCGAGCTCTGGGGGTCCGCAAAAACCCCAACATTAAGTTGGGGGGCGCGCCCGCTAATCTTAGTGGGTGCGCCCGCCCAAGGAGACAAGGGCGGGCCGCACACCCGCTGGGCAGCGGGCCACACGCCCGCTGCCGCAGCGGGCCGTGCCTGCTGCAAGCAGCGGGCGCTGGCCCACTGTGCATCAGGCCACGCCCGCTGCAGTCAGTGGGCCATGCCCACTGCTGCAGCGGGCATGTGCCCACTGCTGCAGCGGGCATGTGCCCGCTGCAGCCAGCGGGCTGCGCCCGTTTGCCTTTGTCTATGGGCTTGTTAGCCCAGTGGGTCTAACCCACTTTGCCTTGGACTGTTTTCACGTTTCTGGGCTCGTTTGAGCTCTGATTTGGACGCGGTTTGAACCTGTGTTTAGACCGGGACGATCACATCATCCACGTAACCCTTTCCAATATATTTGTTCCTACTAAATTTGTCGTAACTAATTTACGACACGTTTGATCTTTGGTTTGCATCAAATGCAACATTTGTCCCTATTGCTATTGCGACTAACTTTCACAACTTGACTTGTGAATATTAACTATTCTACATCATCAAATGATTTTCTCTCAATTAATCTTCCTATTACTAAGACACGAACACTACTCGGTGTGAGACCCTACAGCCTGACCTTACTACAGGTTGGGGCTCGGAACCCCTAGACGACGGTCACTACGAGCAGTAGCTGTCGTCCCTGTTTCAGAATCATCATAACGTGATCGACCCTTTGACAAAAGCATCATTGGGTTTACATTGGCTGTGTTAGTGATGAACTCCGTTAGCTATAGTCTCTTCGTCAAGACTGTGTTCCTGTTGGCCTAGTGTATGGTTTACTGTCAACCCTATTAGACAACATTGGTCAGTATACGGTGGTCTTTGTTGTATACACGTTGTACTTCTTACAACGTACCCCGGCCGAGGATTAACACAAAGATCGTACTGAGCATGTAACACTAACTTCCCTTTAACGGAAGTGACGAATCCCATCTTAGTCATCTACTCACCTCGAGAGCTTCAGGTGCAACTCAACCTAAGATCTTTCAGCAGTCCTAGCCCCGAAGCTAGATCATAAGTCTAAGCTACACCGTTCACTCACAGGTTTGTACAAATGACTTCAGGTCTTAAGGACCAGCTTACTTATCATCACCCTAGAGTTATTAAAGACATTTAATTTAAAGTCAACCATTTAATAACTCTAATTTGGTCGTTCAGTGAACTCATTCTCCAATGAGCACCTGTGTCTCGTCTCTGACTTTACCAAGTCGAATGACTATGAGATCATCATTACCCTAAGGTAAGACTAAGACACAGTGGTCTATCCGATGTGTCGATATCCAGTTCTCGACACATCTATGACCACGAACCGTTTAAGACTTACGTTTATATTTGGTCGCTTACTTACTCATAATCGAGATCTCATCTAGATACGTAAGGACCTAACTATAAGTCTATGGATATTATCTAAGTATATTAATACGAACAATTCTATACTTAGGATAATAGGTACCATATACAGTATGAACAAGACGTATACTTTTGGATAAATTGCCTTATGGGCATATATTCTCCTACATCTCCCACTTGCACTTAGGCTATTTATCTCGGTATCTCATACCACTATAGCATATCAGTCACATTGACATTTATATGACAAACCTAAGAGTGGTTTTACTAACGAGTATCTTCAACGAATTTTACTGGATTAATTAATACATCTCTTGATCACACAGGGTTGATCCTTTGGAAAAATGATCTGGATCAATTTTTCTTATCTTTGTATAGCTAACAATTAGCTTATACAATCTAGATGTAGGGTCTAACATTATAATCTATAAGTCAGTCTCAGCTCATTCCACTTTTCTTGTGTCAATATGTCAAGTACATACATAACACCCTAAGTCTCTATATATACGATTAAATCAAAACAATTTTGATTCAATGTTTTATATAGATGATTTATTTGAGGTGGAAATCCTTTTTACTTAGTCCGAAACACCGGAACTAAGTATACGAGCTAGCTCCCACTGACTTTAAGAATTACCTGGTTAAATACTTCAATATTATATCTAAATCAAATTTAGATTATATATACGAAGATATAACCATTTGATAAGTGCTTTAGATGGAATGTACTAGTGTCAGGTTTGGTTTGACGAATGAGTCAAGTCAAGATCGGTTTAAGGAGTCTTGACATTGACTCGCTCAATCAAAACGCCCTACACTGTACTTTTCTCTTAACCACATTTAATATTAACTCTTTAATAACTAAATGCAGTTTATCAAGAATTAATCTTAATATGCGTATAATTGTGATCGCACACAATTTATACGCCCCTGGAACCTATACTTAACTACCGATTGACTATAACATTAAGTCAGCTCAAAAATCAACATTTTCCGAAGCTTCGCATCATAATTTCGAGAATTTCCGCAATCAACTCAAAAAGCCACAATCACAGAAAATTTAAGCCAATCAAATTTCAACTCAACAGAAAACGCAATTCCCGAGACATTCATAAAACAACGGATTCATTAAGATGAACCGTGATTTGTTTATCCAATAAACTTTGAGTGTAGAACACTCAATCATTGTTTTCAACCTTTAAGAAATGATACATTTTATTTAACTAAAAATTAGTATCATCTCCTTCTTGATCATGTCTCTCGAAGTCTTTGAACGGCCCTAGCAGCAACGATTGCTCAGATTGCCGACTGTCCTCCGCACTTCTCCCAATCTTCGCTTCATATCAGCCACCTGTATACATTACACAGATGTCTTTAGTATCTCATACTATATGATTGGAAATAATTACGTTTTATTGAATTTAATTTGTACCTGAGGTAGAGGCATCAGTATGCCCCTTCTTCTTCTCTGCAAGATAGATCTTACAGTTCCTCTTCCAGTGGCCAATCTTGTGGCAATGGAAGCACTCAGATTTTGACGGGGCCCCTTTAGTCTTTTTCTTCCCTTTCTTTGCCTTCGCAGGTTGCGGGACCTGCCTCTTCTTACCCTTGCCTTTCGGCTGGTCGGAAGAAGCAGAGCCAACAACCAATGCAGTCGGCTTCTTCTCAATCTCCTCAAACTGCCTCAGCATATTGAGGAGACCAGGAAGATCCGTTTCAAGACTGTTCATTATAAAACCAGTGATGAAAGGCTTAAACTCAGGAGTTAAAGACTTCAGGATAATGTCCACGGACATCTCATTGTCCAGGACAAATCCTAACTGGGCGGCGTCCTCTACGTACCCGATCATCTTGATAACATGATCCTGTACGGGCCCTGCCTCCATCTTAGTGCCCCAGAGGTTGCTGGTGGCTTCGAACTTGGCAGCTCGAGATCGCTTGCCGTATAACTCTTGTGCATTGAGAAGCATACTTTGAACATCCATATGTTCATGCTTCCTCTGCAGCTCGTTACTCATCGAAGCCAGAGTAAGGCACCTGGCCTTCTCTGCATCCCTCTGGTACAGCTTATAGGCTTCCTTTTCTTCGAAGGTCGAATCTTCATCGGGCTTATCCGGAGCGTCCTCGAACAGTACGTATCCTATCCCGGCTAGGGAAAGGACCAACTTAATGTTCCTAAGCCAGTCTTTGTAGTTCGTTCCATCGAGCACGTTCTTCTCAACCATATATCTAAGACCCGAATCCATTCTGCATTTTTATAGATACTTTAGTCAGTATATGTTCGTTGTATAGTTTTAATGGTTTTAATAAAACTATATTCTCCCACTAAATTTATTAAAGCCATAAGAATAAACAATTTATTACAAAATAACATTTGTGAGAGAGGGATCCGATTACCCTGAGTCTGACAACCTTGAGTGTGTCTCAACAAGTTGTCCGACTCTGCAGTCGGTAGACGAACTCGTCGTCAATCATATCTATTATGATTCCCTATCGATTTTTACCCCTAGTCATTTGTGATCATGAGTGTGCTCAACCGGATCACAATGGCTAGCCTAGTCGGACCCTTGTTTTCGTGTCTAGCCTGACTTGCCCCGTCGCTCGGTGTATGCACGACACGTTGGTTTGGGTCAGGACTTAGACTACATTCTTGGTTAGACCTACGCCGATGCTCGAAGGATGAGACAATGGTTTCAGTCAGGTCAAGATGTCAATCAAGAAATCGGTTTCTATAAGATTGACATGTCACGGCTTGAGTGTAGCTCAACAACCGTAACATGTTTCTTACAGTTGCCAACTCCTAAAACAAGGAGGGCTACGATTTATCTTGAACAAGATTATTATCGTATTTGACTTAGGTATAGTCGATGGACTTTCACAGTCATGAATCGACTCCTTGCGGTCCAGCGGACGCGGCCAGGGAATTGACTAAGCCAGGACCACTTGTTACCCAGTCTAGCTAGGTTGGTCCAGCAAACTTAGCCAAGCACATTGACCGACATCATGATCCATTGAAGGAGTTTTCATCAATTCTATGTTTGTCCAAACAACTAAATGGCTTTTAATTAAGAAAACTAGTTAATCCTTATCAACTAGTGGATCCTAAAATTCGAAATTTTATGGATTGGTTGAACAATTTTTATTAAGTCCTTATCAACTATAAGGTCTATTCGTTCAACGTGCTACCCCAATCTAATTAGGATTTTATAAAACAATTCAACATTTGTCTTTTATGAAAATCATCAATTAAACGATTTAATGAAATGATTGACAATCAAAGGGACTACCCTAATCTGGTATTAGGTTTTGATGTTGTTTTTGTTTATAAAACATAACATGTCACTAGTTTATTAAAATTTCATCTCATAAAATTTTAAACATTTAATGGCTAACCTAATAAGGTTCATGAATACATTATTCAATATGTCCATTAAAAATGAAACAACTAATTTATCTGCATAAATAAAAGTTTCAACTAGTGACATATAACGAGTATTTGCAAGTTTAAAATTATCTACATAATAAAAAACACGCAAATCTAAAATTTAACAATTAAATTCGAAGATAAAAATTTTAAAGCTTCAAAACATTTTATCACATAAAACTAGGTATAAAATTATCAAATAATTCTAAAACCTAGGCTTTAAAATTTTAATCAATAATTTAGAAACATATATGTAATTTAAAAGAAACTTAATTTATCTCTTCATCTTATGAAAATAAAATATTTCTTTCAATGTACATATCCATTAGAGCAATTTTAAAACACTTTTAAAATCATTAGAAATCGTTTTAAAAGCTTTCAAACAAAGTTTTAAAAAATTTCTAATCTTTATGTAACTTAAGAAAATTTAAATTTCAAAAATAAAATATTTCTTTGAAGTTACACAAACTTTAAAACTATTAAATGCTCGGAGAAATTATTATATCTCATAAAAATTTTATAAAGCATTTAAAACGTTCGAGATCCATTTAAAATTATCGCATAAAGTTAAATTGTCTCAAAAAAAATTTCGTGTTGCAAAAACAACTTTTAAAACACAAAACAATTTTTTAAACTAATTTTAACATAAAGCTAAAAATAGTTCGTATGTGTAAAACAAGCAATTTTAAAGATTTAAAAAGTCGCTATAATAGATCTATAGCATAACCGTGGCTCTGATACCACTGTTGGGGTTTTGGCGGACCCCCAGAGCTCGGATCTGTGTCCGTCCTAAGTCGGACGGACCACAGGGGCACAAAAGCGCAGCGGAAATCGAAAATCAAAATTTTCTAGACTAGCTAAACTATTTAGCTAGGCTCTGAGGGAGCCAGAACCTAGCCCGATCTATGCCAACTTGGGGTGGATCTGACCACCCCAAGAGGGATCTACTCTAAAGCGACTAATTTAAATCTACACTAAAAATTACTTAACCACATACCCGGAATCTTGGCCCTGGAGCAGGCAAGATGTACCGCACCGTCTTCTGAAGCTCCTCGTAGACGAGCCGCCTCGACTCGATCCGCCTGAGCCGCCTCGCACCCTCGAACCGATCCGCCCGAGCCGACTTTCGCCTCCGAGCCGATCACACGCGGTAGAAAGTTTCACTTGAGAAGAACCCGCGTCTTAGACGTCCGGATCAAAATCCAAACCCCCTTCGTAGTCTTGCTAGGACTACTCCGGAGAATAGGAAGAGAGAGAGAGAGAGAGAGAGAGAGAGAGAGAGAGAGTTTAGTCGCCGATCGAGCTTGCTCTAAAAGTCTGGAGCTACTCGATCGATGACTTGGTGTGTTTTTCAACGAAGAGAGTGCACCCCTATTTATATAGGGAGTCGGCACTCACTCTTTCGTTGCGAGCAATGTGGGACTATTGTTAATTTGGAGAAAATTCAATTAAGCTAATTTAGCTTAATTTAAAGTTTAGTGAGCTTTTCTCAAAAGCAAACTTTAACTAATTAATTCTCTCCGATCATTAAACTTTAGACACCAAACAAGCTATCAATCCGAAGGGCTTCGAATGGTGAACGCGTAGGAACCGACGGCGACGAATTTCGACTTCGTTTGACCCCTCAAACAATTGCCCAAAGTTGGGCAAATAATCGATTTTCGTAGCCGTCATTTGGGGTTTCAAAAAACCCTAAATGACTTAAGTTGCGGGCGCGCCCGCTAAGCTTAGCGGGCGCGCCCGCCCAAGGAGACAAGGGCAGGCCGCACGCCCGCTGGGCAGCGGGCGTGCCGCTGCAGTGCAGCGCGGGCCATGCCCGCTGCTGCAGCGGGCGCCCGCCCGCTGCAGCCAGCGGGCTGCGCCCGTTTGCCTTTGTCTATGGGCTTGTTAGCCCAGTGGGTCTAACCCACTTCGCCTTGGACTGTTTTCGTGTTTCTGGGCTCGTTTGAGCTCTGATTTGGACGCGGTTTGAACCTGTGTTTAGACCGGGACGATCCCGTCATCCAGGTAACCCTTTCCAATATATTTGTTCCTACTAAATTTGTCGTAACCAATTTACGACACGTTTAATCTTTGGTTTGCATCAAATGCAACATTTGTCCCTATTGCTATTGCGACTAACTTTCACAACTTGACTTGTGAATATTAACTATTCAATATCATCAAATGATTTTCTCTCAATTAATCTTCCTATTACTAAGACACGAACACTACTCGGTGTGAGACCCTACAGCCTGACCTTACTACAGGTTGGGGCTCGGAACCCCTAGACGACGGTCACTACGAGCAGTAGCTGTCGTCCCTGTTTCAGAATCATCATAACGTGATCGACCCTTTGACAAAAGCATCATTGGGTTTACATTGGCTGTGTTAGTGATGAACTCCGTTAGCTATAGTCCCTTCGTCAAGACTGTGTTCCTGTTGGCCTAGGGTATGGTTTACTGTCAACCCTATTAGACAACATTGGTCAGTATACGGCGGTCTTTGTTGTATACACGTTGTACTTCTTACAACGTACCCCGGCCGAGGATTAACACAAAGATCGTACTGAGCCTGTAACACTAACTTCCCTTTAACGAAAGTGACGAATCCCATCTTAGTCATCTACTCACCTCGAGAGCTTCAGGTGCAACTCAACCTAAGATCTTTCAGCAGGCCTAGCCTCGAAGCTAGATCATAAGTCTAAGCTACACCGTTCACTCACAGGTTTGTACAAATGACTTCAGGTCTTAAGGACCAGCTTACCTATCATCACCCTAGAGTTATTAAAGACAGTTTAGTTAAAGTCAACCATTTAATAACTCTAATTTGGTCGTTCAGTGAACTCATTCTCCAATGAGCACCTGTGTCTCGTCTCCGACTTCACCAAGTCGAATGACTATGAGATCATCATTACCCTAAGGTAAGACTAAGACACAGTGGTCTATCCGATGTGTCGATATCCAGTTCTCGACACATCTATGACCACGAACCATTTAAGACTTACGTTTATATTCGGTCGCTTACTTACTCATAATCGAGATCTCATCTAGATACGTAAGGACCTAACTATAAGTCTATGGATATTATCTAAGTATATTAATACGAACGATTCTATACTTAGGATAATAGGTACCATATACAGTATGAACAAGACATATACTTTTGGATAAATTACCTTATGGGCATATATTCTCCTACATCTCCCACTTGCACTTAGGCTATTTATCTCGGTATCTCATACCACTATAGCATATCAGTCACATTGACATTTATATGACAAACCTAAGAGTGGTTTTACTAACGAGTATCTACAACGAATTTTAGTGGATTAATTAATACATCTCTTGATCACACAGGGTTGATCCTTTGGAAAAATGATCTGGATCAATTTTTCTTATCGTTGTATAGCTAACAATTAGCTTATACAATCTATATGTAGGGTCTAACATTATAATCTATAAGTCAGTCTCAGCTCATTCCACTTTTCTTGTGTCAATATGTCAAGTACATACATGACACCCTAAGTCTCTATATATACGATTAAATCAAAACAATTTTGCTTCAATGTTTTATATAGATGATTTATTTGAGGTGGAAATCCTTTTTACTTAGTCCGAAACACCGGAACTAAGTATACGAGCTAGCTCCCACTGACTTTAAGAATTACCTGGTTAAATACTTCAATATTATATCTAAATCAAATTTAGATTATATATACGAAGATATAACCATTTGATAAGTGCTTTAGATGGAATGTACTAGTGTCAGGTTTGGTTTGACGAATGAGTCAAGTCAAGATCGTTTAAGGAGTCTTGACATTGACTCGCTCAATCAAAACGTCCTTCACTGTACTTTTCCCTTAACCAAATTTAATATTAACTCTTTAATAAATAAATGTAGTTTATCAAGAATTAATCTTAATATGCGTATAATTGTGATCGCACACAATTTATACGCTCCTGGAACCTATACTTAACTACCGATTGACTATAACATTAAGTCAGCTCAAAAATCAACATTTTCCGAAGCTTCATGGTGGATGAGGAGACGTCTCACAAGAGACAATGATCCACATGTCCTACACGTGGACGCGTTCCTCAAGCACCGCATATCCAACCACCACTCCCACCTATCGTACCAGCGAGAGACCCACTACTTGGACCACAAGGTATTCGCTATTTGAGCCAAGCCCACATAGATTTTTTCTCTCACCTCGACCAGCGTCCTCACCTCGCTACCAAGTTTGCACACGACCAAACCTTATTCGATCTCGGAGTTTTCTCCGAAGTCGAATTCTTGTTCACGAACTTGGGATGGCTTAGCTTCCTATACGCCCATGCTCATTCCTACCCCATGCTCACACTAGAATTCCTTTTCATGATCAAAATAGAGCTGGGGTCGAACATCGGTTTTCTCCTTCGGAACCGAAATTTCTGTGTTCCTTTGACCAATATCAATGATATCTTCAGGTTGCCTAATCTTGAAGGCAGCTCCCTTTCTAACAAATTTCATGCCAACTTTGACGTCGACATCTTTTGGAAATGTCTCACCTTGCATGATCAATATCCTAGGGCCAAGGCCAAGGCCTCTTTGATTATTCGCCCAGTCTTCTGCCTCACCCATCGTATTATTTCCTGCACTTTCTTTCCATGGGATGAGTCCGGCACCGTGACCATCCCAGATCTTTTCATTTTATGGGCGATGACTTTTTCCTTTATTCCCGGTGTTGACGAGATTTATTTTGAGGCACCGCGCGTTCACATCAATGCCGCCTCGTGGCTAATTCAAACACTATTTGACATTAGCCGCGCAAATAAGGGAAAATATTGTTGCAGTGGCATCATCATAATCATTGCCCAACATCCACATCTCAACATCAAGATCCCACCCGATTTGGTACGTGCCCCAGGATCTACCCATATTGACATTGATGTCCTACAGCACACTCACATGATCAAGCCGCTCAGTGGCGGTCGATTTGCTTTTCACTATGGCCATCCACCTGCACCTTATACCATTCTGCCGAATCCTGATCGCGTCACTATTGAGCTTCCGACAGCTTGGTCATTCCTACTTGACCCTGAATTTGTGGGGGGACTGCACCTTCAGTTCGATCTTCCCGACGCTCCGCGATCACCTTCTCTAGCCGCCCACTTTGGCGAGCAGGAAATTCCTGATTTCTGAGGAGACCCTGGGGCTGAACCCAGTACCACCACCCCATCTACTACTGATGTTTCTTCCGAGGCTCTGACTACGGCCCACTTGGTGATGTGTCCTTATATTCCACATTTTATCTATATGATTACACGTCAAAATGACTGTTCAATTACACATTTCATACGCTTTTATGCTCATAATTGGAACTATCGTACTTTAAGAGCGTTTGATTGCATTTCAGGGAATACCGAACGATTTGGAGTATATTGGATGAGAGAGTGCGTGATTCGACACATAAGCTCCTGAGGCACCGCGTTCGATGACTTAAAGCTGCCGGGGAGCAATGAAAGGGAAAGAGAGAAGGAGTGAAGAAGAGGAGAATGAAGAAAGCATGATTCTATGATACCATGACTCATGGATTTCAGGTCGCTCGATCAAACTATGATGCGGTGAAGGAATCGAGCGACCCAAAGTGCTGGAAACAGGATAGCCGTGCACTCTTTTAAAATCTTCTATCCCCTGAGAATTTTCATTATTTTTCTGATATTTTTTCCAGATAGTAGACTTCAATACGGTTCCAACGCCACCAAGAACATGCCAATCGGAGGTCAGATGAGCCCTGGGGAATTTCTGCAAGATGATGCTGCAGTGCTGAAATTTTGCTGAAATCTGTTTGACACCTACTCGACCGAGCAGAGGACTCTACTCGACTGAGTATGTAACGGCCAATATTTTTAGGTGCGTTTTCGTTTGGGCGTGCCAGTATTTTATTTCTGTTATCCAGTTACTTTTTCGTCCGTACGTGTCAACGCGAGCGCGTCACTGTTTTCGTTTTACCGTATCGTCGATATTTACCATCAAGCCTTAATTTAACTTAATTATCCTGCTAATTACATTTTACTAATTACAAAATCTTAATTTCTTTAATTAATTTCACTAATTACTTTTCCATTTTTAATGATGACTAATTACGTTAATTACGTTTTTACCTTAACCCTTAACTACACGACAACACACACGTTTTAAACAATCACTTCTGAAATCAAAGTTGGCTTCTCTTTGTTCCTTGTTTTCGTTTGAGAAAAAGTAACACGTCTCTACAAAAGTCTAAAGATTTCATTAACTACACATCCCAATCAAATTAATTCTGCTTTGACAAAATGAAGGAAGATGTCTCCCTGCTCATTTTCTTAAAAGCCAACGTTCTCTCTTGATGAACGAACTCTGCAATCTTCCTCTTCTCCTGCAAACAAAACAAACCAGATACAACCCATTCAACCAACAACCAAATTTCCCAAATCAGATTTCAGAAATCAAACCCAAATCCCCGTCAAAAACAGCCCTCAAACAAATCAAATCTCCAAAATTCTTCCCAAAACCAAAATCCTCAAAATCAAACCCCAAACAGAAATCAGAATTCAAAAACACCCAAATCTGAAAATGAGAGAGAGACACACAAATCTGAAATAGCTTCAGATTTGAATTTTAAATAAACCCTCAACTTCTTCTTCTTCCTCCTCCTTCTCCTTCCTAGAACCAGTCTCCTCCACCCCCCTCACCCACGCACGCACGCGCGCGCAGCCCTAGCCGCTGCCGGCCACCCGCGCGCGCCGCCATCGCCTCCAGCACAGATCCGCGCGCGCCGCCGCTCGGAGAAGCTCCCTGCGTCGCCACAGGCCGGAGCACCGCCGCCCCCCGCACGGAGCCGCCGCCGCCGGAAGCCCCGTCGCCCAGTCGCCGGCCGTCCGCCCCCCTCTTCCGCGCGTGCGTCGCTTCTCTTCCCCGTGAGTGAGTACTCTCCCTTTGCTTGTGTTTGCTGCAACCGAATGAAAACAAGACTAAAGAAAAAAAAAGGATAAGAAAGAAAGAACAGAGAGAAGCAGACTAAGAGAAGAGTAAAGAAAGAATTAATTATTAAAGAAAGTTGGTGGCAGCCTTTGTATAGGGTAAAGACAGATGAGAGAGAAAGAGAGTAGGGATAGGGTTATTTATTATATAATGATAAATTTTGAAACATGTTAACATGTTACCCCTTTTAGTCATAGTTAGTAGGTGAATTAATAAATACTATGTTAAGCCATGTAATTAGACTAGTGAGTTAATTAGCTTAATTAGTTAGTTAATTGTTAATATTAGTTAGCGTTATAAGTTTAAATGTTAATTTGATTTCACCATTTTAGTAATTTTTTAAACAACGTTAGGTTGATAAATATTAAGTTAATGAGGCGTATCATGTTAGTGTAACGCCATATAAACACCACCCTAGCATGAGACCCTGATAAAAATCTGACGAACCTAATTTAGAGGTTAACTAAATTTTGTGCTTATCTTGCAATGGACCTAATTCGTTAACTTGTTTAACCAAAACAGAAAACCGGACGTGTCGTTACGTAGTACCCGTCCAGACCAACCCACGACAACCGATATCACCGGAAACAGGCAAGTGATACTTGCCAGTAAATGTTTAGGCCACGTTTTTAGGCCAATTTGTTTGTTAGCGTAAAAGAGACTAGGCAGTGAAATGATAGCTGCCTAGACGCCCTATTTGATCTAGTTTGACAACGAAACTAGATCCGACACTTTACCTGCTTTCATTCATGCTGCCATGCCATGTTTAAATTTCAATTAACGGTACGCAATTTATCTGCTCATTGCCATGTCATGTCATGCATCATATGTTCTTCATGATTGAGTAGCACACGCTACAAATGTTATTGCTATTGAGGCTAGGTGCACCCCTACGCCAAATGAAAAACACTTCCTGGCTCGTGATCCAGAAGCGAGCACAGTGTTGTTGGGAAACCAATGCTCGATACACGTGGAGGGGTAGGGTTAAGCGACCACTCAGCGTAGAAGTGTGCCCGTACAGCCACTTCAGCTGTAAGGCGTAAACTCTGTGCACAATGTGAAAAGTTAATGTTTCGTGAAAATCGTGAAATAGTGTTTTCGTAGTTTCTGCTACGGCGTGCATGCATCATGTCATTTAAACTATTGCTCTCTTTAAATGTCATTTCATATTGTTTAGAACTGCTAGTCGTTTTCTATATTTGTATCCTTGCACAAAAGTTCTCCGCTTCCCTTGGGAGACTTTTGCTGACATGTGCCCTTTTCTCTTTGGGTGTCACATGGCAGACTTTGAGACAGAGCAGGTAGCAGAGGACGAGCAGTTCGTTGACGCTGAGTTTGAGGTCCCTACTGAGACCGAGTTCGAGGACACCGGTGACCAGTCCTAGTCTCACCTAGAGACTTCTTTTAGTTGTTGCTGCTTTTATAGTTGCTGTTAGATTTCGGTGTGTAGCACCTATATGCCTCGATGTTTATGTTTCGGCCATGCTTTAGGCCTATTGTTCAGACTTGTACTTTTGTGACTAATCTGTGATGTTGTAATAATTAATAATTATTGGATGTTGTGGTGGATGTTCTTTAATCTGCTTTATTATTGTTGTTTCGTCGCAATGCAAGGACCTGCTACTTTTCGAAATTTTTTTACAGACGCTTATCAGACTGCAGCTTCACAGCTCCACGTCTGAGCGGACCTCCTCACGTCTCGCCTTCCATATTAGGGAAGTGGGGCGTGACAGGTTTTAGTGGTGGCCCATGCAGGTCTTCTCTTCTTTGCATCTGCGAAATATCGAAACAACAACGATGATAACAACATCCATTTAAATATTCATAACATTCGAGTCATGATTAAGTCTAATCTGAACATTTCCTTGTCTTAGATGGCCGGTAGACGCATTACCCGAGGAGCTGGTGGTGGACCTGGAGCTGGTGGTGGAGCAGGACGTGTTGCGGATGCTGATAGAGAACCCACCACAGCTGAGATGATGAGGATGATGCATCAGATGATGCAGGTTCAGCAGGGCATGCTACAGAATGCCCCTCGCTTCGAGCCGGGAGCGAAGCAATTTCGGGAGCTGGGCCCGTCATATTTTACTGGGTCAGAAGGATCATTAGCTGCAGATGAATGGATGAAGAACACAGAGGATAACCTGCTTCTCTCGAAGGTTAACCCGGCTGGATGGGTTGACTTAGTGAAGAAGCAACTAAAGGACAATGCCCGCAGTTGGTGGGAGTCAGAAGAGCAGCTGTTGGCGAAGCCTATCCCTTGGGCCACTTTCAAGGCGAGATTTAATGATGAGTATTTCCCTCGAGCTGCCAGGAGGGAGTTGATGCAGCAGTTCATCAATCTGAAGCAGGGAAATCTGACGGTGGATCAGTACCACCAAGAGTTCATGAGACTGAGTCGCTTTGCACCGAAGATGGTGGAGACGGCTGAGGATCGAGCTCAGAGGTTCTTACAGGGTTTATCTTTGGAGCTGCAGAGTCTGATTTCCTCTTCGGACTTAGACTCTTACCAGAAGTTGCTGATAGCTGCCAAGAGGCAGGAGCTGATTGCCAATCAGAAGAGAGGGCAGTATTCAAGTGCTGGGAAGAGGCCTATGGAACAGGCCAGAGCTATGGTTAGGCCTGGGTTCAAGCCTAATCAGTCCGTGCAGTTTAAGAGGCCAGGTGGGCCTACTCCGAAGTTGTGCCATTTTTGTGGCAAGGCTGGTCATGTGAAGGAGCAGTGCAGGAGGTTTCTGGGCCAGTGCTTGATTTGTGGCGACGCTACGCATTCAGTGAAGGATTGTCGACATGCCAATCAACTTCAGAAGGCACCAGCCGGAGTTCAGCAGCAGAGAGCTCCAGTAGTCGCTGGACGTGGAGCGCCTCTCATTCCTCAGAAACAGGCTTTCCAGCAGGTCGTTCAGCCTAAGAGGCAAGCCTTCACGATGACTGCAGTGGAGGCCGAGACTGAGGACGGAGTTATTGCAGGTAACTTCTATACTAGTCTTCCTTATTCATGCATTATATTTGATTAGTTATATCCATGTTAATTTAGTTGCATGTTACCCTTAGGTGTCATCTTAGTTTCATCTCACCCGGCCTTGACCCTGTTCGATTCTGGAGCTTCCATGTGCATCCTATCTCGGAAGTTCGTAGTCGAACACTCGATACCCACCTATACACTTCCCAAGTGTTGGAACATTACAACTGGAAATGGTGTAGTGAAGGTTGCACTGGGATGTAGACCATGCCCGTTGGTGATTAGTGGACATGAATTATATGCTAATTTCATCGTCCACGACCTACCCAACTTTGATGCTATTCTCGGCATTGACTGGTTAGGAGCTTTTTATGCCACGATCGACTGTCACCGGAAGAAAGTGGTGTTCGAAATTCCTGACCACCCAGTGTTCGAGTTTGTCGGCGGAGGACGTTCGCTTGGACCTGTTAAGTTCCGAGCCCAACCTTACCAATTGACCATTGCATCTATGATTGTTGAACCAGAGAAGCCTGCAGTAGTGCGAGATTTCGAAGACGTCTTCCCTGAAGACATTTCTGGACTACCGCCCGATCGAGCGTTGGAGTTCGGCATCGATCTTATGCCAGGAGCTCAACCAATTTCGAAGTCGCCATACCGTATGGCTCCTGCAGAATTAGAAGAGTTAAGAAAGCAGTTGGATGAGCTACTACAAAAGGGTTTCATTCATCCTAGTGTATCTCCCTGGGGTGCACCCGTCTTGCTGGTAAAGAAGAAGGATGGATCGAGGAGAATGTGCATTGATTACCGAGAGTTGAATCAGATCACAGTGAAAAACAAGTACCCCGCTGCCCCGTATTGATGACATCTTCGATCAGCTTGGTGGATCGAGGGTATTTTCAAAGTTGGATCTCCGGAGCGGATACCATCAAGTCAGAGTCAAAAAGGAAGATGTGCTCAAGACCGCTTTTCGGACTAAGTACGGGCATTACGAGTTCGTTGTCATGCCATTCGGTGTGACCAACGCTCCTGCTGTGTTCATGAATCTCATGAACCTTATCTTTTACGACTTCCTTGACAAGTTCGTAGTGATCTTCATAGACGATATCTTGGTGTACTCGAAGAGCGAGGAAGAGCATGCAGAACATCTGAAGATAGTGTTGGAGACGCTCCGTCACCATAGACTGTATGCCAAGTACAGCAAATGCGAATTCTGGCTGGATAGAATTGCATTTCTTGGGCATGTAGTATCGGGAGCTGGTATCTCAGTGGATCCGGAGAAGGTCAAGGCAGTCAGTGAATGGCCTACACCTCGATCGGCATCGGACATCAGGAGTTTCCTTGGATTGGCTGGATACTACCGCAGATTTATCAAGGATTTCTCGAGGATAGCTGAGCCGATGACGAGATTGACGAGGAAGGATGTTAAGTTCAGTTGGTCAGACTCGTGTGAGCAAGCCTTTTCTACCTTGAAAGAGAGACTAACTACTGCACCAGTTTTAGCTATTCCGGACAGAAGCGGAGGCTTCGAGATTTTCTGCGACGCATCGGGCAAGGGACTTGGATGCGTTCTGCACCAGCATAATCATGTGGTCGCTTATGCTTCGCGACAATTGAAGGTCCATGAGAAGAATTATCCGACCCACGACTTGGAGTTAGCCGCTGTCGTCTTTGCTTTGAAGATTTGGCGACATTTCTTACTGAGTGAAAAAGTGAAAATCTTCACTGATCACAAAAGTTTGAAATATATATTCACCCAGAAGGAGTTGAATATGAGACAGCGTAGATGGTTGGAATTGATGGCAGACTACGACATCGATCTTCAGTATCATCCAGGGAAGGTGAATGTCGTACCGGATGCCTTGAGTCGACTGCCCGAAGTGATGATTCTCACAGCTCAGTGGAGATTGCAGCAGGATCTACGAAGGATGAATGTTGAAGCTGTACTACCGGGAGTCACATCGTCGTTGATGAACATGCAAATTCAATCGACGATCGTGGATCGAATCAAGACTGCTCAAGATGGAGATGCTAAATTGAAGAAGATCAGAGAACAAGTCGAAGCAGGACTTCGAACAGATTTTCTGATTCACGCAGATGGATCTTTAAGATATGGTAGCAGGATCTGCGTACCTGCAGGAGATATCAGAGAAGAGTTGATGAATGAGGCTCACAGTTCGCCTTATTCTATCCATCCCGGAGGTACTAAGATGTACAAGGATCTTCGACAGAATTTCTGGTGGCATGGAATGAAGAGAAGCGTGGCACGTAGTGTTGCCAAGTGCCTCGTGTGTCAGCAAGTGAAGGCTGAACACCATCGCGTTGCCGGATTACTTCAACCTCTGCCGATTCCGGAATGGAAGTGGCAGCACATCACCATGGATTTCGTAACTGGACTACCTCGGAGCACCAAGCAAAATGACGCGATTTGGGTTATCGTTGACCGATTAACCAAGTCTGCGCATTTCATACCTTTCCGAGTAGGACAAGCTACGGAGATTCTTGCGAAGAAGTATATGGAGGTAAAATATCTTTCTTATACCTTTATAGCTTCTTTCTAGTATACGTCGTGATGTGAACGATAATCGTGCAGGAGATTGTGCGATTACATGGAGTTCCTGTGAGTATCGTCTCAGACCGAGACACGAGATTCACATCTCAATTCTGGAAGAGTTTGCAGACTAATCTGGGTACCAGTCTGAAATTCAGTACTGCGTATCACCCGCAAACTGACGGACAGTCGGAGCGCACTATCCAGATATTGGAGGACATGTTGAGAGCTTGCATGTTGGATCTCAAGGGTTCGTGGGAGGATCATCTGCATCTGGTGGAGTTCTCCTACAACAACAGCTACCAGGCGAGCATTGGCATGGCGCCATTTGCTGCTCTCTATGGAAGGAAATGTCGATCCCCGTTGAGTTGGGATGACGTTGGTGATAGAGAACTGTTGGGACCAGAGATGATAGTTGAGGCTGTGGATGTTGTGCGTGATATCAGAGACAAGCTTCGGATTGCTCAGGACCGTTATAAGCATTGGGCAGATGCTAGACGACGTCCTCTGGAGTTTCAACCAGGAGATCATGTATTCCTAAAGATCTCCCCGAATCGAGGAGTGATTCGCTTTGGGAAGCGAGGCAAGCTTAGTCCGAGATATATTGGACCATTTGATGTGCTAGAGCGAGTTGGAGAAGTAGCTTATCGCTTAGCTTTGCCACCGTCCTTAGAGGGAGTTCATGACGTCTTTCATGTGTCCCAGCTCCGTCGTTATATTAACGACCCTTCTCATGCTGTGGATTACTCAGAGATCACAGTTCGACCAGATCTGACGTACGAACAGCAACCAGTGGAGATCTTAGATCGACGTCAGAAAGTCTTCAGGAACAAGACTATAGATCTAGTCAGAGTGATGTGGCGTCGTGACTCGCCAGGAGAGTCTACCTGGGAGCGAGAAGATGAGATACGAGAGCGTTATCCATATTTGTTTTCTACTCCTTAGTTGATGAGAATTCCGAGGACGGAATTTTCCCTAAGGTGGGTAGAATGTAACAGCCAATATTTTTAGGTGCGTTTTCGTTTGGGCGTGCCAGTATTTTATTTCTGTTATCCAGTTACTTTTTCGTCCGTACGTGTCAACGCGAGCGCGTCACTGTTTTCGTTTTACCGTATCGTCGATATTTACCATCAAGCCTTAATTTAACTTAATTATCCTGCTAATTACATTTTACTAATTACAAAATCTTAATTTCTTTAATTAATTTCACTAATTACTTTTCCATTTTTAATGATGACTAATTACGTTAATTACGTTTTTACCTTAACCCTTAACTACACGACAACACACACGTTTTAAACAATCACTTCTGAAATCAAAGTTGGCTTCTCTTTGTTCCTTGTTTTCGTTTGAGAAAAAGTAACACGTCTCTACAAAAGTCTAAAGATTTCATTAACTACACATCCCAATCAAATTAATTCTGCTTTGACAAAATGAAGGAAGATGTCTCCCTGCTCATTTTCTTAAAAGCCAACGTTCTCTCTTGATGAACGAACTCTGCAATCTTCCTCTTCTCCTGCAAACAAAACAAACCAGATACAACCCATTCAACCAACAACCAAATTTCCCAAATCAGATTTCAGAAATCAAACCCAAATCCCCGTCAAAAACAGCCCTCAAACAAATCAAATCTCCAAAATTCTTCCCAAAACCAAAATCCTCAAAATCAAACCCCAAACAGAAATCAGAATTCAAAAACACCCAAATCTGAAAATGAGAGAGAGACACACAAATCTGAAATAGCTTCAGATTTGAATTTTAAATAAACCCTCAACTTCTTCTTCTTCCTCCTCCTTCTCCTTCCTAGAACCAGTCTCCTCCACCCCCCTCACCCACGCACGCACGCGCGCGCAGCCCTAGCCGCTGCCGGCCACCCGCGCGCGCCGCCATCGCCTCCAGCACAGATCCGCGCGCGCCGCCGCTCGGAGAAGCTCCCTGCGTCGCCACAGGCCGGAGCACCGCCGCCCCCCGCACGGAGCCGCCGCCGCCGGAAGCCCCGTCGCCCAGTCGCCGGCCGTCCGCCCCCCTCTTCCGCGCGTGCGTCGCTTCTCTTCCCCGTGAGTGAGTACTCTCCCTTTGCTTGTGTTTGCTGCAACCGAATGAAAACAAGACTAAAGAAAAAAAAAGGATAAGAAAGAAAGAACAGAGAGAAGCAGACTAAGAGAAGAGTAAAGAAAGAATTAATTATTAAAGAAAGTTGGTGGCAGCCTTTGTATAGGGTAAAGACAGATGAGAGAGAAAGAGAGTAGGGATAGGGTTATTTATTATATAATGATAAATTTTGAAACATGTTAACATGTTACCCCTTTTAGTCATAGTTAGTAGGTGAATTAATAAATACTATGTTAAGCCATGTAATTAGACTAGTGAGTTAATTAGCTTAATTAGTTAGTTAATTGTTAATATTAGTTAGCGTTATAAGTTTAAATGTTAATTTGATTTCACCATTTTAGTAATTTTTTAAACAACGTTAGGTTGATAAATATTAAGTTAATGAGGCGTATCATGTTAGTGTAACGCCATATAAACACCACCCTAGCATGAGACCCTGATAAAAATCTGACGAACCTAATTTAGAGGTTAACTAAATTTTGTGCTTATCTTGCAATGGACCTAATTCGTTAACTTGTTTAACCAAAACAGAAAACCGGACGTGTCGTTACGTAGTACCCGTCCAGACCAACCCACGACAACCGATATCACCGGAAACAGGCAAGTGATACTTGCCAGTAAATGTTTAGGCCACGTTTTTAGGCCAATTTGTTTGTTAGCGTAAAAGAGACTAGGCAGTGAAATGATAGCTGCCTAGACGCCCTATTTGATCTAGTTTGACAACGAAACTAGATCCGACACTTTACCTGCTTTCATTCATGCTGCCATGCCATGTTTAAATTTCAATTAACGGTACGCAATTTATCTGCTCATTGCCATGTCATGTCATGCATCATATGTTCTTCATGATTGAGTAGCACACGCTACAAATGTTATTGCTATTGAGGCTAGGTGCACCCCTACGCCAAATGAAAAACACTTCCTGGCTCGTGATCCAGAAGCGAGCACAGTGTTGTTGGGAAACCAACGCTCGATACACGTGGAGGGGTAGGGTTAAGCGACCACTCAGCGTAGAAGTGTGCCCGTACAGCCACTTCAGCTGTAAGGCGTAAACTCTGTGCACAATGTGAAAAGTTAATGTTTCGTGAAAATCGTGAAATAGTGTTTTCGTAGTTTCTGCTACGGCGTGCATGCATCATGTCATTTAAACTATTGCTCTCTTTAAATGTCATTTCATATTGTTTAGAACTGCTAGTCGTTTTCTATATTTGTATCCTTGCACAAAAGTTCTCCGCTTCCCTTGGGAGACTTTTGCTGACATGTGCCCTTTTCTCTTTGGGTGTCACATGTCAGACTTTGAGACAGAGCAGGTAGCAGAGGACGAGCAGTTCGTTGACGCTGAGTTTGAGGTCCCTACTGAGACCGAGTTCGAGGACACCGGTGACCAGTCCTAGTCTCACCTAGAGACTTCTTTTAGTTGTTGCTGCTTTTATAGTTGCTGTTAGATTTCGGTGTGTAGCACCTATATGCCTCGATGTTTATGTTTCGGCCATGCTTTAGGCCTATTGTTCAGACTTGTACTTTTGTGACTAATCTGTGATGTTGTAATAATTAATAATTATTGGATGTTGTGGTGGATGTTCTTTAATCTGCTTTATTATTGTTGTTTCGTCGCAATGCAAGGACCTGCTACTTTTCGAAATTTTTTTACAGACGCTTATCAGACTGCAGCTTCACAGCTCCACGTCTGAGCGGACCTCCTCACGTCTCGCCTTCCATATTAGGGAAGCGGGGCGTGACAGAGTAAGGTGAAAATTTTGCTGAATTCTGTCAAATGCTGTTGTTCGACCACTACTCGACCGAGCAGTTGACTGCTCGACCGAGCAGAGTGGCTGATGTTCGACCACTACTCGACCGAGCAGATGACTGCTCGACCGAGCAGATGACTGCTCGACCGAGCAGTTGACTGCTCGACCGAGCAGCTGCATACTCGATCGAGCAGCTACGTACTCGGTTCGTGCAGGCAGAGCGTGATTTTGGGGAGAGTTGCAACCTGCCGACAGATTCGACCGAGCAGCTACATACTCGACCGAGCAGACCCTACTCGGTCCGGGCAGGCAGAGCATGATTTTGGGGGAGAGCTCCAACCTACTGACAGACTCGACCGAGCAGCTTCCTGCTCGAACTGAGTCGCCGTGGGCCCGGATTTTGGGGACGATTTGGAGGGGTATTTTCGGGGTTGTTTCACGAGGGTTTTGAAGGGGGGATTTGAGCAGCCGTCAAGAGGGGAGTTTGGAAGTTTTTTGGAGAAGAGTTTTTAAGATCTTTTTTAGGGTTTTTTGGGCGACGATCTTTTGGGGAGTTAGGCTATGCCCTAGGCCCCTACTTTGTATCAAGATAAGTACTTTTGCCCTTTTTAATTCTATTATTATTTTCTTTGTGATTTCTTATTGTTTATCCCTTTTTGATGCATGCAATGAAATATTTGTACGTTCTATTATCTATTGCTATTGCTATGCTTGAGTAGTCTTTTCTAGGGCTAAAGAATTAGCCCATGGATCTTAGGATTTATATGCAAAATTGGAATTTTTATGGTGCGTTAGATATAAATGGGGTTGTATTTTGGTTGATCTAGCAAATCCCTAGGAGAACTCGTACTGAGTCATGCCCACAGTCGGTGTAATTGATTAGCTTAAGAAGTATCATACAGATTTAATTAGGAAGTTAGTGGATTCAACCAAGTCTCGTGACTATGCCCGTCTCGTGCCTTGAGGGGGTCCACCGACGAACTATATCACTACATTGACGGCTATCGCCATTGCGTCAATGAGAGACCATCCCCATAAACCCAATGCAACGTAAGAGTCCTAACCTAGCGTTGACATCCGACGGTCTTAGCGGTGAGTCCTAAAGCCCTAATATTTTATATTTTATTTCTCTCTTTCTTTGTGTAGAATCCCCTATTTGCGATGTTGAGTGACACAACCTTCACATCCATCACCATTACGACCCTTCATACTCCACATCCACCAATAAACCCGCAATTCTAACTCAACCTAGGAGTAGATAGGTAGTATAACACCGCTTCCCCGTGTTCGATACCTGCTTGCCACTATACTGTGCGCTTGCGGTAAACGACATCGTTTCAGAGTTAGTTTCGGATGCATCAAGTTTATGGCGCCGTTGCCGGGGAGGCATTCTGCCATATTATCTATTTACCATAATTAGGTTGATTAGATTGCGTTAAAAAATAAAAAAAAATCAAATAATCAAAAAAACAAATAAAAACAGATAGAGAGAGAGAGATTTTTTTCCCACCACCAGCTTTATCATTATCTCTATCTTCTTGTACCATTGAAATCTTTTCCAGGTTGTTTGTTTTTTACTATTCAGGTACAATAGATCAATCTTGGTATTATTCAGGTAATGATTATTCGGCATAGTATGAGGCTCCAATGGGAGAATGCAAATATTATTCACAGGACCCATACTATCAGATGGAAGGATATGATCAATATTCATAGTGCTATGCCTACTGTGAGTCTTGTGACAAAGAGGGACACATGCCCTACGAAAGCCACGTCTGTCTCTTGAGACCTGACCATCCTCTCAATTTGACACTCAATGCATTCATGGCATCGGTAAAGGAGATCACGGCTGTCAGTGCTATACAAAAAGAGTCACATGATCGATGGCAGAAAGATAAGGACGGCAGAAAGATAAGGACGAAATCAACGAGTATCTTTCATCTCTTGAGCCTGTGGAGGAGGTGTCTGAGCACATAGAGCCACCTCATCCTTCCACTGACATCGAGGACCACCCTTCAGAGCTTACTGCTCCCACTTAGGGAGATCTTTTTACCCACTCAATTTCTGAATCATGCGTCTTAGCTGAAATTTATTCTGATTCAGATCTTTTTGACACGCCTACTTGTTGCATGACACTTACAATTATGGACCGGAGGTATGTTTGAATGTGTCCTTACTTGAAGAACCTGACGAGCATGACGAGGAGTCACCTGATGAGGTGATATATGCATCTGATCAGGATATACCTGAGAATCTAGGAGATGACGCCGAGGATAGAGAGGACATGATACTTGTGAGTAGAGATTTATTTCCAGGGAAGTATTGTTAACCACCCTTATTTTTAAATATTTATGTTGATGACCCTCTTTGGGAAACATTTGTTCAGGGGAACAATCTTTCATAATGGACTGATGCATTCCGTTCTTCGCAGGATACATGTGGACGCCTACGAAGAATGCGAGGGGATGCATCGCTAGAGTTCGTTGGCGAGTGGCTATACGCACCTGGCAGAGCCACAGAAAGTGCAGATAGAGCAGCCGCCTGCACCGGCAAAGATATTGGATCCGTCTTTTGCTACAGGTGGTACCGATCTAGTAGTGTAGTATTTTATGCTTTCAATAAACACGAATCCTCTTGACAGCGAGAGGACCATATAGGATTTTATATGCTCCCTTAGTTTAATAAATTCACCCCCATATGATGGCTCAATTATCTTCTGCACCCAACCCATTATTTATCATCCATGCCCACCCTTGTATTTGGCGCTTATTTTGCTTCTCTCCCCAAATTTTTATGTGATGTTTAAGCTTGGGGAGAGACTATTTTGTTGAGTGGCCCTCCCTATCTTGTCATTGTCCTCTATTTTTATCATACACATATTGAGGACAATGTGATGTTTAAGTTTGGGGGAGTGCATAGTGCACGCACTTAGCTTCATCGTCAAACACACTTCGAAATTTCCATATGAACCATGTTCACTTCTATATTTATGTCTCATATGCTTCATTTTCTATGAAATATCATGGATTTATTTTTTTATGAACTCTGATATCTGTTAGACTAGAGTTTGATTCCTTGATTAGTGTATCTTTGTTAATATGCTTTTTCATAGTAGAATCCATAGTTTCACAACCACATTCTCGAAACAGTTAAGCTAAAAATGACTAAATCAAATCTGAAAATCATTTGACTCCTGCGTGATTTGATTGATAATTTTATTGCTTCATGGATGTTTAGTGATTCAAAAGAGATAGGATAACCCCACGACAACCAAAGTAGCGATGATTAGGATTCCTGAAACCGAGCCATGTGTAGATTCTATGCTTTTTCTTTTTCTTTTGTGAATAGCCAATAAATGATCTTTGATCATGTTTTGCATTCCATCGCGTTTATGTGAGTTTGCAAAAATCCCTATAATGCAAAAATCAAACAAATATCCTGAATAAAAGGCCCTAGGGGTTCTTCGTAACCCAATGCCCTAAGACCGTCTGGTCTGGGATGCATATGCCGCTTTTTGTATATATTGACTTATCTCATGTATATAAAGAAAAATGCATATGAAATATTCATATAGCCAAAAAACAATATAAAAGTACAAAAATCCCATATCCTTATCTCCATTTCTATATAGAACTAAGACATGGCAAAGTTGATGGTTTTAGGAGTCTTGAAATGGTCGTAGTGTGATGATGCCTTACCTTGATTTAATTTGCTAAATTCATTCCATGAAGTATAACAAAATACCACGCATGCTTGAAAATGTTTGATCATGACATATTATACTGCTTAGAGAATGAGTTGTGAACATTGGTTTCATTTCTGTGAACTTAGTATATTGCATGATAAAATATGATATGATATAACTCTAATCTCTTTTTATTGCTTATCAAGTTCATTTTATTTATTGAAATCCACATTATTTTAATTTGAGCGAGGCTTAAGTATTTGTTGTGTATATGTGTTCTAATTTCATATTGACGTGTGTTCACGAGATCTTCATATCTTGGGTTCTTGTATTTTCTGAATTTAAGATTGAACCCCTTGTCTCCATTACACACCACCGCCTCGCATCTCCATTGTATCCCTCTCCCGTGTTAGCTTCTTACTAGTCTTCCTCGAGGATGAGTAAGAGGTAAGCTAGGGGGATTTTGATATGTCCTTATATTCCACATTTTATCTATATGATTACACGTCAAAATGATTGCTCAATTAAACATTTCATATGCTTTTACGCTCATAATTGGAACTATCATACTTTAAGAGCGTTTGGTTGCATTTCAGGGAAAACCGAGCGATTTGGAGTATATTGGAGGAGAGAGTGCGTGATTCGACACCGGAGCTCCTGAGGCACCACGTTCGGTGACTTAAAGCTGTCGGGGAGCAAGGAAGGGGCAAGAGAGAAGGAGTGAAGAAGAGGAGAATGAAGAAAGCATGGTTCTATGATACCATGACTCATGGATTTCGGGTCGCTTGATTGAACTATGATGCAGCGAAGGAATCGAGCGACTCGAAGTGCTGGAAACAGGACAGTCGTGCACTCTTTTAAAATCTGCTATCTCCTGAGATTTTTCAGTATTTTTCTGATATTTTTTCCAGATATTAGACTTCAAGACGGTTCCAACCCACCAAGAACATGTCAATCGGAGGTCGGATGAGCCCTGGGGAATTTCTGTAAGCTAATGCTGCAGTGCTGAAATTCTGCTGAAATCTGTTTGACACCTACTCGACCGAGTAGAGGACTCTACTCGATCGAGTGGGGTGAAAATTCTGCTGAAATCTGTCAAATGCTGCTGTTCACCACTACTTGACCGAGTAGTTGACTGCTCGACTGAGCAGAGTGTTGAAATCTGTCAAATGATGTTGTTCGACCACTACTCAACCGAGCAGCTGACTGCTCGATCGAGCAGCTGCAAACTCGACCAAGCAGCTACGTACTCGGTCTGCACAGGCAGAGCGTGATTTTGGGGAGAGCTGCAACCTACTGACAGACTCGACCGAGCAGCTACATACTCGACCGAGCAGGGTGCCTACTCGACCGAGCAGACCCTGCTCGGTCTGCGCAGGCAGAGCATGATTTTGGGGAAGAGCTCCAACCTACTGATAGACTCGACCGAGCAGCTTCCTGCTCGAACCGAGTCGCCGTGGGCCCGGATTTTGGGGATGATTTGGAGGGGTATTTTCGGGGTTGTTTCGCGAGGGTTTTGAAGGGGGTTTTGAGCAACCGTCAAGAGGGGAGTTTGGGAGTTTTTTGGAGAATAGTTTTTTAGATCTTTTTAGGAGTTTTTGGGCGACGATCTTTTGGGGAGTTAGGCTATACCCTGGGCCCCTCCTTTGTATCAATATAAGTACTTTTGCCCTTTTTAATTCTATTAGTATTTTCTTTGTGATTTCTTATTGTTTATCCCTTTTTGATGCATGCAATGAAATACTTGTGTGTTCTATTATCTATTGATATTGCTATGCTTGAGTAGTCTTTTCTAGGGCCAAGGGAATAGCCCATGGATCTTAGGATTTAGATGCAAAGTGGGATTTTTATGGTGCGTTGGATATAAATGGGGTTGTATTTTGGTTGATATAGCAAAATCCCTAGGAGAACTCGTACTGAGATCGTGTCCACGGTCGATGGAATCGATTAGCTTAAGGAGTATCCTACGGATTTAATTAGGGAGTTAGTGGATTCAACCAAGGCTCGTGACCTTGCCCGGCTCGTGCCTTGAGGGGATCCACCGACGAACTATATCACTACATTGACGGCTACTGCCATTGCGTCAATGAGAGACCATCCCCATAAACCCAATGCAAGTAAGAGTCCTAACCTAGCGTCGACGTCTGACGGTCCTAGCGACGAGTCCTAAAGCCTAATATTTTATATTTTATTTATTTCTTTCTTTGTATGGAATCCCCTATTTGAGACGTTGAGTGACACAACCTTTGCATCCATCACCATTACGACCCTCCATACTCCACATCCACTAATAAACCAGCAATTCTAACTCAATCTAGGAGTAGATAGGTAGTATAGCACCGCTTTCCCGTGTTCGATACTCGCTTGCCACTATACCGTGCGCTTGCGGTAAACGACATCGTTTCGAAGTTAGTTCCGGATGCATCACTTGGCCTAGCCTCTCGTGTCGGTACGACCACTACCGCCGGCACCCGTTCTGCTGCTACCGGCATATACTCTGTTGTGTGCCTTGCCACTTCTGCTCACCTTGCTCTCGAGGCCGAGATTGTTGCTTTGCATGCTGGCGCATCCTCCTCTGCCCCCTCAGATCCATCTTCCTCTTTTTTATCACATCCCTGTTTCCTCGCTCTCGAGCGAAACGTAGCCACCATTCTCAGTCTTATGACCCATATCTATGGCACTCCACTACCACAACCGTTGACCCACCACTTCCATCCCCTAGACGATCGTCCCCTCCACCTACTCCTCCAGTGTCTGATACCATCACTATTTCCATTCCCACCACTTCTTTACCCCCCACCAGCACTACTTCCTTACCTACCACTACCGTTGACCCACCACTTCCATCTCCTACTGATGACCTTCCACCACCTTTCACTTCTATCACCACCGTAAACTCGCGTCACAAGAAACAAGTCGTTGTGCGAGCGAAATCATTACCCCCGCCATCTTCATCAGTTGATGTATCCCTACCACCCTCTGTTACCACCGATACCCCACCCATCATTCACATCCCCACCGAGCCCACCCGTGCACGATCTCGATCTATTTCTCCAGTTCTTCGCACACCCGTCACCTCTCCCACACATTCTTCCGACCACACCCCTCCACTCTCTTCCGAGGAGGATGAGGAGCCTTCTGCTCCAGCATCTTGATTTCCCTTTTTTATTTTCCCACTAGCCAATTTTTCTGATTCATTAGGATCATATCTTTTCAGGCATTGTTGAAATCAGCTTGGGGGATATCTATATTTTGTGTTTGTGGTCGTGTCATGTGTGTTTGTCGTGTGCTTGTCTTTTATGTGTTTGTGTTCTTGTGTGTGTCTTTTGTCTAGTCCGTGTCAGTCTTTATTTTCTTTATTTTTCTACATTTTGTTTTCTGTGGTTTTCAAGTTTTTCCTTTTCTTTGTCCGTGTGTACTTCCCTCCCATCGTTCGTTGCCCTCCCGCAGTTCATCCTATTTCATTGAGGGCAATGCATTGTTCAGCTTGGGGGAGTCTCACTATGTGTGTCAGTCCTGTCTTTTTCGTCGTTTTTGAGTCATTTTCATCGTGTTTTTCTTTTTTCCCATCCTTTTATTCTCCCTCTTCTAGAGATGACCCTGCATGATAAAACTACCATTAACCCCCACACACACTTAGCGAAGCAACGATAACTATCTTCACTAACCCTACGAAGCCGAGTTCTGTTTCATTTTATGCTCTGTGGGTTCACTTTACCTTTTGTGTTGAGTTGTGTGTTGTGACTAGCTAGTTGGTGTGCTTCTAGGCCGTGATTTTGTTTTATATGCCTATCCATGGATGACCCCTATACTTTCATGCTTCAATTTCGAATATGCGGTTTATTGTTTCTACTTTCTGCTACATTATGCATGAATCATAATATATATGTACGCTTCAAATCGCATGTGTCGAGACTCTACCAATAGGACTAGGATAACCCATGTTGCTTATGCTCTGATCCGCAAAAACGCCTTTTGCCAAGTGTTTAGAATTCGAATTCTTTTTTGTTTTGCTTGGTGCAAATCCCTCGTCGTGTACTTCAGTTCCACTTGGGAGAGTACAAAATTTTGCCACTTACTAGTGCCTCGTTCTCACGCTTTTGAAGAATGCGCATTTTCCTACTCTACCAAAAATCAAAAAAGGGGGAGAAAAGAAAGAATATGTATCGCCAAAATCCAAAAAAAAATCCAAAACCCCAAAACCCAAAAAAGATTCTGTTGTAAGTATCACTCCTACCGACGTGAATAAAGGGAAGGCGAGGATTTGTACCAAGTACTCTCCTCCAAACCTACTCAACCCCTTTCGTTTTCGAACACACTTGGCATAGGAGCTTTCTAGCCATCATCTCGGCAATCGTGCGGTGATTTCCTAGTTTCTAGCGGTAGAGTCCCGAACATATGACATGTTTCTATTCTTAATCTATTCTCATGCATGCTTGAACTATTATTCACCGCAAACTCGAATTGATTAGATATTTGGTTCATTCCATGGATATGTGTATATGGAGCTTCATCACATGATTTAGATAGTTACACCGTTGGCTAGCTCACAACCGCACTCACTCGCGCTTTATCGTGTGAACCCACGACACTAGTAGGAACTCGTATTCCTAGGCTTAGTGTTATGCTTCTTGTGTACTTGCTTAGTGTGTTGTGTTTGTTTCCGTTGGCTCTGACGGGTAATCTAGGATTTCTTTTTCTTTTTCTTTTTCTCTCTTTCTATTTTCTCCCGTCTGGCTTCTATTCTCACTCGTCTTCCTCGAGGACGAGGAAGAGTTCAGCTTAGGGGAGTTTGACTTGTGTTTATATTTTATATATTCAGGCACGTATTCTCCGTTGTTTTCCGTCGCTTTTCGTTATTTCGTATCCGTTTCTTTGTGTTTTTAGTTTCTTTTTACTTTCGTTGAGTTTATGTGTATTTGTAGGACATTGCTAGCATAGGGGACATATATGGCCAACATCATGAGTCCCCGGAGCAACAGGAAGTGTCGCACGAGACCCCGAGAGCCATTCATCAAAGATGACTATGTATCAGCTCTCACCCGATCGGGTGGAACAGCCACCCGATCGGGGCATGCAGTCTGTGTCAGTGCTGAAGAAGAGACTGTATCACCCGATCGGTTCAGTGATCAGTGGATGTATGACAGAGTGCAGTTTTGAAGGCCAAAGCTCACCCGGTCGATTGACTTGTCAACCGATCGGGTCATGTATTGTAACCTGATCGGGTCGGCACTTTCAACCGATCGGGTCAGCTGCTGCTGCTTCCCAAGCTCAAGAAATCCAAGACTCACCTCGGTTCAGTGATCGGGTGAGATTTACCAGAGCTGAAGACATATTTTTCTGTCTTTTCACCCGATCGGGTGAAGTCTCACCCGATCAGGTGAGTGTCTGTTTTTGTCTTTTTGTGGGAATATTCACTCGCATCTTGCCCACTTATATAAATAGTGCTAGATTTTCCCAGAAATGCAGTCCCCACTTTTTGAGCTGTTTTTAGGGATTTTTCAGCTGCTTGAATTAAACACTTAGTGTAAGTTCTTTGATCGTTTTCATATTTTGATATTGTGTTTATGCTTCTATTTTCTACGTTGAACAATTGCTTGATTTCAATTCTTATGGCTATATCGTGTGTTATTGCATTTGCTACCATGTTTAGTGAGTAGTTCTTCAATCTAAGACATTGGTGGAAGCCCCTTCGTGGGTTCTTCCTAGAACGGCCTTAGGTCTAGGGATCTGATTGGATCTAGGGATTTTGTTGGTTACGCAGGGGCGTTTCATTTTCATCGACGGAAAAAAGACCGCCTTTGACCGTTGGGCCAAGAGGAAATAAAACGGGAGTTTGATTCTCTAGCCATAGCTCACCCCCTAGCGTTGACATTGAGTCCTTGCGCGTGGGAACGGCTTGGACGAAATGTTGGGAGCGATCATTGTGATCTTAGTGCTCCTGGATTCGGATGGTGTTGGACATGGGAATACCATACGTTCGAAGCCAGGTAGACATAGCGTATCATACTGGGCATCGACCGGAATATCGGGCCCATGGGACGCTATGTACCACTTTCAGAGGCAACATCTCACCGCCAAACCCTAGCATTCGGTCATATTCCTATCCTTTAGCCGTAATAGTGAGAATCCATGATTAGGGCAGAAGCCAAAGTCCTAGGTTACCTTTTTACCTTTTACATCTGTTCTATTAGTTTACAATCGTGACAACCAATCGAGAATAGGCTGGCTCATCCACCGGGTGATCCGGTTCCTGAATGTTTACAAGTACAACACACGCCTCTCCGTGATCGACCCCCAAGACACACTTTGACACCGTGCACTTGCGGTTTATAAATTCTAATTCTAGTATCCCCGTCCCGGTTTGCATGTCAAACAGGCGGCCGATCAATTAAGGAAATAGATTCTATTATCAAAACTAGAGTCAAAAATAGAAACAACAAAAAGAACAATCAAAAGTGCAAAAGAGTATTAAAAGGTTACACCTGAATATTTCTGCAAAAGCACTGAAAAATAGAATAAAACGAGTCCTCAAGCGCAGGGGATACAGAAGACTATTTATACTACCCAAAAGTACCCAGAAAAAGTCCCCAATTTCCCTTAGCAGCATTCACAAAAGCTAGGGGCCCCAAAAGGACATGACCGCATCAATGCGATGCGGTCGCGTCTCACAAGATGCGTAAGTTGGGCCTTGGAAGTCATCAGTGACACAACCATGTAACCATGCGACCGCGTCGTTTGGAACTCTGGGTCTTCAAATCTTCAGCAAAACGGTAGCGTAAAGCGATCATTTGGTTAGGTCTGCTCTTGGATGTAGTCGTGTCGGTCACCAAACGACCGCATCGTTTTGGAATTCTTCTCTTCTCTTCTCAGCGACGCGACCATTTGGAGTTTCACTACGCGACCACGTTGACTGCATATCTGCGTAGTTGGGGTGTCCTGGTGACGCAACCATTTGGAACTTCCACGCGGTCACGTGTGTCTTGCTCTTCTTCCCCCCTGCTGCTTTGAGCTCACATTCCTCGCTTTTCTCGCACTTTATCACCTTTTTCATGCTTCGAGGTCCTTATTTAATTCCTTCTACCTGAAATGCACAAAGTGGACCCAAAAAGTAAAAAGGAAACAAAAGCGGGGAGAATGGGATGGAACGGAGGATAAAATAACGTAAAACGTGCATGAAATGAGTTCTATATATATATATATATATATATATATATATATATATATATATATCACTAATCAAAATCCCACAAGCTAAACTCTTCCTTGTCCTTAAGGAAGACAAGAGAGAGCAAAGATTGGAGGTATGCAAGCAAGCACACGGATGATGATATGAAACTTTGAGAATTTCTTAAAATCGAACTTATATACGTGGGCGAATAGAAATCTCAAAATCATGGAAATTAAATACGTCTATTTCTTTCCTTCTATTAGAATGTAATCGTAGGATGTCAACTCTAACTCAAATCGTCAAGAAATATACTAAACTGTGGCCGTACTCAAATCTTAGGATATTTCCTCTAACCTGTCCTTAGGTCGAATGGATAGGAATCGAATTTATGCAACGGCCGTGGAAGGATAAGTATCAGAAAATGGGTTATTGATCGATCAAGGAAGTGGCTCTCATGGTGTATCAATGTTCCTTGATTCATGATGTTGCTTTGTTTATTAATGCTTCCATTTTTTTCTTCATTTCATTTTTTGAGATTGCAATTGGTTTGTGTAAGAAGCGTTGGGTCGGTGACTCCCAGATCAGATGACCTTATGGCATTGGGTCAAGGACCCCTCGGACCTACTAGCTCAAACCAAGTAAAATCTTTATTCATATGCACTCTCCCAAGCTAAGCCGTTCGGTGCGAGGCCCCGATGCTTCCTGAGGCATGGGGATTCGGCTACTTAGCATCGCTAGGAGAACATGCACATATTTTTTTTCTTTATTTATTTTTTCTTTACCATTATTCACATGTATATTTCTTCGAAAGCATGAATAGTTGAGCAAGATCAATCCTCGGTTCTAGGTGGTACATCGTTATCCAAGTCTCGAGGGATTATAAACTATTATACTCAACTATCGGTTCTACAGTCCATGCATAAAGTGGATTCATGTTTCAAGTACTTCTATCTTAGAGACTTATGAGGGTGGCCATAGCTAGCATATTAAGTGAGATTTGAGGTTTAAAACACATCCTAATCAAACATCCTAATTAACATCGAGGAAATCGAGTGTAAAAGACAGAAAACAAGATTTGATTCGATATTCCATGTATATAAAAACTTGATTTCGAAAAATTCTCGAAACGAATGCAAGTGTGTACATTTGAGTGCGTGATGATGCAAGATGCAAGATGCGAATACAAGTATTTTTGTTGTTTTTTATTTTTTTTAATTTTTTTTGGCTTTATGAATGCATATGGTGATGTAGAAATGATGCAAAAGGAAAAGGGAAATGGGAAAAGGAAAAAGGAAAATGAAAAGGAAAAATAAAGATTAAAAGGGAAAATAAAGACGAAAAATAAAAATAAAAGTGTAAAACGCTCCTCTCCCAAGCTAAACTGAGCATTGTCCTCAATGCGATAAAATTGTGAAAGATAGTGAGGATATATATATGGGGGGGAAAAGTGAGTCACCTCCTCAAGAAGTGCCACCATCAGGTGGTGGCTGTGTGAGGGAAGTGGGTGGAGGTAGTGCATCAGAAGACAGTGGAATTACGACATCTGTGGGTGGTGGTGAAGTGGGTGGAGTAGCAGGAGATGTTGGGGGTGAAGATATATGTGTGGATGGTGGAGGAGATGGTAGTGCTCCAGATGAGGGCGGTGGTGAAGGTGGAGGTGTGGAAATATGGGGTGTAGATGTGGATGGATTTGCAGACGTCGATGGCCGGGGTGGTAGTGGCATAAGGATGAGAGTGGATACAACAGCTGGATAGTGTCCCTGAGCATGATGCCAGTTGTAAAAGGTGTCAAACTGCGACTGGAGGGTCGTAACAATGGATGTGATGTCATCTACTAAGGATCGAAGTGCAGTCAGGGAGCTAATCGTAGTGGTCTTGAAATCCCGAAGGGCCTCCTCCTCTCATGTGTACGATCGAGAGTGGAAAGGGGTGTAAGAGGAGTGTGGCTAGTACCCTCGCCATGTGGGCGAGATCTACGTAAGAACTGACGAATGGGTGAAGGCCTGTCGGGGCCTAAATGTGTAGCAGTAGGAGGGATGACTGGGTCTTGAGTGGGCTGAGGTTGGGGCTGTGCAGGCTAGGCAAAATCAAGGTCAGATGGAAATATCCACTACACAGATGCCTCGGCACCAAAGCGAGCGGGATTCGAAAGTTTGGTATAGGGTGTGTGAAGGATCCCATAAAGCCACAAAAACTTCTCGTCCTCAATGGCCTTGATCATGTGCATGTTGGTAAGGATGGAGAGATCTAGGGAAGTTAGGCCGAGAATGGGGAGCAGGTTGGTTGGGATCGTGAAGGAAACAAGAGGGAGCATGGCAATAACTGTAATAAATCCACCGCAGCAAATTTTGGTGTGTGGGCTACTAACGATTTGGAAAAATCTCTGGGCCAAGAAGGAGCCGGCATGAATGAGGTGGCGTGATGAAGTAGTGTCATTATTGTGGACAATACGAGGTCGGGTTGTGGCCCAGTGAATGAAAAGCTCGTCTTGAGAGACTTGGCATGTCTCCAACCTACAAAATAAGGAGTTAGCGATGATGTGATGCACCAGGAGAAGGCAAGGATGGATAATGCAATAAGCCTTTGCCCTGGTGATATGGAAAGGATAGAGACCAGTGATTTGTTTCCAGAATTCTTCCTTGTTGTACTCATCAGAATAAGGGTCAAGATGTGTAATGGCATTGGAGATGAGACCAGCGGTGGGGCATTGAAAAAGGGGTTCAAGGAATAAGTGGACATGATATAATCCTTATTCATCAGGTGGAATGCGAACCCTAAATGCTCGTGCCTAATAGAGCTAAGAAACTCCAATATGAGTCTCTTGTAGGTATGGACCTCGCAAGTTATGAACTCTGCCCAACCTATGTTATGAAGGAGTAGGCTGACACCTTCAATGAGTCCTAGTGAGTTGAGAGCGGGTATGCTCGGGAACTTGGTGGGTACGATGACTCGGTGGGAAAGTGAAGTGAAAGTTTCATGGTGATGTTTGTCACCGAAAATGATCCCTAGGGTGTTTACTTGTAAGGGAGCAATGGGTGGTGCATCAGCAGATGTGGAGGCCACATCAGTGGAATTATATGCATGTGTTTTTCTCTATCGGTGTGTTCTTGCACGTGTAGGTGCACGACGCTTCCTATACTCTCTAAGGGGCATTATGAATGTGAAATGGGGTCGTGGATGCAAGAGTGAGTATGCTAACAAGTATGCAAAGTGAGATACCCATGAAATTTAGCAAAACTAGCGAGCAAACGAAAATTTTCAGAAGATGAAGGAATATACCCAATCGCCAACAACCTTCGCTAAAATTGATGCACACCAAGCTTCAGTCGATGCCCTTGAGATGCCCTTCAAGCTCCAGTAATTGAATCCAAGCCTTGAGAAACCCTTGCGTCAATTGAATCTTCAGAAACCCCCCTATGTGATCGCTTTAGGGTTTGGATGCCGACCATATCGACTGGAACCAGGGATGGAGGATGAGATGGAGGATGTAGAGAGATGGTGAGGTGATTTCAGAGGGAAAGAGAGAGTTTGGGAACTTTATATGATCGGATATGGAGAGATTTGGGAAGAGGAAAGTCGAAATGACGAGAGAGATTAAGCTTGATGCGATCGAAATAGGGTTGGGGGCCTTATACAGGCTAGCGATGCGACCGAGCAAAATGGTCGCGTCGTTTGAGCATTGGTCACGTCGTTTAAGGAGGAAAGGATCAAGGGGTTTGATGAACGACGCAGTCGATTCGATGCGATCATGTTGATTGTATATCGACCGCCTCGTTTGAAAAAATTGGTGCCTCAAAAGTCCATCGACACGGTCGTTTGGAAAAATTGGCGCGATCGCGTCCATATGTCAGGGGGGATGAATTTTTGGCCCGAAAAACAGTAAGGTCCCAAACTTTAGATGACTACGTCGCTGAAAGTGTTTTGGGTTTCAATTTGGCCTTGGAATTACGAAGATGATGTGGTCGCGTCGTTTGGGTTCAAACAATCGCGTCCATATGATACGGGACACTCCTTTTTGCTTAAATTTCCAGAATGGTTTCCCATCTTCAATGACTTCTCGTTAAGGTGAAACGACCGTGTCACGCAGTTGTTTAGGGTCTCTCAAGCATCAATTCCCCTCAAAATTTTCTTCGGATGACGCGGCCGTGTGTATTAACACAATGCAACTACGTCGAATAACATTTTTCTGCTCTCCTCCAGCTCTTCAGCACGCGGTCGCATGGCATATCACACACAACCATTTCAAGTGTTGCTCCAGCCCTTCTCCTACATTGAAAACTTAGGATTAATCTTATGTTCTGGGGTTTTATTTATATAATTTTAAACTATTCTAAACTAAGATAAAGATTGAAAATGAAAATGAAAAACAAATTAAACGCGGGTTGCTACCCAAGAAACGCTTATTTATAGTCGTGAGCTCGACTCCCTTTTTATTGTGATCATGGTGGTTTCGAGGGTGAGAGATTAAAAGTTTCTTCCTATCCATGCTTCTTAATGTTCTTCTTCATCATTGACTTGCATAAATCTTGTTCCCTCATCTCCTTGGTGTCTGGTGGGTGTGATCGTGGAGTTTCATCTTCGAATCCTTCACCTGGAGCTTCCTTGGATAACCTTGTTAGGGCCAATTCTTCCAAATGCCCTCTGTGGCTCAGATTATCAAGTGGTGGCTCTTCCGTAGTACTCATAAGCATATCCTCCAATGTCGTCTCCTCAATGACTTCATCGAAGAGGTCAACTTGTTGGTGGTGATCATCTTTCATGAATTCCTTCATAGTCTTTCGGAGGTCAAACTCTAACTTTCCTTTACCAACATATTCTTTTTGATTTGAACTGTGTGATATCTCTTATACTCCAATTAGAAGCAATCAATTGAAAGGTGTGTTGTCTATAATCACGTATATCATTTTATATGCCTCAGATGATGATTGATTCTAAAATGATTTCATATTTCAGATGATTCACGTTGTTCTTAGTTTTTTCTATCAAATGTACATATATGATGTGATATCGAAATAAAAGCTTTAGCTATGGTTCTTATTCATAGTTCGTGTTATTTGAGTAAGCAAATCAGAGTTCTTAGAGAATGATCTAGCACTTTTCCATCTTCATCTTCTTTTTCATCTTCTTTGATTTATCTTTATTTTTATTCGCCAAGTTCACTTTTTACTCATCTTCCTCGAGGACGAGTAAGAGGTAAGCTTGAGGGATTTTGATAGGCTCGTATTTTACACTCTATTTCTGCATTTTTGCCTGCCATTTCGATTGATCATATCGCGATATTCACGATCCTATGATGATTTCACGATACTTTTTACTATTTCTTGGTTTCGTCTGATTTCAGGAGATATGGAGCAATCGGGAGCGATTTGGAATCATGAGCGCATATACACACGTCTCGGAGCATCATTGATGACGATATCGGAGAGCTAACAGTACTGGAGGGTAAGTAGAAGAGGAAGAGAGGCGAAGAAATCAACGAGGAAGCAAGAAGAAGGAGTTTTGAGAAGATTTTCAGGCTACTCGGCCGAGTGACGTAGCTCACTCGACCGAGTGAAGCGGCTCACTCGAACGAGTGAAGCTGATATGACGAATCACACCTAATTGAGAGCTGAAATATACTCTGTCAAGTGGGAATTTCCACTCGATCTAGTGAGGATTCCATTCGACCGACTGAAGAAAATCTTTGACACTTCTCTGTTTTTTGGAGGATCTGCAGGAGACTCCACTCGGTCGAGTGAAACTCCACTCGACCGAGTGAGCAGACTACTCGACCGAGTGGCTTGAAGAGCCCAGAACACTGTTATTCTGATTTCGATGTGGATTACTCACTCGACCAAGCGAGATGTACACTCGGCCGAGTGGCGTCGTCAGCCCAGATTGCAAACTACGGTTTAAGACCGACCATGGGCGGAATTATCAGGATTTTTGCATCTTTTTGGGCACATATAAATAGCCAGATCTAGAGGCAGTCCAAGGAGAGACTCCATACTTTTATTTTCAAGATTTTAGTTTTAGTTTAGAGATTTCTTTTGACGAGAGATTAAAGACTTGGATCTTAATTTTATTGTTGAAGCTTGTAATCGACATTGGTATCTTTAAAAATCTTTCAAGTTTACATTTTTATGATATATCTCTTCTTAGATTTGAGTTTTACAATGAATTCTCTTGTCAATCTTATTTTTCTTGTGATTTTCATGATGATTTGTGAGTAATTCCCTTGCTCTAGGGCAAAGGGATGAACCATACGATCTAAAGTAAGATTTGTGATATTAGTTGGATTTCAATGTTGCTAGAATTGCTAAAGGTTAGATTGTGATTGGATTACTACGGATAGCTAGGAATTTCCATCGGATCTTGAGAGCTCGGGAGAGGATCTTGATCTATGGAAAGTTCTAGTTATTCGATTTAGATCTATAATCGAGATTCACTAGATTTGGTACACGAGAGCGACCAAAGCTAACATATTTATTATATTTCTATACTTATATTCATTTGCACGATGGTGAAACGAGTACGAACTATCACGATCTAGATCCGAACTTAAGTTGCGCGAGAGCGAGCTTGAGTTGGGATTGGATATAATTGTTGATCTTAATGCTAGTATTTTGAACTAGGCTTACACGAGAGCGAGGCTCTAGTTAGATTACTAAAGACTTGTGTAGCGAGAGAGCATACGTTAGTTCTCTATTTAGTTACGACAAGTTCACCTTAAACCCAAGTTTAGTAATATTGAGATTCATAATTCGCATTGATTACTTGAGATCTATAGTGGAGATTCCCAAGCACTAGACATCTTTATATATTGAATTTACATCGATACTTGAACGATTGTGACATCAACTCTTTCAAAACTAATTTTCCACCAATAGCTTAGTAAATCATATAGATTACTGTCATTAGCTCCTCCCCGTGATCGATATCCGTGTGCCACTAGATCGTGCGCTTGCAGTAAAACTACATTGTTTTCGGAGTTATATTCCGAGACGACCAGAACCCCTGTATATTTAATCAAACCTGCCATAATAGAATCCCATAAACTGGCTTGGTCTTGAGCAATATTGAAGGCATAAACCACCGTAACAATCATGCTAAACCCCGAAATATTCACACAATGAATCGTAACATATTGGCTAACCGCATCATTAACCATGCAAGACCAAATAGCAGGATTAAAGACCACTACAATACGACCGCTCTTGTGATGCACCTGGTTATCCACAGAAGCTCGAGATATGGGGAAACATTTTAGAATGCGATGAGCATTCTCAGCCATAACTTTAGTCTCTAAAAGACCCACAAATGAAGGGTCAAACTTCCGAACCCTACCTTTAAGCTCAACACGCCTCGCAACATTATTGAGACCACGGGCATTCCAGATTAGTAACGTCATACCAACCAATAATAGCGGCTCCACTTATTCTAGAGCTACGTCTAGATCCCAACGACGTACTAATAAGCTTGGGTTTCCTACCTCCCGCCTTACGTCCCTTCTCACACTTATACATCACATTCTTTTTTAACTGTTCCTGCTCACTAACCCATTCATCATTCAGAATCGTGAGTATAGACGATTTGTCTGAATCTGATTTCTACGAATCAGTAAGAGGATCGGGGTTAGCATGACTACGGCCGTTTTTAATGTGATATCCGATGATCGTTCAGATATACTTGAACCCGAGGAAATCCTAACATTGGGTAATAGGCCCGATTGAATGGGATTACGCTTTACCATCAATACGGGATGGGGAAGTATGCTCGATTGTTTGGAAGCTCGAGTAGGATGATCTAAATAATTGCCAGGAGTCCGAGTATGCAACTCCGGTTCCGAATAATTGCCATGAGCTTGAGAAGACAGCCCTGGACTAATGATGGGTGCCTGAACAGGCATGCCCACACAGGACGATGATGGACCGGAGGCCTGAGCAGGCCCTTGAGGAGTCACCATCATTATAGGATTACATCCGTCCTCTACAGCTCCCAAGTTACACTCCCCCATTGTTTTACATCCTTCCATGCTAGTCACAGCTAGCCCATTTTTACATCCCAAATTGCTAGACAAACCTAGCTCAAAGTTACATCACATAGTGCTGGACGTAGCCATCTCCATATTACATCTCATCGTCTGCTCATTCCTGTCACTCACCAACCCTTTGAGCCCATCTCCAGCCATTTCGCTGACTTCTGCTTCAACATTATTCACATTACAGACTTCATTCAATAGCCCCTCATTCGACAACACTCCAGACTCAACATTATTTACAATATCATTGCAGCAAGCTCTTTCCTCTCATCCGACTAAATTCACAACGGATCACAACCTTCTTAGAAACCAAATAGGTAGAAGAAGAGTCAAAATTTTGAATTTGTTCATCAGATTTTAACAGCCCCTTACCTTCCTCTTCATTGCTATCTTGCAGCGCCACTTCCTCCCCAATAGCAGACAAAGTCAAGCATCCTGATGCTGAGCATTGCTGAACCAAATGTCCGAAGTATCTACATTCAGTACAACATGGAGGCTCACCTTCAAATCTAACATCAACCCTGCAAGTTGTTCCTTCTTCAACCTGGACAGTGACATATTGGGATAAGGGAGTAGCAGCTGAAACCTCCACCAGACAACGCGCATAGGCCAATCTGTCCATCAACGAATTGGCTTTGTCCAAGCAGATAGGCACCCCAATCACACTGGCAATTACATTTAGTATTTGCAGCGACCACATGTTGAGCGGTAGGTTTGGGACACCCATATTGGCATTGACGATAGCATGTCACGGTCGTAGGCAATGTTGGGCGACCACCGCTACAACACCACCAGCCTGCCATCAAAGAGCCACGATCCACAGAACAAAACTGCTTCACATTCTTCTTTGCTTCGAAATCGAAAGTAGCAGAATCCATTCTCCTTTGAATAGATTAATAACACTTGCTTCCTCCAGATCCTTGCAGCCTATGCTTTGATCTGGCCAAAGTAAGGAACATCACCAAGCACGTATCCAACCAAAGTAAACTCCCAGCAAGTGGCAGCTTCAACAATAAGCTCTACAGATAGCTTGGCTATGGATTCACCATCTTCATCAAAAACAGGAGAAACAAACGCCATTTCAAGGGAATTAGCAATCTTACGCTTATTAGAGCATACCTCAAGCCACGAAAGCTTTGCCGCTTGGGGATTGATCTTGATCTCCACCGATGGCCTAAGCGACCTACGATCGAACACCTTCCTGACATTCGAAGGAGATCCATCCGATCCTGAATGATCCACATCAGGAGCTGGTTGAATCTGGATCATGGCCTAGAGGGGGGTGAATAGGCTACTAAAATAATCTTGTGCAACCCACGAGAAATCACACGCATTTAAAAACACAAGCAGGGTAAATAAAATGCAAGCATATAATACGCAGCAGATTTACCCTAGTTTGGTCGTAGCAACGACCCACTCCAACCCCCAAGCAAATACTAGCATTAATAAATTCCTTCTGTACACCTACAATGTGATCCTAACTCCAACTCTCCACCTAGACTATACCACACTCAACAAAGTGCAGAACACTATCAACCTAGTAAATGTGTATCTTGACTGCGACAACATGTCAAGACGCTCTTGTCTAGCCCCAACCAGACAAGTCCCAAATCGTCACAAATAACGGTAAAGTTTTCCTTAACAGAGATCTCTACACAAATAACACAGTTATAAAGTATAGAGTTTAGGGATGCTCAGATCGTGTCTGTGTAGTCGTCTCTGTCAATAAGCACGGGTCAGATCTGTATCTAACTAGATGTAGATGTCTCGTCTCGTCTGTAACTCAAGTTGCCGCTCTCGCTTGACTCCTTTTTTATTATTGTGGCCTTATCTTGATAGTGCAGCGGTAGTGCGTGTACTGAACCTAACAGTGTGTCGACTGAACCATGCAGTGCGTGGACAGAACCCTGCAATGTTTGGACAGAACCTGTAGTGCGTGAACAGAACCCTGCAGTGCATGCGTACCCCCCCTAGTGCATGGACAGCCCCTTGTTTGCTCTAGCAGTCCATATGCAGACCCTTGATGTTTTAGCAACCTCCTCTTGGTGTTTGTGTGATGCAACTTGCGTCTATGGTCTCTCCTCTTCAATGGCAACTTGCGGCTATGGTTCTCTTCTCGTCAATGGCAACTTGTGGCTATGGTTCTCTTCTCGTCAATGGCAACTTGCGGCTATGGTTCTCTTCTCAGATGTTGCGGCCTTGATGTGTGCTTGGGCTATGGAGTTGGGCAAGGAGATGTGGAGAGTAACTTGGAGATGTAGCTTGCGTCCAAGGGCTTGGAGGAGATGAAGAACTTTGGCCTAGGAGATGATGAAATATATGAAGCTATTCCGAATACAATTCATGCTAAAATAAATACCACTAATTTAATACAGAGATTAAAATCAGAAAAATATCACCATGTTGTAGAGCACTGAGTTGTGATCGTCCTGGCGTAAACGGTTCGTCAATCCGAGCTCTGTGGAGAAAGTTTGCACTTTTTAGCGTCGTCCGTTGAGCTCCTTGCAAAGTTGCGGCCATGAAGGGTTTCTCTAGGGTTGTGGCCGAATTTATTTGGTTTCCTCTCTATTAAAATCTCTCTCTTTGAATATTGGTTTATATAGGAGAGGGTGGGATATGATAGAATCAATTAAAATCCTATATTTGATGAAGATTGGAGAGAATCCTAGTTTGATTAGGATTTGAATAAATCTCTTAGGATATGGAGTTTGAATATGAATGGCTATGGAATTCAATTTGTGTAGCTATATGATTTGAATTAGATCTCATTGCAATACTAATTGGATTATGATTTTGGATTCAAATGGAATAGGAGATTTGATAGGATCTTTAATTGATTTGAATCATTCAAAGAAGATTTGAAAGAGATACTCCATATCTTTCCATATTGGAATAGGATTAGAATGGCAATGTGGATAGGAATCAATCTTAAATTGATATGAATAAGATCCTCTCCAATTTGACTTGGTCCAATATTTGTAGCTATAGTCACCATCTCTTTAACCAAGTCCAAGTTGCTATATGAATAGCCATTTCTCCATCTTCCAATTTGCTATATGAATAGCAATTTCTCCACCGCGTTGACTAAGTCATCAAATGTAGATTTACCACGTTGCCATTCCTGAAACACACTTAGCACACACGTTAAATAGTTCGTACATGTTTGTTATCATCAAACTAGAGATCCTAGATCGTTGCTTCCAAAAATCTCCTCCTTTTGATGATGACAAACCAATAAAAGATTTGAGCAATGAGAAATGTGTGTATGAAGTGTGATGAAGGATGTAAAGTATATGATGTATACAATGAGACGTTCAAGCATTAGTGATAAGCCTGCTCCCCCTATTTTTAAGCTCCCCTTGAACATGTATTTCTAGTGCTCCCCCTTCAACAAATAATACCAAATCTTTTTCAACTTTTCTCCTCATTGTTATCATAAAAACGTATTAATGAAGTCAATCGAATATCACATGTAAAAAATAAGTATTATAAATTATAACTAGCACTTGTATGTCATTTTTCATATAGTAGACAATTCAAGTTCAATGAAAATTATAATTTAGACTTCAGCACCATTGTGTAAGTGTGATAACTAAACATTGAAGTACAAATGGAGATTCAATCAAAAACATCAACCAAAACCAATCCACATTTTCCATTTAATATGAATATCACCTAGGATTGATTTTTCCCACCGCATTAAAAATGAGTTCAATGTACCAAAACCCAAAACATAGCCTATAAGGACTCTTAGATGTGGGGTGGCATTGCTTGACGAGTAGAATACACCAACGCTAAAGATTACCCATATAGCTTAGGTTGGATACTCGTGGGTAGTGTACTTGCCATGAATTGTATCCAATTTTCATATGGAGCAATATTCAAATATTTTTCATTTCTTTTTGTGCTCAATTTTTATTCATGGCAATACACGTCATATCCCTTAGATCATTCAGTTATTATTCATCCTACATTCACTTTCCAATATTCATAAAAAGAATCTGCAAATGCACAACAAGTTTAATATTCGTGGAAGTGAGCATGTAAGTGTAGAAATCAAATAATCATTTCATGAAGCATGTCATGGCTACTAAATAGATTCCAACATGCGCATGTAGCTATAATAATAATACAATGATTTCTACAAAGGATATGAACTAACATTCAAGAAATACCATTTATAATGAGTCATAAAGAGGTATTCATTCAGCACAATTTTTTTAATTTTTGGTTTTTCATTTTTTCTATAAAGAACTAAAACAAAATAAAAAGCAAGCAAACAAGCACATAAACAAAAATTAAATCAAGCACACATATAAAACTTTGAAGGTATGCAATGAATGCAAATACGGAAAAGAAATATACCTTCGCATCGCTATTTGACTAAGGAGCTAAAGAATGAAACTTTCAATTCATTGCTCCTCGCTAAATCTCCACCTCACCTACATGAAAGGTGTTAAGTGTGACCTTGGAACCCAACAAGGTCCACTAGTGTTAGTCATCAAAGCTTTATGAACCCACACTTGTTTGAACTTTATGTTCGTGTTCCTAAACTTACAATAATAGGATGTGTGACCAACACTATCAAGCACTTTGCATGCATATTTTTCACAATAGAAGGCACATTGTGGAATTTCTTAAATTTGGCTTTTCGACATTTTTCAAACCAAATCTAAGTCATCTTATATTATTGCCATATAATTGATTTTCAAGTATGGTATCCAACGAATGTTTACCAATTGAAAATTTTCTTAATGACAATCCTAGATTAGAACCTTTGGATTTTAATAATTTATTTTCACCCACAAGCAAAGTGCATTTACTTAGAAAAGCTCTCTTGTTTTCCTCTTCCTTCTTTTCAAATTCATCCATTTTCTTTTTAAGTTTGGTATTTAACATGCACAACTTATCATTAAGCTCTCTAATCACATAGTCTTTTTCAGTTTCGAGCTTAATCAAATCCTGCTTAAGCATGCTAATATTATTCAATAAGGAAGGGCAAGAAAGACAAGCAGCTTCTTCATTAAATCATGATTTTTCTTTTTTCATTATAGCAATGGTAGAATCACGTGCAGCAAGTTTTTCTTTAAGAATGTCAACTTCTTCAAAAATATCAGAGTTTTCTTTTTGTAATTTAAAGCTGGCATTCTTATAATCATTTAACGTGAGTTCTAGCTCATTAATCTCATTTTGCATTCCTTTACAAACATCTAACAATTCAGCTTTGATGAAGGAATTTACGCATCGCTCTTTGCCATTAAGAAGAGGGAGGTGAAAGCTACAACCTCCTCAGGCTCATCCTCTGATTCGCTGTCCATGTCCCACGTTATCATTTTGCCTTTTCCTTTATCTTTAGCAACCTGAGTAGTCTCTTGTCTATACTACTTCGTGAAGTGTCCCTTTTTCCTGCATTTAAAACATCAACTCTATCAGTAGAATCTTGTTCAGAAGAATTTTTATTATAATTAAAAATGTTAGAGCGAATAAACCTTTTATGCATTTTTGATCTTCCTTGATGAGTCCTGACGTACTTTCTGAAATTTCTAACCATTAGCGATATCTCATCATCTTCTTCTTCTTCTTCTTCGCTAGCTTTCAAAGCAAGTGTCTTTGAAGCTTTTTCTTTCTCCTCAGTTTTCTCTCTTTCTTCAATGTTTTGCAATTCAAGCTCATAGGACATTAAGTTACCTATCAAGTCCTCCACCATCATCTGTGATAGATTCTTAGCTTCTTGGATGGCGGTGACTTTAGGCCTGAAAGAGCTTGGCAGTGCTCTTAATATCTTCCTAACCTGTTCAAGACTTGAATATGGCTTACCAAGCGAGCTAGACTTGTAGGCGATGTTGGTGAACCTCGCAAACTTCTCTGATATGGTCTCTGATGGTAGCATGCGAAATCCCTTGTACTCTGAGCTCAAAAGTGCAAGTCTAGACTCCTTCACCTGTGACGTTCCCTCGTGCGTCACCTCCAATGTATGCCATATTTCCTGCGCAGTTAGACAGTGTGAGATACCATTATATTTAGATTTATCTAATGAACAAATAAGAGCATTCATAACTTTAGCAAGATTCCATTGATACAGAGCCAATTCCAATAGACTGTGTCTAAATTAAAGTTCAAACTTCAACTACAACTAGTAGTTGATATGTTAAACAAGACATTCCATTACCTAAGAAGAGGAACTTCAATTTTCAGAATTGAAACCGGATGATCGTGATACTTCCCAAAGACCGAAATTCTTGATCAATGGAGGAACAATATTCCCATTTTTGTTCAAAAAGATACCAAAGTGGATGATTGACTCATTCCATACTAGAAACAATTGCGGGAAATCCTTTGAAAACACGGATTCCTATTTCTCAATGATATCCCACGATCGAGACAATTGGCTGAATCCCGCGACTATTACTATATAATATTCTATTAATATTAATTAGAATTACAACGAAATCTTTAGAAATGGAATTTCTAATTAGTGACTCTATTGATATTTGATATCGATTTTTTTCTTTTTTGTTCTTTTCGTCTTTAAGAGAATAAAGTCTCCAATCATTGTCATCCCATTTATCATCATGTTTAATCATCTCAGTATCTCCTACTTTAATGACAGGGGAGTTATACCCTTTTTCAACAATTTGACAAGCTTTATAATCAATAGAAATAAGGTAGATTCTCATTCGATTTTTCCAGTAAGCATAATCTACTCCATTAAATCTAGGGGACGTGATATGGACTGACCCTCAGCAAAAGCACTATCAATGGGATTCATGGTCAATCCTAGGCTAGATCCTAAAACCTGCTCTGATACCACTTGTTGGATCTGGATCCTAACCTAAGGGGGGTGAATAGGCTAATAAAATAATCTCGTGCAACCCACGAGAAATCATACGCAGTTAAAAACACAAGCATGGTAAATAAAATGCAAGCACATAATTGCAACAGATTTACACTGGTTTGGTCGCAGCAACGACCTACTCCAGCCCCCAAGCAAATACTAGCATTAATAAGTTCCTTCAGTACACCTACAATGGGGTCCTAGCTCCAACTCCCCACCTAGACTGTACCACACTCAACAAATTGCAGAACACTATCAACCTAATAAATGTGTATCTTGACTGCGACAACACGTCAAACCCCTCTTGTCTAGCCCCAACCAGACAAGTCCCAAATCGTCACAAATAACTGTAAAGTTCCCCTAACAGAGATCGCTACACAAATAACACAATTATAAAGTATAGAGTTTAGGGATGCTTAGATCATGTCTGTGTATTGGTCTCTGCCAATAAGCACATGTCAGATCTGTATCTGACTAGATGTAGATATCTTGTCTCATCTGCAACTCAAGTTGCTGCTCTCGCTTGACTCCTCTTTGATTATTGCGGCCTTATCTTGATGTTGCCGCTCTCGCTTGACTCCTCTTTGATTATTGCGGCCTTATCTTGATGGTGCAATGGCAGTGCGTGGACTGAACCCTGCAGTTCGTGGACTGAACCCTGTAGTGTGTGGACTGAACCCTGCAATGTGTGGACAGAACCTGCAGTGCATGGACAGAACCCTGCAGTGCATGCGCAGAACCTTGCAGTGCATGCGCAGAACCCTGCAGTGCATGTACAACCCCTTATTTTCTCTAGCAGTCCATGTGCAGACCCTTCCTTGATGTTATAGAAACCTCCTCTTGGTGTTTAGATGCTGCAACTTGCGGCTATGGTCTCTCCTCTTCAATGGCAACTTGCGGCTATGGTTCTCTTCTTATCAATGGCAACTTGCAGCTATAGTTCTCCTCTCAGATGTTGCGGCCTTGATGTGTGCTTGGGCTATGAAATTGGGCAAGGAGATGTGGAGAGTAACTTGGAGATGTAGCGTGCGTCCAAGGGCTTGGAGGAGATGAAGAACTTTGGCCTAGAGGATGATGAAATACATGAAGCTATTCCGAATACAATTCATGCTAAAATAAATACCACTAATTTAATACAGAGATTAAAATCAGAAAAATATCACCATGTTGTAGAGCACTGAGTTGTGATCGTCCTGGCGTAAATGGTTCATCAATCCGAGCTCTGCGGAGAAAGTTTGCACTTTTTAGCGTCGTCCGTCGAGCTCCTTGCAAAGTTACGGCCATGAAGGGTTTCTCTAGGGTTGTGGCCGAATTTATTTGGTTTCCTCTCTATCAAAATCTCTCTCTTTGAATATGGGTTTATATAAGAGAGGATGGGATATGATAGAATCAATTAGAATCCTATATTTGATGAAGATTGGAGAGAATCCTAGTTTGATTAGGATTTGAATAAATCTCTTAGGATATAGAGTTTGAATATGAATGGCTATGGAATTCAATTTGTGTAGCTATATGATTTGAATTAGATCTCATTACAATACTAATTGGATTATGATTTTGAATTCAAATGGAATAGGAGATTTGATAGGATCTTTAATTGATTTGAATCAATCAAAGAAATTTGAAAGAAATACTCCATATCTTTCCATATTGGAATAGGATTAGAATGGCAATGTGGATAGGAATCAATCTTAAATTGATATGAATAAGATCCTCTCCAATTTGACTTGGTCCGATATTTGTAGCTATAGTCACCATCTTTTTGACCAAGTCCAAGTTGCTATATGAATAGCCATTTTTCAATCTTCCAAATTTACTATATGAATAGCAATTTCTCCATCGTGTTGACTAAGTCATCAAATGTAGATTTACTACTTTGCCATTCCTGAAACACACTTAGCACACACATTAAATAGTTCGTACATGTTTGTTATCATCAAACTAGAGATCCTAGATCGTTGCTTCCAACAGATCTTGCCTAATCGATTGATTCTCCTTCCCAATGCCATCCTGAGATCGAATCCTTGGTTCAAACCTCATAGATTTCCATTTATCAATAAATTTTGTTTTTGCCTTTATAACGGCATGTATTTTTAGACGTGTGTATGATCGTGCGTACCAGTATTTTTCTTCAGTCATCCAATTAACTTTTCGTCTGTACGAGTCGACGCGAGCGCGTCTCCGATTTTGTTTTGACCGTGTCATCATTAATTGACTATCAAGTTTAACAAATCACTTTAGCTTAATTGTCTTACTAATCACAACTTGTTAATCACTTTAATTAAGTTGCTAATTACTTTATTTTAATAATTATGTTTAAAATTTACTTATTTATCTTAGTAATTAGATTTTTCTAATCATTAATTTTCTAATCACGCTTAACTCTTACTAATTACCCTAATTAGACATCATCTGTCGGCAGCCCCTCAAAATTGATAAGCGTGTGTTTAATATTTTTAAAAAAAAATACTTAGTCTTAGCAAACCTAACCTGCTTGACTAAATACTTAATATTTCAACCAGCTCACGTGTTTTGAAAACAGATACATCCCCTCGGATTAGTCAAAGGATTGCATTAAAGTATGTTAACATCAAAAACCTAATTTCTTTGACAAATGCAAAAGGGTGTTTCCCCCCTAATCTTTTTAAGACGTTCTTCTCTCTGCAGAACTTCTGCAGAAACCTGTTTCCCAAAGCTAATCACCCAAACCAAATCATCCATCCTTCATCAGATTTCTCAAACCAAGAACCCATTTCACCCAAAATACATTCTGCAAACAACTCTTACAGCAAACAAATTCCCCAAAACAAATCTACAAATCAGCCCTCAAACAATCAAAACTGTTTACGGGTGTTTTCTCACCACAGCTCGTTGACCGTCGGCGGTATGGTCAACGTGGTCAAGGGGCCGACTTGGGGGTCCCTTGGGTTCGCCGAGCCCGCTTGGTCTCGGTGTTGGAGAGCTGAGGGGAAGCCTCGGCTTGGTGAATCGCGCTCGGCCTCGGCTGGGTCGCGCTCGGCCTCGGTCGAATCCGCGTCGAGGGGTAGCCTCGACGCCTTGCAAGTGGGATGATGCCTGAATAGCCGTCCACCTGACGACTGCGATGGGGGTAGCCGGCCGACGCTGAGGGGTGGCCTCGGCGCCTCGGATATCTTCTTCCTGGACAGATGAGGAAACTCGTCAGGGAGGCCGGACCTAGGTTCCGGCCGAATCCCCTCCGATGCCTAAGTCAGATCAGGGTCTGAAAGGATACTCGGCGGGGGAGATCCGGCTTGCAAGGAAGCCGGAACGTCAACCCAGGCGGCGCGAGTAATGGGGGAGGGAGGAAAATGGAGTGGCGAAAGCCTAGGTCGTTGATGGAGTACCTCTCTGTTGATTACCTGAGTTTCGATCCCCCTCTCCGTCGTCCTGGCCTTCCCCTTATAGGGTCTTCCGTGATTGCCCCACGTCCTGCCTCCTCTCACGTCCCCACGATCCGCCTCCGCCTCCTCCCACTCGCGCGTCGTGGAGGGGTGGCCCATTAACGGGTCCGTTAATGGCCATCATGGGATCGCGGATTCAGAGGGGCGGTTAATCCGGACGAATGGGGGCCAGTCGGGTGTCCCCGAGGGCGAGGTGGCTGGGCCTTCAGCCCCATCCGTGGGCCCCCTTCGGGCGGGCCCGTATTCTTTAGTGGGCTTCTCCTTTGAGGTCGGGCCGTGGGCCGTTGTATTTCGGGCTCGTTGATATTAGTCGTAACAATTGCCCCCATCGCCCGGACCGTTCGGCTTCCGTCGGTTCGGTTCGGGTGATGTGACTCTTTCATGATCCGACGGGTGCGTCAGTCGAGGTTTCGCTATTAAATGAATGTCATTATTACCGCTCCGTTTAAACTTCCGTTGGTGCAGTTTCCGAAGCATCGCTGCCGTTTTGATGTCGCCACGCGCTCTCCCTTGACGGTTCAGATCCCACCATCGATCCTCTATATATACGTTCCAATCCCTCGGACTTCAACTCTTTCGCGCTCATTCCTTCTTGATCTCCGTTCTGCCAGCTTCTTCTTCCCAACCTTTGTCTTCTTTCCAGCTTCGATCAAGGTAATTCTTCCACCCCTTAACTCGGGCTATGGCCATGCTTAGAATAGGTGATACACGTCCTGGCGGGCCGACGCCTGGTCCCGATTGTGCCCATCCTTCGAGGCTCAAAGCTCCTTCACCGCCCCCGGGGGTCCCGGATAAAGGGAAAGGAAAACTTTTTCCGGATCCCGTTGGGGACGATGTGGCCTCGTCTTCCGAGCGATTAGGCATCCCTCCATTGATCCTTCGGTCGTCATCTATGGCCCCTTTATTAGTCACTAGGGAAATACGAGAGAGGTACCTATGTCATCCCTATGACGTCCGGGTTCCCTTTGGAGACGAGCGGATCTGCTTCCCGCGGAGTAACGAGGTCGGCGTCTACGTCGAGATGTTCCATCTGGGGCTCCGCTTCCCCCTCCACCCTTTTATCATTCAATTCACGGATTCCTTGAAAGTCGCCCTGTGCCAGCTGACGCCATCCTCTGTCGCGGTGCTGACCGGGTTCATTACGCTTTGTATCACTCACGGCCTGGAGCCGTCTCTCCCCCTCCTCTTTCACTTTTACCGGATCCAGTCGGTCGGCCTCGGATCTTGGCTGCACCTCCGAGCCCGTGCGGGGCAAGTGTGCCTACTCGGTCTGCCCCCTTGGTCGAGGAACTGGGACTCTAGCTTTGTCTTTGTTGTCTTTCCCCAAGTCTCAGTGATCTTGACAGGTTGGGGGAGTTCGCAACAAACCGACAGGGCAGCCGCCTTATCCGAGGCCGAGCGGGCCGCGGCCCGCCTCCTATCGTCACTTTCTCTTGAGGAGAGGTCGGTCTGGCGTTTGCTGGATGACCTGCTTCTTAAGTGCACTCTGTGGTCCCCCGGTTAGTTGTCTCCCTTCCTTCCGTTTAACCTCTGGCTCACCTTGATTTTGCTTCCTCTCGCAGGGATGGCTGGCCGTGAATTCACCCATGATGTTGACGAGCTTATTCGGTTGGGATCTCGCCGAGGCCGTGGGAGCTCTTCCGGACGGGCTCCTCGCCGCTCGGTAGATGAGGAGTTGCGCCGGTCTGAGCCTCCTTCGGGAAGGATTGAGGCCAGGTCTCCCCCACGGGTCGCATCGGGTCCCCCCGGGGGAGAAGCCACTGGGGTCGACCCCCTCCTTGTTGAGGGTTCCGGATCGGCTCCTCGGCCGCCCACGGGCGGGAGTCGTAAGCGCTCTCCCCCAGTTACCGCTGGCCCCAACGGGAAGAAGTCGCGGAAGAGCGGTGGGCGAGCCGCTTCTCCGGCTCCCACCGTCGCGCCGATGGATCCCGGCAAGGCAGTCGTGTCGACCGTTTCGGCCGACCCTGCCGCCCACGCCGTCGTCACTCCCTCGGCTACCCCCTCGGTCTTGGGGGCTGTCTGCGTTCTGCCGAGCGCCTCAGCGGGCCCCGTTGATCCCTCCGGGGACTTGGTGCCCCTTGATATGGCCTTGGCGAGTCGGCCGGCGGCGGACTCCGTCCTTCCGGGGGACCGTTCCTTCTTGGAGTTGTCCCCTGTGGACATATTGTCTGATTCTCTGGTCGATCATCTCCGACAGGTTCGAATTCCTGTCTTTCTCGGGCCGTTGCCTTGCCCTTCAATCTTCCTCGGTTTAATCCACCTTTCTTTCGCTTGCAGGACACCGCGATGGCTGTTGAGGCGCAGCGCCGGGCGACCCAGTTGAGAAGCCTCGAGGATTCCCTAAATCGGGAACGCGCCCGGGCTGGGGAGGCTGACGTAGCCCTTCAGGGTGCCCGCATGGAAGCTCGGCAGCAACGCCGTCGTGCCGACGAACTCGAGTCTCAAGTACATGATCTCAAGCGAAATCTTGTGGATGTCCATGACTTGAGCCGAGAAGCGGAAGAGAAGTTCCGGCGGGAGAGGGAGGATCTCTGGGGCCAACTCGCCGAGCTGCGTCGGAGGCTCCGTTTTGCCGAGGAGGCTGAGAAGGGCGTTGACACGGCCATAAGGCCGAAGATTGCGTCGGTCCTGAGGGAGGTCTTCGGAACTTATGAGGACCTCCTTGCCCCTCGCATAGTGGAGGTTGTCAGGGAGTCATTCCGGCAATTTGCGGAGCTCGCCCGGGCGCCGATCCTCCCTCCACCGGGACACGCCGATCCCCACTGCTCGGAGCAAGGCGAGGCCCCGGATGACGCTGTCTCTCGCGCTCCGGACCCCTGATGAGCCCTTGTATCCCGTCCCCTTTCTTGGGTGACAAATTTTGTTGTCAACAACAGTGCTCCGGGCCCCGAGCGACGTTGTCTCTCTCACTCCGGACCCCCGAAGAGCCCTTGTATCATGTCCCCTTTCTTGGGTGACAAATTTTGTTGTCATCAACAGTGCTCGAGAGGACATTGCTGAGTGATATGTAACCCATACCATTAATGAAAATGATATCTTCTATAATGAAAATGATATCTTCTAGTCAGTTCTTCTCGCTCCACTGGTCTCTTTTTCGGGGATTCTCCCCTTCGGAATAGCCTTCAATGTTCCTAGACCGGACGGGCGTCGTCGCCCTTGTCTAGGGGTGTTGTCCCGGGCCCGTCTGGCTTGTGATGTTGTTCTTCCCGCCGAGTCTGCCCGTCGGGGTGATTGTCCTTAGCCAGGCGAGCGGGTGGGTCACTCGATCCGTGAGGGGGGTCATCCCTTAGCTTGCGGCCGGCTGTCATGCTCGTCGGTTGGGGGGAGTTGCCCCCTGCCTTAAGAGCGGGCGCCTCGCTCGGTCTGCGGGGGTGAGTACCCCTCGGTTTATGACCGGGCGTCGAGCTCATCGGCTGGGGGAGTTGCCCCCAGCCTTATGAGCGAGCGCTTCGCTCGGTCCGCGGGGGTAAGTACCCCTCGGCTTATGACCGGGCGTCGTGCTCGTCGGCTGGGGGAGTTGCCCTTAACCTTATGGGCGAGTGCTTCGTTCGGTCTGCGTGGGTGAGTACCCCTCGGCTTACGGCCGACGAAGGAGATTTGTTCGGTGGCGAGGGGAGTGGCCCCTCGGCTTACGGCCGTCGAAGGAGATTCGTTCGGTGGCGAGGGGAGCTGCCCTTCGACTTGCGGCCGACGGAGGAGATTCGTTCGGTGGCGAGGGGAGTTGCCCCTTGGCTTACGGCCGACGAAGGAGATTTGTTCGGTGGCGAGGGGAGCTGCCCCTCGACTTACGGCCGACGAAGGAGATTCGTTCGGTGGCGAGGGGAGTTGCCCCTCGACTTACGGCCGACGAAGGAGATTCGTTCGGTGGCGAGGGGAGCTGCCCCTCGGCTTACGGCCGACGGAGGAGATTCGTTCGGTGGCGAGGGGAGCTGCCCCTCGGCTTACGGCCGACGAAGGAGATTTGTTCGGTGGCGAGGGGAGTTGCCCCTCGACTTACGGCCGATGGAGGAGATTCGTTCGGTGGCGAGGGGAGTTTCCCGCCCCTCGGCTTACGACCGACGAAGAAGTGGGCCCTTGTACTTCGGGCTGGTCCATATTAGTCGGACCGCGGTTGCCTTGATTGAGTCCTCCTACGTGTCCTGAATCGTCTGCTCAAAACAGGTGATAGAGTTTGCATTGACAGTGTATGCCTTCATTTCCATGAGACAATACATTTGGAGTAATGAAAAAAGGAAAAGGCGACAAGACACAGGGGAGGTTCTGGCAGGGTAGCCCTCCCCCGGTGGAGCGGCGGCTGTTTCACTCTATCTCCTCACTCGATGATACGCGCAACTGTCTGGACCGCGTTCACCCCTTTTCCCCTTGGCCTGCTGTTTGGACGTTCCTTCTCCCGAGGCGGGGTCGTTGGCCGAGTTCTTCAGATGCCCCGGCTCACAAGCTTCTCGATGTCTTTCTTTAGGTGCCAACAGTCGTCGGTATCGTGACCGTTGTCTTTGTGGTACTTGCAGTACTTCTCTTCATCCCTCCCGCCTCTCCTCGTCCTTCGGGGAGGTCGGCTCATATGTCCTTCCTTCTGGGCTTGCGCTAGGATCACGTCCGGGGCGGTGGTCACCGAGGAGTGCCGGGGCTCTTCCCTCCGTGGTCTTCCTCTGGCCCTCTTCTCTTGTCGATGCTCCTCCGTGCCGCGACGCTCGCTCTCGTCGCGCTTGGTCCCGCGCCTGGTCTTACCCTCATCCACGGCCAGGGCCTCTTCTGTCAGCATGAAGCGCTCTGCTCGGGCCATAATTCCGGCGAGGTCCTTCGGTGGGTCGCTGTGTAGCGATTTCTTCAATCCCCTATGTCGTAGCCCCTTTTTCAGGGCCGCCTTTACCACCAGCTCGGGGCAACTATCTACGCTCAATCGCTCCACGTTGAAGCGACGCATGAAGTGTCTCAGAGATTCGGCCGGTCCATGTACCACATTGAACAAGTGTTCCGAATCAGGTCTTACCGTCGCCCGGCCATAAATTGCTTGCAGAACAACTGGGTGAGCTCCTCGAAGCTGTCTATCGACCGACCGGGCAGGCTGAGGTACCAGGTCCGAGCGGCCCCCCGTAGGGTGGAGTAGAAGCCCCTGCAGAGCAGGGTGTCGTCGGCCCCCTGGAACGCCATGACCCCCTCGTAATCCATCACATGGTCCGCAGGGTCGCTAACGCCGTTATATTTCTCCAGCGTCGGTACCTTGAAGTTCGTGGGTATCCGCGCCTCGGTTATCCTCCGAGTCAGGGGGCATCGTTCTCCGCTGATGCACCCGGGTCGCTCCCCTTCGCCCGCCTCCTTGCCGTTCGGCTGCAACGAGGGGGCCGACGGAAGCCTGACCTCCTCTTGGGTCCTTGCCAGCTTGGGTGCCGGGCTCGATCGGTGCGAACGTTCTTTCCGGTTCTTCTGGTGGTGGGCCTTTGCTCGTTGGCTGCCTCCACTCTGGTAAGACCGGACGCTCGCTGATCGGCGATCATCCCGCCTACGTTTGTGCGATCCCGGACGTGCGGACGAGGCCGTCCTTGAGATGTCACCCGTCCGCTCCGAGTCCCCCCCATTTCCCTCTCTGAGTGAGGTGGGAGTGGGAGATCGCTCCGGGGAAAAACCGGGCATGGTGAACCTCCTTTCCGTGTTCTGCACTCCTTTTCCGTGGTCGGCAACCACGGCGGAACGAAGAGGTCGGCGATCCTCTTCCTGGCGAGAGGCCCGTCCCTCCCCACCCTCAGGGGTGGAGGTGCTGCTAACAAGCTGCTGAATCGTCGCGACCAAAGTTTGGATGTTGGCGTTGGTCTCCTGCGCGTAGGCTCGGAGTTGCCCCTGCGTGGCCAGCTGGGCGTTGTCGGCCCCCCCGGCAGCGCATCCGTTCGGGGTCTCGACGGGGGCGTGGTACACGCCCTCCTCTGGGATGGGCGGCATGCGTCCTAGGCCATTGCTGATGGGCTCCATCTTGGTGGTTTTACGTGGGTGTTAGTTCGTTCCCACAGACGGCGCCAGATGTTTACGGGTGTTTTCTCACCACAGCTCGTTGACCGTCGGCTGTATGGTCAACGTGGTCAAGGGGCCGACTTGGGGGTCCCTTGGGTTCGCCGAGCCCGCTTGGTCTCGGCGTTGGAGAGCTGAGGGGAAGCCTCGGCTCGGTGAATCGCGCTCGGCCTCGGTCGAATCCGCGTCGAGGGGTAGCCTCGACGCCTTGCAAGTGGGATGATGCCTGAACAGCCGTCCACCTGACGACTGCGATGGGGGTAGCCGGCCGACGCTGAGGGGTGGCCTCGGCGCCTCGGATATCTTCTTCCTGGACAGATGAGGAAACTCGTCAGGGAGGCCGGACCTAGGTTCCGGCCGAATCCCCTCCGATGCCTAAGTCAGATCAGGGTCTGAAAGGATACTCGGCGGGGGAGATCCGGCTTGCAAGGAAGCCGGAACGTCAACCCAGGCGGCACGAGTAATGGGGGAGGGAGGAAAATGGAGTGGCGAAAGCCTAGGTCGTTGATGGAGTACCTCTCTGTTGATTACCTGAGTTTCGATCCCCTCTCCGTCGTCCTGGCCTTCCCCTTATAGGGTCTTCCGTGATTGCCCCACGTCCTGCCTCCTCTCACGTCCCCACGATCCGCCTCCGCCTCCTCCCACTCGCGCGTCGTGGAGGGGTGGCCCATTAACGGGTCCGTTAATGGCCATCATGGGATCGCGGATTCAGAGGGGCGGTTAATCCGGACGAATGGGGGCCAGTCGGGTGTCCCCGAGGGCGAGGTGGCTGGGCCTTCAGCCCCGTCCGTGGGCCCCCTTCGGGCGGGCCCGTATTCTTTAGTGGGCTTCTCCTTTGTGGTCGGGCCGTGGGCCGTTGTATTTCGGGCTCGTTGATATTAGTCACAACAAAAACCCAAAAATTGAGATCCAAAACCAAAACTCCAGATCAAAACATATAATTTCAGATACAACCAAGGCAAACTCATTCTTCCCTCATCCTCCTTCATCCTCCTCTTCTCCATCGCCGGAGAGCCACCAGCCGCGGCACCCCATGCACCCCCGCGCGCGCTATGCTACAGTGGCTGTCGCGCCACCTGCTGTGCCGCGCCGCCGCGAGGCGCCGATGGCCACCACCGGAGCGCCAGAGCACCGGCAACTCCCTCCTCCTCCCGTCGCGTAGGTGATATCTCCTTCCCTTGGTTGTGCACGAGTCCATTGCTACAAAGTTTTGAAACGAAAAAAAAAGATGAAAGCAAAGACAGAAGGAGAGAAAGGGGAACAGAGAGATAATGAGAGTGATGGAAATAAGAGAGGGGAGGTGACAGCCTTGTCTTAATAGAATAAATGAAAGAGGGTTTTTAATGAGAGAGGAATGATATAATAGATAGGTATTATAATAGGGTTGTAGTAGGTGGAGGTATGTGAAGATTTAATGTGATCTTACCCACATGTTAACATTACAATTAGCTTAGTAAATGTTAATTAGAAGTTAATTAGTGGGTTAATTGTTAGTATAAATCCTAATGATAATCGTTAAGTATTATTTAATTCAGCATGTTATAAATTGTTTGCTAAAGTTAGGGTAATAATATTAGTATAAAAATAAGTGTATCAGGTTAGTTTAACACAACATAGACATCACCCTACCCAGAGAACCCGATAAAATTAGACGAACCCAATTCGGGGATTAACCCGATACTTTGATTATCTCGCAATATATCTAATTCTGTGAATTCTTTAACCAAAAAAGAGAACCGGAAGTACCGACACGTAATACCCGTCGAGACGAACCCAACGGTATCAAAATCACTGATATCAGACAAGTATACGATTTATAATGAATTTTCGAAGTTGGTTGTTAAATTAGTCTGTTGAATGTAAAGTTGCATAACTTAAAATCTACACGTGAAATGACGCGTGAAATTACCACCATGACATCCGTGGCTAAAAATGTGATCCGACGGCATATAACTTGATATGACTTAGTTTAGAACAATAATAAGAAAAATCAACTTTCTGTTCGTTTTCGTTAAAATCACATGTTCACCCTTTCTGCTAAATTATTGTACATGTTGTTTCGATACTCTTGTAACGTGAAAATTGCTGCATGTAAGTAAATGATCATGTTATTTAATTGCTGCATGCCTTGAAATAATTAACTAGCGTGTGACATTGTGAGATCGTGCGCCTCGAAGGCGAAATCGTGACTTTCGTGATGTCATTGAATTGACAAATTCGTGCTTGTAATTCGTGAATTAGGCTGGCTCGTGTTCTAGCACAAATCTTGGGTGGGGTAAGGGTTGAGCGGCTGCTAGGCGTATGAACGAGTACTCTCTTCAAGGGCACCATCCGTATGCGGTGGGTTAGCGCCAATCACGGTAAGCCCCCGTGAGAAGAACGACTCACTCATCGCGTCCTAAAGGCGAGAACCCTATTATAGACATGACATGCTAACAATCGTGAATGCTAACAATTGTGACATGCTAACAAATCGTGAATGCTAACACATCGTGAATGCTAACAATCGTGAAATGCTAACATAAAACTTGCAACTTGGATTTGTTATCTAAGTTATATTGACATGCTAATAAACCAATGAGAAGATTTACTTTACTTGTTAAACTGCTTAGAACTGCATGCTAGGAGTGTTTTACTCTATTTCATTTTAAATCAACATGTTGTCATTATCTCATTTAATTCGTTAATGCCTCTTAAATTCAGTATAATATTTGTATACCTTGACTTGGGTTCTAATCTCACTTGCAGACCCTTGCTGACATACATTCATGTTTTTTTTGGATGTATGTCAGATCCCGAGCTATAACACCAGGAGGACTAGTTGAGATAGCTGAACCAGTGGACTAAAACTTGTTGAACTTGTGAACTTTCATTGCATTTCTTTTCATTGTTGTACAGTCATAAGACCCACTCTTCTTTTCTCCATTTGTTGTAATTCCATTGAGACGGTTGAGATTGTAATAATGTTTTACTTATCTGTGTTGTTTTTTAGTAATGCAAGCAAGAACCTGCGGTTTTTTACACAGACGCTTATTGTGATAAGTCAAGGGGAAAGAAAAGCAAAAGTACCTCCTGCTGACTTGCACAAGCGGGCTCGTTCGCATCCTCGCTCTCAAGCTTAATGGGAAACGGGGCGTGACAGGTTTTAGTGGTGGCCCATGCAGGTCAATGCTCATGCAAAATACTTTAAAAACAACATAGATAATGTTACAATCTTGACTCTCAAACAACACCTTCCCCAGAATTTTCTAACCCGATCAACTTCATTAGAAAATTCTAGTCCTAAGTTTCATGATCCTTAGTCAACCAAATCAGTATATCCTTGATTTTTAATCTCTCTTCATTTTACCTTCCATTTTTGACATTAGAAATCTATCGTAGGCTTTTTACAAATCAATTTCCTACCTGTATTTCCAATTGATCATCCTATTCTAATCCTTGCTTTAGATCCACGTGATCTTCCGGACATCCATCTTTATCCTTTGAATCACTCCAATTACTATACTAATTTTACTATCGATATCTCTTTTATGAAATTCTCGCCCAGTTTAACTTCTTTAAAAAATCTTTTACATAGGCCTCACATTTTTCCACTGACTTAAAATTATTCTTAAATTTTGAGTTTCCTTCGATGAAAATTTTTAGTCACTAAATTTTTAATGAATTCAAATCTATACCATCCTATTTTACTTTTTACATATGGAGATATTTATTTTTAAACTCTTTTGTTAATGGCATTCATATAAATGATAAACTTCCTTCAATGGACCATGATCCGGTCAATGTGCTTGGCTAAGTTTGTTGGATCACCCTAGCTAGACTTGGGGTAAGTGATCCTGGCTTAGTCACTTCCCTGGCCGTGTCCGCTGGACCGCAAAGACGTGAATCTTGATTATGTATGGCATTTTCTTTCTTACTATACTACAACAAATTTCAAAACAGCCGACCATATACCAATTTTAAATACCTTTATGTTAAATAAAACTTCAACTATTTCAGTGTATTAGTTTTGTATTCGCCGTATTTATACTTTAAAATTTTTTTTCAAAAAAAATCTATCTCCGTTTACGAAATAAACTATCTCCATTTACGAAACAAACACTACATCTCTACACCCATGACTCTTTTGTCTATTTCTTATATACTGTTTTAACTTATACCACCCACTCCCTATCCTTATAAACGTTATTATGTAACATTTTTTTACACATACCTCCAATTCTCCTATTTAATTATTCATAACCATCCTTATGCCACCTGATCAAGCTAACTCTTGTCACGACTACCGATTTGATATCATTATTCCACAGACTAAGTTAAGACTACTCTAACGTGATAGAACGGTATAATAATGAGCGGTCTTAAATTACTACTGGATCAGTGTCTAGAAAGGAACGGGAAGGGGGTTGGTCAACCAATGGCTTGTCCTGCGGTCGTAGAAGTGATCTATGCCTTCAAGCTCTGACTGCCTGGCTGGTTTTGGAGTTGAACTAGACTTCTTATTATTAGGCCAGCCTACACTATTTGATAGTCAAGCGACGTTTGTTTTTCTCATGCCCGCTCATTACTTATCCTTTTCAGTATTACTGCATCTACCTGGTTGTCTTATTATTGTCATCACATTGCATGTTGGTTAAAACATTGTTACTATCATATGCCATGCCACCGTCGTTACTATTGCACTTGCACAGTCACCTTTACTTTATACATTACACGCGCTTACTTACCACACTTTAGCAGCCACCATAACTTTACTGTTCACTCGTATATGTATGTCTGTTCTTACTTTACTTTTGCACCTGTAAGATCATCTTTTTTGATCAAGCTAACTCCATACGCTTGCCTCACCTGAAACCATTCGTCGTAAAACTTAATTTGTTACATCATACAATTTTGTATCCTACATTACCTCATTAGTGCATCTATTTATTTATCACCACTTTAGTGAGATTAGTTTTAAATTTACATTATAATTTTTTTTAAAAACATGTTATCTTTTTTCCTTTATTTCTATCATCAACAATGTTGAATTTTGTTATGCATTATGTTGATAGGATGTTAGATATAATTATTATTATTAGGAGATTATATTTACGGATGGGATTGGTTACAGATGAGGTAAGTTAGTTGATAGGAACACCAAACTTAAAATAATCCAATTACAAGAAGAGGGATAGAATGATGTGTTCAGGAGTTATATTTCACATTGGATACACCCATACATAATGGCTTCAATAAGATTCCATACCATGAGTGGTGCACAGGAAGACGAGTACATTACGGATTTGGAATTCATATTAGTAGTAGCTGAGAGTAACTTTGGAGGTATTACATGATTTATGATAACGGTGATGATTAGTAGAGTATGTACAGCAACAAGACTTCATCGTACGGATAGAGTAATGGAGACGTTGATCACTCCTTATTTTACACTTTTTTCCCACATGTTGGCATGCCATTTAGATCGCCCAAATCATGTTTTTCACGATATATCGACGATATTGCGATGCTTTTCACGATTTGTTGTTTTTGTCGCATTTCAGGTGATTTGGCGCGATTTGGAGTGATCTCGAGATGCGCTTACTCCAGAGGGTCACCGACGACCTCCCCAAGGGGTATTTTGCTGTTGGAGAGGAGCGGAAGAAGAACGGACGTCGCAGGAGCGACGAGGAGGCCAAAACAAGCTGTTTGGGCATTTTTGGTGTCTCACTCGGCCGAGTGAAGGAGTCACTCGGCCGACCAGTGAGACACCGCTCGGCCGACCAGATCAGACACGATTCATATGTGCACTCGGCCGAGCGACGGAGACCACATCGGCCGAGTGACGAGATCCCGTCCGCCCGAGTGGCGCCCAGACGAAGTCATTCAAAAATCGCCAACTTACTGTTTTTCGGCTGCCTGAGCTTCAGAAGACCCACTCGGCCGAGTGGATAATCCCGACCGCCCGAGTACCAAGAAGCCATCGGCCGAGTGACGACAACTCACTCGGCCGAGCCGCCCCCGAAGTGAAGACCCCTGAAGATCAAGACTTACTGGAAATTTACAGGGTTTCTCACTCGGCCGAGCGACTTTTGTCACTCGGCCGAGTGCGACGCGCTGCCTGTAGCGAAAATTGCGGATTTCAGGCTGCGCAGGGGTATTTTGGTCACAGTTTTTGGACGATTTTGGGGGGTATTTAACCTCTGTTTTTACCCTACTTTGGAGAGCTTTTTTCTTAGATTTTTTGCAGCCTTTTAGATTAACTTTTTAGCTTTATTCTTGTGATTGGAGAGGAGACAAAAGTTGATTTTTGTTGGATTATTTGAAGAACTCCATTGGTTTGTGTCTCTCTCTCCTAAAAATTCTATTTTTATTGCTTATCTCAATATTGTGATGAATTCTCTTGTTTATTTCATTGATTATTTTTGTGTTTGTGCTATGAATTGTGAGTAGTCTCCACGTCTTGGGGCGTGGGGATGAACCCTACAAGCCCAATTTCATATTTGTGATGAATTGGTAGAAATTTTGCTAGAATTGTTATCAGGGATTAGTTTGGGAGCGATTTACTACGGATAGCTAGGAGTTCATATCGATTGGGATTTGCAAGAGATTGGATCCCAATTCGATAGGAAACCCTAGAAATCCGAATTGGGTTGGAATCGAATTTCCGTAGTATCGGTTTACAAGAGATTGGACCGATACTAGGGTTCCCGGTTGCAATTCCGTGCCGATACCTGTTTGCAAGAGATTGGACGGGTAAGAACTATCCCAACCTAGGTCGTGGGCCGAGTTTGCAAGAGATTGGGCTCGGTGCGCGATTGAACGATGATGTTGATCCTAATGCTAGCTTCCCTAGGCTAGGGTTTGCAAGAGATTGGACCCGAACCTAGGATAGCTATAGACCGGCAACAGCACTAGAGCGTGAGCTTGGTTCTACATTCAGTTGCAACTAGTTCATCCAAAATCTTATTCTAGCAATTTTGATACCGATGAACCACATTGACGAGATACGGTGAGTAGCGGGAATTCCCCATTCCCTAGACGTTCTTTATTTGATTTGATATTTCCGTACTTTGTCTGACGATTGTGACAGGATCGCCAAAGGCAAATTTCTCTCTTCTTAAATAGCCAGGTTGATTAGAACAAGCACGGTCATTCGTCCTCCCTGTGTTCGATAACCCGCTCGCCGCTATACCGTGCGCTTGCGGTAAAACTACAACCGTTCTTTGGATTACATTCCGGAGCGATCAAGTTTTTGGCGCCGTTGCTGGGGAGGCGATTGCGTTTGATCTTACCACCCTAGTTTTATTATTATTATTATTATTTTATTTCTTTATTTTTATTTTTACCTAACCCTTCCACGGTACTAATCATTTCTTTGAAACTCTGTTTTCTCATTGCATGTACACGAGATCTACGGCGAACCCTGAAGCTATATTATTTGATCCCGAGATCGAACGTACCGCGAGGAGAATTAGAGCGGAGAGGAGACAAAATCCGGAAGGGAGGTATATGACCAACCCGGAAACTGCGGACCAATTAGCGGCAAGAATGGCAAGGATAATTTCTATTCGCGATAGGCTCCGGCCTAAGACCTCTTCTACGACCTCATCCATTGCCATGTCGGAGTTGGCGGCTGACAAGAACTTTGAGCTGAAGACTGGACTAGTGGTTCTGATGCAGCAGGATCCATTTCATGGGAATGCCCATGAAAATCCCCACTACCACATCCAATTATTCTTGTCGAAGTGCGCCACATTTCAGATGCCGGGGTCTCCATCGATGCCATCAGACTGCGTCTCTTCCCCTTCACGCTAAAAGACAAGGCACTCTATTGGTTGAGGACGCAAGCTGATGGAGTCTTTACCACTTGGGACGAGTTGGCGAGTGCATTCATTGATAAGTTCTATCCGCCCTCCAAGACGGTGAAGATTCGGAGCGCTCTTATGTCCTTCAAGCAAGGACCCCAAGAGACGCTCTATGAGGCTTGGGAGCGTTTTAAAGATCTGCAGCATCAATGCCCGCACCATAGCATTGAAGATTGGGAGCTAGTTCATAGCTTCTACAACGGTCTCCAACCGGGGACCAAACAAATTATTGATGCCGCGGCGAATGGTGCTATCTTATCAAAGACTCCTGAAGAAGCTACGGCCCTAATTGAGGAGATGGCCTCAAACAATCAACAGTGGGGCGATGAGCGAGGACACTCTACGTCCTCCTTGAAGCCAACTAGTATCTATGAGGCGAAGGCCGTAGCGGAGCTTACAAGCAAGTTTGATTCTCTCCACAAGGTAGTGGAGAGACTGGAGAAGTTTATCACGGAGCCCCAAGGAACCCCTTCCACATCCGCGCCATCGAACCAAATGTGTGATTGGCAAGACCAATCTCAAGCCATGTATTCGGGAGGAGAGCAAGGAGAAGGATCCTTGGAGCAAGTACAATATGTTGCGGGGAACCAAGGGTATTGGGCCAATCCGGCCACAAGAAATCATCCCGGTTTCTCTTACGCCAACAATGAAGGAGCTTTGAACCCGCCCCAACAACCACCTCAACAAGCTCGACCACCACCACCCCAACAACAACACTATCCGCCGAGGGGGCCTCCACAACAAAATTTCCAACCGAAGCAACAAGTTCCACCTTATAGGCCGCCCGGATACAATCAATGGTGGAGAAATCAAAATCAAAACCCTCCACAAGCTCAACAACAATCCGACTTCGAAGCTAGAGTGGATGCGTTTATGGTCGAGCAAAAGAAGGTCAATGCTACCTTGAAGGCAGGGCAAGACTCCCTTACAACCGTTGTGGCCCAAATATCGGAACAATTGGCGTTGCTCAATCGGAACACTCAACATTTACCGGCGCAACCCGAGCAAAACCCACGGGGCAACACCGGCCACATCAATGTCGTAGTTGCCGTCACTACTAGAGGCGGGAAGGACACCACCCCCGCCATGATTCTACCGAGGAGCCATGGAGGAAAGTTTAGAGCCAATTGAGCCGGTAGTTGAAGTTGAGAAGGAAAAAGAGCCGCAAGAGAAGGAGAAATCTAGAGCGGAGCAATTGATTGAGGAAAGGCGCTTCATGCCACCGGTCCCATTCCCCCAAAGGCTTGCTAGAGTGAAAATGGAGAAAATGCTAGCAAAGTTTCTCGAGTATCTGAGAGGGGTTAGCCTCAACATTCCCTTCCTCGACGCCATCGTGGAGATCCCCACATATGCTAAATTCTTAAAGGATTTGATTTCGGGGAGAAAGAGGAAGGAGAAGATTATGCTAGCCGAGGAGGGCTCTTGGTTCACCAAGAGAGAGAAGGAGCCGGCCAAATTCAAAGATCCGGGGAGCTTTCAAATTCCTTGCACCTTGGGCGACGTCCCTCTTCAAAAGGCGTTGGTAGATTTAGGGGCTAGTGTGAGCCTCATGCCTCTCTCCATGTTCTTAAGGCTAAACACCGGGACGAAGTTGAAACCTACCGACATGCGGATACAATTGGCCGATGGGCGGATAACAAGGCCGGTAGGGATCGCCGAAGACATCCCGCTACAAGTCCCGGGGGGAATATGCTTGCCATGTGACTTCGTGATCATGGACGTTAAGGAGGAGGGAGATACATCATTGATACTTGGACGCCCGTTCCTCGCCACCGCCGGTGTCATTGTCGACGTGCGGGAAGGTACACTAACTTTGAACGTCGGCAACATCGAGGTGGAGCTTCACATTCCTAAGGCTATGAAACACATGCCTTACCACGAGGAGCTTGACTACATGGACCTCCTTGATGAGGTAATTGAAGAGGCGATCCCTCACTCAATCGGCGCTCTATTCGATGAGGATTTCGAGGAAGGCCCGGATTTAGGCCAAGATGAGAAGAGAATTGATTCCCCCGACCTCTCCGCTGAAAATGATGAAGACGACGCTGATGTCGCAAGGATTCGAGAGCTCTGCAAGCTCTCGAAATTGAAGTCTCCGAAGAAAGCTCCGCCGATACAGAAATCGGCGTCACCGGTGAGGCCGTTGACCGGAGCAAACGCTAGCTTGGGGGAGCCTCCCCCCAACACTATTCGAGACGGGAGACCACCGAGGGAGAACACGCCGCCGCAACTTCTGAATCCAAGCGTTCTCCCCGGAAAGTTTGATGGGTGCATCTCATATGCACCAAACATCCCGCATTAATTGAAAATCATAGGGGGTCGAGCTCACGACCTTAAACGAGCGCTTGTCAGGAGGCAACCCGATGGTTATTGCTTTATTTTTACTTTTTCTTTATTTTTATTTTAGAAATTTTTAGTGTTTTGAGTCGTTCGTCCAAAAATTTTGTGATAACGGGTCCTATTTTGCTTGACAGGAGAGGAGATAGGTAAATCCATCATGAGGAGGATGAACGAGGTGATAAGGAGCGCCCCAGGAAGGCGCTCGATGCTTAGGAGGAAGATGAAATCGACTGGAGGAAGAAAGACGGAGTTTAGAGCCCAAACGAAGACAAACAGCAGAAGACAAGGCTCACTCGGCCGAGTATACTAGTCACTCGGCCGAGCACACAAGTTCGTCCGGCCGAGCCGCTCACGAACGAGGGAAGTCTGCTGTACCCAACTCTCTGTTTATTTTCCTGATTTCAGTATAACTGCTACTCGGCCGAGTATATATATTCACTCGGCCGAGTAAAACGGATACGCTCCTAAGGCGTGTCTTGCCGAGTAGCTTGAGCCACTCGGCCGAATGGACTTACTCCACTCGGCCGAGTCTGGCAAGGCCACTCGGCTGAGGCGTTAGCGAGTAGGGATTTTCCATTGATCTTGCTCGGCCGAGTGACCCAGTCACTCGGCCGAGTCGTAACTTTTCCTATAAAGGGGGCGGGGTCGGGCTCGTTTTTCGAAACGACACAAACCGCAGCTCGCCCGACGCTTCAGCTCCCTCGCCCGAACTCGCCCCCTACTCGCCCGACCGACGTCGCCGCGCCGCCGCTCGGCCTGCCACCGCCGGCCGAGCCACCGCCGCTCCTCGCCCGAGTCGCCGGCGGCGGCCACGTCTCCGGCCACCTCCGGTATCGCCTATTTAGCCTATTTCTCCTCTTTTTGCGTATTTTTTGAGGATCCATGCGTTAAACGAACCCCAAACCCAAATCGATTTCTATATCTATCTATTATACCCCTAATGCTCCATACGTTTTGAATATTACTCGCTGATATCTCCATTTCATGCGCAGGTTGTTTCTGGGAGCTTAGGGGAGCCCAGGGGAGCTTCTAGGGACTGATTCGGGCTTCGCGGAGGCGTTGTCTTCGCACGCTTCCATTGCTTTGCACTCGCGGCGTGTCGTGGTACACTCTTTCCTTTATTTTATGCACGCCGCACTTTTTACGTTTTTCGGCGCGCGCTCGGGGCCCATATGCCGCCCCGGACACGGCCGCGGTCGAAGAGAGCTTCCGCCAAGCGGAAGCGGTCGGATGACGCCGGCCCCTCCCACGAGCTGGAGGACTCTCCTCCGCCTTCTCCTACACACCCCGTCCACCCAGCACAGCCTGCAGGCCCCGCACACCCCGCACAGCCTGCAGAGCCCGCACAGCCCATACACCCCGCACAGCCGCCCCCTGCCGCTCCACAGCCACCACCTCCGGCTCCACTCGTCGGGCCGCTCGGGATCACGTTCCGAGACGACGCACACCGCGTCGCTTTCGAGCGTATTTCCCAACGCTCGATCGTACCCTCCAGGTTTGCACACCTTGCCGACCTAGGACGCCTGGGGGTACTAGAGGGGATGCTCACGTTGTACGACAACGTGGGCTGGCGAGATTTCTTTCAGGTGTCGGCGGACACGTTTATCCGTCCGACACTTGAGGTACTTAGTTCGATCGCCCGGACCGACGAGGGATGCTCGTTTCGGTTCATGGACCGGGAGTGCCAGGTCACTCTCGGTATGATGAGAGCCTTTTTCTCGTGGCCCGATGTCCCCAGGGCCGATCGAGGTTACGCCCCCACCCATATCCCCCCACCTTCCTTCGACGCCGGTGCCTTTTGGACCCGGCTTACGGGTCTTCACGCTGCCTTTGACCCTAGTAGGGCCAAGGCCTCGGACATTGTCCATCCCTGCCTCTGTATAGCTCAGCGCCTTATGGTGACGACCTTTTTGGCCAGATATGAGCCGGGCACGATGTCCACGCCAGAGCTCTACATGCTCTACGCGATGACACGGCCCAGAGCTCTATCGAGGGATGGCGATGAGCTGGTCCCCGCCGTCGTGATTGATGTCGCGGCTTGGTTTTTGGACCGCATCATTGTATCGGTGGGCGCTCGCTCACCGATATGCTGCGGCGGCCGGATCACCTTGCTTGCCCTTATGACCGACGAGGACTTCCCTGACGACCTGCGACGAGCACCGGGCCCCACTTCTCTGCCGATTGATGTCATGGCCCGGATGAAGATGCTTCGTCCGCACGGTGAGCGACACTGGGTCTGGCTGCACGGCCCTTACGGTGCCGATTACATGATTCTTCCGAGCCCAGCTCGGACTCAGATTGCACCGGCCCAGGTGGACTGGCTCCCTGCGATGGATGTTCTGATCCCAGCCGCATACGTGCTCGAGGCCGAGGAGGCCGAGTAGGCCCACGCTGCCCCCGCAGACCCTGTTGCCCCTGCCGAGCCTGCTGCCCCTGTTGACCCCGTTGCCCATCAGCCTATCCCCGAAGTTTCCGATGCTCCTGACACCTCTGTCCACACTGCTGTCGGTGTCGGGAGTACCTTAGCTGAGCCCACTTCCACTGCTTCCGAGCCTGTCACCACCACCACTGGCCCTCTGTCTGCTGAGCCCGTTTCCTCTGCCCCACCCGAGCGTCCGCCGACCATAGTTGAGTACGGAGAGCCCACTTTTGCCACCCCTGCAGAGACGGTAGTCTCCGCCTCTGTCTCCACCGCTGCTGTATTTTCCGAGAGTGTCGTGGCGTCTGTCCACACTTCTGTGCCACCGACCTCTCTGGCCGCCTCGCTGCCACTTTTGTATTCTTCTTTCGCTGTGGCTGCCTCCACTTCTTACCATCCTGCCCAGCCTCGCACTGAGGCCAGGCCCACATTTGCGAGCGCAGCACCTTTCGTTCCCTTCCCTGCTGAGCCCGTCACCTACGCCACCAGAGTACGCCAGCCCCGACCTGCACAGCCCTGACCGGTGCGTCCCTCTGCACCACCTCCCCCTGACACTGTACTTCAGAGCATTCGTGCTCTCGAGGGGGCGGTGAGTGGCCTCAGAGGCGACCTTAGGACCCTGTCCTCCACCGTCTCCGCGATGGCTGGCCGCTTTGACCTGCTCCCGCAGATTCACTACTGCCTTACCCAGGTCCTGGAGCGTCTCCCCCGCGTACCCGTACCCACCCAGCAGGTTCCCACCCACACTTCCACACACACTCAGCCTGCTTCCACTCCCACACCCACCCCCGCTCAGCAGCCACTACCTCCTCCTCCTCCTCCTCCGCCTCAGGACGGAGCCGGCGCAGCCCCACCTTCTTAGGCACTCTTGATGCCATCGCTTCTTTTTGCCGTTGTGCTGCACGTCTCTGCTGGGTCCTAATGCACTTTTGTCCACCCCCCTCCCCTCATTATTTCTCTGATACGCATTTTCTATATATATCTTTTTATATCTTTTTGGGAGAGAGGGAGAGTTTTTGGTGCCACACCTATATATCTGTATCACTCCTATATCTGCATGCATCATGTCCGCATCATCTTTTCCGTTTCATTATTTTCTTATTTTTCATCATGCATGCATCCTCACTTGCCCCTCCCATTACTTGTCTCTCGGTGTGCCACACTTTGCACATTGAGGACACTGTGCCATTTAGCTTGGGGGAGTGAGTTCTCACGTTCTTTTTCGATTTGCCACCTTTATTTTTAGTTTTCTTTTCACGCCGTTTTCCGCTTTTACACTTATTTTCATCATTTTTCTTTTTATTTTACCATGCATCACGTTTTTCTTATTTTTCTGTGTGCCGCATTGTAAATAGTTCTATTTTCCCTTTATCTTTATTTCCTTTTTTTATTTTCATCTCATGCTAGAGATGACTTTTCTGTGATGATGATGACGTGGAGTTAGCTTACTCTATTTGCATGCTTTATTTGTCATGTCTTAGACTTTATTTCTGATATCATATGCTATGACTTGCCTTGCATCTAGAGATAGTAACCCACACTTTTTCCACATGAAAATGGATGAAACTTTATTATTAGCTGAGTCTGAATATTCATATGTATGCTATCACAGAAAACACGCCAAGATTCACGCATTGAATGCTTATATCTGGAGTACCGATTTCTTTTCCTATATCACTTCTATATGCATGATTTGTACATTTCACTTCAGGATGATTGAATGATGTTAGCTATGATAAATCTGGATTAGTTAGCTTTTTTTTTGTGATCGAAACTGAGCAGATTAGATTACCCTGCTGAAGTTGTCGTGCATGTCTTATAGAGTGAACCGAGAGATATATTTATTTCTTTCTCCACAAATCTTGAACATCATTTCTCTACTTTTAAAATCATTGGTGAATCTCCCCTTAGCGATTCTATTATATGGCATTTCCCCCGCTATTAATTCCTAGCTCCAAATTTCCCGAATTCAAAAAAAAAGAAAAGAGAAAATATTCTTGTATATCATTATCTCTCTTTGAGTTGGGATCGTTGTGTATGTATGATATATCAAAAAAAACAAAAGGAAAAAAAAGAGAAATAGAAAAAGAAAAGAGGAAAAATCCTCAATAAAAGATCACATCTCACTTTCTTTCTTTCTTCTCTCTTTTCGTGTCCATTTTCATTGCTTTTGGAGCTTTATAAAAATGGGGATGTGAATATTTTTTATGCCACCATGCTTATAGATAATCTTGGGGGAGGGAATCCATTGATGTGTGAGAGAGTGACTACTTGATGTTGCACGACAACCTAGGCTAAGTAATATTCTATACTCGGTGTGATTATTTCTAGCTTTACGAAATCCAGAAATCTAAGCCTAGCATTCATATCATGAAATCCACACTTTTCTATTCTCTCTATTCTATTGTGTGATACTCTTATACTCCTCATAGAAAGCATTCAATTGAAAAGTGTGTGATATGCGATTTGTATACTGCTTTAAATGATTCAGACGATGTTAATTCTAAAATTATTCCGTTTTTCATGATTATATCGTTATTCGTGGGTTTTCTATTTCTATTTGCATTATTATACTATGATATCAAAATAAAACTCTTTGACATGTATTTCTCATTCTGTGCATGCTATTTGAGTAAGCGGAACCCACGTCCTGAGAAAATGATCTAGCAGCTTACCTCTTCGCTTCTTTCTTTCTTCTTTATTTTTATTTCGTTTTTCATTCTTCTCCGTTTTTCATTTTTCATTTTTTTTCGTCGTTTTCGTTTTCCGAATCCACCGGGTTCGCCTTTTACTTATCTTCCTCGAGGACGAGTAAGAGGTAAGCTTGGGGGATTTTGATCACTCCTTATTTTACACTTTTTTCCCACATGTTGGCATGCCATTTAGATCGCCCAAATCATGTTTTTCACGATATATCGACAATATTGCAATGCTTTTCACGATTTGTTGTTTTTGTCGCATTTCAGGTGATTTGGCGCGATTTGGAGTGATCTCGAGATGCGCTTACTCCAGAGGGTCACCGACGACCTCCCCAATGGGTATTTTGCTGTTGGAGAGGAGCGGAAGAAGAACGGACGTCGCAGGAGCGACGAGGAGGCCAAAACAAGCTGTTTGGGCATTTTTGGTGTCTCACTCGGCCGAGTGAAGGAGTCACTCGGCCGACCAGCGAGACACCGCTCGGCCAACCAGATCAGACACGATTCATATGTGCACTCGGCCGAGCGACGGAGACCACATCGGCCGAGTGACGAGATCCCGTCCGCCCGAGTGGCGCCCAGACGAAGCCATTCAAAAATCGCCAACTTACTGTTTTTCGGCTGCCTGAGCTTCAGAAGACCCACTCGGCCGAGTGGATAATCCCGACCGCCCGAGTACCAAGAAGACATCGGCCGAGTGACGACAACTCACTCGGCCGAGCCGCCCCCGAAGTGAAGACCCCCTGAAGATCAAGACTTACTGGAAATTTACAGGGTTTCTCACTCGGCCGAGCGACTTTTGTCACTCGGCCGAGTGCGACGCGCTGTCTGTAGCGAAAATTGCGGATTTCAGGCTGCGCAGGGGTATTTTGGTCACAGTTTTTGGACGATTTTGGGGGGTATTTAACCCCTGTTTTTACCCTAGTTTGGAGAGCTTTTTTCTTAGATTTTTTGCAGCCTTTTAGATTAACTTTTTAGCTTTATTCTTGTGGTTGGAGAGGAGACAAAAGTTGATTTTTGTTGGATTATTTGAAGAACTCCATTGGTTTGTGTCTCTCTCTCCTAAAAATTCTATTTTTATTGCTTATCTCAATATTGTGATGAATTCTCTTGTTTATTTCATTGATTATTTTTGTGTTTGTGCTATGAATTGTGAGTCGTCTCCACGTCTTGGGGCGTGGGGATGAACCCTACAAGCCCAATTTCATATTTGTGATGAATTGGTAGAAATTTTGCTAGAATTGTTATTAGGGATTAGTTCGGGAGCGATTTACTACGGATAGCTAGGAGTTCATATCGATTGGGATTTGCAAGAGATTGGATCCCAATTCGATAGGAAACCCTAGAAATCCGAATTGGGTTGGAATCGAATTTCCGTAGTATCGGTTTGCAAGAGATTGGACCGATACTAGGGTTCCCGGTTGCAATTCCGTGTCGATACCCGTTTGTAAGAGATTGGACGGGTAAGAACTATCCCAACCTAGGTCGTGGGCCGAGTTTGCAAGAGATTGGGCTCGGTGCGCGATTGAACGATGATGTTGATCCTAATGCTAGCTTCCCTAGGCTAGGGTTTGCAAGAGATTGGACCCGAACCTAGGATAGCTATAGACCGGCAACAGCGCGAGAGCGTGAGCTTGGTTCTACATTCAGTTGCAACTAGTTCATCCAAAATCTTATTCTAGCAATTTTGATACCGATGAACCACATTGACGAGATACGGTGAGTAGCGGGAATTCCCCATTCCCTAGACGTTCTTTATTTGATTTGATATTTCCGTACTTTGTCTGACGATTGTGACAGGATCGCCAAAGGCAAATTTCTCTCTTCTTAAATAGCCAGGTTGATTAGAACAAGCACGGTCATTCGTCCTCCCTGTGTTCGATAACCCGCTCGCCGCTATACCGTGCGCTTGCGGTAAAACTACAACCATTCTTTGGATTACATTCCGGAGCGATCAGACGTCGAGAATAATATGATATATCGATACGAATATTGATCTAAGTTGCTTAAGATAAGATACAAAAAAATGATGAGATGTGATTTAATAATTAGTTAATTCAGATGTTTAAATTTATGAGTTGTCACGATGAAGAAAGAGTTGGGAGCATGATAAATGTTGATGGTAGATGGTAATGTATACTAGGCGTATTTGTACTTGTCATCTTATGTTAGTAATTGAAAGAGCACCATTAATACAAAATTAAGATTAGAATTGGAATTTTTGGATGTCGCAATTATAGTACTGCGCGTTAGGTTATACGATGAGCAAAGGATGATATACTACGGATAGGACAACCTCTGAGAATGTACAGCTTTATGGAGAACTTAGTTATAGAAGATGTCATACATTATAGATTCCCCGAGAAGATGTTACTGTCTTAATAGCATGATGAGCGAAGGAGTGAAGAAATTTATAAGAAGTATTGGTTGAGGATAGATGGTATTTTTCCCTTTCAAGGTTGCTTTGTTTAAAGTATTAAATGTTCAAGACAAGAATTATGAAATAGAAATTACAAAGAAAGGGGAAGTATTGGACCTATATTTAAGTTCAGGGTATGCTAGTAACCTTATTCAGTGGCGAGACAAGAAGTGATGATTTATTCTAAGAACACTTGTATAGGATTATGAGTTTAAACAACCAGTGTAATAGAATATTGGGGTTGCAGTTGGAAGTATTTTATTATTTTCTCATTGTTGTCCCTGCACATCGCTGGTAGCCGTCGTTGGCTACTTTGCTTGCATATTGACAGTTAAGGCCATCGATAGTGCTTAGTCATTCGAACCTCTTTTTGCAACTCAATCATTGTGTCTTTTCCTAACCAATTTCATTTCTTCTTCTCGAAGTATTTCAGGTCATAATTTCATCATAGAAATACGAGAGTGTTACCCATACTTGTTTCTTACTCATTAGTTGATAAGAATTCCGAGGAAGGAATTATTTTTAAGGTGGGTAGAATGTAACGGCATGTATTCTTAGACGTGTGTAGGATCGTGCGTACCCGTATTTTTCTTCAGTCATCCAATTAGCTTTTTGTCCGTACGAGTCGACGCGAGCGCGTCTCCGATTTCGTTTTGACCGTGTCATCATTAATTGACTATCAAGTTTAACAAATCACTTTAGCTTAATTGTCTTACTAATCACAACTTGTTAATCACTTTAATTAAGTTGCTAATTACTTTATTTTAATAATTATGTTTAAAATTTACTTAATTATCTTAGTAATTAGATTTTTCTAATCATTAATTTGCTAATCACGCTTAACTCTTACTAATTACCCTAATTAGACATCATCTTTTGGCAGCCCCTCAAAATTGATAAGTGTGTGTTTAATATTTTTTTAAAAAAAATACTTAGTCTAAGCAAACCTAACCTGCTTGACTAAATACTTAATATTTCAACCAGCTCACGTGTTTTGAAAACAGATACATCCCCTCGGATTAGTCAAAGGATTGCATTAAAGTATGTTAACATCAAAAACCTAATTGCTTTGACAAATGCAAAAGGGTGTTTCCCCCCTAATCTTTTTAAGACGTTCTTCTCTCTGCAGAACTTCTACAGAAACCTGTTTCCCAAAGCTAATCACCCAAACCAAATCCTCTATCCTTCATCAGATTTCTCAAACCAAGAACCCATTTCACCCAAAATACATTCTGCAAACAACTCTTACAGCAAACAAATTCCCCAAAACAAATCTACAAATCAGTGCTCAAACAATCAAAACCCAAAAACTGAGATCCAAAACCAAAACTCCAGATCAAAACATATAATTTCAGATACAACCAAGGCAAACTCATTCTTCCCTCATCCTCCTTCATCCTCCTCTTCTCCATCGCTGGAGAGCCACCAGCCACGGCACCCCGTGCACCCGCGCACGCTGTGCTACAGTGGCCGCCGCGCCACCTGCTGTGCCGCACCGCCACGAGGCGCCAGCGGCCGCCACCGGAGCGCCGGAGCGCCGGCAACTCCCTCCTCCTCCCGTCGCGTAGGTGAGATCTCCTTCCCTTGGTTGCGCACGAGTCCATTGCTGCAAAGTTTTGAAACGAAAAAAAAAGATGAAAGTAATGACAGAAGGAGAGAAAGGGGAACAGAGAGATAATGAGAGTGATGGAAATAAGAGAGGGGAGATGACAACCTTGTCTTAATAGAATAAATGAAAGAGGGGTTTTAAAGAGAGAGGAATAATATAATAGATAGGTATTATAATAGGGTTGTAGTAGGTGGAGGTATGTGAAGATTTAATGTGACCTTACCCACATGTTAACATTACAATTAGCTTAGTAAATGTTAATTAGAAGTTAATTAGTGGGTTAATTGTTAGTATAAATCCTAATGATAATCGTTAAGTATTATTTAATTCAGCATGTTATAAATTGTTTGCTAAAGTTAGGGTAATAATGTTAGTATAAAAATAAGTGTATCAGGTTAGTTTAACACAACATAGACATCACCCTACCCAGAGAACCCGATAAAATTAGACGAACCCAATTCGGGGATTAACCCGATATTTTGATTATCTCACAATATATCTAATTCTGTGAATTCTTTAACCAAAACAGAGAACCGGAAGTACCGACACGTAATACCCGTCGAGACGAACCCAACGGCATCAAAATCACCGATATCAGGCAAGTATACGATTTATAATGAATTTTTGAAGTTGGTTGTTAAATTAGTCTGTTGAATGTAAAGTTGCATAACTTAAAATCTACACGTGAAATGACGCGTGAAATTACCACCATGACATCCGTGGCTAAAAATGTGATCCGACGGCATATAACTTGATATGACTTAGTTTAGAACAATAACAAGAAAAATCAACTTTCTGTTCGTTTTCCTTTAAATCACATGTTCACCCTTTCTGCTAAATTATTGTAAATGTTGTTTCGATACTCTTGTAACGTGAACATTGCTGCATGTAAGTAAATGATCATGTTATTTAATTGCTGCATGCCTTGAAATAATTAACTAGCGTGTGACATCGTGAGATCGTGCGCCTCGAAGGCGAAATCGTGACTTTCGTGATGTCATTGAATTGACAAATTCGTGCTTGTAATTCGTGAATTAGGCTGGCTCGTGTTCCAGCACAAATCTGTTGAGTATTGATTCTCCGAATTTGGTTTTGATGATGAGCAAACATATATATCGTGAACTAACTCTTTGTGAGCGCAGTTATGGAGATGGTCGCCAAATTTCTATGTACATCAAAAGCGACGTCTCAAGACTTCTCAAAGCGCGTGATCGTGTGCCTGAAGCTTCGTTGAAGCTCTAGGAGCATTATTGAAGTCAAGAGATTCGGACTGAAGCTTTTGAAGACGGTTCGTCAAGGTTTATTTATTGTCTTCTAGCTTCATCGTATAGAATGTTAAGCCTTGAGTAGGTCTTACATTATTAGAGCTAGGATTATCATAGAAGCCCATAGAAACTTTCCTGAAGCTTCGCGCTTCTTTTCGCAGCTTCTAGTGCATCTTAGTTGGTTCAAGAAGAAGAACCAACCGACTAGATGGCAATCTAGTCAGTCGGCAATCCTTCTTGAACCGACTAGATCTCCTTTCTCATTTCAGCTCATTTACTGTTTACAGTTAGTCGGTCCAAGAAGGTTCACCGACCGACTAGTTGTGTCTTTCATTTCACAGCCTGAGCTACTGTTTATCGTTAGTCAGTTAAAGAACAACCGTCGACTGACTAGTTGAGAAACTAGTCAGTTGGAATTTGTTCTTAGACCGACTAGTGCTCCTTGATTTCAGCCTATCATGTTTCAACTCTTAGTCGGTCAAAGAACACTCACCGACCGACTTGTTGTCAAACTAGTCGGTTGGCAAGTCTTCTTAGACCGACTAGTTCTTTATTGTCAGAACTTTCTCTTTTGGTTGTTCTCCAGTTAGTCGGTTCATGTTGAATCATCGACCGACTAGTTGAGAAACTAGTCGGTCAGTGATCCTTCTTTGACCGACTAGAATGCTTCAGAATAGAGCCGTTGGAGCATTAAATGCTACGATTTTTGCTCTCTCTTTCCTCTATCCTATATATACTTGAAGGGCTTCTTGCTAAGCATTCAAGACTGATATTCTAGAGGTTTAGAGAAATCAAAGAGGAGCCATTCAACTCTATTTCAAAGCTCTCTCTTCTCACAAGAATCTCTCCCTCAACTTCTTAAGCCCTAATTCCTCAAGAGAGATTCTCTCCATTGTGAGCCTCTCAAGCTAAGAGCTTGATTCAAGGTCACCAACTCCTCCCTAGGCTTCTATTGCTGGTCAACTTCTTGGAGCTAGGGTTTGGTGACTTCTTCTTCCTCAAAATCCTTCTTGCCCTAATATTGGTAAGTTTACTCAAGGCATAGGATTTTGTTGGTAAGCATTTCATATTTCATTTACTTTGATTGTAAGTTATTCTCTCGGTTGTGAGAGAAGGGTGTGATCCCGGGTTGTTGGAGTCACATGTCATTTGTGTATGATTTGGTCTTGTAGAGGTTTTTCTACATGAATTTCATAGTGCAAAGCTTTGGTTAGTGGTTTCTAACTCAAGTATCCGGAGGGGATCCGGGTGGTTGGGACGTAGGATCACCGGGAACAAGTCGGGGAGACTTGGGTGGATCCGAACCCGTTATATCGATTGTTTGCATTGTCTTTTATTCTTGTTGTTTATAGTTATTCCGCATTGTTATTTGTATGTTTGCACAATAATTAGGAATAATACTCTTGATTATTTTAAAGTACTATTCAACCCCCCTCTAGTACTTGTGCAGTAGCTACGCATGGCATTACAAAATCTTGGGTGGGGTAAGGGTTGAGCGGCTGCTAGGCGTATGAACGAGTACTCTCTTCAAGGGCATCATCCATATGCGGTGGGTTAGCGCCAATCACGGTAAGCCCCCGTGAGAAGAATGACTCACTCATCACGTCCTAAAGGCGAGAACCCTATTATAGACATGACATGCTAACAATCGTGAATGCTAACAATTGTGACATGCTAACAAATCGTGAATGCTAACAATCGTGAAATGCTAACATGAAACTTGCAACTTAGATTTGTTATCTCAGTTATATTGACATGCTAATAAACCAATGAGAAGATTTACTTTACTTGTTAAACTGCTTAGAACTGCATGCTAGGAGTGTTTTACTCTATTTCATTTTAAATCAACATGTTGTCATTATCTCGTTTAATTCGTTAATGCCTCTTAAATTCAGTATAATATTTGTATACCTTGCCTTGGGTTCTAATCTCTACTTTCATACCCTTGTTGACATACATTCATATTTTTTTTGGATGTATGTCAGATCCCGAGCTATAGCACCAGGAGGACTAGTTGAGATAGCTGAACCAGTGGACTAAAACTTGTTGAACTTGTGAACTTTCATTCATTTCTTTTCATTGTTGTATGGTCATAAGACCCACTCTTATTTTCTCCATTTGTTGTAATTCCATTGAGACGGTTGAGATTGTAATAATGTTTTACTTATCTGTGTTGTTTTTGAGTAATGCAAGCAAGAACCTGCGGTTTTTTACACAGACGCTTATTGTGATAAGTCAAGGGGAAAGAAAAGCAAAAGTACCTCCTCCTGACTTGCACAAGCGGGCCCGTTCGTGTCCTCGCTCTCAAGCTTAATGGGAAGCGGGGCGTGACAGCCTTCCTTCGATTAACGACTTGCCAGCCATCACCATTTCCAATAGAAGCACCAACATCAGATCTGTTCTTCTGCTCCACCCTGTCCATCCCCATGGTTGTATCACTCCCAGCTCCTTCAACCCTATGGGAACCTTCGAACTTCCAGATCATGTAGCCTCTAATCCCATGAAGCCAGCCACCAATCGTAAGATCCAATATCAAGAGTCGATCGATATCAAGAACCGATCAAATCTCATTTGAAACACAATCAAGAATCGACCGAAAGAACGATCCCTATCGAGATAGAGATCAAGAATTGATCGAATTAAAAGATGAGCAAGGATCTGGAACAAGAACCACATAGCAATGACCTTGACTGAATAAAGAAGACATGCTTTGAAGGCTACCGACGAGCCGTCGGAGCCAGCCGCGGCAACGGCCGATGAAGAGAACCGCTCACAACACTCAAGAGCTTCTCACTCTAAAAATATAAGAGAGAGGCAAAGCAACATCTGTCGTTGAAGGAGCGCTTTGCTTTGATTTAACTAAGTAGGGTTTCCACCTGGTCAGGGTTGGCAACCCCGACCAATTGGATGGGTCCCTGCCTTACGACCAATTTGGCCGGGGTTGCCAACCTCGTCCAAGGTGAAATTTGACCAGTCAGCGCTAACTTAGTGCCTTGGTCGCGGAGATGGTAAACGTTGTCTATTTCGCTAAATATTTTTTATCATTTTGCTAATTATTTTAAATTTTTTGTTTTTTCTCCAAAAATTGTCCATTGTTATGAATCATCATCTGGGGGAAGAACCCCCAGCTCTTTATTTATATCAGTAGGAGGAGTGTACAGAGATAAGATACAATAGATATTGTCTTATCTATAAGATAAGTCGTGATCCTAACCAACTCAGTAATATCCATTCACAACACTCCCCCGTATCCAGCTATAGGTGTGGACTCTGCTCATGAATACTTCAGAATTCTGAGTGTAGTAGGAGTCTCACATGGAGTGGATACTTCAGGATCCTGAGTTGATGAGGTTTGCCTCGTTAAAACCTTTAGCTATAGAAAACCCTGTGGGAAAAACTTAGTTAAGGAAAAAGAGTACAAACACTCTCTAACTCCCCTTGATCTGTACAAGCACTCAGGCTTTCAGATCTCTTAGGCGTATCTCATCGCTCTTATTTACAACATTCCGAAAATATAGCAGTTTACAAATATCATCACCACTAAGCAGTTGCTGAATCCAAAAACTCTGGAGGGGTGTGCTAATTTTTGTTGCCTCTGATGTGGTCTTCTCAAAGTGAGGTAAGTTGGTCTTCAGGTTATGTGGTCAAATCCACAATACCAGCATCTATTTCAGTCGTCACTGGGATGTGATGTACCACCAGGTGACCTAAATGCACCATTGGCGTGGTTCTGGAATGGTGAGGATCTCGAAATGATAGGATGATGTTGCATTCATAATTTGCTTTACAGATATGCAGTAGATGGCCATCCCACTGTGGGTACCCAGTCTGTGATTTCTCAGTATATGGATCGGACCTGTAACCTGCATTTGCATAAACATGGAGGATAATACTTTATGATCTAAACCCAAATCTTTCGAACTTTGGAGGAATCATAGAAGATGCTTAACTCCAGTCTAATGGTACTTTTAGGTGCCTAACTATCTCTGGCTAATGAGTTTACTGCAACTGCTATATCGGGACGCGTGCAGTTAGCCAGGAGTGCCTGATTGCACTTAGATAAGGGACTTCAGGACCAATTTTATCCTCCCCCTCTTCCAGCGAACGGAAGGGGTCTTTTTGTACATACATAGAATGTACTACCATAGGTGTACTTTGATGACAATGGTCTTTGTAATTTCTTCAACGCACTCTGGGCGTATGAATTTTAATGTAATAGGATTCTATAAATCTGTGAGCCATGACTTAATTTATTTTTTGCCTATGTATTTAAGTTCATATTTAATAGTCAGACGTGAACAGATATTTCGGTTTTTTCTTCAGGAGATCCGATGAGATTTAAGTTGTTTGCAACTATGATCTCAAATCTCGTCCTTTGCTCAGATGCAAAGACAACCATTAGTAGGAATCATTGATTTGTCAATTGATTCTCTTGTTGTACATTATTTATTATTCTTATTATTCTTCTTCAATAGAATAGACGTCCCAAAGTCTATTCTGGCATTTAAGGAAATGTGGAATTTATATTTACCAAGATATCCTTAAAAGTATGCCGTTACAACATCCAATATCATCATATCCAAAATTTCCTTTGCCAAATCGTAAGGTATTCACATTTGATAACTTAGGGACTCTGATGCATCATTTATGAGTCATGCTCATTTTAATTTGTTCATTCTCTAGTTTCAGCAAAAATATCCTTGAGCTATAGTTTGTACCTTATAGCATACGATTTTGTACTTATTTTTTCTTATGTGTGCAATACTTATTTTACCAACAGGTTAGACACCTTTTGGTGTTTAGACTTCAGGTCCGAACATTTCATGTTTCATAAGTGAGTCCAGCTCATCTTTTATTGCCTCGTTCCATATTTGACCAATCTCTACGTTTGCATTTTAGCAACGGAGTATGTAACGATGTTTTACAAATATCATCACTTTACGATGTATATGGCAATATGATACGTGAATACATGGTCGACAATTATGTTCTTTTTGTCCAACACCTCCCCAGGACGTACACCATTTACTTTCATTTCAGTTTTTTTCGGCATTTCCTCTGCAGTGGATTCTGTGAAGGGTGAGGATGTGGACATGAGCTCATTGTCCTGTGGTAGTATTGTCTCAAGGTCTCCATGAGTTTTCTCTCTCTTTCTTTTGTTTTTTCTTTAATTGAATTTCTGTCCTTGAGCCTAGTGGTCTGCTCTTTTCTATTGAGAAACAACCACTTTTGCTGCTGGTGGATTGCATCCATTCTCGGGGATCCTAGCTATAGTATTTGCAGCCGGGTTGTGTGATCTTACAATCTTCTGGTTGTCAGTAAATGAGTCCGGAAACTGGTAAACAGTGTTCTATATGTGGAGGATCTTCATGATCTCATTTTCACATTGTTTTGATACCAGATCATAGTTGGTCAAACCTTTTTTTATCACACGTTATAATTTGCTTCGTGCCAGATTTTTTAGCATCTGGGCCCATTTTGGGGAGACTCGTCTCATCTAATTCACAGTCTTCAAGACGTGCCTTAAATGCGTCCCCCGTTTGGGGTTCTAGGTATCTAATAATTGAGGGTGAGACAAACCCTTCATAAATACCTAGGCGACGTTGAGGACCCATTTTTGCCCTTTGTGGTGCTACAGTGGGGATGTAAACTGCGCGACCGAATATTCACAAGTGAGAAATGTTCTGTGGCATTCCATATGCAAGTTGCTCCAGAGGGTCTTATTTTCATTTACCATGCAGCATGCAGAATTGCATGTCCCCAAGCATCCATCGGCAACTGGGATTTTAGTAACAATGGACGTGCAATCCATTGGAGTCTTTTTATCAGTGACTCAGCCAACCTGTTTTGGGTATGCACATGCAGCACTGGATGTTCATTTTCTATTCCCATTGCTTGGCAGTACTCTTGAAATGACCGGGAGGTAAATTCCCCAACATTAACCATACTTATTTTCTTTATTTGATTGTCTGGAAAATGTGACCGCAACATTATTATTTGTGCCAATAGCTTTGGAAAAGCTAAGTTGCGGGTCGATAGTAGACACACATACAAATATTTTGAGGATACAATTATCAGTACAATAAAGTACCAAAATAGCCCACTAGGGGGTGGATTTGTCCACATCTATCTCCTTATTTTCTTTCGAGGAAGCGTGGAGATTCTTTGTCGAATTTAATTAGAGATGGCCTTGGAATTTGTTTTCCCTTATAGCAAGGGATGCGAGGGAATTCTCCCTTCTGAAGAATCTTCTGGTTCTTTAAGTCATACCCATATGATAAGATGTGGTGATCATCTCTGATCCAGTATAGCCAAGTCTATCATGCCAAAGTAAAAACTTGGCTGATGTCGAGCACTTTAGGTGCTCCGTTAAATTCGCTTACTCTCTCCGAATCTTTGCATGGTATATGCCTGAAAGGCTCTCCAAACGTTCAAGTATGGATTTTACTCCTTTTTCTTGAGACGTTACATACAATAATTCTTTTTCTTTTACATTTGCTGTTTCCAAATGGAATCCATTTAAACAGATATTCTTGAAACTTAGTAAGTTTCATTGGAATTTAGAGAGAATTTTGCATCCTTTATTTTTATTTCCATGACACTTGGGAGCAACTGTGTTGCGTTCCCAGAACCTTCAATATGGCCTTGATATTGGGCTTTGTATTGAAGGATCGTATGTGTTTATTGTCTACTAATCACTCATGAGAGTAGTTCATCTATTAAAAGATGAATCATATAAGCACATTTTCAGAAAAACATTTTTATTCAAAACAAATTCATTAATTCAAATTGCTCTCATGACATAAATTGTTCTGAAACAAATACAAAGATAAATGGCTAATCTAACATGTCATCACTTTCGAAGTCGTCAGTTGTGAACTTGACTGGAGCATTTGTGATCACCAGGTTTGTTTCAGCTTTCTTTTTCTTGTTTTCTTTGTACAGTTCCTGGAGATGCTGCGGAGTTTGGCACACTCTAGACCAGTGGCCTTTCATGCCACAGCTATGACACTGGTCGTCTCATTCCTTCATGGATGGGGGTGCATCATTTCTATTGTTTTCATTTTGTGCGCCAAGTGAACTTCCGCCTCACTTCATTTCTTTGCTGCTAGACTTGGCCTCTGGCCCTTTTGTTCTGTCCCCCTTTCTGTGGTCTTTCTTTTCACTTATTGTCTCTCTTCTTTTTGGAAAAAGGAGATGCATTGTGAGCTTCTAGGAGGGGGCAGTGCCAGGGGGTGCATGTTATGAGTGGCGGGGAGAAGCTCTCTGTTTTGTTCAGCCATGAGTAAACATGACAGCAGCTCAGAATACATGGTGAATTTATGTTCACGATATTGCTGTATTAGTATCACATCTTTTTCGTGAAAAGACGTGTATGTCTTTTCCAACATGCGATCTTCTGAGACCTTTTCACCACACAACTTCAGGCGTGGGGTGATGCTAAAGAGAGCTGAGTTGTACTCAGCTATGGACTTAAAGTCTTGCAGTCTCAGGTTCTCCCACTTATATCGTGCCCTTGGTAGTATAACATCTTCCTGATGTTTATATCTATCCTCATGGACAGTCCACAGCTCAAGTGGATCTTCGACAGTAAGATATTCAGCCTTCAGGGTCTTGTCCACATGGCGATGAATATAGATAATGACTTGCGCCGTTTATATATCGCTTACATTTTCATTTTTAGCCACAGCAGAGATGAGGGATTTAGCCCGCATGTGAAATTTCACATCGAGCTGGCAGCTCAGATAATTTCTTCCTGATGCATCCAGCACTTCGAAATCGACACTTGTGATTTTGGCCATTTTATCTAGCAAAACATAAATTTGCATGAATTAATAATTTATACATTAAACATTTTCATGCGGAGGCAATTTTTAAATGAAGAGCTAATTACATGGATCGGCCAGTCCCACATAAAATATAAAGTCCAAAGTTCATATTACAATCCATATTACAAAATGAAAGAGAAAAAGAGATTACAACTTTGGAAACCCAGTGGGTCTCATTTATAAAATCTTCAGCTTCAAATGTGGCCTCCGTCTCCATGGAAAGTAGTCGTCGGTCTAGGACATTACATAATTTCCTCACTATAATTTCTCTCAAAAATAAAAGAAAAGTGCAGGAAAAGTAAAATGTTGGACTTAAACAGCCGATACAAAACCACAATCAGCCATCCAGGCAAAAATTTGTGCTCATCAAACATTTTCAGCAGACACTTTCGGCAGACATTTTCAGCAGAAATTTTCATCACAGGTATCACATGTATCATATTCACAGGAGGATAAACAATTTGAATACTTAATAATTATTGGACAACTGGGCAATGTCATACACCGTTTGGTTAGGTGACTAACGGCAGAGCGGTCGCTTGATCTTCCTAATTATTAAGTTAATATTGCACACCAGAATATCAGTTTATCCACAGAATAAGCCATTTAAAAATGATGCAGAGCATATAATTACGATCCTAAAAGGCATCATATAATGCAAACGGTTGTGCTAATTGGGATTATTCAAAAGAGTTTGTAAAGAGCCCAAATATTTATATTTTCTTCGTGAAAAAGGAAGAAGTTTTCCTTTTGTTCCCCCAATTAACCCCTAAAAATCCCCAATTGTCCCCTTAAAGTCCCATTTCAGTCCCTTATTTTATCCTATTTTTTCTATATTTTTAGGCCCCCAGAAATCTTTTTATTTAATTTTAAACCCCTCACCCTTTTATTTCTTTTCTTTTCTTTTTTTTCAGAAGAATTCGGCCTCAGGCTTCAGGCCCGAGCCAAAGTTTTTTTGTGATTTGGTGCAAGCGTATGCCCGCATGGCTGATGTGGGCTTCATGCCCACATTCAAATGTTTTTTTCTCTATTTTGGGCTCGAAAGTCCACCTTCTGATGGGAGGAGCGGCGACTAGGGTTTAGCCGCCGCCGCCATTACGGTTTGTATCGGAGCCCCTCACTGCCGTGTGGGGGGGGGGGACGGGGGCGGGGGGATTCGACAGCCCCCCCCCCCCCCCCCCCCCCCCCCCGCTTCAGTCGGGGGGGGGGGTTTCGATCTGTCGGTGCCTGTAACGACTGGTTTTTCATGTATTTGGATTATCTATATTATATATGTTTTGGTGTATTTTCTCCTTATGTGTGATTTTCCGTCTCCGTAGCTTTCGTTTTCGTTCGTTTCGTTGTGATTTTCTAGCTTCTTCCTTAGATCGTTGAGCCTGGAGTAAGTCACACATGACGAGCTTCATATCGCTCATATCTTAGAGTTAGTTTGAGCTTAGGAGCCATAGGAATCCTTCCCGGAGCTTCGCGCTCCATATCGAGACTTTTCGTGCACTTTAGTTGGTTCAAGAAGGAGAACCAACCGACTAGATTCCAATCTAGTCGGTCTGAAACTCTTCTGCAACCGACTAGTTCATTAAATCAATTATTCAGAAGTTACTGTTTACTCTTAGTCGGTCTAAGAACAACCACCGACCGACTAGATATGAAACTAGTCGGTCAGAACTTGCTCTCAGACCGACTAGTTCCTTTGATTAATTTCATCTAAGTTATTGTTTATCGTTAGTCGGTCAATGAACACTCACCGACCGACTAGGTTGCAAACTAGTCGGTCGACGGGCCTTCACAGACCGACTAATTCATTTCCCAGATTTATTCTTTCTTTCGCTGCTTGATCTTAGTCGGTCACAGTTGAACGAACGAACGACTAGTTCCCAAACTAGTCGATCAGCCGCCCTTCATGGACCGACTAACTGACCCCGTAACCCTAGGGTTGTCCCAGCCGCCGCAAATTTTCTATTTAAACACCCGATCGTTTCTTCTTCTTTCTTTCACTTCTCTTGGCCATTCTCTTTCCCCTTTGATCTCTGATCTTTCCCAACCTTCCTCTAGCTCTTCTCCTTCATCCCCGGAGCCCCCTCACACCCTCATTAGAGCCGGCCACCTTCCTTTAGGCCGTCGGCCAACCCCAAAACCCCACAAATCCCAATTTCTCCAGATTTCCTCGCCATTTCCAGATCTGAGCCATAGTTCTCCGGATCGTTCTTCCGTTGCCGTGCTTGCTCGGCATCGTTCTTCTGCTACGATACGGTTGTAAATCGATCCTTTAATATTCTCATAACCCACATGGTGATTTTTGTTAAACCCTAATAAAAATGGATATTAGACGTCGTAGATTCGATTATAAAAATGGATTGGTTATTGTTCTGATATTGTTTTGCCATGGCAGCGATCCCATATCCGTAGTTTAACATTTTGTGACGTGCCTCGTTGATCGTCATCCTTGGTGCCAGGCAAGTGAAACTTGCCACTTAGTGTTTTAGGCCACGCCTTAGGCCATTTGCTTGTTGTAGGTGTAAAAGAGACTAGGCGACGAAATGATACTCGCCTAGGCGCAAATTTCAGGATCTAGCTTGACAACGAAGCTAGATCCGACTACTTTTAATTATTTACACTTGTTGTCATCCATGCATCTTATCTGCCATGTTTAAATTCAATTAACGGTATGCGAATTATCTGTACATGCCATGCTATCCATGTTGAATGTTGCATTCGTAGCACACGCTACATTACTTGTACTACTTGATCCGGCTAGGCACCTGCTTTTTAGCGCGCACAACCCTATGCCCAATACACTTCCCGACTCGTGATCCAGAAGCGAGCATTACGCGTTTGGGGGTAATGCCCTGGCTCGATACACGTGGAGGGGTAGGGATAAGCGATCACCTGAGTGTACGAGTTGGCCCGATCCGCCACTCTAGCCAGAAGACGTAATCTCTGTGCACGACATGTTTACTTGACGTGTTTACTTGACGTGATTTACTTGACTTGTACTTGTCCGTGTTTATACTTGTAAAACTTGTCATCCATGCCATACTTGCCACTTGCTACTTGTTACTTGCACTTTACCTTACTTGTTACTTCCATCCTATACTTGCCATGCTATGCATCATACTATAACTGCTAGGTTGTTAGTTTACCTTTCCTTCATTTTCCTTGCCCAAGTCTTTTAGACTTGCTGACATGTGCCCTTTACTCTTTTGGGTGACACATGTTAGATCCTGAGCCTGAGGTTGCTGCTGAGGACGTGGTGTTCGCTGACGCTGAGTTAGAGCCCGCGTTCATCGAGGAGTTTGAGGACACGGGAGATCAGTCGTAGAGACTGTTTGTGTTGTTGTTTAGACTGCTTTAGTTGTCGGTGCGTAGCACCAATACTTTGTTCCGTGTTGGCTTTTGTTGGCCATGTTTTGGGCCTAGACTCTCTCTTTTAGACTGGTGGCTTTTTCTGCGATGTTGAATATTATTGTGGACAAATTCTGAGATTGGTTAACTTATATCAGTCTCCTTTACCATATTATTATTATTATTATTGTGTTTGTTCCGTTCGAATTTACAGTGACCTGCATATATTCAGATTTGACGCTTATCAGGCGTGCAGCTTCACAGCTCCACGTCTGAGCGGACCTTCTCACGTCTCGCCTCCATTTTAGGGAAGCAGGGCGTGCCAGGTTTTGTTGGTGCCCCATGCAGGTCCATGTGTAGCAGCAAACTAACGGAATAACGATAATAATATTTGATTTTCCACAAATAAAAATTCGACATCCGAGTCATAAGCTATGAGTCTAATTGTTTCATTTTCAGTGTCATTAGATGGCAGGAAGGCGAAATACCTGAGCTGCTGGTGGTGCGCCCCCTCATGACGAGGAGCCTGATTGGGAGCCCACCAATGGGGAGATGATGCGGATGATGCTTCAGATGATGCAGGTGCAGCAGGGCGTGCTCCTGCAAGTCCAGAATGCTCCAGTTGTTCGAGCTGCTCGGGCAGTTCAGGAGGCCCCTCGTTCCGAGCCAGGAGCGAAGCAGTTTCGAGAGCTGGGTCCTGCATATTTTGATGGTACTGAAGGTCCTCTAGCTGCTGACGAGTGGGTCAGGAATATTGAGGACAATTTGAAGATGTCCAAGGTCAACGAGGTTGGCTGGGTTGACTTGGCGAAGAGGCAGCTGAGGGACAATGCCCTGAATTGGTGGGATGCTGAGGAGGAGCTGTTGGAGGAGCCGATATCTTGGGCTACCTTCAAGTCCAGATTCGATGAGGAATATTTTTCGAAGGCTGCCCGGAGAGAGATGTTGCAGCGCTTCATTGATTTGAAGCAGGGGAGCTTGTCGGTGGATCAGTACCACCAGGAGTTCACCAGGCTGAGTCGGTTCGCACCGAAGATGGTGCAGGATGCTGATGAGAGGGCTCAGAGGTTCCTGCAAGGACTTGCTTTGGAGCTTCAGAGTTTTGTGTTTCCTCTGATCTGGAGTCTTATCAGAAGGTTCTGATAGCAGCGCGGAGGCAGGAGCTGATTATGAACCAGAGGAGAGGACATGTTGCTGGAGCTGGGAAAAGGCCTATGGAGCAGGCCAGAGCGGTGGTTAGGCCTGGTTTCAAGCCTAATCAGCCGGTGCAGTTCAAGAGGACAGGAGGGCCTATTCAGAAGACTTGCCATTTCTGCGGCAAGACCGGGCATATGAAGGAGCAGTGTAGGAGATTACTGGGCCAGTGTATTGTCTGTGGAGATCCTACCCATACCATGAAGGACTGCCCGAAGTCGAAGCAGCCTTGGAGAGCACCTGTTGCAGCACAGTCGTTGCAGCAGAGAACGCCTGTTCCTGCTGGATGTGGAGCAGCTCTTGTTCCACAGAGGCATGCCTTTCAGTAGGCTTTTCAGCCGAGGCGGCAGGCTTTTCTGATGTCTGAGGTGGAAAGCATGGCTGTGGATGAGGTTATTGCAGGTAATCCTCAATCTAGCTATTCCTTTCTTAGTTAGTTTTGTTTGTTAGATTATGTTGTTTGCTTGTACATAAGTGTTTGCTAGAATATGGCTTGATTGTTAGACTGTTTGTAGGTGTGATTCTGGTGTGCACATTTCCTGCACGAGTCCTCTTTGACTCAGGTGCATCGATGTGCATTTTGGCGCGGCGCTTCGTGGAGAAGCATTCCTTGACGACGTACCCTCTTTCCAAGAGTTGGAATATCGTTACAGGGAATGGCGTGGTCTCGATGCATCGTGGTTGCAATTCTTGCTCGTTGGTGGTCTGTGGACATGAGCTTTACGCTGATTTCATTGTCCATGACATCATCAACTATGATGCGGTCCTTGGGATGGATTGGCTTGCGAGCTTCTATGCTACGATCGACTGTCGGATGAAGAAGGTGGTGTTCGAGATTCCCAGACATCCAGTATTTGAGTTCAGCCGGGGTAGCAGTTCGCTTGGCCCTGTCAGATTTCGGGCCAGACCGGTGGAGTTTATGGCTATGCAGATGGAGCTGGAGAGGCCAGCGGTAGTGCGGGACTTCGATGACATCTTCCCCGAGGAGATGTCTGGATTGCCACCCGATCGAGCTCTCGAATTTTCGATTGATCTTATTCCGGGAGCGCAGCCGATTTCGAAAGCGCCCTATCGTATGGCACCCACTGAGTTGGAGGAATTGCGGAAGCAGCTGGATGAGCTTTTGCAGAAGGGTTATATCAATCATAGTGTGTCTCCGTGGGGAGCACCGGTGCTGCTGGTGAAGAAGAAGGATGGTTCGCGTCGCATGTGCGTGGACTACAGGGAGCTGAATGCGGTGACCATCAAGAATAAATACCCGTTGCCTCGCATCGATGATATTTTTGATCAGCTTGGAGGATCGAGGGTGTTTTCGAAGTTGGATCTGAGGAGTGGTTATCATCAGCTGAAGGTGAAGAAGGAAGATGTTCCGAAGACAGCATTCAGGACGAAGTATGGACACTAAGAGTTTGTGGTTATGCCCTTCGGTGTAACCAACGCTCCCGCAGTTTTCATAAATCTGATGAACCTGATTTTCTACGACTTTTTAGACAAGTTTGTCGTTATCTTTATTGACGACATTCTGATCTATTCAAAGTCGGAGGAAGAGCATGCCTCACACTTGAGGACAATGTTGGAGTTTTTGAGGAAGCATCGTTTGTATGCTAAGTTTTCGAAGTGCGATTTTTGGCTGGACAGAGTTGCTTTTCTCGGGCATGTGGTGTCTGGAGATGGTATTTCAGTGGATCCCGAGAAGATCAAGGCCATCAGAGAGTGGCCTGTTCCGCAGTCAGCATCTGAGATCTGGAGTTTCCTTGGGCTTGCAGGTTACTATCGGCGCTTCATTAAGGACTTTTCCTGTATTGCTGAGTCGATGACCAAATTGACGCGGAAGGATGTACCTTTTGTTTGGTCGGGTAATTGTGAGAATGCCTTTGGTGTTCTGAGGGAGAGATTGACGACTGCCCCTGTTCTTGTTGTGCCTGATCGCAGTGGAGGATTTGAGATCTTTTGCGATGCTTCTGGCAAGGGTCTCGGTTGTGTGTTGCATCAGCACAGGCATGTAGTGGCATATGCTTCGCGTCAGCTCAAGACTCATGAGAAGAATTACCCGACGCACGACTTGGAGTTGGCTTCTGTCGTGTTTGCGCTCAAGATTTGGAGGCACTTCCTGCTGAGTGAGAAAGTGAAGATCTTCACCGATCACAAAAGCTTGAAGTATATTTTTACTCAGAAGGAGCTCAACATGTGACAACGTCGATGGTTGGAGCTCATGGTGGATTATGAGATCGATTTGCAGTATCACCCTGGTAAGGTGAATGTGGTTCCGGATGCGCTGAGTAGGCTTCCAGCGGTGATGATGTTGACTTCGCAGTGGAGATTGCAGCAGGATTTTTGCGAGTCTGGAATTGAGATTGTTCTTCCTGGGGAGGCTTCTCCGTTGATGTGTATGCAAATACAGTCGACGATCGTGGATCAGATCAAGGCTGGCCAAGCTGGAGATCCGAAGCTGGTGAAGATTCGGGAGCAGGTAGAAGCCGGTCTGTGGACTGACTTTTTGATTCATGAGGATGGCTCGCTGAGGTATGGAGCTAGGTTATGTGTGCCAGCTAGGGATATTAGAGAGGAGTTGCTGGTTGAGGCACACAGTTCGCCGTATTCTGTACATCCTGGTGGTACCAAGATGTACAAAGATCTTCGTCTGAACTTTTGGTGGCATGGCATGAAGAGGAGCGTGGCTCGGAGTGTAGCCAAGTGTCTGGTTTGCCAGCAGGTGAAGGCGGAGCATCAGCGTATGGCAGGGTTGCTACAACCGCTTCCGATTCCGGAGTGGAAGTGGCAACACATCACTATGGACTTTGTGACTGGACTGCCTCGGAGTCCAAAGCTGAATGACGCGATTTGGGTGATCGTAGATCGATTGACCAAATCCGTGCACTTTATTCCATTCCGAGTAGGACAGTCCACTGAGGCGCTAGCGAGGAGATACATGGAGGTAAATTCTTTTACTCTCCGTTTCTATTTCCTTTTCCTAGATAGATAGTGATGTAACGTGAATCGTGCAGGAGATCGTACGACTTCACGGAGTCCCCGTGAGTATCGTGTCGAACAGAGACACGAGGTTCACATCTCAGTTCTGGCAGAGTTTGCAGAAGAGTTTGGGTACGAGTCTGAGTTTCAGCACGGCGTACCATCCGTAGACAGATGGCCAGTCCGAGAGGACGATTCAGATCTTGGAGGACATGCTGAGGGCGTGCATGTTGGATTTCAAGGGTTCGTGGGAGGACCATCTACATTTGGTGGAGTTCTCTTACAACAACGGCTTCCAGGCGAGTATTGGCATGGCGCCTTTTGCCGTGCTGTATGGGAGGAAATGTCGATCGCCTTTGAGGTGGGACGACATTGATGACCGGGAACTGTTGGGACCTGAGATGATTGTGGAAGCTGTGGATGTTGTTAGGAACATTCGGGAGAGGCTGAGGACTGCTCAGGACCGTTTTAAGCATTGTGCGGATGCTAAACACCGTCATTTGGAGTTTCAGCCAGGCGACCATGTGTTCCTGAAGATTTCCCCGAATCGTGGTGTGATTCGCTTTGGGAAACGGGGGAAGTTGAGCCCGCGATACATTGGACCGTTTGACATTCTGGAGAGAGTTGGAGAGGTAGCCTACCGCTTAGCCTTGCCGCCATCTTTGGAAGGAGTTCACGATGTTTTCCATGTGTCGCAGCTTCGTCGGTACATCGGCGATCAATCTCATGCTGTGGATTTCTCGGAGATCACCGTTCGACCAGATTTGACGTATGACCAGCAGCCCGTGCTGATTTTGGACAGGCATCAGAAGTCACTTCGGAACAAGACTGTCGATCTTGTTAGGGTGTTGTGGCGACACGGCTCGCCAGGAGAATCTACTTGGGAGAGAGAAGATGAGATTGTAATGCCCTACAAGCTACTGCACAAGTACTAGAGGGGGGGTGAATAGTACTTTAAAAATAACAAGGAGTATAATTCCTAATTATAATGCAAACAACTACCAAATCAATTTGCGGAAGCTTAAATTGAATGACAACACAAAATTAACAATGCTAACAAGAGATGTTACTGGGTTCGGATCCACCCAAGTCTCTCCGACTTGTTCCCGGTGATCCTACGTCCCAACCACCCGGATCCCCTCCGGATACTTGAGTAAGAAACCCTAACTCAAGATTTCCACTATGAAATACTTGTGAAAATCCTCCACAAGTCAAATCATACAAAATGTAATATGTGACTCCCACAACCCGGGATCACAACCACACTCTCACAACCGAGAGTGAAACTTACAAATCAAATATGAAATGAAATAAGAAAACTTCTTACCGAACAAAATACCTATGCCTTGAGTATTGCTTACGAATTAGGGCAAGGATGATTTTGAGGAAGAAGTGGCACCAAACCCTAGCTCCAAGATGTAGATCAGCGATGGAGAGCTTTGGGGATGTTGGTGACCTAGAATCAAGCACTTGGCTTGGAAGGCTTCACACTCAATGAATCTCTCTTTGGAAGTAAGAGTGAGGAGAGATTATTGAATGGAATGAATGAGCTTGGAATGAGCTTGGAATGAATTCTCTTGATCTCTAAACTTGCAATAATATCAGCCTTGGCAGCAATGAATGCAGCCCATCAAGTATATATAGGATAGAGGAGAGAGAGAAAGAAATTCGAGTCATTAAATGCTCCAACGGCTCTTTTCTGAACCTAACTAGTCGGTCAAAGAACAACCACCGACCGACTAGTTCATCAACTAGTCGGTCGGTCAATTAACGTAAACCGACTAATGAGTAAACTGAGAAAAGATCAAAGTACAGACTAAGGAACTAGTCGGTCTAAGAAGAGTAGCTGACCGACTAGTTTCACAACTAGTCGGTCGGTTACTCAACGTGGACCGACTAACAGATAAAACTGAAGTCTGAGAAGAATTAGACTTAGTCGGTCCAAGAACAAATGTTGACCGACTAATTCACCAACTAGTCGGTCACCAAATGAGCATAGACCGACTAACAATAAACAGTAAGTATGGTGAAAAATTTGGCATGTACAGTAAACTAAACTAGTCGGTCTAAGAAGGAAAGTTGACCGACTAGTTCATCAACTAGTCGGTCGATCAATGAACACAGACCGACTAATGATAAACAGTAGCTTAGGTTCAAATGTGCATGTTCAGGGAAAGCTCAACTAGTCGGTCACAGAAGCATCACTGACCGACTAGTTCACAAACTAGTCGGTCGGTGAGTCAACTTAGACCGACTAACTGTAAACAGTAAAGAGCTAAGAATTAACTGACGGAAACTAGTCGGTCCAAGAAGCTTGGCTGACCGACTAGATCACCATCTAGTCGGTCAGTTCTTCTTCTTGAACCAACTAACATGCACAAGAAGTCGCGAATCGAAGCGCGATGCTTCGGGAAGGATTGTATGGACTTCTACTAAGATCCTAGAGCTAAGATATGAGCGTTATGAAGAATTAAAACGTAAGACCTACTCAAGGCTTAACATTCTACGAAAGAAGCTTAAAGACTATAAATTAAACTTGACGATACCGTCTTCAATAGCTTCAATCGAATCTTCATGACTTCTAAATAGGTCCATAAGCTTCAACGAAACTTTAGGCATACGATCACGTGCTTTGAGAAGTCTTGAGACGTCGTAATTGATATTCATGTGAAGTTGGCGACGATCTCCATAACTGCGCTCACAAAGTGTTAGTTCATATTATATTTATGTTTGTTCATCATCCAAAACCAAATCCGGGGAGTCCAATATCCAACATTCTCCCCCTTTTTTGGTGATGACAAACCAACATAAATAATAATCAAAAATAATAATTCAAATGAAATTTACTTACTCCCCCTGCATTGATGACACGTTAATTCCAATTTAAACAAAAATAATACGCATCAAGCAGACGAGTAAAGTATATTAAATTAGAATCGATTATTGAATTATTGAAATACCAAACGTAGGTTATTGAAATATCGGATTTGAAAATCCATTTATATATCTTAACTCCCCCTGAATCTAACACATCAAGTTAGATTCTTGGAGAAATGCTTTAAATTTTCATTTGGCACATCATTATTATTATATCTCTCCCCCTTTGGCATAAGCAAAAAGAGCGGGAGGATAACAACGACAACAACAATGGCCTCAAATTAAAAAGCACGGGAGTCGTAGAATACGACGAAGGTTCAAGTGACACCAAAGAAATATGAATAAAATCAAGGCGTGTCAATGAAACCAAAATCGAAAATCGTAAAACGAAATCATCAAAACTCAAATCAATATTTCGGATTGAGTTAGGGAATATACTCTCCAATATCAACATTCTTGGTTAATTTAGTGCATGGAAAACAATTCTATGTTGCCATAGAAGAAATTTCTATTAAACCAAGTTATTGTCGTCGAGCGACGAAATCAGACATCAGAGACATAAAGAATTATAAATTGCACAATAGAATGAGATGTCAACTGCGATGTGTGTGTGTGTATATATATATATATATATATATATATATATATATATATATATATATATAAAGTATGAAGCAGAGTACATCACCGACATACAAAACATCGATCGACTGATCGGTGCACAAAAATACATCATCATATCACAGATATCGGAGTGTCAACAAAAATACATCATCATCAAAAGACATCCAAACACATCATCAAAAATATCAAAAAGACATCAAAATGACCCAAAATACATAGCCACCCACACTATCCTACCCAACATCTCTCACAACTAGATAGATCATCTAATGAGTATCGGGAGAGGCCTCGAAGAAACTCAAGAGGCAGCGGGAGGATCAGAAGCAACTGCAGGCTCAGCAGGAGCAGAGGAGGTGACTGGATCAACAGGAACGTCCGAAAGATCAGCAGGAGCGACGGCAGAAGTGGCAGCCTCTGGAGCAGCAACCGTAGTGGCCTCAGGAGCACCAGTCGGAGTATCCACCACAGGAGTGGCGGCAACAGCTGTGCTCTCGGGGGCACCAGCAGACGAAGCAGCAATATCAGCATCGGAAGAGGAAGCACCAGCAGCAGTACCAGAAGGGCCCTCGGGGGCACGAGTCGAAGCACGACAAAGCTCCTCAACATCCTCCTCAGCCAACTCATCCAACTCCTCATCCTCAGACACAGAAGGAGGAAGCTCAACACCCATCAGACGAGACATACGGCAAACTACCTCCTCGGTACGAGCCAAGCGAGACTCATGACGACGAAGTAACCGGACGACATCATCCAGGGTGGCAGAGGGAGCAGCAGAGGCACTGGCAGAGGCAGGGGCAGACGCTGAAGGTGTCGTCCTCTGAACGTGACGAAGCGCCACAAGAGATTTCTTGACGGCCGTCGCGTTCAGGGGAGGACCAAGGGGACGCTCATCGTCACGAGGCAACGTGACATGGAAGTGACGAAACACGAGGGTCAACAAGCAAGGAAATGGGATATGAGCCGATTAGAGGACTTGCGAATACACTCGAAAGAATCAATCTTATCGAGTATAATGCGAGCCCAATTAATCGAGCTCCCCATAAAGATAGCATAGATAAGCTTCAGAAAGGGCTGGGACGGTAAAGATGAGGAGCCGTACTTGGGAAGCAAGCACGACTTCAGAATCAAGTTTAGGACCCATGCATTTGGCTTGAAAGATTTAGATGGTACGCCAATCATGGCAGGAGGGATCTGATGGAAAATCTCAGAGAGGACGGTCTGATCTAAGGAAGAAATATCGTCAACAGAGATATCAGAGGGGAGGAGGCCAGACAAAGAGATACCCAAAATCTCTCCTAAGATTTCCGCTGTGAGGACTATAGGAGTCCCCAAAACGGTCGTCTCAACAGAGTGGGTCTCATCGTACTGACCCCGGATCCTATTCGCATAGAAAAGCTTTACTAATCTAGGGTAGGGGTGAGGATTCGCCTTCGGGTCATATCGAAGGTAATCGAGGAGACCCGACGACGAGAGAAGATCAGCTAACCCTAGGAAGTCGCTAAACTGGACGAAATGCTCCAGAAGTAGCGGGCAATGTTCGATACGGTTGTACGCCGCGAGACACATAGGGTCGTCGCGACACAACGAAATATCGACACCGCCCACCGGCATCGGAGCCTTTCCCTTAGGCTTACGGGTAGACGTACGAGGGTGGGTGCTAGACTCGGGATGGATAGGAGGAGTGGGTTCCCTATGAGTCTCTGTCTCGGGGTTATACTCCGTATCGGAATCGGTAGGAGTATGGAATGAAGAACGAGAGGCAAGATCTTTGGTCTTGGGCTTAGGCTTGGGCTTGGGTTTACCTCTAGGCTTGGCGGTCGTCGTCCTCTTCTTCTTGAGAGGAGGCGAAGACGATGAAGGTTGGGTGGGCTTGGCTCGACGTTTCGGAGGGGTTGGATGCTCGGGATCCGAAGGGTTTTGATCTACGGTCATCGGCGAGGGGCTAGATGGAGTGATCGGGATACGTGTTCTTGCCATAGTCGAAGCAAGACACGGCACAAGGAAGAGCAAAAGGAAGCCCAAGCCGAAAAAGAATTAAACCCTAGAAACCCTAGAAACCGAACTAACCCTAGCACTAGGAATGGAAAACCAACCCTAGAAGGAGAGGAAATCACCTAGAAGGAGGGGCCGACGGTGGAGATCGACGGAGATGGCCGGAAAACGGCCGGAGATCGATCGGAAGTCGAAGGGGCACGAGAGAGATCGGGGTTTTGAGCTGAGGGAGAAGGGGTTTGGATCGATTAGAATGAAAACAAACCGACTAAACTTGGTTTAAGTCGGTCGAGATCACAAATGACCAAGCAGTCCCTGGCACAACTAGTCGGTCACAGTTCAAGCACTGACCGACTAGATCACGATCTAGTCGGTCGGTCAATGAGCTTGAACCGACTAGTTGCAAACAGTGGCTGAATCCAAGATTTACTGACAAGATTTAGTCGGTTTGCGTTCATTTACTGACCGACTAGATCTCAATCTAGTCGGTCGGTCACTGAACATGAATCGACTAAATAGTTAAAATGGAGAGGAAACTCAAAAAGCTTAAGTTAGTCGGTCTAAGTTCTTCTACTAACCGACTAGATGAGCATCTAGTCGGTTGGTGGTTGAACTGAAACTGACTAAAAGAGTCCAAAACTTGATAATCAAGTTCTCTCCACAATACGCTTGGACGATATATCGCAAAACTCTCATAAATCATCGAAACTACCCCATTTAAACATCGTAAACTCAAATACGACATTCAAAACAAGAATTCGAGCAAAAATTTAAAATATCACACAAATTCTCGAAAAATCCAATAAGTCTAGCATGAACGAAATATTTCGAAATATAATAGCATGCAAGATTATTGAATGAAACATGAATCCTATATCTCGGATTCACCCATAATCCCCAATTCTCGACGCAACCGCACAAAGGAGTCCTCCTTTAGGGGTTTCGTGAAAATATCGGCGATTTGCTTTTGGGTTTCAACGTACACTAAAATGATGTCCTTTTTAGCAACATGATCATCTAAAAAGTGGTGTCGGACATCTATGTGTTTCGAACGGGAATGGTGTACCGGGTTCTTGGAAAGACATATTGCACTTTGGTTGTCAACCATGATAGGGCAAGTAGCACAATTTATACCAAAGTCTTTAAGTGTGTGTCTCATCCAAAGAACTTGAGCACACGCGGCACCGGCGGCAATATATTCCGCCTCGGTGGTTGAAAGTGATACGGAATTTTGCTTCTTGGAAAACCAAGAGACAAGAGAATTTCCTATAAAATGGCAAGTGCCACTAGTACTTTTCCTGTCGGATTTGCATCCCGCATAATCGGCATCACTATATGAGATTAACTCATACGTGCTAGATTTTGGATAAAGTAATCCAAAATCAAGTGTATAACTTAGATAACGGAAAATACGTTTTACCGCTACTAAGTGAGACTCCTTAGGTTGAGACTGATAACGAGCACATACGCATACGGCAAACATAATATCGGGCCTACTTGCGGTAAGATAAAGCAAACTACCTATCATACCTCGATATAGACGAATGTCTACATCCTTACCGCCCGTATCCTTGTCAAGATGCGTAGTCGTGCTCATTGGAGTCTTTTTCCCGGAAGCACTCTCCATTCCAAATCGCTTTAGCAACTCTACCGTATACTTCGTTTGGTGGATGAAGATTGCATCGTCCATTTGGCGAATTTGGAGACCTAAGAAATATTTGAGCTCACCCATGTGGCTCATCTCAAATTGTTCCTTCATAACATTAGAAAACTCTTCGCAAAGAGCAAAGTTAGTAGCACCGAAAATGATATCATCAACATAAATTTGAACTAAAATTATATCATTATTCGAATGCTTAACAAAAAGTGTAGAATCGGCTTCTCCCATTTTAAAATTCAAATCCAAAAGAAAATTCTTTAGGCGATCATACCAAGCTCGAGGAGCTTGTCTTAAGCCGTAAAGCGCTTTCTTTAGTTTAAAAACATGATTTGGAAAATTTTCATTTATGAAGCCCGGAGGTTGAGAAACGTAAACTTCCTCAACGACATCTCCGTTTAAAAATGCACTTTTAACATCCATTTGAAATAATTTAAAATCTTTATGGCATGCAAAAGACAATAATAATCTAATTGATTCTAATCTAGCTACCGGAGCGAAGGATTCTTCGAAATCAATACCTTCCTCTTGTCGATAGCCTTGAGCAACTAACCGAGCTTTGTTCCGGACGACGACTTGGTTTTCGTCGGTTTTGTTCTTGAAGATCCACTTTGTCCCTATGACGGTGTGGTTCTTCGATGGCAATGGAACAAGCTCCCAAACTTCATTCCTCTCGAATTGAATGAGCTCCTCCTCCATGGCTAAGATCCAAGCGCTATCTTCGCATGCTTCATTAACGTTCTTTGGCTCTATCGAGGAGGCGAAGGCACAATGAGTGAAGTAGTTCACTTGCGATCTCGTCTTGACACTATCATAGATATTGCCAATGACTTGCTCATGAGGATGGTCACGAACGGTATGAAGCCGTTTGGGAATACCTTGATCACTAGGAACATTCTCAACAACTTCATTAGTTGGGTTAGTCTCAATAGAATCAATAGAATTATTAGACTTAGAATTATCAAACGAATCACATAAAACATCCATAGAATCATTATCATTTGAAATTCTAGTTGGAACAAATCCTTCATTAAAAGAGACATGAAGCGACTCCTCGATCGTTGAGGTTCGTTTGTTGAAAATCCGGTAGGCTTTGCTACGCGAAGAATATCCAACAAAAATCCCCTCATCGGATCTTGGATCGAATTTGTCCAAACTACCATACGTGTTCTTAATAAAACATTTCGAACCAAAAACAAGAAAATGTTTAACTTGAGGCAACCTACCAAACAACAATTCATAACAAGTTTGTTTAGTGCAGGGCCTCAAAAGTATTCTATTAAACACATAGCAAGCGGTGTGTAGCGCTTCCGCCCAAAATTGATGGCCAAGTTGGCTATCATCAAGCATAGTGCGAGCACACTCCACTAGCGTCCTATTCTTTCTCTCAACTACACCATTTTGAGGAGGTGCACGAGGGAAAGAGAAGGTGTGTGTAATACCAATTTCATCACAAAATGTCTCAAAAGACTCATTCTCAAATTCACCTCCATGATCACTACGAATAGTGACAATGGTGGTTCCTAAGAGATTTTGTACTTTCTTAACAAAAATTGTGAAGTTTTCAAAAGCTTCATTTTTATTACATAATGAAAATACCCATGTAAATCTCGAATAATCATCTACGATGACAAGTCCATATCTTGCATTTCCTAAGGAAGCAACTCTAGTTGGCCCAAATAAGTCTAGATGTAATAGCTCTAGTGGCCGTTTAGTAGAAATGCTTTTCTTAGGTTTAAATGAAGATTTAGGAAGCTTGCCACGTTGACAACAATCACAAAAACTTTTCTTTTCAAAAACAAGCTTCGGAAAACCTTTAATGGAATTTAATTTTGAAAGCTTATAAAGTGTTCCAAAGTTCACATGTCCAAAGCGTCGATGCCATAAGTGTTGTTCACTTGTGTTGGCAACGAGACATTGTTCATAAGACTTAGGAAGATCCAAAATATAAATATCTTTATGACGAGTGCCGGAAAATAATACTTTATCATTATCTTTTCTTAAAATATGACACAATCCTTTCGCAAAGCTAACTTTGTAACCTTTGTCACAAAGTTGGCTTATCGAAATAAGATTATGATTTAAGCCATTAACAAGATAAACATCACTAATTAAGGGTTTAGATGAGTTACCCACTTTACCAACACCTATGATGGTTCCGCTCTCGTTGCCTCCAAATACGACGCGGTTTCCATTTGCGATGGGAACCACTCCGGAGAGCAAAACTAGCGTCACCCGTCATGTGTTTTGAACACCCGCTATCGAGTATCCAATTTCCCTTGGAGCTAAATTTAAATTTGTTGCTCACTTTCTTTTTCTTTTCCTTGAGTACCTAAAGATAGAGAATTTCATATCATGGTACCCAAGGTCATTGGGTCCAAAAGATTAGACCTTTGGAAGCCAAGTCCAATTGGACTTAGACTTCCCCACATAATTTCTACTATGCACAACATCCGAAAAATAAGCATTCATATACATTTGTTTTTCGTCCATGCTTGTGTCCTTTGGGCTCCAAATTGTGAAAATCTTGGGAGCCCTCATCCTATTGGGTGCATGCATTCGACGTTGATTTCTACGTGATGCATGTTGTGGATAGGCATAAGGGACATGATGGAATGGTGCACGACGAGAATTATTCATATGATGTTGTGGGTGAACATATGCATGTGTGGGAACACGTGCGTGAGGGTGTCTCACATGGTGTGCACATGCCCGAGAATGTGTTGCATTAAAATCATCATATGTGTGAGCCGGTGGAGTAGGACGTGTGTTCCTACGTGGCATGATATTGGTGTACATATAAGCATGCCCCTTCTTTGGAGGTCCACCCAAAGTGGGTTTCTTTCCGAAAGAGGGTGTGGACGAGGTGGAAGCACCATTGGTAGATGAACTACCAATAGAGTGTTTGCTACCACTCGTAGAGTCACCGGAAGTTGGCCTAACAAAAGTAGTGGCCGATTTGGATGGACATCCCATCATATACCCCAACCAATGTGGTGATTGGCCGGAAGTAAGTCACTTAGGATTTTATCCAAATGGTCCTTACCCTTATTGAATCTATTAATTCGGCCTAATGTGTTCTCATATTTCTCTTTGAGAGAACGCATAGAAGTATCCAAGTTGGATACTTGCGATGTGAGCACATAAACACGAGATTTAAGATTCTCGTTCTCAATACTCAAAGTCGAGTTTTGAGAAGTTAAATCCGCTATCCTATGTTCTTCCGGATCATCAATGCTAACATGTTCAAGTTTAGATTTGAGATTAATAATCTCATTTCTTAACTCTTCAACAACGGTGTCGTTGTTGGTGATGATAGTCTTAGGCGAGGTTTGAATGCTAGCTAGGTCATCTTTTACCTTAGTATATCTATTTACTAATTTAGTGTATTTTGACCATAATTGAGAGTTAGCATTCCTAAGATCATCCATAGTTACCTCATCGTTACCTTCGTCATCACTATCATCGGAAGAGGAGGATCCTTGATCATGCTCCTCTCTTGCCATGAAGCACATGTGTGCTTGCTCCACTTGCTCATCGTCCGACTCTCCGCTTGAGGAATCCTCGGAGTCGGTGAATGTTGCTCCGACAAGTCCCTTTTTGTACCCCTTTTTGTACTTCTTGGACTTATCGAATTTTGGCGCCTTCCACTTCTCCTTTTGCTTGTTGAGAGGACACTCCGCTTTCATGTGTCCTGGCTTATTGCACTTGAAACACAAAGGAGAGGAAGAGGCGTTAGAAGAACCAAATTTAGCTTTGTTCTTATAGTTACCTTTTCGGAAGAAACGGTTGAACTTCTTGGCCATGAGAGCCATGGACTCCAAGTCCAACTCGTTTTCCGAGTCTTCATCATCGGTTGATGTGGATGTGGATGGAGCGGCCTTGAAAGCAATAGCCTTCTTCTTTGGCTCGTCTTGCTTTAGATAGGACTTCATCTTTTCCTGCAATTTGAGCTTGCTATCCTTGCATACCTCGTATGACATTAAAGTACCCATTAGTTGAACTACGGTGTACTTATTCATGTCATTACCTTCCTCGATGGCGAAGGTGCGCTTTTCCCAAGAAGAAGGAAGTCCTTCGATAAGCTTCGAACACTTCTCCTTTTGGGTGTAGGATTTGCCGAGAGCCTCTAACTCGTTTATGATGTCGACGAAACGAGCGTAATACTCCTTCATCTTCTCGCCCTGTTGCATATGAAACATTTCGTAATCTTTGTTTACAACTACGAGTTTAGAGTCTCTTACCCTACTCGTCCCTTCATGTAGAATGAGGAGGGAGTTCCAAATTTGATATGCACTCTTACATGTGCATATCTTATTGAAGTCCTCTGGCTCCAACGCGCATTGCAAGGCGTTCATTGCCTTGGCATTGCTTACCTCCGCGGCGACCTCCGCGGTTGTCCATTTCTTGAAGTCTTCTTCTTCGGGCTCGATGTATTCCTTCATTGTGGTCCTCCATAGAGATGCACTCCGGAGGAAAGTTTCCATCTGGCATTTCCAGTACCCGTAGTTGGTACCGTTGAAGAATGGAGGCCTCGTAGAGGAATGTCCTTCCATCACCGAAGACGCTCCTTCACGGTTCCTGAAGGTGCCATAGTCGGAAGGTGGACACACGGTCTTGTTGTCGTTGGCAGACATAGCTAAGTATCTGGCTCTGATACCAAATGTAATGCCCTACAAGCTACTGCACAAGTACTAGAGGGGGGGGGGTGAATAGTACTTTAAAAATAACAAGGAGTATAATTCCTAATTATAATGCAAACAACTACCAAATCAATTTGCGGAAGCTTAAATTGAATGACAACACAAAATTAACAATGCTAACAAGAGATATTACTGGGTTCGGATCCACCCAAGTCTCTCCGACTTGTTCCCGGGGATCCTACGTCCCAACCACCCGGATCCCCTCCGGATACTTGAGTAAGAAACCCTAACTCAAGATTTCCACTATGAAATACTTGTGAAAATCCTCCACAAGTCAAATCATACAAAATGTAATATGTGACTCCCACAACCCGGGATCACAACCACACTCTCACAATCGAGAGTGAAACTTACAAATCAAATATGAAATGAAATAAGAAAACTTCTTACCGAACAAAATACCTATGCCTTGAGTATTGCTTACGAATTAGGGCAAGGATGATTTTGAGGAAGAAGTGGCACCAAACCCTAGCTCCAAGATGTAGATCAGCGATGGAGAGCTTTGGGGATGTTGGTGACCTAGAATCAAGCACTTGGCTTGGAAGGCTTCACACTCAATGAATCTCTCTTTGGAAGTAAGAGTGAGGAGAGATTATTGAATGGAATGAATGAGCTTTGAATGAGCTTGGAATGAATTCTCTTGATCTCTAAACTTGCAATAATATCAGCCTTGGCAGCAATGAATGCAGCCCATCAAGTATATATAGGATAGAGGAGAGAGAGAAAGAAATTCGAGTCATTAAATGCTCCAACGGCTCTTTTCTGAACCCAACTAGTCGGTCAAAGAACAACCACTGACCGACTAGTTCATCAACTAGTCGGTCGGTCAATTAACGTAAACCGACTAATGAGTAAACTGAGAAAAGATCAAAGTACAGACTAAGGAACTAGTCGGTCTAAGAAGAGTAGCTGACCGACTAGTTTGACAACTAGTCGGTCGGTTACTCAACGTGGACCGACTAACAGATAAAACTGAAGTCTGAGAAGAATTAGACTTAGTCGGTCCAAGAACAAATGTTGACCGACTAATTCACCAACTAGTCGGTCACCAAATGAACATAGACCGACTAACAATAAACAGTAAGTATGGTGAAAAATTTGGCATGTACAGTAAACTAAACTAGTCGGTCTAAGAAGGAAAGTTGACCGACTAGTTCATCAACTAGTCGGTCGATCAATGAACACAGACCGACTAATGATAAACAGTAGCTTAGGTTCAAATGTGCATGTTCAGGGAAAGCTCAACTAGTCGGTCACAGAAGCATCACTGACCGACTAGTTCACAAACTAGTCGGTCGGTGAGTCAACTTAGACCGACTAACTGTAAACAGTAAAGAGCTAAGAATTAACTGACTGAAACTAGTCGGTCCAAGAAGCTTGGCTGACCGACTAGATCACTATCTAGTCGGTCAATTCTTCTTCTTGAACCAACTAACATGCACAAGAAGTCGCGAATCGAAGCGCGATGCTTCGGGAAGGATTGTATAGACTTCTACTAAGATCCTAGAGCTAAGATATGAGCGTTATGAAGAATTAAAACGTAAGACCTACTCAAGGCTTAACATTCTACGAAAGAAGCTTAAAGACTATAAATTAAACTTGACGATACCGTCTTCAATAGCTTCAATCGAATCTTCATGACTTCTAAATAGGTCCATAAGCTTCAACGAAGCTTTAGGCATACGATCACGTGCTTTGAGAAGTCTTGAGACGTCGTAATTGATATTCATGTGAAGTTGGCGACGATCTCCATAACTGCGCTCACAAAGTGTTAGTTCATATTATATTTATGTTTGTTCATCATCCAAAACCAAATCCGGGGAGTCCAATATCCAACAGAGATGAGAGAGCGCTACCCACTTTTGTTCCCGGACACGTGAGTGTTGGGAAATTCCGAGGACGGAATTTTTCTTAAGTTGGGGAGGATGTAACGACTGGTTTTTCATGTATTTGGATTATCTATATTATATATGTTTTGGTGGATTTTCTCCTTATGTGTGATTTTCCGTCTCCATAGCTTTCGTTTTCGTTCGTTTCGTTGTGATTTTCTAGCTTCTTCCTTAGATCGTTGAGCCTGGAGTAAGTCACACATGAAGAGCTTCATATCGCTCATATCTTAGAGTTAGTTTGAGCTTAGGAGCCATAGGAATCCTTCCCGGAGCTTCGCGCTCCATATCAAGACTTTTCGTGCACTTTAGTTGGTTCAAGAAGGAGAACCAACCGACTAGATTCCAATCTAGTCGGTCTGGAACTCTTCTGCAACCGACTAGTTCATTAAATCAATTATTCAGAAGTTACTGTTTACTCTTAGTCGGTCTAAGAACAACCACCGACCGACTAGATGTGAAACTAGTCGGTCAGAACTTGCTCTCAGACCGACTAGTTCCTTTGATTAATTTCACATAAGTTACTGTTTATCGTTAGTCAGTCAATGAACACTCACCGACCGACTAGGTTGCAAACTAGTCGGTCGATGGGCCTTCACAGACCGACTAATTCATTTCCCAGATTTATTCTTTCTTTCGCTGCTTGATCTTAGTCGGTCACAGTTGAACGAACGAACGACTAGTTCCCAAACTAGTCGATCAGCCGCCCTTCATGGACCGACTAACTGACCCCGTAACCCTAGGGTTGTCCCAGCCGCCGCAAATTTTCTATTTAAACACCCGATCGTTTCTTCTTCTTTCTTTCATTTCTTTTGGCCATTCTCTTTCCCCTTTGATCTCTGATCTTCCCCAACCTTCCTCTAGCTCTTCTCCTTCATCCCCGGAGCCCCCTCACACCCTCATTAGCGCCGGCCACCTTCCTTTAGGCCGTCGGCCAACCCCAAAACCCCACAAATCCCAATTTCTCCAGATTTTCTCGCTATTTCCAGATCTGAGCCATAGTTCTCCGGATCGTTCTTCCGTTTCCGTGCTTGCTCGGCATCGTTCTTCCGCTACGATACGGTTGTAAATCGATCCTTTAATATTCTCATAACCCACATGATGATTTTTGTTAAACCCTAATAAAAATGGATATTAGACGTCGTAGATTCGATTATAAAACTGGATTGGTTATTGTTCTGATATTGTTTTGCCATGGCAGCGATCCCATCTCCGTAGTTTAACATTTTGTGACGTGCCTCGTTGATCGCCATCCTTGGTGCCAGGCAAGTGAAACTTGCCACTTAGTGTTTTATGCCACGCCTTAGGCCATCTGCTTGTTGTAGGCGTAAAAGAGACTAGGCGATGAAATGATACTCGCCTAGGCGCAAATTTCAGGATCTAGCTTGACAACGAAGCTAGATCCGACTACTTTTAATTATTTGCACTTGCTGTCATCCATGCATCTTATCTGCCATGTTTAAATTCAATTAACGGTACGCGAATTATCTGTACATGCCATGCTATCCATGTTGAATGTTGCATTCGTAGCACACGCTACATTACTTGTACTACTTGATCTGGCTAGGCACCTGTTTTTAGCGGGCACAACCCTATGCCCAATACACTTCCTGGCTCGTGATCCAGAAGCGAGCATTACGCATTCAGGGGTAATGCCCTGGCTCGATACACGTGGAGGGGTAGGGATAAGCGATCACCTGAGGGTACGAGTTGGCCCGATCCGCCACTCTAGCCAGAAGACGTAATCTCTGTGCACGACGTGTTTACTTGACGTGTTTACTTGACGTGATTTACTTGACTTGTACTTGTCCGTGTTTATACTTGTAAAACTTGTTATCCATGCCATACTTGCCACTTGCTACTTGTTACTTGCTCTTTACCTTACTTGTTACTTCCATCCTATACTTGCCATGCTATGCATCATACTATAACTGTTAGGTTGTTAGTTTACATTTCCTTCAGTTTCCTTGCCCAAGTCTTTTAGACATGCTGACATGTGCCCTTTACTCTTTTGGGTGACACATGTTAGATCCTGAGCCTGAGGTTGCTGCTGAGGACGTGGTGTTCGCTGACGCTGAGTCAGAGCCCGCGTTCATCAAGGAGTTTGAGGACACGGGAGATCAGTCGTAGAGACTGTTCGTGTTGTTGTTTAGACTGCTTTAGTTGTCGGTGCGTAGCACCAATACTTTGTTCCGTGTTGGCTTTTGTTGGCCATGTTTTGGGCCTAGACTCTCTCTTTTAGACTGGTGGCTTTTTCTGCGATGTTGAATATTATTGTGGACAAATTCTGAGATTGGTTAACTTATATCAGTCTCCTTTACCATATTATTATTATTATTATTGTTTTTGTTCCGTTCGCATTTACAGGGACCTGCATATATTCAGATTTGACGCTTATCAGGCGTGCAGCTTCACAGCTCCACGTCTGAGCGGATCTTCCCACGTCTTGCCCCCATTTTAGGGAAGCGGGGCGTGACAGTGCCCCCCGCTTTAGGCGCAGGGGGGGGGGGGGGGGAGGGGGAGATTTTAGGGAAGCGGGGCGTGACAGTGCCCCCCGCTTTAGGCGCAGGGGGGGCAACAGGCGGCGCCAGCCCCGCCTGCTTCGAGCATGGGGGATTGGTGCCCCCTTGCTTTGAGCATGGTGGGATCAATTCCGCCTTTGGGGCGGTAGATCAACGGCGGCCGGCGGCAAGGCCGCCGACGAAGCCGTGGGGATTAAAATATAATTTTTACTTAATTTATTAGATTTAAAACATGATAAAACATGATTTTTAGACGATAAAAATCGTCAATTTGGGCGAATAGCCCTATTTCCACTCCGATCTTGCGAGATCTATGGAGAAAACTATCATGCACATGATAAAAATTAGATTTTTAGCGAGAAATACCTCTAGAACCGTCCTCCGGATCTAGCGACGATTGAACGAAACCTACGCGTGGATGACGACGCCGGTTTGAGGTAGATGACACCGCACGCGTGGGTCTCCCGCCTTTCCTTCGCTTTCGAAATGATCGTGATTTTTGTGGAAAATTTTTATTTAGAGACTCGTGCTGATAACTCGTTATGAATCATCATCTGTAGGAGAAACCCAGACTCTTTATTTATAACAGTAGGAGGAGCTTACAGAGATAAGATACAATATATCCGTTCTTATCTATAAGATAAGCCGTGATCCTAACCAACTGAATAATATCTATTCACAACATCCATTTCATTGTTTTAATTTTTATTTTTTCTACACCGTAATATCTAATGCGTACACTTTTCATAAGCGTACGTGAAGATAAAAGCACATCACAGTCCATATACCCGATGCGTGTATCTATGAAGTCCAGAAGGCGAACCGAACAGAGGGGGCGTGGTGGACAGATCACCCTCAAAGTCACCCATATTTGCACCCAATATTGGTACGATGGCCCCACTGTAAAATGCACGTGGTTGCCGTTGGGTTTATGAAAATTAGGTGTTGATAATAATTTTTGTGTGCCAGGCTAGGCACCCTCTCATTTCTATGGGCTTTCGTTCTCGGTCTCTGACATTCGTTAGCCCCCGCTTTCGACCGTGGCGACCGAACCCCTTCTCGCTTGAAATTTCAAAAATATCTCTCACAGCACCCAAGAGATAAAACAAGGAACTACTCGTTTTCCCAAAATCTAGGGTTTCGATTTTGCCCCCATAGTACCCTCCCTTTTTTTCTTGTTTTTCCTTCGATTCGTTTTTTCGAACCTTTTTTGTTTCATTTCCGCGATCACGTCTGAAATTCCGATGTTGGGGTCACTACTGTAGATCTGATACAGATTCGTCCCGCTGTGCATTACGCGGTTTCAAACCCTAATTCTCGGAAAAAGAAGGAAAAAAAATTAGGGTTCAGAAATGTCAACTGAAGAGCTCAGATGCAATGGGGAAGTGAAGCAGGAGGTTTTGTCGTCGAGCGAAGGGCTATTAACGTATCGAAGGAGGAAGAGAATAAGGACTGGTGGTGAGCCGAGCTATGCAAATGAAGTTGTAGGCCTTTCGGCGGACAAGGTAAAAAGTCCTTGAGTTTTGACTTTTAACTGCAGCTTCATTACTAAAAGACGGATCCGTTCGTTTTAGAGTAAATCTAAGTTTTAATATTTGATGTCTGGTGTACTGATACGATGAAATTGCAACCTTTTAGACCTTTAGTGTATAATCATTGCTGTTCTAAGAAAAATAAATGATAACTTCAAATAGTTTTCGTGAGGCAAGGTTAACGTGGAGTTCACAGTGGATGTAGCAGTTCACAGTGAGATAATGCAATCGCTATATCATTTCATCTGATAAAAAACATATTATCTTTTACAAAGTGAGGAATGATTCCATATACTGTTCTTGAAAGCATTTAATTAAAATATTAACAATGGTAATGTATTGAACATTAATTGCATTATTTGGTGATTGGTCAAACAATTTGCAAGGTTTGGCCTTCAATATGCTTTCCCTTTTTTTTAACTCTCTTGCTAGTAATGGTGGCAATTGTCTTTGTCATAGATTTCAGGATGCAGAGTTTGTCCCTTTGTAGTGCTTAACACCATTATAACAATTAATTCTGCACATAACTCTACTAAAATGTGGACCTGATCTTATGACACTAAGTTCACATGCTTTGTTCTCCATATCTGCCTCTTCTTTGCTAATTCATGACGTGCAGTTTCATTTGAGGAGGGCTCCTGATCCGATAGGTTCAGATACTTCAGTTATCTGGATTCGGAACTGAAAGTTGTCATTTTGTTCAATTGCAGTTTTCATCCCATTTGTACACTTGGTTTTTCTAAAAAAATGAGAATTAGAACACTCATCCTGAAAATAGAAAATGTGGAGATAAATTTGATGCTGTGGTATTAGATTTGAAGTGCAATTGACCTGATTTGCCCTTTTGCACTCTTTCCTGCTCAATATAATTTGAGAAATAAGACTGCCGTACAAGCTGTCTATAGCAACATGGTTCTGTGTAGATGATTTTTCATCCCTTCAAGCGTAAGAAATTCAGTTGCACTGATCTTGCTGCACTGATCTTGCTGAAAGGAATGACATCTTTATGAAAGTTACCCGAAGTCATGTTGGATGTGGATTATGTAGTAGCCTATTGATATCCATCGGGTATTGTTAAGATACTAGTCATAACCCGTGCCCGTAGGGCACGGTTCATTTAAAAAAATTGAGTTGTGCACAAAAATCCGGTTACACCAAGTAATGTGAGAATTAAAAAAAATTTAGAATTGAAAAAGTTTTGGGTTTTTTGGTTTTATTTATTTGGAAAAGCACAGTCATCAAAATTGTCCTAGTCATACTTTTGCCGCCACGTAGGACAAAGATTTTGTCCTAGTCATACTTTTGCCGCCACGTAGGACAAAGTCGTGAAATGTATAATAGATTAGTGTCGGGGTTCTGAATAGTAAGTTCCATTTCTTTACGACTGCGATCCTTCTTTTTTCTTGCATTTGTAAACCTAAAAAGCAACGTCTATTAAGGGGAATAAATACAAAAAATGTGAACGTAGATCTGGATGTTTTGTTTTCAAGTAATGCCACTTTTAACTTTTATGTTAGATTTGATTGATTGGCTCTATAATGAGTCACAATTTCATATCTTTATGGTGTGAGTGTATACAGGACAAAGAGTTGTGAGTTGTAACTATAGTCACATGATAAGTTCCCTGTAGTTAGGGGTAAAAGTGAGAAACTTAAAAAATATATGAGAAACCTGTTCCTATTGGTAAAGATGACAGTAGGTTCCTTGTAGATGTTTATGCTTGATAAGAAGTTTATCACACATAAAATATTTCCATCTGATATTCCCTTGTGGTTCGACGGCTTCTGGGCTTCTTAGAACTTGTGGGTGCTTAAGCTTCCTCCTTATCTCTGTTTTTTAATCCCACTAATGCTTCTGTCTGTAGGTATACTATTCTGTCCATAACTCCACACAATCTGGATTCCAGATTATGATAGTGTTTAGGACTTGATTTGGTATAACCTTTATTCCTTATTCTTTAAAATGTTCCTTTGGTTGCTTTACCAGTTTTGAGTCTTGAATGTTGCATTTCAGATTCAACATTTAAATGAGTGAGAAAATTTGAAATATTAGCGAACAACTAAACATCTAGAGAGGGAATCTACCATTTTTGGCTTGCACACTTTTGTGTCTTATATGAGGATAATAAGCATGTATATGCTTCTTTATGCAAAACCAAACATCTGAATTATATAAACAGTAAATGTCATTTATTTGACATAGGTGCCGTTGGCGATGGTTTAAGTTTTATTAAGTTGCACAAAAAGTAGGGGTTGAAATATTCACTGAGTCCAACATGTATAGCTAATTTCATATCAGAATCATGAGGTATTGGAGAGGATATTGTTCAGTCTGATGACACTGCCTGATATCAATAGTAATCCGAAACCATCTGGGCCATCCATACCCAAACCACATTTTAGGATATGTGGTCTTTCCTAAATTTCTAAAGGGGAAAAAGTTATTATTGTAGAGAATTTCCTCTATTTGATGTCCTGAAATCTTGACAAATTGTGTATGCGAAATCGTTTTTTTTGGCTTTAAGTGGTGGATCTATTAATATTTTTGCCCATCAAATGTTTGACAAAGAGAAAATTAGACACCATTTCTACATATGGATTACTAACTATTGCTCCAACTAATTTGCTAGACAATATATTGTTGATATATGACAGAAATGCCAGCAATTATTCTAAAAACATATCAAGCTGTTGCTAATTTTGTCTTAACTTTTTTATAATTTCTATTTTTTATTTTATGAAGTGGCCAATATAGACAATCCCAAATGGGTGGCATTGCAGATATTGATGATATTGTTACTATAAACCTTTGGCAGATGTTTGTAGTAGTACGGAGATTTTAAGCCTGGGCAAAAGGTTAATGGACTGATATATATGCAAACCGACCTTTTCACTTTCATTTTTGGGATGGCTGTGATGGCAAACTTTGGTTGTTTATTGTCCCATCATTTGAAAGTAGTTTTAAGCGTAACCTTCTCCTTAATGTTCCATTTTATTCAATTCTGGCAAGATTGTAAATCACCGAGGATACTGTATCAGATAATGTATGTGGGAAAATATTTGTGTCATATTTTATGGTATCTGAGACAATGCTTGAAGGTATTACGATATGTCATCACTATCATCAGTGCTTTTTCTAAGTATATCATCTAGTTGCTTTTTCTAAGTATACCAACTAGTTTATGTCGACCGATATAGATCCAATATCACCACATGCAAAGTATCCTACTGCACATTTTATTTTCAGCCTGAGTGTTCTTCTCATATTTCTGAAAGAAAAAGGATATAGACTTGCAATGGATTCTGACTTTCACCCCGACAAGTTTGGCAATTCATGAACATATGATTTTCTCCTTTGATGTTAAGTAGGTAAGTAGTTTATCCATTACTCATTTGTCTCCCATTAACTGCGAAATGACTATGGATTCATGAGGGTGGGTCGTGGAATGCTAATCTTTTTCTGTAGAACCAAGTTACTCATATACATATAGATTACTATTGCCCCACCTATTATATTATACAAAATTTGGCAAAATATAATCAAATCCCATCAATCATTCAAAAAACATGGCAAAGTATCAGTGATCATCTTAGCCTTTTTAAATAATTTTTAACTATAAATTATTTTAAGATGCATGCAATATGTCTGATTCGAAATTCCCGTTATTGTCATAAGGATGATATTTTTATTATAAATTTTTGGCCGATACTAATGCCATTACTGAGATTTCATAGCCTGTTGTGAAGTATATAATAACTGAACTCATATCATGTTGTGAAGTATATTAAATCTGAATTAACTAGGTTAGTTAGAAATCCATAATATGTATAAAATTCTCTTAGATAATCACCATTGTTTAAGGAAACCTAATCCTCAGGTGGATGGTAATGTATGTATGCTTCTATAGGTTTGGATGCTGAACGTTTTGAATTGGTGGAACGCTGAGAGGCATTGGTGTTTAGTGGTGGTTCTGGTTTGCTGGGGGACATCGCCCCTTCAAGTGAAATATATTAAAACTGAACCAAAACCAGGTCAGTTTGAAACCATAATAGGTATATATTCTCTTAGATAATAATCAATGTCCAGAAACCTAATCGTCAGGCAAGGGATGTTAATGGGATGATGCTTATATGTATGTTAGCAGTTGTGAATTGGTGGAATGCATAGAGGCATTAGCATTTAATGGCGATTCTGGTTTGTTGGGGGGACATTACCAGTAGAATCCTCCTATCCACTCTCTCCCTCATTCCATTTTCTTTTATTTATTATTATTTTTCTTTTTTGTGTTGATCAGGGCTGGTTTATTCGTTAGAGATTTACAAAGATTTCCTTACCCCTTTTCGTTTCTTAACAACTAGAATTAAGATTCATATTATCTTATGATTAATAGTGGTTCAAGGTTTCGGCTGTTTTGACTTGGTTTCAAAAGAGGTCGGGACGAAATGGTAAGAATTTCTTAGTTCCGTTAGGTTTCGACCGATGAATCCATAACATAGCAGGAAAAACAATCAAAACTGTCGATAAAAATAACAAATTAACAATGATCCAAGCAAATTCATTCAAAAAATTTGTTGAAAAGACCAATAGAACAATAAAAAATTATAAAAAAAGAAAGCAGGAGAGCTTACATCTTCTTCGTCGTCGTCGTCAGCTACTTATCTTCATCGTTAGAAAAGGTCACCTATCACTATTGTGGCAGTTGAGTTTTGATGAGATTGAATTGGGCTAGGGTTGCACTAACGCAGCTTATGTAAGAAGCATGTCGGGTATTGCCTCGCTTCTTATAACTTAACCCGATAATTTTAGGTTTAATGTTTCAGTTATAAGAATCGGGTTATAAGAAGCGGGTCAGCACCCGATCCCGATCCGCTCCTTATAATTCAACTAATCTTTTTTTTCTCTTTCTCCACTATCTCTAGCGGCAGTTACATTGGCAGGGGAGGTCAGCTTCCGACAATGACAAAGACCCAGGCAGTTGAAACTTATATAAAAAATATAAAAAATATAAAAAATTGAAACTGAAACTTAAACAAAACCAAAGAAACTGCCAAAATAACTCTGTGTTGGATTCAGACTATTCCACATAAATCTGATTCAGATCTAATGTTCTAGATTAGGATTGTATTTGGATCTGAAAATATTCTAGATTAGAATCCTATTTGGGTCCAGAATTTCAGACTGCCGTCTGATTTTATGCTTAACATCTTGGGTTATTTATTCTATTTGACAGAATATATCCTCAATCCTATGGATTGAGCCTATCCAAACAAGCCCTTGCAGATAGGGCTATAAACTGGTCAGGGTTGGGTTTCATCTGTGTAAAATCAAAGTCAGAATTAATGTCTGGTTCCAATAGATACAATTGAATCCCAATTTGAACCTAAGAGATCAGATTTGGAATTGGAATTTTGTTTAAACTATTCTGCATGAATCTGATTCAGATCTAATATTCTAGATCAGAATACTAGTTGGTTCTGGAATTTCAGACCCCAACCTGAATTTATCACTAAAAAGTTGGATATCGTTTTCAGATACCGTTGATAGGCATGCTTTCAAGTGTCCAAACAAGGGCATCATGAACCGGGAAGAAAATGAACATTTTTTTGGTTGAGATGCTGGACCTGCATATAAAGTGAACATATTTGTTGTATTTGACTGAATATATCCACAAAAAAATATATTTCAATCAGCAAAATATCATCATATTACTGGTTATATCCATTCTAACATAATTTACATCTTAATGATTGTAAACCCATCAGCAGGTGAACTTATATGTTCTGCCTTTATCATTTTGTCTATAGTTTATTCTTATGATCAATCTGTGGATTTTAGGTTTACCATGGGGCCTCTAGTCAATGGAAAGGTAAGGATTTTGGGTGGGAGCATGGGAGTATGATTAATGGAAATAGGTACCATTGGAAGTGCAAGTGGTGCAACTTTGTTGGACGTAGCGGTGGAGTTACTAGGCTTAAGAAACATCTTGCTGGTGGATGGCATGTGTCACCATGCGCAAGGGTTCCGAGACATATTTCCAACACAATGAACATTCACCTACTTGCGTTGAGAGAGACAAGATTGTTCGACATGAAGCGGGTGAGGGAACATGATGATATTGGTGGGACAAAGTCAGAATGTCCTCGATTAGATAACTCTGGAGGTGAAGGCCACGGACAAGTTGTTTTGAGTTGGCAGATGATTAACGGCACTGAACAATCTGGAAGAGATGTCAAGCGCTTAGAAACTGATAGTCAACATTCAAGGGATTCTTACCCAGGGTCAAATTTTGCAATCCAGCAATTGAACACTGACAAGGTTAAGGTAAAAATATAATGCTTGGTTTGATTACTTGATCTTATACAGTTCCATGCGGTGTGCACCGGAATTGTGCTACTGCATATGTGAATTTTATTTGAAGAATGAAAATTAATGGGAGTAACACTTGTAGTCATATTTATAGGAAAAACACCGGCCTCTTGATTTATATATTTTAATAGGTGAACATGAACTCACAAATTTCAAATTGCAGGTGGCAGATTTCTCTGAAAAATCCAAGGGAACTGTTAGAAGACGCAGGACTGCTAATGGACGGTTGATCACTCATAGAAGGTCAAGGACTGCAGTTCGGCAACTAACAACTGATATGGATGAGGTGCAATTGATTAACTACTGATTGAAACATTGTTATTTTTTGCATTTGTGATACAATAGATCACTATGGTTTTGTTGTTGTCTATTGGCTGTCTATATTTTGTTTTCTTTGTGCTTCTCATGTGAGAACTGCAGATGTGCTAAAATGGGCATGGTATGACAGGATACATTGACATCCGACAGAATTCTTAATGGCTTCAACACTGATTCATAATAGAAGTTTTCCATCTGAATAGAGATATTGTATTAATTTTCCCTGCTATTTTGTGGATTTTAGATTATTCTAAATGTGTGGTTTACTTAGAAGAGTAAGGAGTCGATTTAGTATTTTTGGCAATTCTCTTGGTAGTTTCTATCTAGCACATTGTCTTGTAAAGCATATATATGTGGAATATAGTCATGATCAAGGTTGCCATATCGTGATATGCATTATTTGTCGTTTTCTAAAATTATTGTATGAGATTATGTATTGTATCACATATCATGGGATAAATTTATCTTATGTAGAACTAAATATATTACTAAAATATCAAGATATTTAATTATAGTACAAATAATAGCTATGAAAATATGATAGAAGATTGAAACATGATAGAAGTTACAAAAACATAGTTCCGAAGGTCAAAGGCCTTCCACAAGGGTCAATGCCTATCGACTGGGCCTTCTTAAGTGCTGGCAAGGGTAGATGTGACTTCTTGGCATCACGAGCTCTGGGGATGGTTGACGTGGTTGGTGAGTATCAATGAGAGGTAGCAAACATTGGTGAGCATACTTAACAAGCTGAGAGAAATTGATAGGAGAGATTTGAATGTTTCTCTTGTTGAAAAGAGAAATCAATCAAATTTAGCTCCAATATGACTTGGGTCAGATGAAAAATCACCTGAACCCAACTTTGGGATGACATATATCAGTCGATATCAATTGTCTTGGTTTGATATGACAACCATATCCTATGGTATTTTGCATCGCCGTGTATGATTGTCCTATAAGTATCAAAACCCCTTCAAATTGTATTGTATCATACGATACATATTGTATGCCTTAATATTTTAATATTGATTGCAATGATCGCTAGGGTGTCCAGACTAGTTGGAAATGTTAGCATGTGTTGGTATTGAGGTGTTCACTAGATTTTTAGGCACATGCAAATGAACATGGAATAAAATTGACAATTTACACAAAATGATAGCCGAGTTTTTTGGTTTATTAAATTTACAATATAACAAGTGATTATGTTTATCAAACTTCGATTATTTGGCAAAGACATGCCATTGGAATTAAGGATCTTCACTTGTGTTGAGGATAGTGGCATCATAATTGTATAACAAATCCATTTTTGAAGGATGTTATGTTATCCCATGATTTATCTTGAAATAGCAATCTTAAATGAGGGAGGGAGGGGGGTTTGCATTGTGATGTGAAATGCTAGGGTTTGGAAGAATAAAAAAAGAATTTTTATAGATATAAATTAGAATACAAAGATAAGTGGTCTCAATTAGAGAGGAAATCACTCTTCTAACCTTTATAGGACTAATTTGTTCATAATTACAAAATACCCCAAGGGTCCAAAATTACAAGTTGCCAGTAGTGTGGCGGCACCCCCCATTCCCAACACTACGCTTCTGAAGAATCACATTGTTCTCAAGGTGGTGCCATGAATCCCGTGGACATGCTACTCCAAATGGAGGTGTTGTTGCTCGTTCCCTCCCGGATCAAAGGGTCATCTAAGGTCTCCGTCGTCCTTCGCGCGATGTCGCTGCTGATTGCCAAGAATCTATGGGCGGTGTGGCCCCGAATAGTTCTCCATGCCATCGCCAGGCCCCCAACGGCTTGCCTGGGGGTCACAAATCTTTGGGTGGGCCGCCCAATGCATGCGAGTGCCCAAGCGACCATGGAGGTGGTCGCTCATCCCTTGGTGGGATGTCCAGGGCCGTGAGGCCCGGGGTGGCCCAGCTGGTTGTCGCCAGCCCCAGGTGGGGGGGGGGGGGGGCGCCTAGGAGCCGTGAGGCCCCAGACAGCCCCCGTCATGACCCCAGACAGCTCTCAGGGGTTTGCCTGCCCCTGGGCGGTCCGCTTGGGTGCCTTAGGCAGCTGCCACATGCCGTGGTGCCCTCGGCGACATGCGAGGGGCCGTCGCCTCCTTTCACTTCGTTGTTGACTTCGACATTGATCGGATTTGTGCCGTAGAAGTCCCCGTTAATCAGATCGGAAGTCGGAATGCTCTTTAGATGGATTTTCTCTAAAGAGATGGTTTTGCCCATCCCCCTTTCCGAAGGTGTGTCCCGGATCCGTGTTGTTGGCTTCAATTTTCTTTACATATGGCTTTATAGCTTCTTTCTCAGGCTGGCTTTATAGCTTCATTCTTAGGGTGAAAAATCGCTGACATTTAACGGTGCACCTCCTTAAAGTGTTGCTTCATCGTGGCACTCATCTCCTCTTTGAGCCGTGAAAAGCTTTCGACGATGAATTTCTTCAGGTCCGTTGCCATCGAATTCCTCATCCCAAGCTTCGACCCTTTTTTACTCCCGTCAGGATGATCTAAGCTTTGATACTAATTTGATAGGAAATGCTAGGGTTTGGAAGAATAAATAGCGGATTTTTATAGATATAAAGTGGAATACAAAGATAAGTCGTCTCAATTAGAGAGGAAACCGCTCCCCTAATTTTTGATTACCTCTCCTAATCTTTGATTCGAGATAAAGTTCTAAATCTCTCAAGATCTAAATTTAATCTACTCCTATTCTCTTATACTTTCAATACCTTTCGTCAAATTCAACATGATCCCTAGCCCTAGGACTAATTTGTTCATAATTACAAAAATGCCCCCAATGGACCAAAATTACAAGTTTGCTACTGTGTGGCCTCACCCCCATTCCCAACACATTGTAATAATAAAGAAATCAAAGCAGTGCTTACATGATGCTAATATGTTTCCTCACATAAAATTAGTTGCAAAAACATCTACTGTTTCATATTATGCTTCCGAGCTGGTGATTTAGGTACATAGATGATACATGCGATATATGTGTCTGGATCTTAAACAAACAAGTTATCTGGCAAAAGCATGAATGTAATCTATAGCAACACTTGCTGTTCTCTTCCGTCAGATCTTAATTCCCTTGTCCTTCTACATATAGGCATTTACTGGTTAAAGGAACTGTGGAATGCCATAATAGTGTATACTGTAGAGTGCCTTCTTTAGTTAAGTATTCGGCTGGAAATGATAGTTTTCTGATGACTACAAGGAATTAAATGTCTTATTGCATCCTATAATGCTCTTTTGAATTTTGTTGTCGATACATATATCCCTGACTTATGATTTTTTTCTCATGCTGGTATTTTTTTTGGAGTTTAGAGGTGTTAAAGTATATTTGAATAATATTAGAATCCTATCATGTTTCCAATATATATCTTCATCTCTCTCCATTTTTTGGACTTGCTGGCCTCTTTCATTTATACGATTTAGCTATATTCACGCATTCTGCTTTTCAGTTAATATAATCTCCCATGCAACAGGCTATCAAGGAACCTCATGATTCAATGTTATGTACCGATATTTATGAGCAAAGTGACCTTGCTAGACAAGAATGCCACTGGAGAAGAGTGTTGCAACACATGCTGCAATTGCCGAATGTCAGTGAAGGTGGTGGTATTGAGAGCAGTATCAATGATGCATTAACATATGGCCCTTCTCGAGATAATGAAAATTGTAAGGTGGTTAATACTCCCATGGACGCCGATGAACCAAAGGTACTATGGAATTATGAGACTTCTTGCTCATGTGCAACTGTGACTGACATTTAAAATGTGACGAGTGACATAATCATGTTATATTCATTTTTACCAGGACAGACATAAAAGGCAATTTGAAGTGCCCGGTTACTCGATGGAGGACTCTGCAAATACCTTGATGGAAGAAACTGGGACCTGTGACCAGACAAATGCCATTGCCAACAAGCAAAAGTGCAAGGAAGTTTTCTTTAACATTTTATGTTCAGAGACATTCGTTTCTCTCTGTAATATACTTTGTGAAAACTTCCAAGGCATCAAAGTCGACAGATTATTTGACATTAGCCAGATAAACTCCAGGATGAAAAATGGGGCTTACGGACAGTCACCAGAATTATTTAATCAAGATCTTCAACAGGTAGCATAACTTGATTATTTATCTTCAGTTAACAGTGACATGCATGTGTGCTTAATCACAATATCAATTATATTGGTTATGTACTAGCAGCGTGTCCTAGTTACTTTTGATATTCGCTGGTAAGTCTTTTGTAATTGCATTCGTACACACTGCCTGGTTGGCTTATTGGATCTTTTGTTGTAAATTTTTATTGTAAATCAAAACAATGTTTTCCACCACCACCCCCTACCCCCCCACCTCCACACACACACACACACACACACACACACACACACACACACACACACACACACCCCGCGCGCGGGATTGATTGACTGGAATCGCTACCTGGAAGTTGGAACGTTGTTCTTCTGCATCACATCCTGTGCACTTGTGTTCATTCCCCAATTTGTAAAATTATCTTATGTTCTAGTAACATCATATTGTTTATTCTAGTTCATCCATTGTTAACCCATTGTCTTTGTTCTCAGTCTTTTGACCAGAACATTAGAAGATGTCATGGTCTGGAATAGAATACAATGACATACATTATCTGTATGTTTGACTCAATTCTTTATCCATAAGATTATGCTCAATGCTGACTGGATTTTTGGAATGTTATTGCTACGTTGCAGCTTTCTTCAGTTCTATTCTTCTGCCATGCTTTATCAGTGTCTAATGATGTCAATCTCTTTCTGTTTTCTTGTTAATTTAATTTAGTCATTAGAATGTGATTATTACTGTTCTTTACACTATCTCACTTTTCCTTGTGTTGCAAAAGTTTCAATTTTATGTGACATTGAGTTGTGTGCATGTGTAGTGTGTAGGATGTTATCGACTTCTGGTTGACATTTTTTCAACAATGTGGTTGTCATCATGCTTTTGTTATTGTAAAGCATTAGTCCACTGTTGTGGGCACTGATATTTTTCTCTTTTGATTTGCTGTGGGAACATGGCCTGTCATTGTATTTGTCGTATTCCCAACTCATGTTTGAAGCGTCATGTAGGGTTGCACAGGGAAATTAAATTCAATACTGTATCCCTATTTTGAGAAATTTTGATATCTGTATCTGCTTTATTTAAACTATGGATGCAGATATTGTCATTGGTTAGCTATACAGATGTTGAAGAAATTTTTAACCAACATATGCACCGATGTTTAAAGTTGGAACTCAGTTTTCTGTCAGAACTTCTATTTTAAGCACTAACATATGCTTAGTTTTCAAATCTGATCCGAGTTCGAACTCATTTTTTCCCTCCAAATGTGGATTTTAAAGTTGAACTCATTTTTCTTTCAAAACTTTTATTTTAAGAACTAATATCTGATTAGTTTCCAAATCTGATGTGAGTTTAAATTCTATTTTCCCCCTAAATGTGGATAACAAGTTCAGTATCCGAGCAACATCCATGATCAACATCCATATTTGTATCCTTGTCCTCATCTACAAGAAGAAAGCAACACAAATACTGTAACAAGAATATCAGTTATTAATTACTTCGTTTACATCCCTAGTAACCAGATATTGATCAACTTGATCCATTGCTGCTTCTTGGTGCCATTTGGGTTGTATTTATTTATTTATTACTTTCTCTGTGTAAAGTGTTTATTTCCCTTGTGCATTCTGCAGGTGTGGAAGAAGTTCCAAAAAGTTGGTGAAGAAATGGTTCTCCTTGCAAGTAGTCTTTCAAAGATGTCACCTGATATTCATCAGAAGCAAGTAAGAATCATGTAACATTTCTTTCTCACTGTGTGTTTCATAATTTTTTATGGCTTGGTTTATTCCCCGTTCTAGTTGGAAATATAGCGTACACTATGGCTCAAATGTTGAGATGCAACGCTGATGGTACGAGTTCATATGTAGGCTTTTTATATTTATTATATTTTTATTTTTATGTGACCAGCTAATGCGCCGCTATAGATAAAATTAAGAAAAGGACTACGGGAGAAACCACCGAAACAAAACACTAAATTAGGAAACATCAACATTCTAAAGTTTATTGGGGGTTTCTATATATACCTCCCAAGCCTTTCATATTTACCAATTTACCTTCCAAATTAGCTTGAGTCATGTTAATGTACCCATGGTGTTTAAAAGGGAACATTCCCTTTATTTGTTGGTAAACAGAAGTGTTTAAATGATCACGCTGACCTCATCTTCTACCTTTCCCTCAAATTAAACTCTCTACAAGAAAACCCTAACACCCTAGGGTCAAGATCAAAAATTGATTGACCCAATTTCTTCTATTCCTTCCTTTTCTCGTGCCAATCAAGAAAACACCCCCACATCATACTCTAATCAAGAAATCCTCAATAAAAAATGTTGATGGCTGCTTGGTGTCGGTGTCGGCATTGCCGATGGTGCATAGTGTGACATGGGTGTTAGGCACTGAGGCAGTGTCAGCCTCAAAGAGGTTGCTGACTGTCATGATTCAGGGTTAACAGTTTTTGCGAGAGAAAAAAGATTAGATAGATTGGGGAGGTGGGGGGACCATGGCAAAACATGGAACATTCCAGAAAACCGTTCAAAGGGGGTTAGAGGCTTTGGCAACTGTGTAGTGCCCTGCGTAGTTACTGCACAAGTACTAGAGGGGGGGGGGGGGGTGAATAGTACTTCAAAATAATCAAGAGTATAATTCCTAATTATTTTGCAAACACACAAACAACAATGCTGAATAACTACAAACAACAAGAATTAAACAATGCAAACAAGCGATATAACGGGTTTGGATCCACCCAAGTCTCCCTGACTTGTTCCCGGTGATCCTACGTCCCAACCACCCGGATCCCCTCCGGCTACTTGAGTTAGAAACCACTAACCCAAGTTTTGCACTATGAAATTCTTGTAGAAAAAACCTCTACAAGACCAAATCATACACAAATGAAAATGTGACTCCCACAACCCGGGATCACACACTTCTCTCACAACCGAGAGAACAACTTGCAATATCAATGTAAATGAAACAGTGAAATACTTACCAACAAAATCCTATGCCTTGAGTAAACTTACAATATCAGGGCAAGGATGATTTTGATGGAGAAGAAGTCACCAAACCCTAGCTCCAAGAAGTTGACCAGCAATAGAAGCCTAGGGTGGAGTTGGTGACCTTGAATCAAGCTCTTGGCTTGAGTGGCTCACAATGAAGAGAATCTCTCTTGAGGAATTAGGGCTCAAGAAGTTGAGGGAGAGATTTTTGTGAGAAGAGAGAGCTTGGAAATAAGATTGAATGGCTCTTCTCTTGGATGTGAAAATGTCTCTATTATCAGCCTTGATTCCCTGGTTGGAAGCACACAACCTTATATAGGGAAGAGACAAAACGGTCACAAAATTCGTGGCATTAAATGCCCCAACGGCTCTATTCTGAAGCAGTTTAATCGGTCTAAGAAGGATCACTGACCGATTAGTTTCTCAACTAGTCGGTCGGTGATTCTTCTTGGACCGACTAAGAGGTTCACAGCCAATAAAGATAGTTCAGGGAATAAATAACTAGTCGGTCTAAGAAAACTTGCCAACCGACTAGTTTGACAACTAGTCGGTCGGTGAGTGTTCTTTGACCGACTAAGCAGATGAAATCCAATAAGCTGAACACAAGAGAACTAGTCGGTCTAAGAACAAATCCTAACCGATTAGTTTCTCAACTAGTCGGTCGATGATTGTTCTTTGACCGACTAACGATAAACAGTAGCTCAGGCTGTGAAAATGAAGATATAACTAGTCGGTCTAAGAAGGATTCCAAACCGACTACTTTGACAACTAGTCGGTCAGTGAGCCTTCTTAGACCGACTAATTGGTCAACAGTGAATGAGCTGAATTAGAGTAGGATATCTAGTCGGTTCAAGAAGGATTGCCGACCGACTAGATTGCCATCTAGTCGATTGGTTCTTCTTCTTGAACCAACTAGATGCATAAGAAGCCGAGGGAAGAAGCGATAAGCTTCGGAAAAGATTCTAATGGTTTCTATGACAATCCTAGCTCTAAGATATGAGCGTTATGAAGATTAAAATGTAAGTCCTACTCAAGGCTTAACATTCTATGAAAAGAAGCTAGAAGACTATAAAATAAACTTGACGAACCATCTTCAAAAGCTTCAAACCAAATCTCTTGACTTCAATAATGCTCATAGAGCTTCAACGAAGCTTCAGGCATACGATCACGTGCTTTGAGAAGTCTTGAGACGTCGCTTTTGATGTTCATGGAATTTTGGCGACGATCTCCATAACTGCGCTCACAAAGAGTTAGTTCACGATATTTATGTTTGTTCATCATCAAAACCAAATTCGGGGAATCAATACTCAATATTCTCCCTCTTTTTGGTGATGACAAACCAACATAAATAATAATCAATAATAATGATTTAAATGAAATTTACTTACTCCCCCTGCATTGATGACACGTTAATTCTATATAAAATTATAATCATAAACATCAAACAGACGAGGAAAGTATAAAATGTGAATCCAATTATCGAAATATAGGATCTAAATCCATTTTTATATCTTAACTCCCCCCTGAATCTAACATATCAAATTAGATTCACGGTAAATTGCTTTAAATTATCATTTAGCACATTGTTATTATTAATTCTCTCCCCCTTTGACATTAGCAAAAAGGGCGGGAGGAGATCAACGACAACAACAATGGCTACAAATGAAAACACGGGAGTCGAAGAATACGACCACGGTCCAAATGACACCAATGTAAAATACCAAATGTAAAATACCGAAGAAAATCAAAGCGTGCCAACGAGACCATAGTCGAAAAGCGAAATCATCAAAACTCAAAACCAAATTCACGTATTGAGTTATGGAACATACTCTCCAATATCAACATTCTTGGTTAATTTAGTGCATGGAAAACAATTCTATGTTTTCATATAAACAGTTCTATTTAACCAAAATTATCGTCGAGCGACGAAATCAACATCAGAGACATAAATACAATGTGCACAAGAAACGAATGGCAACATGAAGTACACATCATACAACACCAAATGTCACAACATCGATCGAAAAGAATCACAAAGAATAAGCATTCCAAATCTAAGTGAAGTGTGCGATGTGAGGTGACAAGGTGAATAAACAACAATATGCAATCAATAACATGCAACAGTGTTATGCCAAAAATAGAGATAGAAACTTCGTAAAGTTTATGGCATACACAAATCTAGTACTAGCATGCATTCCAAAAGAGATACTCACTAAATGAGTCAATAATAAGCATGGAATGCCATGAGCAAGAGAAAGATAAATACACAGTCATAAGCTCAAAACTAGCATCAAGATATGCATGAGATAGTCTAAAACATAAAGAGACATCTACATGCATTCAACACACATGGATACCATATGTAAGAATATACTTATAACATTAAGCTCCCCCTACTTTGGTGCATCACTTAAGCACCATCAACTCCATTTGAATGAAAGACTTTGCAAATCAAGGAGTTGGTAGGGTTGGTATCCCACGGTGGATTGAACCTAGAAAACATAAATCTTGGAGCTAGATATTGATTTGTTGCTCCTTCTCTTATTCTTGAGTACCTGAAGATAAAAATATCCTTCCATGGTACCCAAGGTCATTGGGTCCTAAGAGATTAGGCCTTTGGAAGCCAAGTCCAATTGGACTTAGACTTCCCAATAAAATCATCATTGTGCACAACATTCATGAAATACGAATTAATATATGCTTGTTTTTCATGCATGCTTGTGTCCTTCGGGTCCCAAATAGCGAATTTCTTGGGAGCCCTAGTCCTATTGGGAGCATGCACATGTTGATTTCTATGTGATGCATGTGGCCTACGAGGAAGTGGCCTAGGAAATGCATGTCGTGGATAAGCATATGGCACATGATGAAGTGGTGCATGATGATAATTGTTCATATGATAGTGATGTGGATGAACATATGCATGTGGAGGAATACGTGCATGAGTGTGTCTCACATGGTGTGCACGTGCTCGTGGACGAGGAGCATAAAAATCATCATACGTGCGAACATGTGGGGTAGGATGTGTGTTCCTACGTGGCATAACATTGGCATACATAAATGCATGACCCTTCTTTGGAGGTCCACCCAAAGTGGGTTTCTTTCCAAACGGGGGTGTGTACCTAATGGAAGCACCATTGGTAGATGAACTACCCATGGGGTGTTTACTCCCACTAGTTGAGGCATCGGAAGTTGGCCTTACAAAGGTAGTGGACGATTTGGATGAGTCTCCCATCTTATACCCCAAGCCAATGTGATGATTGGCCGGAAGTAAGTCATTTAGGATATTATCCAAATGGTCCTTACTTTTATTGAATTTATTAATTCGGCCTAATGTGCACTCATACTTCTCGGTGAGAGAATGCATAGAAGCATCCAAGGTGGACACTTGCGATGTGAGTGCATAAACACGAGACTTGAGATTCTCATTCTCAATACTCAAAGTTGAGTTTCGAGAAGTCAAATCCGTTATCTCGCGTCCATCCGATTCCTCAATATGAACATGCTCAAGTTGAGATTTGAGATTTACAATCTCATCTCTCAACCCTTCAACAACGGTGTCGTTGATGATGATGATAGGCTTAGGTGAGGTTTGGAGATTAGTTAGCTCATCTTTAATCTTAATATATCTACTAGCCAATTTAGAAAACTTAGACCAAAGTTGTTCGTTAGCTAATCTAAGTTCATCCATAGTTACCTCATCGCCTTCATCCTTGCTTTCATCGGAGGAGGACTCTTGATCATGTTCCTCTCTTGCCATGACGCACATGTGTGCTTGCATCACTTGTTCATCATCCGACTCTCCACTTGAGGAGTCCTCTTCGGAGTCGGTGAATGAGCCGACAAGTCCTTTCTTGTACCCTTTCTTGTATTTTCTTGACTTGTCGTACTTGGGTGCGTTCCACTTCTACTTGTGTTTGTTGAGAGGACAATCCGCCTTGATGTGTCCTGGCTTGTTGCATTTATAACACAAAGAAGCGGAGGCATTAGTCGAACTAGATTTATATATATTTTTAAACTTACCTTTTCGGAAGAATCGGTTGAGCTTCTTTGCCAACTCGGCCAAAGATTCAATGTCCAACTCGTCTTCCGATTCTTCGTCATCGGTAGATGTAGATGGAGCGGTCTTGAACGCAATCGTCTTTTTCTTTGGCACGTCTTGCTCCAAGTACGACTTCATCTTTTCCTGCATCTTGATCTTACTGTCCTTGCGTATCTCATAAGACAACAAGGTACCCATTAGTTGTACTACAGTATACTTGTTCATATCGTTACCTTCCTCGATGGCGAATGTACGCTTTTCCCAACAAGAAGGAAGTCCGTCAATAATTTTCGCGACTTTCTCCTTTTGGGTATAGTTCTTCCCAAGAGCTTCCAATTCGTTGGATATGTCCACGAAGCGAGCATAGCACTCCTTCATACTTTCACCCTGTTCCATGTGAAATAATTCGAACTCTTTGTTAGCAACAACGAGTTTAGAGTCTTTTACCGTACTCGCCCCTTCGTGCAAGATGAGGAGTTGGTTCCAAATTTGATATGCACTCTTACATGTGCATATCTTGTTGAAGTCTTCAGGCTCCAACGCACATTGCAAGGCATTCATTGCCTTGGCATTGTTCACTTCCGCGGCGACCTCCGCGGTAGTCCACTTCGCGAAGTCTGGTTCGGTGGGCTCGACATACTCCGTCAACGTAGCTCTCCATAGTGAAGTGCTCCGGAAGAACGTTTCCATCCGGCATTTCCAGTACCCATAATTGGTACCGTTGAAGAAGGGAGGCCTAGTTGAGGAATGTCCTTCCATCACCGAAGAAGCTCCTTCACGATTCTTGAAGACGCTGTAGTCGTTTGTCATAGCTATGAACTTGGCTCTGATACCAAATGTAGTGCCCTGCGTAGCTACTGCACAAGTACTAGAGGGGGGGGGGGGTGAATAGTACTTTAAAATAATCAAGAGTATAATTCCTAATTATTTTGCAAACACACAAACAACAATGCGGAATAACTACAAACAACAAGAATTAAACAATGCAAACAAGCGATATAACGGGTTCGGATCCACCCAAGTCTCCCCGACTTGTTCCCGGTGATCCTACGTCCTAACCACCCGGATCCCCTCCGGCTACTTGAGTTAGAAACCACTAACCCAAGTTTTGCACTATGAAATTCTTGTAGAAAAACCTCTACAAGACCAAATCATACACAAATGAAAATGTGACTCCCACAACCCGGGATCACACACGTCTCTCACAACCGAGAGAACAACTTGCAATATCAATGTAAATGAAATAATGAAATACTTACCAACAAAATCCTATGCCTTGAGTAAACTTACAATATCAGGGCAAGGAGGATTTTGATGGAGAAGAAGTCACCAAACCATAGCTCCAAGAAGTTGACCAGTAATAGAAGCCTGGGGTGGAGTTGGTGACCTTGAATCAAGCTCTTGGTTTGAGTGACTCACAATGAAGAGAATCTTTTGAGAAATTAGGGCTCAAGAAGTTGAGGGAGAGATTCTTGTGAGAAGAGAGAGCTTGGAAATAAGATTGAATGGCTCTTCTCTTGGATGTGAAAATGTCTCTATTATCAGCCTTGATTCCCTGGTTGGAAGCACACAACCTTATATAGGGAAGAGACAAAATGGTCACAAAATTCGTGGCATTAAATGCCCCAACGGCTCTATTCTGAAGCAGTTTAATCGGTCTAAGAAGGATCACTGACCGATTAGTTTCTCAACTAGTCGGTCGGTGATTCTTCTTGGGCCGACTAAGAGGTTCACAGCCAATAAAGATAGTTCAGAGAATAAATAACTAGTCGGTCTAAGAAGACTTGCCAACCGACTAGTTTGACAACTAGTCGGTCAGTGAGTGTTTTTTGACCGACTAAGCAGATGAAATCCAATAAGCTGAACACAAGAGAACTAGTCGGTCTAAGAACAAATTCTAACCGATTAGTTTCTTAACTAGTCGGTCGATGATTGTTCTTTGACCGACTAACGACAAACAGTAGCTCAGACTGTGAAAATGAAGATATAACTAGTCGGTCTAAGAAGGATTCCAAACCGACTACTTTGACAACTAGTCGGTCGGTGAGCCTTCTTGGACCGACTAATTGGTCAACAGTGAATGAGCTGAATTAGAGTAGGATATCTAGTCGGTTCAAGAAGGATTGCCGACCGACTAGATTGTCATCTAGTCGGTTGGTTCTTCTTCTTGAACCAACTAGATGCATAAGAAGCCGAGGGAAGAAGCGATAAGCTTCGGGAAAGATTCTAATGGCTTCTATGACAATCCTAGTTCTAAGATATGAGCGTTATGAAGATTAAAATGTAAGTCCTACTCAAGGCTTAACATTCTATGAAAAGAAGCTAGAAGACTATAAAATAAACTTGACGAACCGTCTTCAAAAGCTTTAAACCGAATCTCTTGACTTCAATAATGCTCCTAGAGCTTCGACGAAGCTTCAGGCACACGATCACGTGCTTTGAGAAGTCTTGAGACGTCGCTTTTGATGTTTATGGAATTTTGGCGACGATCTCCATAACTGCGCTCACAAAGAGTTAGTTCACGATATTTATGTTTGTTCATCATCAAAACCAAATCCGGGGAATCAATACTCAACAAACTGTGTATACTATTGGTGGCCTTCACTATTTCCATAGCTCTCTGGCAGCACTTTATGGTGCTTGATTCGCGTGATTGCAATGGGCAACAACCCTGTATACTGTTATACCACACCTCAAAATAAGGCTTGTTGATTTGTAATTAAAAATTTTAATTGTTTTAAAAACAATTTGATACATGGTATTCTTTGGTGACTGTTCTTTATTAGGGGATCAAAGTTCAGTTGTTTTTCCATTTCTTTCCATCTTGTATCTTATTTCCAATGCATCCCCTGTCCCCTATCGGGTCTAGAGGCTTTGGCAACTGTCTATACTATTGGGCGGCCTTCACTATTTCCATAGCTCTCAGGCAGCGCTTTATGGTGCTTGATATGCGTGATTGCAATAGGCAACAAAGTTTTATGATATTATTCAACAACTCACAACAAGGATTGTTGATTTGTAATTAAAACTTTTAATTGTTTGCAAAAAATATTTGACACGTGTATTCTTTGGTGATTGTTCTTTTTTGGGGATCAGTGTTCAGTTGTTTTGTAATATGGCTATATTGAACCAATATAGTTGGTGTTGCATCCCAACATCGTTGCAACCCTTAATTTTATGGTTTGAAAACGCTATCTTGATATTCTTAATTCACCTGGTGACGCAACCAAAATTTTCATGATGGGTTGATATGATCAATGCTTGCCATGCTCTTGATTGAACTTACCTGCTCGCTTTCTAAATGTCAATAGGTTGGAGTCGACGTTGTAGATGGTGCCTGTCCACAGAAATGTCAGGCAAGCGATACTATACTATCATGGACTCTCTTTTCTTTGTGATTTGGGATGCCCCAAGATGCTAGATCCCTCAATAGCGGCATGGACAATATATACTTACTTTTTTCTCCTATTCAAAGTTTTAACAGTTTCCTTATGTTTCATTTTTTCCTCTTGTCAGGAGAATTGTCAGGATCTTGTTGTAGCAAAGAATTCCAACGAGTCAGATACCGCAACGCAGTTCCCATCCTGTGAATCAGTTCCCTCCACAAAGCCAGATCGGACCGAGGCTTCTGGTCTTTACAAAGTCTGCACTTGCAAGCAATGTGGTACCACGGCGGATGGTGAGCGCAGTCTTATCTGTGATGAATGTGAGTCGGTGTACCATTTCTCTTGTGTCGAGCCTGCTGTCCAAGAGATACCCAGCAGAAGCTGGTACTGCACTTCCTGTAGCAAGGAAAGGACACAATCTTCTGAACCTCCTGTAAAGAACACTCAAGAAGAGACTCAAGAAGACGGCTTGCATGATAACTGCGTGGTATGTGAGAGGCTAGAGTTTTCCGACACAAAAGAGCACCCCAACGAGAGCGGGGGGACTGCAATGGCTAATGGCTCCAGGGAGAGCTCGGTTTCTAGCGATGAGCCACCAGAACCCTCGAGGACTGCTTTGTCCCGCTTATGCAAGCAGTGCGGAACATGTGAAGATGAAGACAGGAGGTTTCTAATATGTGGGCATAGTCAGTGCCCTTACAAGTATTACCACATCAGATGCCTGACAACTAGTCAGATAGCAAGTCCTCAACAGGCTGGCCAGCGTTGTTGGTACTGCCCGTCTTGCCTATGCAGGGCTTGTTTCCGTGACAGAGACGACGACATGATTGTCTTGTGTGATAACTGCGATGAGGCGTACCACACATACTGCATGAAACCTCCTCGCACTTCCATACCCAAGGGTCAGTGGTATTGCCTGACGTGTAATGTAGCAAAGGCGAAAGAAGGGATGAGAAGGTACGAACAATGGATCTTGCAGCAACACGGGAAGAAGGATGTCAGGCAAGCCAGCGAAGGCACCCGATCCATGGATGTGCTACTGAGTGCCGTCGAGAAGTTGAGCTCTGAAGAGAATATGGTAGCTGCAAAGAAATTAGAGTAAGAAGCCTACATCCGTGGCCATGGAAATCTTGCATGATATGGCTTTTGATTTTGTGATGTCGAATGGTATTATTCTGATCATCATCGAGATATACAAGGGGGTACCCTTGTTCTCATTTTGTAACATTGTATCCTAGCTTAGCCATTTTTTGCTGACTTTAGGGGACTCGCCAACCGTCTCAATTTGGTAGAGCACTCCGTGAAAATTACTCTCTTAACACCGTTAATATCAGCAGAATCTCCAGCTTGATATCATCCGTTTCTTCAGTTATGACTAGGGTTTTTGTTTGAAACAAGACGGAGGTGGTGACTGATGACATACTGTAATGAAGGCCAAGTAGTATGTAAGATGATATGGGGGATACAAAGACACATGAATATATATGAGATGTGGTGGTTTTCGATGACTCCATGGCTGACACTTGATATGACTTGTATCAAAAGTACATTGCAATCCATTGGATTTCGACTGGTTGAATTTGGCCTACCTCATACATTGTTTATAAGAGAGCCTTGCCTGCGTGAAGAGGCCAGGAAGCTCATTCATAAGCAAGCAATGTAACACGAGTGTCACATTCAAATGTTCCCGTGTGTTCTCGACTACTAGAGGTTTGCGGGAAGTCCAATTAGGAGGAGTTGGCTCAGTGCCATCTTACCCTATGCCAATTTTAATGACATATGGGATCAAAAATACCTAAACCCAAGCTTACTAACATTGGTTAAGAAGGATGGTCCTCGTTTTAGTCCCACATTGATTGCATATGATACGAGAATATGTAGCAGCGGCCTTGCTATAAATAATGGGTCAGGTGTGACTTAAAGTCACGCTTACTTGGCCTCAATGGCACCCCGCGCATGCGCAGCCCCCCCGCACACTAGTCTTGTAAGGGGCTGTTCTTTTGCCAAGAATAGGGTTGGGAATGTCAAATTTGGCACTGTTTTCGGACTGTTCACCCTATTCCAAGTTTGTATTCCAAGCGGGTGTTCTTTTGGGCGTGGAATAGAATCCGGCGTGGCTATTCCAATTTTGGAATGATGAGCTCTTTTGTATTCATTGCATTTTGCTTGGAATACAATGAAAAGTATGGAATGGTGGGGCCCGCTGTCATCTCTCTCTCTCCTCCAACTCACCACCATTCCACTGTCTCATTCCAACTCTCTAATCCCAAAAGAACACAAGAATAGAATGTGAATCCCACTTTCTATTCCAAACCACACTTTTCATACTCTATTCTATCCAAAAGAACACAAAACTCATTTTTCTCTCTCATTGGAATACAAACTTTCTCATATTCCATTTTTCTCTATTCCAGCAAAAGAACAGGCCCTAAGCGTATTCCAGCACAATCCAACCTTAAAATACTATTTCTTCTGATCATGTGCATGTATTGTTAAAAAGGTATATAAAATTAAGATTTTGTTTAATATTTTGGGGTGATACATAAGTAAAAATTTAAAAAAATTTGGGAGCTTTAGGGCCTGTTTCTTTTGTGAGAAAGTCACGTGGAAACCCCTTTTTTGTAACTATTCACGCGTCAATTCAGCACTATTCACTCACTTCTCGCTCTCGCTTTCCGCTGGCCTGTTTCTTTCGGCGATTTCGTCGACCCGCCTCTTCTCCGACGTGGCGGCCTTGCTTTCTCGGTCTGAAATCCCCGGAAAATGCGGCGATTTCGCTGATTCTCCTCGTCGCCGGGCCCACATGGTCAGAAACTCCTTCTCCTCACCTTCCTTCGCGCGGTTTTCAGTTGGGGGTGGAAAAAACCCTAGATTTCTGACCGCCTGTTCCAGCGGCGTTGCATGCGGCCATTGCTGAGCTCAAGCTTCATGGCTTTGATTTCCTGATAGGCGCTGAAGGAGGGGGTGTGCCTAGCTTGTTGGGTTCGTCGGTGAAGCTCAGAGCAAAACCCTACCTCGGTCGTCAGGATCTCTCTCTAGTTTTGGGAATTTATAACAGAGGTATAATCTTCATCCCTCTATAAATTTTATTGGTGCTGTGCTGATTCTAGGGTTTAATGGCATATGAGGGCGGTGCTGTGCTGATTCTAGGGTTTGCTGGGCATGTAGGCTAGCGGCAATTTCTGAGAATATTGGCATTTTGTTTGTTGTTGGTTGTGGGTTTGTTATTGGGATTTCGTAGAAAATTGCGGCAATTTCAGATTGCGGCTATTGGTTTGCTTGCGGCTATTGGTTTGCTTGCTGATGGTGGTTTGCTTGCGGATATTTCATATAATCTTGGGACGCAATTTTCCGATTGCGGCTAGTGTGTACAATTTATTATATATGTGACTGCAGAAAATTGTGCAATCTAAAATGTGCCCAATGATGGAAAAAAAATTGATGATTGAAAGACGGGAATTATGATTACAGACCGACACGTAGGAAGGCTTGCTATGATGGTTCGCTTTAAGCCCCATGATGACGTTAACAATGTTGGGCCATTTTAAAATTAGGGTTTGTATCAATTTAAAATCAAATGTGAATGTGATGATATGATATGTGATGTCCACGGAGACGTGTTTAAATTTTTTTGTTTTCATGGCTCATCAATGCAATTTGGGATTTAATTACGCTATTACAGGGTCAGTTTAACAGATAAGAGGATTTGATTCCATGAAGGTTTTTGGGATATTGATTTTGTTATTTTTGGCTCATTTTATAACATGGTTGGAACATTCATCCAAGATTAGGGAAGCGGTTTTGGGATTTTATGTCCATGGTTACCTGTTTATGATTTTTTACTTCATGTCAACTTGTTGAATTTGGGGGTTTTGTGATGCTATCATAGGGTCTGTGTCGCATATTATAGGACCTCGTCTCCGTGGTGGTTTTTGGGATTTTGATGTTGGTAATTTCGGCGCGTTTTATACTATGTTAGGAGCATGGTTACTCCTTTTTGTTTTTTTTGTGAATGGGAACTTGTAGAATTTTTTGGGCTTGGCTCATTGTTTCGTTTAAGGGGTGAAAAGGATAGAGCAACGGCAAAGCAACCACGTGTTTCCCTATGAGTACACAGTAACTCTGAGGGCAAAACATTTTGATATGCACAATTTTTCTGTGAAATGTGTTCCTCATTTGTAGCATGGTAGGTATATAATTAACATTAAATATATGTGTTATTCAATTAAGGGTGACATGGATACACAAGGAGACCATTCGGGTTGTGAGTTATGTACCACCGCCGCAGCTGCAATAACGTTTGTCGTACTAGCCTTACAATTGCACAATTCCGCTAGGCCCGACCCTATACCCAGAGAGCCCTCAGCTATACGGGATCTGCATAGGAAATCCCACATGCGGAGAATTTTGTGGGGGTCGGAAAGTAGTTGTTTGCACTACCTACGAATGCGCAGACATGCTTTCATGAATCTTGCAGCATTAATGCGACAGCGTGATCTTCTCAAGGACACTATTCATGTATCCGTAGAGGAGCAGGTGGCCATGTTCCTTCATATGGTAGGGCACAAGTCAAAGAATAGAGTAATGCAAGTGGATTTCATAAGGGGAGGGGGGACAGTGAGCCGTTATTTTAACAAAGTGATGGCGGGACTGTGTGCACTTAGGGATATGTTCGTGAAGCAAGCTCCGAATGAGACGCCGCCGGAGATACTTAATAATCCAAATTGGTTCCCATATTTTAAGGTACGTGTGAGTATATGTATATGTGGCAGTATAATAAGGATCGCTTTTGTTACTGCACATTGTTCACATTTAATATGTTGTAGGACTGCATCGGGCTCATTGATGGGACGCACATAGACGCCATGCTACCAGCAAGGCTCGTACCCCGGTTTAGAGGGCGAAAGGGGGTGACGCAGAATGTGCTTGCAGCTGTTACCCCAAACAAAAGATTCACATACGTACTGGCTGGGTGGGAAGGATCCGCAAATGATTTTACGGTCCTGAAAGATGCATTGTCTTTACCCCCCCCACTGGGGCTGTGAGTGTACGAAGGTAATATATTAAAATTAACATATAACTAAGTTTTACGTATCTCAGATAGCGTCTGAACAGAAAACTGGTTGCCTTTGTATGCATGTAGGTAAATATTACCTTTGCGATGCTGGATATACGACAATGCCAGGATTCATATCGCCGTACAGGGGAGTTAGATACCATTTGAAGGACCATACTGATCGGGTTCCTCGAAATCGACGAGAGCTATTCAACCTGCGCCATTCTACATTAAGATCAAAGATCGAGTCCACTTTTGGTATCCTAAAGAACAAGTTTAAAATATTGACATCCAAACCTCACTACCCATTCAAGAGCCAGGTCGCTACCGTACTATCGTGCACTGTTTTGCATAATTACATCCAGATTGCAGATCCTCATGACCCCCAACTATATGAAGAAGGGGATGGGGTGGAGGAGGAAGTAGAGGGTATCGATGATAGAGATGACGATGTTATTGATCTATCCCAGCAGGGGACCGTTCGTGAACAAACCAAACAACGGGATCAGTGGAAAATGCGCAGGGAGAAGATAGCTTGGGATATGTGGGTGGACTACTGTAACATAAACAATAACGTGAACACAGATGAGCATGGCCTATGAGGGGGTCGTTCTATTTGCCTAGTCTGAACATTGTGTCAATGTTCATTTCTTATTGCATGACGTTCGGTGTGTTTAGGATGACAATATTTTCATACTTTGGCTGATCATTTTAATCATTTAAATTTCTGTATTATCTCTGCAAATTCATTATCATGTCAATAACAATAAACTTATGCGTTTTAATAACAATGAAATTGATGATGTAGGGATGGAAGGATCTAAAAAATCAGGGCATGGGGGCGAGCCCTCCCCGGATGGGAGTGATCCAATGCATCATTTATATGAAAATCTATATGGGACACAACGTGGAGATGCGGAGAGGAGGGCGGAACCCCTTCTGAACCGTCCAATTCCCATGCGGGTTCCACCTAACCCCTACCAAATGCTTGGATACCAATCTGGTGGGCATGGACTGCCATATCAACCTTATGGAAATTACACATTGCCAATGCAAATGCCCTTGTCTCCACAAATGCAAATGTCCATGTCTCCTCCAATGCAAATGCCCATGTCTCCTCCATTGCAAATGCCCATGACTATGCCCTCACCTAGTGGCCATGGGTATATGCATATGCTACAGGGGGGAGAAATACCCAATTTCAGACCCACCTCCTCGCACATTGCATGCGCGATGCCCTCGCCAAAAAGTGGAAATGAAAGAACGCCCGGCAGCGAATCCTCGAGGAAGTCGAGCCGACGTACTGATGAAGCAGAGGGGTCTGTATCAAGTCCAAGCAAAAAGCTGAAGCAGCATGCCTCGTCTTCACAACATAACAAAATTTGGAAGCCCGAGCACGATGCCACCCTGATTCCATTGCTAGCAGACCTTGCACGGCAGGGCCTTAAGGTCGATAAGACCTTTAAAGGGTCCGCCTTCAATGCCGCGGCAGCTGAAATCAATAAATCTCATGGGACGTCCTTCACAAGTGGTAATGTGAGAAACCACATGAAATCATTGAAGACGCGTCTCAAGGATGTGTACGATTGCATGGAAATTAGCGGGACGGGCTGGGATGTTGATAATAAGATTATTCAGCTGGAGCCAGAAATTTATGACACGTGGGCGGCGGTAAATACTTCTACCTTCTACATAGGCTAGGTGCTAGTACATAGGCTAGGTGCTAGTTCATAAATTATAGATATGAATTGTATATTCATATATGCTTTGGTAATCGTTCAGGCAAACCCTCGCAAGCGTGCATATGTGAACCATCCACTGCCATGGTTCGATGATCTCGTTGTCATCATCGGGGATGACGCAGCACGTGGGGATATGTCCTGTTCCTTGTACGATAGCTTTGCAGGCCCATTCTCTGGAGGGGAAGGTGAGCCCGTCACGCCGGATCCGACACATATATGTACTCCACCCCACCATGTCCCTGAGGACATACCCACACAGGCTTCTACAGGAGAGTGTCCATATGGGGGACCAAGAAATGCTACCCCACCATCGCTGGGGAAGAAGAAACAGCGGCGTCGCGCTGTCAGGGAAGACCCTGATGTAATGCGTGATATTGCCTGCAACGTGAAAGAGGTCGCTGAGGCTATTAGGAGTGCACACTCCCAGCCCCACTGGACTGAAACTCTTGCACATACTGTGTACGCATTTACGGAGTACCCTCACCACGTCCTGTTGAAGTTGTATAAAGATCTTAGCATGAATGAGCTGGCTGGGCGTCAATTTTTGGCCGTGCCACAGCAGAGTCGAAAGCTTATACTTGAAGATTTAGTGGCAGAAATGAACAGGGACTTGAGGAACGCTGGTTATGACAGCGGAGATGGCATCGGATAGATATGAGAATGGGTGGATTATTAGGTATGGTGGTTGAGTGGGGAGTAGAGGTCGTTGGGGTTGGGAATGTTTTGTATGGGTACGTATGAAACATATTGGCATGTCGCATTGCTGTTTTTTGTGTGGCGTGTCTCCTAGATGCTTTTTGTGTGTGAATGTGAACAATGTGACGTAGGCTAATGGGTGCAGGGTATGTGGCATGTCTACATAATGCTGGGTGACTTGATATGAAACATATTTGCAATGCTCTATGGTTCAATTTTTTGGTTAATGTCTCACTTTTGATGATTTGGCTGCATGGTACATATTTTGGTATATTTTATCCATGTTGTTTTTTGTTGTTATGTGATACATATGGGCAGGGCCTACTGGTGCAGGTTTTGGGCCATGTCTCCATGTTGCAGTGTGTGATATTATGAAACATAAGTGGATGGCTCCTATTATCAGATTTGGTTTATGGCTCCTTGTAGATGTTTCCCTATAAGCCCAATGATGAAGATATGTACATGATCCCTGTGTCCATGGGATATGAAAAAGATAGGTGGATATATGCTGGATGGTTCCACTATCTCTGCGTGTGTGTTATGTGATGGATCAACTACTTATGACCACCATGATTTATTGCTAACTAAACTTTCTTCCTGAGGGCGATAAAAACACATCTGTTTCTCATTGTTCACAGCAGCACCAATGTGCAATGCCCCCAAAAAAATAAAACTGGGTATAAAAACACATATGTTTCAGCCCTATGATGACTAACATATAATGATCACTTTGTCCCTCGGTTACGAAGAAAAAGTTGTATTAGGTGTGAAGGTTCATTCAAAATGAGCAACCGCCTAATACATACTGAATGCTTAAAAACATGTTACCCTGAGGGCTTAGAAACATATGTGAATTTTACCCAGTTTTGTTCTCTAAAGGGGCATTGCACATTAGAGCTGCTGTGAACACTGAGATACGTATGTGATTTGTTGGGGGCTATGCGCCCTGGTGCTGCTGTTAAAGCGAGAGAGGAAAGTGAGTGAATAGTGATGAATTGACGCGTGAATAGTGACCCAAATACACTGAGAAACAGATGTGTTTTTATACCTTGTTTAATTTGATTGGGGGCTTTGCACATTGGTGCTGCAGTGAACATTGAGAAACATATGTGTTTTTATACCCAGTTTAATTTTTTTGGGGGCTTTTCACATTGGTGCTGCAGTGAACATTGAGAAACAAATGTGTTTTTATACCCAGTTTAATTTTTTTGGGGGCTTTGCACATTGGTACTGCAGGGAACATTGAGAAACATATGTATTTTTATACCCAGTTTAATTTTTTTTGGGGGCTTTGCACATTGGTGCTGCAGTGAACATTGAGACACATGTGTGTTTTTATACCCAGTTTAATTTTTTGGGGGCTTTGCACATTGGTGCTGCAGTGAACATTGAGACACATGTGTGTTTTTATACCCAGTTTAATTTTTTTGGGGGGTTTGCACATTGGTGCTGCAGTGAACAATGAGAAACAGATGTGTTTTTATACCTTGTTTAAATTTTTTGGGGGCTTTGCACATTGGTGCTGCAGTGAACATTGAGACACATATGTGTTTTTATACACAGTTTAATTTTTTGGGGGCTTTGCACATTGGTGCTGCAGGGAACATTGAGCAACAAATGTGTTTTTATACCCAGTTTAATTTTTTGGGGGCTTTGCACATTGGTGCTGCAGTGAACATTGAGACACATGTGTGTTTTTATACCCAGTTTAATTTTTTTGGGGGGTTTGCACATTGGTGCTGCAGTGAACAATGAGAAACAGATGTGTTTTTATACCTTGTTTAAATTTTTTGGGGGCTTTGCACATTGGTGCTGCAGTGAACATTGAGACACATATGTGTTTTTATACCCAGTTTAATTTTTTGGGGGCTTTGCACATTGGTGCTGCAGTGAACATTGAGACACATGTGTGTTTTTATACCCAGTTTAATTTTTTGGGGGCTTTGCACATTGGTGCTGCAGTGAACATTGAGACACATGTGTGTTTTTATACCTTGTTTAATTTTTTTGGGGGGTTTGCACATTGGTGCTGCAGTGAACAATGAGAAACAGATGTGTTTTTATACCTTGTTTAATTTTTTTGGGGGCTTTGCACATTGGTGCTGCAGTGAACATTGAGACACATATGTGTTTTTATACCCAGTTTAATTTTTTGGGGGCTTTGCACATTGGTGCTGCAGGGAACATTGAGCAACAAATGTGTTTTTATACCCAGTTTAATTTTTTGGGGGCTTTGCACATTGGTGCTGCAGTGAACATTGAGACACATATGTGTTTTTATACCCAGTTTAATTTTTTGGGGGCTTTGCACATTGGTGCTGCAGGGAACATTGAGCAACAAATGTGTTTTTATACCCAGTGTTTTTATACACAGTTTAATTTTTTGGGGGCTTTGCACATTGGTGCTGCAGGGAACATTGAGCAACAAATGTGTTTTTATACCCAGTTTAATTTTTTGGGGGCTTTGCACATTGGTGCTGCAGTGAACATTGAGACACATATGTGTTTTTATACCCAGTTTAATTTTTTGGGGGCTTTGCACATTGGTGCTGCAGTGAACATTGAGACACATGTGTGTTTTTATACCCAGTTTAATTTTTTGGGGGCTTTGCACATTGGTGCTGCAGTGAACATTGAGACACATGTGTGTTTTTATACCCAGTTTAATTTTTTTGGGGGGTTTGCACATTGGTGCTGCAGTGAACAATGAGAAACAGATGTGTTTTTATACCTTGTTTAATTTTTTTGGGGGCTTTGCACATTGGTGCTGCAGTGAACATTGAGACACATATGTGTTTTTATACCCAGTTTAATTTTTTGGGGGCTTTGCACATTGGTGCTGCAGGGAACATTGAGCAACAAATGTGTTTTTATACCCAGTTTAATTTTTTGGGGGGCTTTGCACATTGGTGCTGCAGTGAACAATGAGAAACAGATGTGTTTTTATACCCAGTTTAATTTTCTTGGGGGCTTTCCACATTGGTGCTGCAGTGAACATTGAGAAACATTTGTGTTTTTATACCCAGTTTAATTTTTTTGAGGGCTTTGCACATTGGTGCAGCAGGGAACATTGAGAAACATATGTGTTTTTATACCCAGTTTAATTTTTTTGGGGGCTTTGCACATTGGTGCTGTAGGGAACATTGAGAAACAAATGTGTTTTTATACCCAGTTTAATTTGATTGGGGGCTTTGCACATTGGTGCTGGGGCTTTGCACATTGGTGCTGCAGTGAACATTGAGACACATATGTGTTTTTATACCCAGTTTAATTTTTTTGGGGGCTTTGCACATTGGTGCTGCAGTGAACATTGAGACACATATGTGTTTTTATACCCAGTATAATTTTTTTGGGGGCTTTCCACATTGGTGCTGCAGTGAACATTGAGAAACATATGTGTTTTTGTACCCAGTTTATTTTTTTTGGGGGCTTTGCAAAGTGGTGCTGCAGTGAACATTTAGAAACTTGTGTGTTTTTTCCCAGTTTCTATTTTTTGGGGGCAATGCACATAGGTGCAGCTGGGAACAATGAGAAACATATGTGTTTTTATACCCAGTTTAATTTTTTTGGGCGCAATGCACATTGGTGCAGCTGTGAACAATGAGAAACATATGTGTTTTTATACCCAGTTTAATTTGATTGGGGGCTTTGCACATTGGTGCTGCAGTGAACATTGAGACACATTAGTGTTTTTTCCGATTTTCTTTTTTTGTGGCTTTTCACATTGGTGCTTCTGTGAATACTGAGAAACATATGGGTTTTTATACCCAGTTTAATTTTTTGCTGGTGCATTGCACAGTGGCTGACCCTAGCCCAATGATGAAGATAATTAGCTGATCCCCTTGTCCCTCGGGTATGAAAAAATAGGTGGTTGTAGCCTGGATGGTTCCATTACCGATGAGGGGGAGAGAGATATGATGGAGCAACTGCTTATGTCCACCAGGATTTATTGAAAAATTACCTTTCTTCTTGAGGGCTTATGTATACCATAAACACAAACATCTACATTGAGCCATGACACAAAACCTGACTTTATGAGCCAGTCACACATGTTTCAGCCTGCTGATGATGAAGATATATATACAGTTCAATTTGTCTCTATGTTACGATATTTCCTTTTATCTTTTACTTCTGAATTAAGCCAGGTGATGTAATCTTCCGCGGGGTTGTCATTGTCTGTAGGTACGCTGCTTCCCCCATTTTTCATGTCATTGTTATATCTCTTTAAATCATTATGCACGCTAACATTTGTTATTTCTTGCAAGGTTAAAATGAGCACCGGTTCCAGCTCTTCTATTCAATCCAGACCCAGATTTCCTGTAGGCGGTGAGTTGGCGGCTGATGATGATGACAGCAAGGTTTGCTACTGTCGGTTCAGGGTTGCCAGGCGGACATCATGGACCCGAAAAAATCCCGGCAGGCGCTTTTGGAGCTGTCCATCCCGCGTGAATGGATGCAACTTCTACGAATGGAAGGATCCACCACACTCCGACTGGTCAACCTATGTGATACTGCAGTTGCTGGATGAGATTGAAAGAGGCCCAACCAATGCTCCCTCTTCCACATCGTTCTCGGATCGGCGGCTTTTAGAGATAGAGGGTCGGTTGGCCTCGCTCGTGGGGCGATTTGAGCGGACCACGGTGCGAATGGACACCGTGAAGTTGGTTTTGTTTACGCTCCTAGGTTTGATGTTAGTTGTGTTATTGTTGATTATACACAAGAGTGGTTGATGTTAGGTTGGTTACATTGTAACACTTTATATTTTTTGGATGTTTGTTATGCAAACTGAGACTGTATTATGGATAGTATAGTCTTCTGTATATGCTGGGTTCATGTGTTATGGTAAATAGGATTGTGATTTCTGTAGTAGGCTGTCTCTGCAAATCAGTTGTAATTTTTTGAATTTATGAATGTTGGAAATGGAAGGGATAAGTGGTTCGGGTGCTTCCTTTGTGGGTACTGCATTCGTTTATATTTAATTGCCCAGAAATGAAATTAACTAATTCTTTTTTTAGTAAATTCGGTATTTTAATTTTGATGTTTGATACACGGGATTTAATCATGAGTATTTAATAGATATTTACTTAATAGTTAATAGTTATTTAACTAATAGTTATTAGTTTAGTTAATTAAATGATTTTTCTACTTCATATTTCCATAGGGGGTTATTCTCACCTCATAACACCATAACCAACTACCAACAATTCTCATCCAACTTTCCCAAACACACAATTTCCCAAAGAAACACAAAACTTTACTATGGGCCCCACATCCAAATCCCAAACCAACTTTCCCACCCACTTTCCTTCCAAAGAAACACAAAACTCTACCTCTCTCTCCTCAGGAATCCACCATGGATTTACTATTCACAACAGTAAATCCACATTCACTTTCAACCAAAGAAACAAGCCCTTAGTATAGACTCTGGCACACGGGCGTTTCTAATTATGTGTCAAACATTGGATCGTTTGTTAATATAACCGAGAGTCCATTTCTGGGCCCAAATAAAGAGTTAATCATTTACTTATGGACAAATTTTTGAAAAACATCAAAAATTATAAATAGTTAATTGTTGTGAATCGGTCCATTGTACCCATTGCGTAGCCACCCATTATTGAATGCTACATAAATGAGACAAGGCTCCTAAACCTCGACACCTTTTACCCTATGCTTTTCCCTTCATAACACGTTATCAGCACGATCTGCTCGAAGGAAAACGACGACGGCTCTCAAAGAGGAGCTCATCCCCAACGTTATTTTTAAGAAGATCTTATTCTTCTCAACGTGGAGCGTAAAAGACATCCTTCATCGACCGTCGTCTAGATTCCATAGACGAATGTAGAAGGTAAATCCTCAATTTTTTTAGATCTAGACTTGCTTTCCCTGTAGATTTGCATGTTTTAGATCACGTAGTTCATGAACACGGTAAAAATCGAATTTTTTAGATCTGCATGTCTAAAAAAACATTAAAAAAATTGAGTTTTTACGATCCATGGCTGCGCCCTGAAGGCGCAGAGGCCGTGCCTTCGAGCACGGCCAGGCCATGCCCTTTGGGCATGGCAGGCCGCGTCAATGGGCGCGGCCAGGCCGCACCTAAAAGGGCGCGACCGACCGCACCCCTAGGGGGCGCCGCCGGCCGCCGCGGCGGCCGCCGTAGGCCCCCCTAGGGTTTTTCGAAACCCTAACCCTTAACGGGCTATTTTGGGGGAGGCCCATTAACTCTTTCTTGGCTATTTTTTGGCCATAAACTCGAAAATTAGCCTATTTTTCCACCAAAATTTCTTTTTAAATTATTTGGGTCTCTAAAGCCCATTAATTAAAGAAATATTTAATTGTGATAGAGTTGGGCGGAAAAATAAATAAACATACAAAATGGATAATAATTACATGTTTTAAATTCTGTTGTTAGAAATTTGAGCACACACTTCACTTGTTAGATTATTTTTAAATCTATGACTGTGATGTCATATATCTGCATGGTTGTATATGTATATAATATCTGTGTAGATGTGCTATTAGACTATGTTTTTAGGGATTAGCTAAGTTTCTGAAACTTTTCCCTTTTTTGCAATTTTTTTCTTTTTGAGAGAACTTGTATGTGAGGTTATAAATGTAAAAGTCAAAGCTGAAGGAACACCCCATGGAAATGAAGGCGTTAGCATAAAGAGAAAGGGGATTTTCTCAAAGTTCCCAAGTTGTCTTTATTTTATGCACTTTTTTTTGATTTATGGGATGTATCTTCAGACTTTTTCTTTTTCTTTTTAGTGCTCGGCTGACTAATCCCCATAGTTCTAAATTAATTCTTTGCTTATATTAAATGCGTGGATGTTTAACTTTAATAGTCAAATAATTCATGTTATTTTATGTTGCTAGATTGCACAGATGGACAGACTTGCTAATGTTGATTTCTCAGTCCTGAAAGCCGATGGGTTGAACTACTTGAGGTGGCAGCTGGACCTAAAGTTTCACCTGCGCTCTCATGGGTTCAATCTAACACCCACAACAAAGGTAACAATCAGTACTGCCACAGCTGAAAAGGATACTTCTAAAAAAGCCCCTACTGCAGAAGAAGTTTCCAATATACTTAAGGCGAAATCCATTATTTATATCAGGAAACACTTAGACTCGACCCTGAAGGACGAGTATCTTACTGTAGAGGATCCCTATGAGCTGTGGACCGCACTTGAGGAGAGGTATAAACATCAAAGGGATGTCATACTCCCTCTTGCATAGTACGAGTGGACTCACCTCCTCATACAGGATTACAAATCCGTAGCGGAGTATAACTCAGCATTATTCCGAATCACCTCACGCCTGAAGTTGTGTGATGAGAATGTGCCTGAGAGGATGTTGCTAGAGAAGACGTTTACGTCTTTTCATGAGAAGGACATGATCCTCATGCAACAGTACCGTGAACGAAAGTTCACAAAGTACTCCGATCTGCTCTCATTCCTACTAATGGCTGAACAGAACAGAGAGTTGTTGATTGCCACTCACAATCTACGCCCTCTGGCTCCGCTCCACTTCCACTCCTGCAGAGGCACATTTCCAGTCTTTCCAGAAGATGAAGATGGATAAGAAGGCAAAGTTTCAGAAATGGAAAGAACTGAAGCAGCAGAAAAAGGCTACTCATCAGGCTCCTCCCTAGAACCAGAAGTTCGTGGCAAAGAAGCAACAATAGATGCCTAATAAAGGTGGTCCTTCCAAGAAAGACTGGGAGTATAAATGCTCTAGATGTGGAATGACTGGCCATTGGTCCAGAAACTGCCGCACATCGAGACACCTACAAGACCTCTACCATGCAAGTCTCAAGCCTCATGCTGAGACAAACTTGATAGACTGGGCATCGTTAACAGCTACTGCATGGAAACCAGAAGATTTCATGAATGACAACACTTTGTAGTCATGGACCATCTGTATCTTACTTTCTAGCACTATATCTTATTTTATGTCTTTCTATTCTATGTTAGCTACTTTGTTTGTCAGCTTTTAAATATTACTGAAAGTATTCTCTTTTCGTAGTATTTATTGAATGCTTTTCATTTTTAGATATGGAATCTATATGCCTAGTGGACAGTGCGTCAACACACTCTATTCTTCAGTGTATAGACTACTTTACGAGCATTGATAGTTACTCTGGTCCATTGAGAACAATTTCAGGACCAGCTAACATAATAGAGGGATCAGGGGAAGCAATCATTTTTGCTCCCCAATAACACACACATTAAACTTAGAGACGCGCTATACTAACCTAAATCGATCCGAAATCATCTAAGATATAAAGATATCCGTTTAAATGGGTATCACTTAGAGACGGTTGAGGATAATAAAAAAGAATACTTGGACGTAACGTCTCTTACAAATGGTATAAAAACCATTGAGGAACGTATCGAGGGACTCCCCACGGGTCTCTACCAGACACGTATTCACTCTCCAGAAGTGTACATAATGGAGCACCTGCAGTGCCCTCAAATACCAGAACTCCAACTCTGGCATAGTAGACTGGGACACCCTGGATCTGTTATGATGTACCGCATCATAAATAGCTCAAGGGGTATAAATTTGAAGAATATGAAGATGCTTCAAAAAGGTAATTTCCAATATCCACCCTGTTACAAGGGTAAATTAATAACAAAACTCTCTCCACTTAAAGTGGACTTCGAGTCTTCTAGCTTTCCGGAGAGAATCTATGTGGACATTTGTGGGCTTATACACCCATTAAGTGGTCCCTTCAGGTACTTTATGGTCCTGATAGACGCATCTACTTAGTGGTCACATGTGTGTCTACTGTCCACCCGTAACTTGGCATTTTCTAAGCTTTTAGCTCAGATAATCAGGTTGCGGGCCCACTTTCCCGATCACCAGATAAAGAAACTGTAGGAATATTATGCCCTCGAGGCCATTTATTCCTGTGTGAATAGCACAAACATCTTGTTCGAAATAACAGTAAGCTGTTTGGTAATGATTTATCCAAGTTATTTTATAATTAGATATCGACTTAGGTAAAGTCCTGAGACTTTATGCAAGGTCAAACAGGTATCAAGATGAGTATCTCGATCATGGAGAAATGTTTGACCGTTTGTAGCATAAGTTTAAAATGGTTCGTGGTCGTAGATGTTTCGAGACAAGGATATCGAAACATCGGATAGACCATTGTGTCTTAGCCTTCACCGTTTAGCGGTGGCGATGATCTCATGATCACTTGACTTGGCGAAGTCGAAGACGAGACACATGTGCTCATTAGAATGAGTTCTCTGAACGATCCACTAGAGTTATCATATGGTTATATTGACCAATCTGTCAGTGATAACTCTGAGTGATGATAGGATAGTTGGTCTTTTGACTTGAGGTCATTTTGATGGACCTGTGCGTGAACGGTGCCACTTAGATCAACTGACCTAGCTTCGAGGCAAGGCCTGTCGAAAGGTCTTTTGATTGGGTGTCACTTGAAACGTACGAGGTGAGTAATGACCAAGAGAGGATTCGTCTCTCCCGGTCAATGGGAGTTAGTGTCGTAGAGTTAGTTCGGTCTTTAGTAAAAACTCTGCGCAGAGTATGTTGGAAGAAGTCCAACATTTATTGACTAAAGATTGATAGAAACTAACCGGAGTCAAGTTATTGGGGTTGACAGTTTGACCGTACCCTAGACTTGATCTAGCGACATATTTAAGACGAAGAGACTATAACTACGGAATTCATCACGGAAACAGTCAGGTGGTCCCGTCAATACTCATGTCAATGAGTCAACCACATAATGATGATTCCTGAAGCAGGGACGGTAACCACTGCTCGTGGTCACTGCCGTATAGGGCTTCGAGCCCAACTTGTTGTAAGGGTCAGGTTGTAGGGTCTCACACAGAGTGCGACGCTTCGTCTAGTAATAGGTAGAAAATAGTTAGGGAGAATATTTGCATTTGATGCAAAAGAAGAGAGATAATTGCATTTGATGCAATATGGTAATTTAAGCTTAGATAGGGACTATTTTGCATTTGATGCAAAAGCGATTAAATGTGTATTAAATTGTTTAATACAATATTTAATAATATAAACGCAAGGAAAAGTTCACGGGTAAGACGGGAATGTCTCGGTCTAGACCCAGGTTCAAACGGCGTCCAAATCGGACACCAGATGCTCAAGTTAGAGCCAAAACAGCTCATTGGATCAGATCGGGTCAGACCAGACTGACCCAGGCCAGACTGGGTCTAGCCTGGGTGCCTGGCCGGACCCAGGCACAACCCAGAGGCGGAACCCGGCCCGCCCGCTTAATAGCGGGCGGAGCCCGCGCCAAAAGGCGGGCTGCAGCCCCGCCCGCTTCTATGCGGGCGGGGGCCCGCTATCTGAAGCGGGTGTGGCCCGCCCGCTTCATGCGGGCGGGACCCACCCCGCGCCTGGCAGGCGTGTGCTCAGCACGCGCCTTACCTGGGAGAGCGCGCGCGCGGGGCCCACTCTGTGGGCCCCCACAGCCTGGGTTTCCGTGACCTAGTTTCTTTTGAATGACGGCTCAGTTTTTGCGAAAAACTAGCCTATGGCTGATCTTTGGACACTCAATTGGAGGGTCAAACGAACTCCGATTGACGAACGGTTTTTTCCTATGCGTTCACCATTGAACGCTTGTCGCATTGATAGGTTGTATCAATCTTGAAGCTCAACGATGAGTGAGTTAAAATTCACTTAAGTTTGCACTTTGTGAAGTGCAAACTAACTTGATTTTAATTAACTCATTGTTTAGTCCCACATTGGATTTTGAGAAAAGGGGAGAGTCCACCGCCTATATAAATAGGGGTCTCCCCCCTTTCTCAAAACTCGTCCCAAGCTCTAGATCTGAGCGGCTCTCGTAAATGTTGGAGCACGCTCGGATCTAGGCTTAAATTAATATTTCTCATCTCCCTAAATTTCTTCCTTACTCCTGAGGGCTCTAGCAAAGCCACGAAGGAGTTCGGATTCTGGATCCGAAATCTAGGCGGAGGTTTCACTCGTGTGAAACTTTCTTTGGCGCGTGGTTGGCTCGGCGGCACGGGGATTGATCGCCTCGGGATGCGGAGCGGTTCGAGGAGCGGTTCGGGGAGCGGTTCAAGGAGCGGCTCGGCGTGGGACGGGAGCAGCTCGGAAGACGGCACGGAACATCTCGCCTGCTCCAGGGCTGAGATTCCGGGTATGTGGTTAAAGTATTTTATTAGCATTAGTTTAGTTTAATCGCAGTAGGCTAGATCCTTCTTGGGATGGTCAGATCCATCCCAAGTCGGCATAGATCTTGGCATAGGGTCTTGGACCTTAGGGCTAAGTTAAAAATTGTTTTTAACTGCATGTTAATTAGTTAACATAAGTTTTTCTTCCGCTGCTATGATTTTTGTGTCTATGTTCCGTCCGACTTAGGACGGGCATAGAGTTTTTGTGCCCTAAGGGACCGCTAATTCCCTTCAGAAACTTCGTCTCGATAATACGAGAGAGTTTACATCACAAGTTTTTCTAGACTATTGCCAAGCATCGGGCATTGAAGTTGAACATCCTGTAGCACATGTTCACACCCAAAATGGGTTAGCAGAATCTTTTGAGATTACAATGGATTGCTCGTCCATTACTACTTCAATCCCAGTTGCCGGTGAATGCATGTGATCATGTAATATTGCATGCTGCATCTTTAATAAAATACAGGCCTTCTGGAGGTCAGTCATCTTTTCCTATGCAATTAGCACTTGGAGTACCACCAAGTGTCTCACATTTGTGAATATTTAGTTGTGCAATATACGTCCCCATAGCACCACCATAAAGGACAAAGATGGGTCCACAACGTCGTCTAGACATTTATGTTGGGGTTGACACACCCTCCATAATAAGATTCCTAGAACTTCTTACGGGAGACGTTTTCAAGGCACGTCTAGAAGACTGTGAATTTGATGAAACATCATTTCAAAGTCTAGGCTTACAAACCAAGAAGCCTGAAGCTTCAGAGAGTATCTCTTGGGATACACATAAATTAAGTCACTTTGATCCGCCTACGAGCCAGTGTGAGGAGGAGGTCCTGAAGATTCTTCATATCCAAAACACTGTCCATCTCTTGCCAGACAAATTTACTGACAACCATAAGATTGTCAGATCACACGTCCCTGCTGTTAACACTCCAGCTAGGATTGACATACCACAAAATGAATGCAATCCTCCTGCAGCAGAGATGGTTGGACCTCTCAAAAGAGAGATGACGACCACCGGGATCCAAGGATCAAGTCCCTTGAAAGAGTAGGACCCTTGGCAATGGTCAAACAATACCACCATAGGATGCTACTATAAGCCCTGCTCTCACATCTCTCCCAAACTCTCAAAGAGAGAAAAAACCGGGAGAAAATGAAGTTTCGATACATTATGTACAAATTGGGGAGTATTGGGACAGAAAGAGCACCATTATAGATGACATATTTGTGTGTAATATTGCAATCAACGTCGCGTACTGCGACGATGATATTGAAACACACTCTCTGACAGAATGTTAAAGCACAGATGATTGGCCAAAGTGGAAAGCGGCAATAGAAGTAGAGTTGGATTCACTAACAAAATGCAAGGTCTTCGGACCAATTGTACAGACACAAAAAGGTTAAAACCTGTGGGTTATAAATGGGTATTTTTTAGAAAAAGAAATGAACAGAATGAGATCGTTTGCTATAAAGCAAGGCTTGTAGCACATGGTTTTACCCAACGTCCAGTGGTGGATTTTGACGCCACATACTCACCGGTCATGGACACGATCACCTTCCGATTCCTTATTGGCTTAACAACTCAAAAAGGTTTGGATATGCTGCTTATGGACGTCGTGACTGCACACTTATATGGCAATTTAGACCGAGACATCTTTATGAGATTGCTTGACTGTTATTCTTTGTCTGCAGCACTAAAAGAGAGACAATGTGACGTCTACTCAGTGAAACTGTAAAGATCATTATATGGTCTAAAACAATCTGGAAGGATGTGGTATAACAGACTGAGCGAATTCCTTGCAAAGCAAGGATTTGCAAATGACCCAGTCTGTCCTTGCATCTTTATTAGAGCAAAGGCAACAAGATTTTTCATTATAGCCGTCAATGTGGATGACTTGAACCTCATCAGATCTCCTGGAGAGATCACTGAGATTTCTAGAAGCTTGACAGAAACTTTTGAGATGGAAGACCTCGGAAAGTCAAAATTCTGTATAGGTCTTCAAATAGAGCATCTTAACGATGTGGTCCTGTTACAGCAGTCAACTTATACATCGAAATTACTGAAAAAGTTCCAAATGGGTAACTGCCACCCCCCTCGGTACCCCTATGATCGTGAGATCATTGGATGTACATAAAGACCCCTTCCGGTCGCTGGAAGAGAGGGATGAAGTACTAGGCCCTGAAGTGCCTTATTTAAGTGCTATTGGTGCACTCCTTGACATGGCTAACTGCACTCACCCTGACATAGCATTTGCAGTCAACTCACTAACCAGATATAGTGCTGCACCTACACAACGACACTAGGCTGGAGTTAAGCATCTTATGCGCTACCTCCAACGGTCCATAGACTTAGGTCTATTCTACAGGAAAGGGGCAACACCATGTTTAGTTGGTTATGTTGATGCAGGTTACAGATCCGATCCTCATACATAGAAGTCTCAGACCGGATAAATATTCACTTATGGCGGCACTGCCATAACTTGGAGATCTGTGAAGCAGACCATGACGACTGTCTCATCCACACATTCAGAACTTGTAGAAATCCATGAAGCAAGTAAAGAGAGCTTCTGGCTACGTTCTGTGATCCAACACATTCTCACCTCTACCCGCCTGAAGCTCGGCGTTCTTGAGCCTACTACAATCTATGAAGACAATGCAGCATGTATTGCCCAGCTACAGGACGGCTACACAAAGGTGACAAGACGAAGCATATCTCTTTCAAGTTCTTCTGGACGCATGACCTTTAGAAGCAAAATCATATTGAGGTACAGAAGATCCAATCTTGTAATAACTTGGCGAATTTGCTTACCAAATCCCTGCCTACTAGTATTTTTGTTGTAAGTGGGATTGGGATGAGGAGATTGAGAAAATGTAAACTGGGTCAGGATGAGAGAACTATGAATGTATAGATACATAGGAGACTGATGTATAGATTCATAGGAAATCTACAAGCCTGAAGCTTGGTCGGATGAGGGGGAGTCAATAGCAGTGTTGTACTCTTTTCCCTTGGCTATTGGTTTTCCCACAGGGTTTTCCATAGTCAAGGTTTTGACGAGGCAACCTCATTGACTCTGGATCTTGAAGTATCCACCCATATACACATCCATAAAACAGGAAAAGTTATGGAGAAATTGTTCTTTATTTAACAAGGCAGTTATCCTCACTTGGATCTTGAAGAATACACCACTTATTCCATGTTGGTTGGATAAGGGGAAGTGTTGTGAATAGGCCCATTAGGCCCATTGGGTATCCACCCATCATTGAATGCTATATATATGAGGGCAGGGGGCTCCTAACCCTCGACATCTTTTACCCTACGCTTTTCCCTTCATAACATTAATCATTTACATTAGGACAAGTTTTCGAAAAACGTCAAAAATTATAAGTAACTTAAAAAATCGATCAGTTTTAAAAATAATTATCAAAACCTACCAAACTTGGTCATGTTAGCGACCAAGAGTCGACTAGGTGCTAACGGGACGAACTTTGATTTGGCCATGGATAGCGACTACGGCGAAATCGTGAGTCACTGGGTGATTTTAAATTGGCTGGGTTGGCAATTCGAACACAATTAGAGACCAAGGGAAATAGTTTAACCAATCTGGCCCAATTAGATTCGAAGGAAGAAGTCTAATAGGTCGAGGTCTTTGAGGACAATAAAAGCAACCGATGGCATAGCGGCCGGCGGTATGAACCCTGGGTTTTTGGAATTTTTTTAACTACACTTGTTTTTTTGTTAGTCCGTTGGAATGCTGGTTAAGCGCGTGCGGTGCTCCCATCCGCCCTCAAACCCGGGTCGCTTTGTAAGGAGGTGTAGGAATCTGGCGCTGGAGCAATGCTCCGTTGGCTAATTACACACTTTGACCCCTTGTGTTTGTGGATGCTTCTGGCCTACAAACAAAAACTCAAATTATTTTATAACTAAGATTAAGTTGAATCCAATCCACTAGAGTGAACTCAGTGAAGTGACATCCTTTTTTAAAAAAATTGTGTCGATCCAATACACAAAAAATACTTCCCTTGAATTCTGTCGTATCTGCCCATGGCAGAGAACTATCATGATGATTCATGGTGTCAAAAAAGTCCGCTGGCCCATCGGCTCGCCAGCTCGACCCTGGCCCGGGGCCAAGGCCGGGCAGGGTCGGGCACTAGGCCCACCGGGCCGGGCCGGCCCAGCCTGGGTGCAAATGGGCAGAATTTTGCCCGTTGGCAAAAAATTTGCCCGTTTGGGCAATAAGTTTTTTTTAAAATTTTAATATTTTAAAATTTTTTAACGCCTAAAAAAACTGGCCCGGCCCGGGCCGGCCTGGCCGTGCTAGGAACGGTGGTCCAGGCTGGACGGGGGTTGCTCCCTGCCCGGGCTGGCCCGGGCCTGGCCGGGTTTGGATGCAGCCCGGGCCAGGCCGTTTTGACACATTGAATGATGATGATGCTACTACTGCATGCAGGTGGGCCTATCAGAAGGCATCATTGTTTTATGCAGCTGGCTCTTTTAGCAAATAAATGGGGAAAGAAACAGTTTTAGGAAAGAGTGGACTACCAGCACGACAGTACCTTACGGTGTAAGCGTTTTTTTGTCGAAAAAGGTAAGAAATATCATATGGATGTGACTTAACGTCACATTGAAATGTCGTTTCTTGCCTAATTTGAAAAAAAAATAGCCTACACTGCAAGGTATTGTGGTGCAGATCGCAATCACATTAGGAAATCGAGTGCACCCCTCATAATTCAAACATGTGAATCGGGTGAGTTGGCGATGATAGACACGTGCATTAACTGAGAAGCCTGTACAAATTGAACCTATGCCAACTCAGCGTAGAATCACAGACTGATCTGACAAAAGTTGGTTAACTTTTTTAAATATTTTTAAACTTGATTGATTTTCTTAATTTTTTTTAATATCAGGATTTTTTTGAGAAAATTTGTACGTTGTTGTGAATGGAAATAACCAGAGTCGGTTAGGATTGCGGGTATCTTAGAGATACGTCCATATCTATGTATTCTATCTTTCTACTCTCCTACCATGCCTATAAATAAAGGGCTGGGGGTTCCTCCCCCAGCAGTTGGTTCATAACACATTATCATCACGAGCCTCTAAAATTTTCCTTTCCACAAATTTTTTTTCGTTCGTTGCGATGGCGAGACGGGAGATCCACGAGCACGGTGCAAGGCTTCCTCAATCGAGCGTCGTCATCCGCGTAGGGCTTCGAGCAACCGTCGCTATATCCGGAGGACGGATATAGAGGTAAAAACACTAAAAACGATGTTTTAATCATACGTATGATTGTTCTACCCCATAGATCTCGCAAGATCGATACAGGAATTTGTTAGATCGCCTAAAAACGACGAATTTTTCATCCCAAAAATCAATTTTTTAGGGTTTTTGCCTCTTTTTGACAACACCCTAGAACTTGCACGCCGGCGGCTTCGCCGCCGGCACCCCCCCGACGTCCCCCCACCCTTCTGAGAGGGGGGGCTGCCGCCGCCGCTGCTCCCCCCTGCAGGGGGGCGGCGGCCCCCTCCCGCCGCCGCTCCCCCTTGCAGGGGGGCAGCGGCCTCGCCCGCCGCCGCGCCCCCCTCCCGCCGCCGCGCCCCCCTGCAGGGGGGGGGCGGCGGCCCCCTCCCGCCGCCGTTCCCCCTTGCAGGGGGGCAGCGGCCTCGCCCGCCGCCGCACCCCCCTGCAGGGGGGGCGGCGGCGGCGCCCCCCAGGAACCCTAGCCAAAAAAAGCCTGTGGGCCTGAAGCCCACAGGCCGGCTGCGGGCTTCAGGCCCACAGGCTGATTTCTTCACACAAAAAAAGCCTGTGGGACTGAAGCCCACAGGTCGGCTGCGGGCTTCAGGCCAACAGGCTGTTTTCTGCACACAAAAAAAAAGTGTGGGGGGGGGGGGGAAGGCTATAAACAAGCCCTAAAAAAGAACTGTTTGGGCAAAAAATCAATTTAAAAAGGGGCATTTAAGGGCAAAATATTCGTGAAATATCACGGTAAGTTACGGGACAATTATCGGGCAGGCGAGGACTTTTTGGGGATATTTGGGGAACATTTGGGATGATGAGGGAACCTCTTTTCCTCAGACAAAGAAAATGTTTATTTTGGGCTCTTATTCAATTTTATTGATTAAACCCACTCATTACAACCCTTGCATCGTAATGATTTTTCTGTAAAAATCATATTTAGATGCTTTACATCACTAGGCTTATTCCGTGGATATTATATGCGTGGTTGTGCATTATATTTAAAACTTAATAATTAGGAAGATCTTGCGACCGCTCTGCCGTTAGTCACCTAACCTAACGGTGTATGACGTTGCCCAGTGGTCCAATAATTATTAAGTGATTAAATTGTTTATCCATCTCTGTGAATATTAAATGCCTGTGATGCCTGTGATGAAAATGTCTGACGAAAATGTTGATGAGCACAATATTTCTGCATGAATAGCTAAATGTGGCTGTTTAAGTCCCACAGCTTATTTCCCGCACTTTTCTTTTATTTTTGAGAGAAATTGTAGTGAGGAATTTATGTAAATGTCAAAGAAAGACGACCAACTTCCATGGAGACGGAGGCCACGCTCGAAGCTGGAGATATCCTATGGGACCCATGGGGTTTCCAAAGTTGTATTTTCATTTTTAAAGCTGCAAATTTGTATAATTTGGACTGTGGACTTTGGACTCTTTCTTGTGTGACTGGCCGATCCACACATTTAGCCTTCATTAAATATTGCCTCCGCATGAAAATGTTTTCTTTGATTAAATATTAATTCATGCATGTTTGTGCTCTGCTAGATAAATGGCTAAAATTGCAAGCATTGATTTCGAAGTGTTGGATGCATCAGGTAGAAACTATCTAAGCTGTCAGCTAGATGTAAAGTTTCACCTACGGGCCAAGTCCCTCATCGCTGCTGTGAAAGAAAAAGAAAATGTTAGCGATATAGAGAAGGCGCAAGCCATCATCTATATTCTCCGCCATGTGGATAAGACCCTAAAGGCTGAATACCTTACGGTCGAAGATCCACTTGAGCTATGGACTGCCCTTGAGGACAGGTATAAACATCAGAAAGATGTTATACTCCCAAGGGCACGATACGAGTGGGAGAACCTGAGACTGCAGGACTTTAAGTCCATTGCTGAGTACAACTCAGCACTTTTTAGCATCACCTCACGCCTGAAGTTGTGTGGTGAGAAAGTCTCAGAAGATCGCATGCTGGAAAAGACGTATACGTCTTTCCATGAAAAAGATGCGATACTCATGCAGCAATACCGTGAACGAAAGTTCACCAAGTATTCGGAGCTGCTGTCATGTTTACTCATGGCCGAGCAAAACAGAGAGCTTCTTCTCGCCACTCATAATATTCGCCCTCCCGGCACTTCCCCCCTACCAGAAGCTCACCATTCCTCTTCCTTCAAAAAGAAGAGAGATAATAAAAGAAATGAAAGACCACTGGTCCAGAGTGTGCCGAACTCCGCAGCATCTCCAGGATTTGTATAAAGAGAACAAGAAAAATAAAGCTGAAACAAACCTGGTGACATCTGATGCTCCAGTCAAGTTCTCAGCTAACGACTTCGAAAATGATGACCTGCTTGATTAGCCTTTTATTTTTATCTTAGCAAAATTGTTTAGAACATTTCATGTTATGAGAGCATTTGAATTACGCAATCTGTTTTGAATGAAAATGTTTTAGTAGACAATAAATGTTTATCTGAATATGCATGTGCCCATATGATTCATCTTTTAGATGAAACTGCTCTCATAAATGTTTAGTAGACAATAAACATGTACGATTTTTCAATACAAAGCCCAATATCAGGGCCATATTGAAGATCCAGGGAACGCAACACTGTTGCCCCCAAATGACACAGAAACAAAAATAAAAAGGATGCTCTAATCCCTCCGAATTCCAAAAGAAACTTTCTAAAGTTTCAAGGACATCCGTTTCAACGGATTCCATTTGGAAACAGCAAATGTAAATAAATGAAAAAAAAAATTACCGTATGCAACGTCTCAAGAAAGAGGAGTAAGATCCATACTTAAATGTTTTGAGAGCCTTAGGCCTCTACCATACGAAGATTCGGAGAAAGGAAGCGGAATTAAACGGAGCACCTGAAGTGCCCGACATCAGCCAAGTTTTTACTCTGGCATGATGGACTTGGCCACCCTGGATTTCTGATGATGCATCACATCTTATCCTATGAGTATGACTTGAAAAACCAGAAGATTCTTCAGAAGGGAGAATTCCCTCGCATCCCTTACTATAAGTGAAAACTAATTGCAAGGCCATCTCCACGAAAAGTTGAAAAAGAATCTCCACGCTTCCTCAAAAAGAAAACAAGGAGATAGATGTGGATAAAATCCACCACCCCTAGTGGGCTATTTCGGTACTTCATTGTACTGACAAATGCATCCTCAGAAAACTCGTATGTGTGTCTACTACAGACTCGCAACTTAGCTTTTCCAAAGCTATTGGCACAAAAATAAAAATGTTACGGGCACATTTCCCAGACAATCAAATGTAGAAAATAAGTCTGGTTAATGTTGGGAAATATACCTCTCGGTCAATTCAAGAGTACTGCCAAGCAACGGGAATAGAAAATGAACATACAAGTGCCGCATGTTCATACCCAAAATGGGTCGGCAGAGTCACTGAAAAGTAGACTCGAATGGATTGAACATCCATTAAATCCCGATTGCCTATGGATGCATGGGGACATGCAAATTCTGCATGCTGCATCGTAAATGACAATATGACCATCTGGAGGTCAGAGTCTCCAATGCAACTTGCATATGGAATGCCACCGAACATTTCTCATTTGAGAATATTCGGTCGCGCAGTTTTAAATCCCCATTGCACCACCAAAGAGGACCAAAACGGTACTCAACGTCGCCTAGGTATCCATGCAGGGTTTGACTCACCCTCACTTATAAGATACCTAGAACCCCAAATGGGGGACGCATTTAAGGCACATCTTGAAGACTGTGATTTCGATGAGACCAGTTTCCCCAAGATAGGCCCAGATACTGGAAAATCTGGTGCGAAGCAAATGTTAATGTGGGATACAAAAAGCTTGACCCACTATGATTCGGTAACAAAACAAATGTGAAGATGCGATCCTGAAGATCCTCTACAGAACAATGTTCACCACTTACTGAACTCATTTACTGACAACCAGAAGATTGTCAGATCACACATCCCTGCTGCAAAAACTCCAGCTAGGATTGACATCCTCGAGAATGGATGCAACCCACCAGCAGCAGAAGTGGCTGACCCTCAACAGAAAAGAGGCAGACCACCAGGCTCCAAGGACAGAAACTCCTGGAGACCTTAAGACAATACTACCACAGGACAATGAGCTCATGTCCACACCCTCACCCTTCCCGGAATCCACTGCAGAGGAATTGCCGGGAAAAAGTGAAATTGAAAAGTAAATGTTGTACGTACTGGGGAGGTGTTGGACATAGAACATAAATTGTCGACAATGTATTCACGTATCATATTGCCATACACATCGTAAAAGCGATGATGTTTATAAATTATCGTTCCATACTCTGTTGCTTGAATGCAAACGTTGAGATTGGCCAAATGTGGAACGGGGCAATAAAAGATGAGCTGGACTCACTTATGAAACGTGAAATGTTCGGACCTGAAGTCCAGACACTAAAAGGTGTCAAACCTGTGGATAAAATAAAGTATTGTACATATAAGAAAAATAAATACAAAATCGTATACTATAAGGTACAACCTATAGCCCAAGGAAAATTTCGCTGAAACTAGGGATCGAACAAATTCAAACGAGCATGTCTCATAAATGATGCATCAGTCTCACTAAGTTATCAAAAGCAAATACCTTACGATTTGGCGAAGGTAAATTTTGGATATGCTGTTATTGGATGTTGTGACGGCATACCTTCGTGGATATCTTGGTAAAGATAGTTTCCACATTTCCTTAAACGCCTGAATAGACTTCGGGACGTCTATTCAAGAAAAATAATAAGTAAAATAAATAAATGTACAACCAAGAGAATCATTTGACAAATCAATGATTCCTACTGAAGGTTGTCTTTACATCTGTGCAAAGAACAAGATTAGAGATCATAGTTGTTGACAACTAAAATCTCATCGGATCTCCTGAAGAGAAACCCGAAATATGTATACTAGCCTGACTTTTAAACATGAAATAAAAAGACCTAGGCAAATATGAAGTCATGGCTCAATGAATCCTGTTAAATACGCCCAGAAGCGCGTTGAAGAAATTAAAAGGACCATTGTCATCCAAAGTACACCTACGGGAGTATACTTAATGGATGTACAAAAAGAACCCTTCCGATCGCTGAAAGAGGGGGAGGATATAACTGGTCCTAAAGTTCCTTATCTGAGTGCAACCAGGCACTCCTGGCTAACTGCACGCGTCCCGATACAGCAGTTGCAGTAAACTCATTAGCCAGAGATAGTTGGCACCTAAAAGGGCCATTAGACCGGAGTTAAGCCTTCTACGCTTCCTCCAAGGGTCAAAAGATTCGGACTTACAAAATGAAGTATCATCCTCCAATGTTCATGCAAATGCAGGTTTCAGGTCCAGTCCCTATACTGCGAAATCACAGAACGGGTACCCACAGTGGGATGGCCATCTACTACAGATCTGTAAAGTAATTTATGAAGGCGACATCATCCTATCATTCCGAGATCCTCACCACACCAATGGTGTATTTGAGGGCACCTGCTGGTACATCACATCCCAGTGACGATTGGGATAGAGGCTGATATTATGGAGCTGACCACATAGTCTGAAGACCACATCAGAGGCTACGATACTTAGCACACCTCTCCAGAGTTTCTGGATTCAGCAGCTGCTTAATTGTGACAACTTTGTAATCTGTGTATATTTTCGGAATGTTGTAAATAGGAGTGATGAGATAAGCCTAATAGATCTGAAAGCCTAAGAGCTTTTACAGATCAGGAGGAGTTGAGGGAATTTGTACTCTTTTCCCTTAGCTATGGTTTTTCCCACTGGGTTTTCCATAGCCAAAGGTTTTAACGAGGCAAATCACATCAACTCTGGATCCTGAAGTATCCACCCCTCTGTGACGCTCAGAATCCAGAAGTATTCATGAGCAGAGTCACTTTTACAAATCAGGGGGAGTTAAAGAGCGTTTGTACTCTTTTTCCTTAACTATGGTTTCTCCCACAGGGTTTTCCATAGCTAAAGGTTTTAACGAGGCAAACCTCACCAACTCAGGATCCTGAAGTATCCACCCCATGTGAGACTCTTATTACGCTCAGAATCCCGAAGTACTCTTGAGCAGAGTCCACACCTATGGCTGGATAAGGGGGAGTGTTGTGAATGGAAATAACCAGAGTCGGTTAGGATTGCGGGTATCTTAGAGATACGTCCATATCTATGTATTCTATCTTTCTACTCTCCTACCATGCCTATAAATAAAGGGCTGGGGGTTCCTCCCCCAGTAGTTGGTTCATAACATACATCACTTATTTGTTAAGTTAATGAAGAGTGCATATTTGAGTAGGGAACTCAAACCTATTGTTCTATGAGGTCTCTGTAGTTAAGCACACCTAATCTGTAATACTAATATCGAGACCACTTGAATTACCCTTCAGATTATAGTTCCAAGGGGTCTTGAGTGCAACTTACCCTTTAGACTAACGAGGTGTCAGCGAGCCAATCTAGAGAGTCTCATTGTTAAATAAAAGATTGAGTGTGTTTAGTTACATGTATCTTAAAGAACATGAGGTCTGAATACAATTTACCATGAGTAATGATCTTTTTATTTCTGCGGATTTGGACCCTGCCTTTCCTCAAATATGCTTAATTTGTATAAATAACAACACAATGACTTCTTAAGTAATGATGCAAAGTCATCCACCTTGCTGTACCTCATGTAGTATTTTAAGTCCTACAGTGCTTGCCACCAAATGATGGTGAAGGAAACTGTTGTTTTTAGTATGTGCAGAGAAAAATCTCATTCTCACAGTCTTTGTGGAGGCCCCCTATGTTATTGGGGTTGTTGGGAATTAAAGGTACAATTGGCCTTTGTTTCCTTGGGGCAACCGACAGCCAGAGAGGAACCTGCAACATTTTTTTTGAGAGCATTGGCTGCTGTTTTGTTTCCAGAGCCAAAGAAGAGGGCTGTTGCCTATTTTCGGAGAGAAAATGGAGAGGGCTTGTGTCATGCCCTATTTTGCACTATACGTGTATTCTACTGAACACACGTGGTGTTTCCACATACGGTGCATACGTAGGCATGAAATAAGCGTAGATATTGATGTATGTGACGTAGCGCATGGAGGATTAGACCGTAATACGTGGCTAAGGGTAGAGAATGCGAAATGTGAATGCGGGAGAAGTGTGAAAGACGTCGTGGGTGCAAAACAACAGGAATGTACTAGACGTATGTGTGTGATTCATGTATGCATGCATGGATGTGCGTGGATGTGTTTAAGGAGAGCCATGCTAGTGTGAAAGGGGTTAGGGGACAATGGCAACCCCCGTAAATTTTTGAAAGGTTAGGGGCAAAACGGTCATTTAGGCAAAAACTGCTGTGCGTACATACTTAAGTGGTCGGTGCAAAAAGTAATGGCAAACTTGTAAATACATGGAAGTTGAGGGGCATTTTTGGAAGGGTATTTTAGTCATTTTAAGTTAAACATGGCTTGTGGAGCAAGCTAAAGGTGTGTGTAGAAGTCCTTAGAAAAATCTACTTCTTTCTCCTTCTCTTTTCTTTTTCATGTTAATTCTCTTTTTCCCCCTCTTTCTCCCTAAGGAGGCCGGCCATAACCCCTTAATTTTCCCCTTCTTCTTCACTCCAAAACCCTAATTACTCACTCTAAAAATCAAGTATGTCATGTGGCTTGCAAGTGGGAAGAAGATGGAGAAGAAAGAAAGAGAAGAGAGGAGGAAAATCAAATTTTGAGGTAGGAACTCTCTTGGGATGGAATTCCATCAAATTAATTTTTGCTAATATGTTTTTATAGCATGTTTTTATCCAATATGTGATGAGGATAGTCAATTTTTGCATGCTATGGCTCAATTTCACAATTTCCCTTTGAAATTCTTAGCAAAGTCATCTCCATTTGAAATTCAGAAATCTTGATGTCTGAGTTTGTCTTGATTGTGGTTACTTAGCTCGAATTAGGGTTCGAAAAAAATATGAGCTTGTAGATCTTGAAGTTATACCCCAAAAGAATATAAATTTTGACATAGTTTCAATTCAAAAATTAGGAGAAATAAATCCATCTTTACAACATGTCTGTTTGATTTTCAGTGTTGACACAGTTTAGTAAAATTGGCCTAGACACCTGCACACATCATAGAATTTCATGATCTTGGTCTTATTGGAAAGTTAACAAGTGTTTCTAAAAATTCACCAGAGTGCTTATATGTCAAATTGCTGGCTTCAACATGCCCAAAATTGGCTTCCAATATAGATCCTAAAATCTGTCTGAAAAACAGATTTGACACACTTCACCAATTAATTCACCATAAATCATATAGTTCATATTTGTGCATGAAAGTTTACCTGTAAATCCATAACTGCCATATCTTCAACTTATGTTCATAAAGTTGTGTCAAATTCCCAAGAGAAATGAATGAAATGTGTTGATATTTATGGCTGTTCTTGCAATTCCAGCAAGTTGGAGTGCTAGTTGAATATTGAATCGTGTGGTGATGTTAATTTCCCCATCCCATTATGCTTGGATGTTGTGCTAATGACAGAATGTTTACTTATGCTATTGTTATTATATTTGATAATGTGACAATGTTCGTTTATATGGCGCCTGCCACGTGTTTGTTGAAATGCCCCAATGAATGTGAAGTTAAAGAAACATGGAAATTGGGCCTATATGCTCTTGTATCAAGAACCCTGTTATAAATTGATGATGTTGGGGACATGGATGAC